>OY978459.1:5646576-6846576 GCA_963854805.1 Plagodis dolabraria | reverse complement strand
TTATCGCGACGTTTCAAACCTTTGCAACTCGAACTGTGGAAAAGGAACTGTCTGTCCTGTTTCATTTATAAGTGTAATATTTGCGAAAGCCTTACAAATTACTATGTACCCACTTATAAAATGAGTACCTATGTTCTTCTCTTACAATCTGCACAAACTACTGTCAAGGAAAAAATAAGATTATTTTATAAAAAATGGATAGGGCGTTCGATAGTTATCGTCAAACAACCACACAATATGTGGTAAAATGGTTAAAGTAGGCGAGATGTTGATGCTCAGCTGCTTTCTTCCATAGTAATCTGAACAGTGTACGGCCCCGTGTTCCACTAATGAAATTTTGTGCAGTCATTGGGATAATCACCTACCAATATATTACTCAATTTAGTCCCTGAGCTTTTCAAAGACTACCTACTTACCGCAATGTTTGACTATGTAATGTTATTATTACACTTTCGAGTCTAGATGCGTGCAAATTAAAATTTAAATAGCGTTATGGACAAACCGCAAGGATCCGATCAATATGCATTGATCGTGGTCACGAGCAGACTTAGTCTAGTCTAAATTTTGAAACGAAATAAGTTCGCAAAAATAGTCTAATCAAAATTCCTACCTATTTTACGAAAAAGCTTTGGTAAATGAACAACAAGTATCATTCTGTTCAGGTCAAAGGTTTTACGAGCAAGATTACCGAGAACCGTCAGGTCTCATGGAGCCGGCCAACTCAGAATCTTCGCTGGACTTCTCTCATGAGTCCCAGGATACCACCAGGTATCTAGAGGACCCTGGACAGGACGCTGTTTCGAACTGGAAGGAGCGGGCATTGCAGCTTGAGAAAGGTGCGTATAGGAATAATATACGATTTATACATTCTAATACGTCATGTATATTCCCCAAGGTGTAGCCAGAGAATAACCCATATTTAGCAAGTTATGCTTGAGGTCCCATGGAGTTGAGTCTAATGCGGATTAGTCCCGAATCCCCTTTAAATTGGTTTTGTGACTTTTAGGATCAAAATCCCCTTTAAGGCATTGATTGCTGTACCTAAGTATTGCTGTAAGCACAAAGCAGTGCTCAAATTCCCTTTGCTTTGGAAAAATATATCTCATGGACGCGACTTTAAAGAGGATTATCTCAAGTTCGATAGGAAGCTGCAGCTACGACATGAAAGCGAAAATAAAGTCTGATTTAAATTTAGCAGCTGTCAAAGTTTTTGTTTTGATTAAATATTTATTATATAAACAAATATGGAATGGAATCAAAACAAAAATGTAGTTTGAAAAGTTTGTAAACTTCAGTCAACGAATTTTACTTGTCCACTCTGAGCTAATCTATTTCCTTGGTTATTTCTAATTATATTTACTTTGTAAGTAGTATTTGGGTACACATATGTATATATTTATAGGTATATATTTATTTAAGTGTATGTATGTATATAAGTATTTATTTATATTATAATGTATATAAGTTTTCTTATTTATTTATTATATGTTTAATATAGGTTTATATTTTAATATAGGTTTTTATGTAACATAAATAGTACTTCGTTAATAATTGTTATGTTTACCTAGTAAACTGCCAACCTGGCAAATTTTGTAGATCCTTTCTGTTCGGTTGTCTGGAAGAAATTGCTTTAAGCAATAAGACCGCCCTTTGTATACCTAATATGTGTGTTAATTTTCTGTAATGTTTTTTTCATGGTATGCAAATAAAGTGTTTCTATCTATATCTATCTATGTCCAGTCTAGGATGTGACAGCTTTTTTTTTGATGCCTGATAGGTTAGCTGTTGACCACTATCTCCCCTGATGGTAAGCGATGATGTGGTCAGAAGATGTTGTTCAGGCTCATCTAGAATTACTGGCTCTCAAGGACAACTGCCGGAAACTGCTTAACTTTGCTGATCGGTTTGCTGATTCGCTACTAGCGCTTCAGCTATCGAAGTGAAATTGAAAAACAAGAAATACAATGTATAGGAAACAATAAATACAGTTATGTACATATTTATTGCTTTCTTTTTCATTTTGAATTCCTGACGTCTAGGTAAAGCAGGCTAAACTGTTGGAACCTTTATGCCTGGCTTTCAAGCTTGAAATAAATTAATTTAATTTTAATTTATATCTTAGATTTAGTAGTAGCTATGTAGTATCGAGAAAGTAACTTAAAGGGGTTTAAATTTCGTTGTTATATAGTACTTAACCATTGCAACCCAGCGGGGCATGCTGGGCACGCTGCAACTGTTGGTGGGTTGGAGGATTTGGACTGCCTGTAGGCCTGCAATCGCGTTTAGGGTCCCTAAATGATTTCTTTGTAGTAGCTATAGTGTTGTATTTAGTTTGGAGTATGTAGTTAATAAAAGGAATTAAAAAAAATTAAATCATCAATTGAGCTGTTTCATCGTACCGGCTACGTTTAATTATAAGTATTCGAGGTACCAGGGCACCGAAACGGATTCAGTCCAAGTAGTAAAGTCCTAATCGACTAAAACTATCGCAATCTAAATTCCAGAATACAAAAAGACAGCATGCGACCGCGAACGTACACGCATGAGAGACATGAACCGCGCCTTCGATCTGCTCCGCTCCAAGTTGCCCGTCTCCAAGCCTTCCAAAAAGAAGTACTCCAAAATAGAATGTCTCAGGTGAGAATTTAACCTAAATCCTATAATAGTGCATGTAGTTATATGTATTTATCGTGACTTAATCGCGATAAAAACATTAAATTTGTAGATACATATTATGGTATTATGGTCGTGGTTACGAGCGGACCAAGCTTGTAACCACGACCAATGCAACTTGGTCGAAATGTAGAGGCAAATAAATATTATACCTACATGTTTTTATCGCGATTAAGTACAGTTTAATACTTATAGCTATGTGTTCAAGTCGCGAAAGTCTAATAGTGCATCTGCCCCTATATCTGGGGGCAGGAGAGAACAAGTTATTTGTCGAGTTTCGCGAGGAATTAACATACGAATATATATTTCTGAGGGTAGCGAAGGTTTAGAAGGAAAATAACTTTGCTGCCGAATACAACACAATTTTTCATTACAGCACGAAAAATGCTATAGCAAAAGATGCGAGAACAACAGCATAAATCCTTAACCTTTATAACAAAGGTATTAAAAATTAAAAGTAAAATTATTACAATCGGTGAAATTGAAAATTAAATTGTTTCTTTTTTTTGGTTCGAATTTTAAATATCATTTCCACGTTAGTGCGTAAAAATCACTTGCACGCAGCTCTCGAATGATATAAAACCTTTTTGAGCTTACAAGGTGAAAAACTCATTTCATTTCATTTCCCATGTGCCCCGGTATTGGACTGTTCCAATGCATTCACAACTTGGGCCAATATTGGGGTTTTGTTTTTCAAAGTTGAAATTAGAATAGAAAATGGTAACACAAATCTAGCAAACTTACAATACACGATAACATTAAAACATACTTTGTCAAGCTTAAAATAAATCATCTACTCAATAAGGACTATTACGCGTGGATCCTTGGGTCGACCCATTAATGGGTTCAAGGCTAATTTTACTATGGCAAATAACCTAATTTTATTATAATTCAATTAAAACTTTGGAATCCTATAATGGATTAACTCTGTCCACTGAAGATGAAATCCATAAATAAGCTTAAAAAACTTAGTACCATTCGAGGGCTATTAACACTATTGATAGCCATGTAGTCAAGCCTACATAGGTAGCAATAGCTTACTATCTTTGAGTATGCTATTTTTTTATGCTTGATAGGTTAGCCTTTGACCATTATCTCACCTGATGGTAAGTGATGATGTGGTCGAAGATTCTTCATGCTAACCTACAATTACTGGCTCTCAAGGACCGCTGATTTTCTACTTGAGGGTGGTAGTTAGCCAGGCTGGCATTCGCAAAATGCCCTACCACGATGCTTAACGACTGTCATCCTAAGAAGAACCACCGGAACCGACGACTTAACGTGCCCTCCGAAGCACGGAAGCGCTCAGTAGTAATGTCACCAGCTGTCACCCATCCAACTCATGACCGCGGCGGACGTTGCTTAACATTGCTGATCGGTTCAGAACGGCTAAGCAAACTTCGCTACGAGCGCTTCATAAAATTCCTACAACAAGACTAGGTTGTTTATGAGAGTTCATTGATGTTTTTTCCAGGATAGCGATCTGCTACATCAGACACCTGGAGTACTTGCTGGCCGGAGGAGCGCCCGACGATAATCCCGCTTTTTTTGAACTGCACGCCTCGGAGCTGCGCCGACGGCAGACTAGATATTAAAATAAAGCCGTCTTTCTATCCTATCTCTCCTACCAATCGGGATTTAACCTAGGAAATCGGGAGAGCTTACTCATTACAGCTGTTAAAAATCTAAAATAGTGGGTTCGATATGGCAAGCTTGAGACAGACATGATAAACTCCTATTAAAAGAATACGTCACTTAATAAATCACTTAACAAAACCACAATGTAAGATAAAAATACCACGAAAGAGATTCGAACGCGAGCTTCGTACCCGTAATCCTAGATATACTTTTGCAACCTGAGCTGCCATGGTATTAGAGTTATACCTAAGGGTATTAGAGTCATGCCTACGTCAAATTTATCTTTTTTTCGCGTTATTAACCACTTGAAGTGTGGAGCGACATTTACGATGTGATTTGAACTACCAAAACTAATTTTATGATTAGCTCTTAACTTGTTTACGTTGATACAACATAATAATGGAGTTATTTTTGAATCACGACCTGATATTGGGGAAGAAGAAGGGGAGAAAACCCCATTTTTTTAATTACTGGGAATGGTTCTTTGTCTCTTTCGCCCGGGGGAGACAAAACCACTAGAATCTCCCCGTTTCCCCAGAGCAAGACACCGGGGGAGCCAACTACACAAAGCTTGGTGCCATTGGTGCACTGTTGTGTGGATTTGAAGACCTGAAGGTGACCCGTCGTTCTCACTAGTACACCCGATTAGTTCAACCGTTCAAACTAGTGATACTTTTTGTCCCAGCAGAGACTGTATGCTCTGCTGGGACAACTGCGGCTCCAAATTCAAGTTCCTGTGCCGCCCCCAGGGGTATTCTCCAGAGCTAACGTGGTTCCGCAATGTTAATTTTTTTCACCTACCTATGTTTCCTAATGGTATCACGGTGTAGGAACTGTGTTACAGAATTTATAGCAACTGCAGCATTCAGCCGTAACAACAAACACTAAAAAAAATATCAGATACCTTTTTGTCATAGTTTGTGTAACTGTTCTTGTGCTCCTTTAGTTTTTGTTGTTTTACAAGATATACCTACTTTAATACCATATTTTTCTGTCAAAGTCGGACATTAATACATTTTCACGCTTAAATTGTTGCTAGTTTATAGTTTTTTTTATTGGGATTGTGACGAAATGAAGCCTATCTGATGGTAAGCGGTGACCTCTGTATATAAAAGACGCGTTTCGTCACAAGTGAGCAAATGCACTTCGCACATCACCCTGAGACATATTAGTTAAATTTCATGTGTTTGTAATTTCAATTATGAAATTACTTCTATTTTAGTAAATAATACGGGATAACTCACGTGAATCAGTTAGATAGCTCCGACTATAGTTTCAACCACAGTCAGTGGTCTTTTTCGAGGAGAGCTCAGGACGCCCGTATTGACGAGCTCTCCTTGAAAAAGACCACAATATATTAAGTTAACTTACGTAGATAGGAAATTTTCATATATTCTAAAATAAGTAGGAAAGAAATATAAAGTGCAATAAATTTCTTTTGAATGTAAATTAGTGCAATAAATTCATTTATGTATAAATAAATCGTTACAAAACTTTAATAGTTATTTGTTATACAAGAGTGCAAAGTTGCTTTTTAACCGCGTGTTCAATTTATACGAGCAAGCAAAATTAGAATCCTGAGCGTTAGCGAGGGAATCAAAAGAGCACGAGGTGAAAAATCTTTGCACTCGAGTGCAACACGTAACTTTTCATTCCACCTCAGCGAGGAAATGAAGAACCGCGTACAAAGCAAATTGAAAAAAGAACACCAAGAAGACAAACTTAGTGCACACGATGTTCTAAATTCAATTTACTTTATCCTCTAGAGAATAAAAACGGCTTTTCCACTCAGATATTGAAGATTAAAAATACTCTTTCCGAGATGGTGGGAGGAAAAATTATTTATTAAACACGTATAACCGCAGTGTGCGAGTCCGACTGGCACTTGGAGCTTTTTTAAATATTTCTAGCAGTCTAGTGTCTGGACCTATTTTACTTAACGGACATACGTAAATGACAATATACTTACCCCTGATAACATGTACCGTTAAAACATAACTTATATTTTGAAGCGCTCGTAGCGAAGTTTGTTTTAGCTGTTCTTAATTGATCAGCAACATAAGCAACGTCCGCCGTGGTCATGAGTTGGATGGGTGACCGCGTTACTATAGAGCGCTTCCATGCTTCGGAGCCGTAGTTCCCGGTTGTTGTCCAAGGATGGCAGTCGTTATAGCATGGTGGTAGGGCATTTTGCGAATGCCCGTCTGGCTAGCTACCACCCTCAAGTAGAAAATCTGTCGCCAAGCACCTAACGGTGTTTTCCGGCAGCTGTTCTTGAGAGCCAGTAATTCTAGGTTAGCCTGAACAACATCTTCAACCACATCATCACTTACCATCAGGTGAGGTCAATGGCTAATCAATCTGACGTAAAAAAAGAAACTGTTCATATGTGCATGTCTGCAAATTCGCACGCAGTGATTGTGGTATGTTATCTTATCACTTATCACACCAATATTATATATCTGATAGTTTGTGAGTCAGAATGTATCTATGTTTGTTACTCCTTTGCGCTGTAACGGCTGTACCGATTTGTATTAATCTTGGAATATACTTGGAATATGGACCTAAAGGAATATAGTTTAGGAAAGTATACATACATAAAATCACGCCTCTTTCCCATAGGGGTAGGCAGAGACCACAAATTTCCACTTGCTACGATCCTTACATATCTCTATATAGGAAAAGTATATTTGGTGTTAAACCATGACATAAACTTTAGGTCATGATTTAACACAAAATATACTTTTCACCGTCACCACCATCACTTTCCGCGGGCCAAGATAGTTAAATAATAATATGTACCTGATATTCGGTAGAATTCTTTTAAAATTACTACAGCAAAGTGAATATGAATTTTGCCGACATGGTATATACAGGCGCATAGGGATGGTACGTAGTTACGTACTACGTAGTACGTACGCGCGTACGATACGATATTGTAAGTAAACTAGTAGCTCTTGGACCTCCGGCGCGTTCCTGCAAATATTGATCGAGCTAGATTTACTCCAAGGCACCTGGAACGACCTATAAAGCTCATTTTAAAATATGATATTGACAGCGATGTTTTTATGTAATAAAATATTGTCTACATTTTTTGAAAATGGGACTTATTACATAATTAAGCCTTATTAAGCTATGTTAACACAGTGTCACTAATCCCTTTTTTTTTTTTTTTATTTACGTGTGAAAAATGCATTTACGCATTCCCGTCCACCTCGGGGAAAGTGGCCGGGATATGTCGGGCTCGACACCAACTACTCCCACAGCAGCAAGTGCCCCTACCGACTAAATAACACACGGTGTTCCAACTCTACCGCTTCTCGGCGGGCCGCAGGGACGCTTTAGCTCTCGACCACGAACCCGCCACGGTTGTCCGTTGCCGGACCCCTCCTGGGGTGCTACCCCTCACGACGCACCAGAACACATGGCACGTCGCTACCACCCGGGGACCAAGCCCGCAAATGGGCGTCAGACAACCCCCGCTTCTGACGCCCGAGGTCCCCCTGCGACGGGTCAGATAAGTAGCCCCGTCGCCTGCTACTTCGGCCGCAGAGGATAGGGAGAGCGGCGCCTCGCTATACCGTCACTCCTCTTCCCCTGCGGCCCCTCCGCGTCCGCCATCGAACGGTGGCAGCCCCGCCGTGGCCACGGAAGGTAGGGAGAGCGGCGCACCGTAATACCGGCACTCCTCTCCCGCCGTGGCCCCTCCCCGTCAGATGCGGTGCTGTCCACACAGCACCGCAGCCTACCAGTGTCACTAATCCCTGGCTTAGCTTATATAAAATCTATTATTTATTGTAGTATGTTGTATAAAATGTATTGCTTTTGGCTAGACAGAACATAATTAGCTCTGACATGATCAAATCTTGTCTGGATCAAATTAAGCTCGATTGGAGTGCTGGAACAGCGTATATCCGCGTTTAGACCAAAATTTGTCTTGTTTGAAGGGTTGCAAGAACGCACCCCTGCAAACCTCGAGAGTTTGTTCTTGCATAGATCACAATTGAATAAAGGTTCACTGTACACGAATGGGTCACAGAAACCAAAAATCTTAGTAATTATCCGAAAACTAATGAAATTAATTTGATGCGACACAGGTAATTTTGCGTTTCTTCATTGATTTGAGTGCGCACCGCACACCTCTCAAGTAGAAGTGGGATCCCAAGTAGAACCCATCGCGTGACATGGCGAAATTAACTAAACTGTTATCTCATCTGTGTCTCTTAGGTATTCTACGAGCATTAAAATAGTCGTAGAATAATTTCCCTGTAGATCACCGAGAGAATCTAGTTAGGTGTTTCAAGTTCAACACCAACAAATAAAAAAAAATATATAAACTGAGTTTTGTCAGTAGAAAAATATATCAGTGCTTATAAATTCTCATTGAAAATTATCACAATCACACATATATTATAAATAGTAAGAATAGTGACGTCACTATTTATGCAGGAGATTAAGAATAATTTTTAGTTTTCATCTCATCGCTCGTAACAAATTTTTACGTTCTAGTGCAAAAAAATCTGCTTGTTTTTTAAGTACTAGAGTATAAAAATGTTTTTTTTCTTATTTATTCGAAGAGGTTCAGATTATGATATATTTTATGATAGAATTGTGCCTGTGTCCTTAATAATACCCATAGATCAGAGTATTATTATTACCAACTCAGACATCATTTTTACTAAATGACACTAAAAATGGAACATTATTCAATTATCAGCCGCAATTGTAATTAAAGAGATATTACTTACACTATCACTTGTATAGTTTTCTAGCAATCGAAGTGAAAACCCGAGTGTATAACTCAGAAAAAAGATTAGGCTAAAATGCCTTTTTTATGCACTTGATATATAATATAGTTATATTTAAAAACCTGTATTTATTTTCTTAATAATCATATCTATTACAGGGGCTGATTTATCCATATTCCATTCGTATGTATATAAATTAGTCGACAGTAGACATTGTTGCTTATTGTTTGTATTATTTTGTGTTCTTCCGTATTTTCCGTTCTACCACATCTTGTTGATATTTCTTTTCCAAAGCGTTCAGGTAGTCGATGTACGCGCATTTTATTAACAGTGGAATTTTCACAATACCTGCAAAAAGTATATCACTGGGTAATGAATAGATTCAGGCGTTACTTTGCAGAAATTAAAATTTAATAATAACAAATATTATAAGAAAAATTTTTTTTAACAAAAAATGGAACCGACTTCAAAAGTGTGAAATAACTTGTTGAAGTCGGTACAATGGTGGTTCAAAAGTACCTACTATCACAATATTGTGCGCATGGTACCGACTTCGACAAGTTATTTCACACTTTTGAAGTCGGTTCCATTTTTTGTTAAAAAAATTTTTTCAATCTTTTTAGTATTACTCAAAAATGGCTTGACCGATTTTGATGAATTTCAAAATGGGACCAAACGACAAGCATCATCTTTCAAACAAAAAAGATTTTTCAAAATCGGTTCACCCAGTCAAGAGATCTGAGGTAACAAACATAAACAAAAAAAAAACAAAAAAAATACAGACGAATTGAGAACCTCCCCCTTTTTTGGAAGTCGGTTAAAAAAATATTTCTCGATCGTGCGCTTGTAGATTCAAGACCTCCTGAGGATGCTTCGTGTAAAAGCGAAAATCCTTCCGGTTAGGCTGCGTGGCGTTTGTGACGTCACGTCGCGTCGGCTTAACAGGAAAATTAGGCGGAATTGTCACTATATATATTTTTACGTAATTAATTAAAATGTTAATTTGATGTTTTCTTCTAATATTTGTTATCATTATATATATCACTGGGTTATCATATCACACATCAGTTAGTTCTGTTTTTTAGAGTATTTATTAGTGTATATTTAATTATTTTAATCAAAATTGTTCACTGCTTGTGGTGCTGTATTATCAATTCTTATATTAATACTGTCTTAAATTTAAAAATGTCTGTTTGTTCCAGCATGATATGGTGTCGGGAATATTATAACAAATAATTACATCTGTAGGTAGGTAGCCATGGTAAATAAAATCTGTAAATTGTGTGTAAATCTCGCTATTTTTACGTTATATATATATGTATATATATATATATATATATATATATATATATATATATATATATATATATATATATATATATATATAAAAGAGGCCTCTTAACCCTACTCCTGGGTTGCAAGTCCCCGGCCCCTAGCCTCTTCCTCTGCAACGCTGTGGACCCGGCACCCGCACGGTGAATCCATGGAATGCTAAGTAATTCGTCTCATATAGGAAGGCAGGTATACTTACCGGAAAAACAGGTAGTTACGCATTTTTTATAGATGACATAAAGTGGAGCCACAAGGCTCTCGACGGACTCTTTGCTCTGAAAAGAACAAAATTTTATTGTTTTATTTATTCCATACAAATTATATAGTGCATTGAAGCGCGTACATAGTAAGATCTCCTAGTAGCTAAGTTCTCTTTCCTTCTGTATCTGGAATAAATGTTTTCCGTTTTACGGAAAATCGTTCATTTTTCATCGGACCCTGCGCCTTCAATCATAATGTAGTCCATTTTGGTATCGATGACGGGGCGATTGCTAAAGCGCGAGCCTCTGTAGACAACAGTGAGCGATCGTCGATCATCGTGGTCGGTCAGTCATCTACAAATACCAGTGAATGCAACCTAAAGGTAACTATTTAATAATTGAACATGTATAGTTTAAAATGAAGTCATAAAAAGTATAGACTGAGGAACAAAGAAAATCTCGTCATAAGTACAAATCGGATATCAATCAGCTGATCAGAGGCCTTATTGTCTAACTATAGTCTATTTTTTTTAACAAACGAGTACTGAAAATTTTACTGCGTTGCTATTGGCCCACGTAAACAACATAAAGTCCGTTCCACATGAACTCTTTAGTTACATGTAGTGACACTTAGTTGAGTCTTCGACTACCTGGGGGCCGACTCCCATGTCTTAATTCAGTCTTATTTTAACCTTATATTTACAATTTTAATTCGCACTACCACATATCACTATAGTAAACTTACATTAGAACTTCAACGTGAGAGCGAGCTGCATGCATTGAATCAAGTCATCTGTCCGATAGAGATAGCGCTATATGAACATTATTGTTTCGTGATGGCCACGGTACGAATGTCAATATCAATATTTTAAGCTTAAAATAATGACGTTGGTTTTCTATAATAGTTTTTAAAAGGTGGGAGTTGGGCCCCTGCGCGTCGAAAAGTATTGTTGTAACGAATCAATACTAAAGTTTTTGGATAAATTAACGGATATAGTTAACGACCACCCATCTGACAGTTTTATTATCTTAGGCGATTTCAATATGAGCTCTATATGCTGGACCATAACAGATGATGGAATACGACCGTCTTCGGCGCCCCTTATCAGTCCATATTCCAATTTTATTGATTCTATTAATATGTGTGGTCCTCAGCAATTTAATTTAGTTAAAAACAAAGATGAAAGGATACTGGATTTGGTTCTTTCTAACATGCTCTTGTCAGTTTCAGCATGTACGGAACCACTATCCAAAGTTGACGGATATCATCCACCATTATCAATTCGCGTTGGTATTCCACATTTTCAATCGCTTAAAACTAAAAAGCGCTTAATTTATCAGTATAATAAAGCAGATTTTGACCTCATTTGTTCTGATCTTAGTAAACAACAGTGGGGTGACATATTAGCAAAAGGTAGTGTTGATGATGCCGTAGGCATGTTTTATTCCGTTATTTTTAAAATCAGAGACATGTACATCCCACGACGTTACAACAAAGCCAACAAATGTCCACCCTGGTACTCTTCAGCTCTCACTAAGATACTAAAAGAAAAATATAAGTACCACAGTAAATGGAAAGTTTATGGCAATATGGCCGATCTTCTGTCTTATCAATTACTACGCGATAGAGCTGACAGTATTGAGCAAATCTGCTATAAGGCGTACATTGAACGTGTTGAATCATCCATAAGTTCCACGCCCAAATTGTTCTGGTCTTTTATCAAAAGTAAACGGAACAACAATAATTTCCCATCACAAATGTCCTACAATGGTAACGTTAGCAATAATGGTCAAGAAATATGTGAATTTTTCTCAAACTATTTTTTTTCTACCTTTCTGGCTACTGCGTCGTCTCCTAGCAGCTACCTTCAGCCTAATATTAATACTAACTGTTATATCCATAACATCGAAGTTGATCCGTATGTTCTTCGTAAACACCTTAAAACACTTGATTTAAGCAAATCAGCCGGGCCGGATTCATTGCCAGCTATCTTCTTAGTTAAGTGTGCCGATGCGCTAGTAGAACCAGTGACTTTACTATTTAAACGGTCCCTGGCTGAAGGCGTCGTGCCCGCTCTATGGAAATCTGCCTTTATCTCACCAATCCATAAAAAAGGTGCCAAAGACAAGGTAGATCACTATAGGCCGATTTCCAAACTCTGCCTTTTGGCTAAGATACTGGAGCGAATTGTGTATAACCAACTTTACGACAATCTGATATCTAGTCTCAGTCCCCAACAGCATGGGTTTTTAAAGGGTAGGTCAACCGTTTCTAACCTTGTGTTAATCACGGATTTTATCTCTGAGCATATGGATAATGGTACCCAAGTAGACGCTATATAAACCGACTATAGTAAGGCATTCGATCGAATAGATCACGATATCCTATTAAAGAAGCTGTCTGCCTTGGGAATCGGTGGCGACCTACTCAGATGGTTTTCGTCTTATGTGGTAAACAGAACTCAAGCGGTAGTACTCAACGGTTTCGCATCATCTTGGATGACGATTCCATCCGGCGTCCCCCAAGGATCGCTGTTAGGACCTTTGATTTTTGTAGCATTTGTTAATGACATCGGCGCATGTTTCAGACATTCTGAATACCTACTCTTTGCTGACGACATGAAAGTTTATAGGCCAATTTAAACTCTAGCCGATGCTTGTCTGTTACAAGAAGACCTATTGCGAGTAGTAGAATATTGTCAGATTAATAATCTTACCCTCAATTTCCGAGTGAAACTGATTACTAAGCATTTCGATATAAATGCTTAGTAATCAGTTTCACTCGGAAATCAGGCGCTATCATGCACGATTATTCTGTACATAACCAACTCTTATCACGTACAGATGTTATTAGAGATTTGGGTGTTTTTGTTGATAGCAAGCTCTCCTACGAATATCATATTGACCATATTGCGAAAAAAGGCTTTGCAGCACTGGGATTTGTCATCCGTAATTCAAAATCCCTACATAAAACGAAAACTTTAAAAATATTATACTGTGCATATGTCCGTAGCCATCTGGAATACGCTAGCCAAGTATGGAACCCTAATTACGCAGTTCACTCTGATAGATTGGAACGTCTACAGAGAAAGTTTACAAGGTATCTTGGTTTTAAATTCAAAACACCTAATTTAACTTATAATGAAAGGTGTTCACGCTTCCATTTGCTACCGCTAAAATGTCGTAGACATATATGTGACCTGCGTTATCTAACTAAACTGGCTCAGTCAAAGGTTGATTGCCTTGAATTAAACTCTAAGCTATCATTATATGTTCCGTCCAGACTCCAGACCCGACAAACCAGAGATTTGCTTCACACCCCATTCGCACGGACCAACTATCGAACTCATTTTTATTACGTT
Organism: Plagodis dolabraria; assembly: GCA_963854805.1. Lineage (NCBI taxonomy): Eukaryota > Metazoa > Arthropoda > Insecta > Lepidoptera > Geometridae > Plagodis > Plagodis dolabraria. The sequence goes on along the minus strand of OY978459.1, from coordinate 6,832,623 downwards.
CCGCAACTGCTCTTAATAATACTCTTGAAGTACACCCCTCCATTGACCTATTCACAAGCAGTGTGGCGTCAACAAGCACCCTGTTATCTGCGACCTGCACCTGCCCTGGGCATTAGATTAATTGTTAGCTGATAAGTGTAGATGTGCATAATTTACCTGCTATTTATTTATTGCATTGTTTAATCATCTTATATATCATTGTCATTTGCGGAGGCTTTTAAGTGGCTTCTCCTTATATATATATATATATATATTATCTTGTAACGATAGCTGTAAGCCCCCCGAAAAAAAAAAAAAAAAAAAAAAAAGTTGCAACTTTTTAATTAGGGTAAGCATTCTGAAGTATGATTCAGAATGGCCATTGTCTTTGGAAGAACTTTGTGATATTTTAGTGTTCTATGCCTTGGAAAACGAACACATGAAATAATATAAATCTAATGTATGCGTGAATAATGAGATTGCGTTGAAAGAAGTTCCTAAGTCAAATTAGAATTACTTTTTGTTACATATCAATTACCATTCTACATAGACAATAAGGTTTCAGGGCACTTATGCTCTATTATAAAAGTTAAGTAACGTTTATAAGGGCGAAGAAGTTTAAAGAAATAATATATAGTTTTTTTTGTTATGAGACTTTCTTTATGCTTTATAGAAAGGCGATCATGGAAACTATGACAGCCATTACGAATGTAAAAATTTTTAGAAGCGTTACATAATAAGAAAATATTGTATATTTCAAATTCATTGGGTTTTTTCCGGCTGCGTAACCAGAGATGTGCCAGAAAATGAGATATGCTATAAGAGGAAAAATACCACTCAAGATCTCTTCATTTTCCTCCCCTTCTTTTTTTCATTTTCCGACCCTATTGGGGGATTTTTTCCACGCACACAGCTAAAATTCCCCTCGCAAATTTCTAGTGTATAGACAACTTTACACCGGTACAATTTGAAACAAAGTTTTGGCTCCTTTTGCTATTCGCCACGTGTTGAACATATCGTACTGTTTTAAATAGTTCTCGCGTGATTGTTGAGGGAGAAAGCTCATTTGCATTATTAACAGTTTCAGTCAATTCTGTTGGCGTCAAACAATTTTCCTCGTCGCTAGAATCACTCATTTTAGTTTTTTCACTTGTTTTCAAGTTTCTTGTTTTTAATATAAGGTTTAACATGACGTGAAAAAATGCCGCGTAAAGAACCGCGTACAAAGCAAATTGAAAAAAGAACACCAAGAAGGTTCCGAGTAACAAATTAAAAAAAAGTTGTATGATATATTCGGCACCATAGAGGTAGCAGTAAATAGGTTTAATGTTTTTTTTTAATTCACAAACTTAGTGCACACGATGTTCTAAATTCAATTTACTTTATCCTCTAGAGAATAAAAACGGCTTTTCCACTCAGATATTGAAGATTAAAAATACTCTTTCCGAGATGGTGGGATGAAAAAATACTTATATGACGTCATCACAGGAACATGTAACAGGTGAAGGATCTATAAACAAGTTCAAAATACTTCCTAAGACTTTTACTAAATTAAACAAAAAAAATGGACAACAAACAAAAAAAAGCTTTCTGGACTTAACGTGACTTAATTTAGACTTGGATAAAGCGTTCTTCCTTTTCAAATGATTAGTAAAATTTTGACAAAAAAAATACCTTCAAAATAAAACAGGCATTATTAGGCATAACTCAAATTTGAATGGGACACAAGCACCAGTTTTAGAATTTATAAAAGACATCAAAACTCTTTACAGGGTGAAAATGAGATGTATGCGTTTTAATAGAAAAAAAACCACCAATAAAATCTCTTAATTTTCCTAGCCTCGCTGAGAGCAGCGACAGCGACCCTATTGGGGGAATTTTTCCACGCACACAGCTAATTCTCCTCGCAAATTTCTGGTGAATAGACTCTACACCGGTTCTTCAAAGTTCTTTCTTTTCAAATGATTCGTAAAATTTTGTCAAAAAAAACGCCTTCAAAAGTAAAACAGGCATTATTAGGGATAACTCAAATACACTCAAATTTAAATGGGATCACATTACAAGCACCAGTTTTCGAATTTATAAAAGACATCAAAACTCTTTACAGGGTGTAATAGAGGCTGAACCTTGCCACCTGCCTGGCAAAATTGAAATTTTCATAATAGTGACTTCTACAGATAATTACTTTGGCCAGAACCCAATAATGAATAATAAGTATTTGTTCGATGCAGTTATCGAACCACAAACCCTGAATTACAAAGCGAGACTCTCGGAGCTATTTGACCAACGAGCCATTAAAACTATGTATTAGTACAATATAGTACTTGCCATGAATAGATCATGATTTCCTGGTAACTATGAAATATCTAGTTCCTGATATCTGAAACCGGGGCGCGCGCTTCCCCCGTAGGTAAAATCAATCTATTTATATAGCCATGAAACACATAAATACGCCATGTGGACAATGAGATAAATTAAAGGAAGTGGCATTTACGAGTAAAGGCAATGCAACTCTTTCTGATCAGCCGGATTAAGTATTTTTTGGGTGGGTCTTTTTTTATTCTTTAACTTCGGCAAATTTTTTTTCGCTATCAAATGGCATTTTGTTTTAGGTAAAGGAACTATTTTACCTAGTACACATCTGCTCATATTCTGGTATTAATTCAGTTTTCATTCAGTTCGTCATTTTTATTTATGTAAGTAGGTACGTCAAAGATTTTTATAATATCATTGAGGTTCGTTGTCGCGCAGTGAACCGCTTTTAATGATTCTTTTGTAATTCGATAGTGTTCGCCCCTCGGGTTTGCCTATTGGGAGTGGCCCATTTCTGTGGAAGAATATTACAAAAAAACGCATAAATACATTTGATTTTCCAATTTATTAATATTCAAAACTTATTAAAAAATCCACAGAAAATTTAATCCCTACTGAGGTTTTGAATTATCGGGATAATGTTATTGTGAAGTAGTGCGAGTAGGTATAGACAATATAGGTTTTTTTAGTTTTAAATAAGAATTTCTGTACGTCTAATTTCTGTCTTCGTTTTTAGTCAATAATTTTGAAAACACATTATTACGGAACACTGACATATTAGAAACATGATTTTTGTCTCAAATACATAAATGTAAAATTACAACGAGTTTTAATACTTAGTATTTAAAATAAGCCGAAACTACATATATATGCAAAGCGCTATCTATGGAGACACTAGCCTCAAAACGCAGTTTTTGATAGATGCATTAAAATTACATCTATAAAACTGCATCTTAAAATGATCGCAATCATCGAAATATAAATCGCAATTATGAACTGCACTTATTAATACGAGCCTTAATCAATTAGGGCATATTTTGAGCTGATGTCATAGAAATTTTACATATTCTATTGATGAACCTTTTTTCGGCTATATGAATGAAATGAAAATCATTTCAAAAAATATTAATTTATTCCGAATAATTTAATCAAATAGATGACATTGCCAATGGAAGACTAAATGGCACTGGATGGTGTATTGTTTTAAACTTTCGTGCTGTCTTTGGTGAGCACACAGAAATATTTTTAACCTAAGTTGAAAACTATTAAGACTCTGCAGATCCTTATTTTCACTATAGTGACGAAATTATGCTTCAATTATTCTGTCAATTTCAGCGATTTGAACAATCATATCAACATGCACTAGGAAAGTGACTCAAAAGCGACATAAAATACTAATTTAAAAATAACTACTATATAATGCACAATACTACGCATATTTTGTCGAGACCAAAAAGCTTCCCCACAATTCTCGCATGCATGTACCAACTGCACTATTTGGGCCCACCTTTTTTGCATATTTCTATAAACAGTAAGGGCCAGTCCTTACAAAGTAATAGTCAATGAATACAAATCATTGAAACCATCCTTGTAGTAACATTGTCACACAGTGTGGCCCCATTCAGCTCGCCTTATCAACGCGTGGGACGTATCCTGCGTTACACAATCGAAATCAGCACAGAGCCGTGGAACCTCATTCATGGGTTGGAAGACTTCGAAGGCCTGAGTTGTTATATGTTACATATTTAACATTCAACTTTCAGGAATCAATTTAAAAATCTGAGAACTAAAGGCAGATTTAGACAGATACAGTGACTGGCGCAGAAATCGAGACAAACCAGCGCTGGCCCGAAAAAAACCCCGTGTAAATTGATTTAAAGTCAATCCAGTGGCGGGAAGTCAGCGCTGGCTTATAAATTCGCACACGAATATTTAGAAGCCAGTCTAGGTGCGGGCACTGGCGCCGATAACTGACTTCTGCACTGGCCCTGTCTAAAATTGCCTTAACATATCACACATATTGTATCTTTTCAAAAAAAAAATGCAAAAAAGAGTTTTTATGTACCCGTATATGTGATTTACTTTAAAAATTTACTGTAAATTCATGTACTAGAAAACGTACAGAAGCTTAAAAATTAAAAATGGCCTCCACATTTTATTCACACTGAAAACAATAAATTAATTTAAAAAGTAAAAAACCCGACTGCAAGTTATTTATTGTTGTTAAACGTTTCTTTCCATTGAAATTAAAAATGCAAGTTATACGTAGGTGGCACTAAATTTTTTGCGTAAATTAAAAAAAACAACATGTACATAAACAAAATATTATGTTTGTTGCTTTTCAAAATACTCTCCTTTACGTTCTAAAATTTTTTTCATGCGATCGAACCATTTATAAAACAGGAGGGCCACTCTTTGGAGTTGGTAAAAGTGAAACCTCTCATCAAATCTTTGATTTTGGGGAAAATACAGATATTACAGGGTGCTATGTCGGGTCTATATGCAGGATGGTTGACGAGTTGTACTTTCTCGGAAGCTAAAATGACTTTGTTTTGTTGGCCGTGTGTGAAAAAGCGTTGTCATGATGTAGGAGAACGCGGCTTTTTGGTCATCTTTCGCGAACTTTTTCTAACACCATGGGTAAACAAATGGTAGAATAAAAACAACAAAATCAGTAAATTTTACACGAAGAATTAAAAGTTCGGAAACTTTGTTGTCGTTGGATCCCTCATGAACTAACAGCGGAGCAGAAGCGGGCTCGAGTGGAATGGTGCTCACAGATGCTATATTGAGTACAACCACGGACATTCTAATGCTGTTTATGACATTGTCACAGAAGACGATACGTGGATTTATTGTTTTGAACCCGAAAAAAACAGCATTCTTGTGAATGGGTGTTTGAAAATGAGAACAGGCCAACAAAGTGGGGCAGGCGAGAAACGTGGGTAAAAAAATGATAGCGTTTTTTTTCTCAGCTACGGGTCCCATCTGCAGAATTCCACTTGAAGATCAAAAGAGTGTTAATGCCGTAATAATAAAAAAAAACCTGAAGATTTTAATATGGTTCCCAACCCAAGTCAAACAATACTACTGTAAAGTCCTCACTGTAGTGTTACTAGTAAAGAGCTACTCATAAATGATATCCGAGCGAGTGCGACGAGTGAGACGTATATGTGTTTATCGTTAGTGGAACCACAGTACAGGGGCTGTATTTTGATAAGTTGCATCCAAGTTGAACAAATTACTTAAGTATTGTGCAAGCAATTAGAATTACCATTAAGCGCGGGGGGGAGACGACGAAGACAGCTACGAACGATTTGTAAATGCCATTGACTTACTTTGCATACGGAAATTGGTTTATCGCAAGTCGCAAAACTTGTTTTCGACAGCAGACATTTTATATCACATTAGCAAAACTTGGAATGCTGTATTTAATTACCAGCTATATTTATACTGCACAATGTAAACAAATCGTAAACGAGATTTATAGAACTGACGTAATAACGTAAAAATACAAACAATTGTCAAACTTTTTATAGAAAAGTACATAAAAGTACCCCTACTGTTCAATAATTATTGTACAATATTTTCGGAATGTAAATTTGGAATAAAATGGTGGAATGGAACGCGTCCCTTGTATGCGATTGACTTCCAGATACCAGGATCACATACCTTACAGAGAGGTACATAAATTCCAAACAGTCAAAGTTACCCCGTAAACTGGCTTAACATTGTCTCGTGGAAACCAGGCTAGCAGCAAATAGGGGAAGTGTAAAGACATATCGTAAACACACACATGCAGGCAGGCGTAATGGAATGGTAGACAGTTAGACACAGGCTGAGGCTACCCTGTGTGTAGCACACAAGCAAGACAATCTCAACAATCTTTGTATTTTGCATTGGCAAATGGTAAGGAGGCAATAGGCGAAAAGCCGTCTTGGCAAGCAGACGCGTGGCGAATCGAGAGAGCCTCCGATTCGAACGGCTTGCGTGTCTGAGAAGTAAGCCTTGATCACCAGGAGGTCAGATGTAGTGAGGAGTAAGAGTGTAGACTTACGTACTCGTAGAATTCGTGACGACAGCTAATTATATAAGGCTTAGTAGGCGTAGTTCCTGTGAATTTTGTTTGTTTAATTCAATAAAACCTGTCAGACATTTCTTCTATATATCTTGCTTTTGACCATTTCCAAAAGTTAATTTATATTAGCTAATCTGCTTATAAAAATATATCTAGATTATCTAATGACAATTTTGAGAGTTTTTTAATACGTTGTATACATTATACCACGAATAAATATGTATCGTAGACATTATTGAAATGAATCGTATGTACTTGTGATTATGCGAAAAAAATGTGAACTTCTGGGGTTGGTTGTTTTGTCAATTCTGCAAGCTGCAACGAAGCAAATCTCTTGCCAAAATGTCTACCGATAGAACCCGATCTGAAAACGTTTTATCATTTTAGATGCTGCCAAGGAATAATTATGTCACTCGAAGCAAAAACAATGCTTTATATCTCGATTTGATAGTTCAGTAAATATGTAGTACGTATTCCAAAACAGGCACAATTAGGGAATTATTAGGGAATTAGGGAATTATAATAAAATTTAAAGTACATAAGCGTTATTAATGAAAATTCAGAAAACGACTCTACCACATTGATACTGGGAAGTTACTTGCCAATGTAGACCATGTATTTTAATATTGTTGCTCGTATTAAAAATGCATCTCAAAGTTGAGATCGATCTTAAAATGCAGTTTTAACATTTAATGTACAGAACATCAGTCAACAATCCACAAATCAGAGGTATTTCACTTAAATGGAAGAGTAAGGCGTTAAAAACTGAAATTTGCGGGACACATTTGTAGATTAGAAAATTCTAGGTGGATCAAACGAGCAACAGAATGAATTCTACGAGGAAAAAAGAAAAACTAAAAGTTTATAAGTATTGAACATATAATTTTTACTGAACAATAAAGACCAGACTATAGCCTGGTCTAAATAGCCTAGGGAGGCCAGGGAAAAGGACGTTATGGAGGGACTTAGGGGAGGCGTACGCCCCGTCGAGGCGACTACTACGGAAAAAGTCGTTCTTTGTAACAACTCAAAAAGCTGTTGTGGGGTATGCACGGCACCCATACTTGGCAGAGCTCTTTGTAACATATCCCATGCATGTTCAATGGGATTGATGTCTGGCGATTGAGCAGGCCACGGCCAAACGTTGATGCGAGCATCGGCAAGAGTGCGAGTTACGTACGACTCTAGCCGTGTATGGACGTGCATTAAAAGAATCGAATTACCCAAACGGCTTCGCAAAGGGATGATCACTTCTGAAACAATACTCTACGCATAAATCTGAGCATTGAGGTGATCCAAATGAGATCTGTTTAAAACTTACTTGATTTACTCGAAAACGTACTTAATCCCTAGGCACTTTTGATGACAGTGATAGTCAAACTAAATCTTAACAGGATATTAATATTATGATAATTTGTACACAATTACCTACTATGAGTCCATTAGGTAGTAGAAAAAAACGCATTTTTATTATATATTTTTTTTATAATACATACCTACCCCAATTAATAATTATATTAGTTATGTACCATTAGACCTTAGTACATTTTATTTTTGTTATGAGACTATCGGGGTTTTATTAGCGATTAAAACAAGGTATCAATGAAAATTCATTAGGAAAATTCAAATCTCAAACCCATTTTGCAATCTATTAGGAAGAGCAACAAATCTGCATATCGTCGGAAGCGTCGCCTCGTCGTCGTCGTGTCGTGTCGTGACCGATATCAAACCGTGGCACAGACCGCGGCGACAACGGTGGCAAGTTCAAGGTACAATGATATCGCCACCGGCGGAGTCACCGAACGGCCGGTGACGTAACCACTTGTACCAGGAATGCATGAGAGGCGAACAGGTGTCTGACTCGGTGTGGAAGCGCAGTAAATGTGAGAGTCAGCTTATAATGTTATGAATAATTGTAAAAACTATTTCCTTTACTATAATATGACGATATGTTGTTCTTTATACTCATGATATCTATGTTATCTAACGGGTTTCAGTTCAGTTACTTAATTAATATCAGACAAGTACTTTTACTTACATATGAATGTGAATTCCGAAGTTGCTATAATTGTCCTTCTAATAATAATGATGGTATTGATATTACTTGTTTTCTACTAGACCTTTCTTTATTTACTTAACTAAACTACATACTATTTGAATTTAAAAACAAAACAGTACTCGCAGTAGATTATCTAAAGCTTAGTCGCTGTCTCATTAGTACTTTCCATTCTTACGCTACAACTACAATCTACACCACTTTCAATGTCACATGTTCAACTTTATCACCTTGATATAGAGTATATTTCAGTATACCATGTACTTACGACAATTCTGCCACAGTGGTCGAAAATGGGTGGCCGTCTCGTGTTGATGCTCCGTACGTATTCCTTCCACCGTTTAATGCACTCTGTGACGTCTTGCTGGTCGCCCCAGACGCCTTGAGTGTGCGTGAAGTAGATAGAGCCTACCAGGATGCCAGCCTGACGAAGAGTTAGTGATATACTTGTCAATTACTAATAGTGACGGAATGCATAGGAGGTATTTTAAATGTTTGAGATTAATATTATTCAATGCCATGCCCGTGATCCTTCAGTTTAATAAAAATTGAAGTTAAGATAATTTATTTTATCATACACAACACTGCACACATAGTTTGATAAGAATCTGTTTAAAGGTAACCTAGTAACCTAACTATGAGTTAAATCAGCATTAAATAAAATTACACCCTCCGGCAAAAATCAACTTCAACTGTTGCTGTGTGAAAAAACGGCAAATCGAGAAACCTAAAACACACCCATATTTGCTTTTCGATTTTCCTCTGGTTGAAATATTCAAGATTTCGGTTCAAAATTTTTGGTACTTAAATGGATTTTAAGGTATACTTCAAATCAAAATTACTCTCGAGAATTAATAATTATACTCCAGCTTATCTATATTACTAAGCTTGAAGTTTGAACTCATTATTAAACCAGTATTACATTCTAAATAATATTCTAATATAATAAGATTTTAATATTTTTAAGTTTGCAATGACGCCTGCTAGGCGAATTACATTAAAAAATTACAAATTTACGAGAGAGAGTCATGTTAGCTCAATTGGTTAGAGCATACCCCGGCTAAAGGGGTGGATGGACGCGGGTTCGAATCCCGCACATGACTATAATTTTTCCCTCGTAAATTTGTAATTTTGTAATAATAAGATTTGTGATGCTTCAGTGTGAATCAACCATAAATCAATTAACCTTATCTTATGCCGAGGTGATAAAACAACAGTATGTTTCGCTTATTCGTAATGTATATACTCAATAAGATTCGATTATTGAATCTTAAAAGCGAAAACTAGTTCAGTAAACTCCCAAAATTTATTAGTTCTTGTTGTACCTAAACAAAACATTACAAGTACATATGCATTGTAAAAACACTTTTTTAAATGGGCGGAGAAAGGCAATGCGATGGAAGCCATTCCAGACGGCTTCTCTACCAGGGGGACAGAAACGCGAAGACGCGAAGACAGAAACCCTTTTCGTACTCGTGAGTTATATAGACGATACGAATATTCAACAGGTTTCAAATATCTCTGACATACTCGTAATGTTCATAGTACTCTATGTATACTGTAGATTACCAAACGTATAGTTGACGTTCGTATAATCACAGATTACTTAATAGTTACTAGTATAATTACGATACATTGTGGTTAGTATTTTTATGTCACAGGCGATTGTCATCCTGGTATGAACATTATAGGTATATGATTTTTTTTCTGACAAATATGTATTTAACCAGTTCTAAATTTGCAACTGTGCTCGGTGAAAAGCTCTACACTAACTTCCTCTTACATGAGACCAAAACATATCTAGTGAAAAGATCATGTTGTCACCTCTTCGTGATGAATAATGATTATAAAATATACAAGAAAAAGCTTGAATTTTCCTCTCACAATAATATGCAATTAATTTTGTACTTAACTAATCTAATCACTATCATGCAAAATTATGATTGTCTTATATTTCTTAGCTATGAACCAACTACTAATTTCACCTGGTGGTAGGTCTCTTGAGCATGTGCCCATCTCAGTTGGTACCTCCGCATTGTCAAATATTCTGCCGCGAGTCCTGCGATACTGCAGCAAGCCCGGAATTACTGGGTGAACCAGACATAAGAACTGACATCTCGGAGTGACGAGCGCAGTGCAGTATCAAGCAGGACGAGAACACTGACACAGTTAACATCAGCCTTGCGACTTATCCGTATTATCAATTTTTAATATATGTATATAATTGTAAAGTAACTTAGGTACATTCCAACACCGCTTTCATTGGTAAGTTTCCTATGGCTGTTGCCTGTTACCTCCTTTCTTGGGCTCTAGCTGTTCTGCTCTCTGTATATTGTTTGCCTTTTTTACGTAGTCATCATTCCATCTTTTAGGAGTACTCCATTTTCCCCCCTTCATCTTAGTCACCTCTTACGATTCCTAATAGAAAACATGGGCGGTTGCAAGCCCGGAACCCCACAGTGCAACACCAATTTATAATAGTTTGAGAATATCTGGCGTGATCATGATGCCATGGCGAAATCTACCAAGTAATACTAGGATCCTGGGTAAAAAGCTTACTTTGACGGCATACATCAGTTTCCCGTGGGCATAGTGAGGCATCCGCGGCACGATAGGCTTCGTCCCTCTCAGCTTGAACTCCTCCTTGGTGCAAACCTTGATGCACGTCGGTTGGAGAGGCAGCTCTGTGTGTAAACAGTTTTATTTTTTTCAAATTAAAAACTATGAAGCAATGATGGCCGGAAGGTAATATAGCTATGGACTTCTGTGCCGCAGGTCCATGCTCATATCCCTACCTCTTATTGAGCTTCACCGCATGATGGTAGGGCATATTGTGAATGCCCGCTTGACTAGCTACCATCATCGAGTAGAAAATGTGTCGCAAAGCACCTAACAGTTTGTTCTGGCAGCAGATCTTGAGAGCCAGTAAAATTAGAGGCACATGAGACTTAACAACTGTATGTCTCAAGGTGACGGATACATTCGGTACATGTGACGAAATGCATGTGTTATAGGCAGATGTTAGTCCGCTTAACATCATGTGAGCCTCGTCTTTCTACCTTCACACTCTTATAAAAAAAGCTCTGACCGCCCGGGCCTTCTTTCCCATACTTACTTTGTCGCAGAGATCTCGCTTAGTAAACTTCGCCTGAGTCAATTGCGTAGGTAAGGGGTAATTAATGATATGAACTTTGATATTGTCGTACAAATCCTATAATATATTATTACATATTATTATGAGAAATGACTTGTCCGTTAGTATGATAAAGGGAATTGAACAACAGTAGCTATAAATTAGTGCCAACGTAATCTAGACAGGCGGATATGAATGTCATAGTGATAGCACAGTACAATCCTAAGGCTATGTATATACCAGAAAGTGCGAGAACGATGAGCGTGTGCAAGGAAAAATCCATCAATATAATATTATTTTCATCCCACCATCTCGGAAAGAGTATTTTTAATCTTCAATATCTGAGTGGAAAAGCCGTTTTTATTCTCTAGAGGATAAAGTAAATTGAATTTAGAACATCGTGTGCACTACGTTTGTGAATTAAAAAAAACATTAAACCTATTTACTGCTACCTCTATGGTGCCTATACTATATATATATCATACAACTTTTTTTTAATTTGTTAAAAACTCAGACTCGGAACCTTCTTGGTGTTCTTTTTTCAATTTGCTTTGTACGCGGTTCTTTCATTTCCTCGCTGAGGTGGAATGAAAAGTTACGTGTTGCACTCGAGTGCAAAGATTTTTCACCTCGTGCTCTTTTGATTCCCTCGCTAACACTCAGGATTCTAATTTTGAATCACTCGCTGCGCTCGTGATTCAATTTTCGAATCCTTCGCTTGCTCGGTCATCAAAATTGAACACGCGGTTAAAAAGCAACTTTGCACTCTTGTATAACAAATAACTATTATAGCCTTTGATCACTACCTCACATGATGGTAGGTGATGTGGTCGAAGATGTTGTTCAGGCTGACCTAGAATTACTGGCTCTCGTCTGCCGGAACACAACGTTAGGTGCTTGGCGATAGATTTCTAATGGAGACCACCCTCCAGTAGAAATCTATCGATAGCTAGCCTGGCGGGTATTTGCAAAATGCCTTACCACCATGTTTATCGATTGCCATCGTAAGACAACAACCGGGACTGACGACTTAAAACATGCCTTCGGAACCACGGAAGCGCTCAGTAGTAATGTCACTAGCAGTCACTCCCAGCAAAGTCATCGGACCGCGGCGGCAGACGTTGCTTAACTTAGCTGATCGGTGAGCAAATTTAGCTAAAAGCGCTTCAAGTTCTTGAACCCATTTTTGATTCACTCGTAAACAATGATATATTCATTATTTTTAATCAGATAAATATGTATGTTATATTTCCATATACCTGCCTGATTATTTTATGGTTCAAAACACGACCATTATAACTTCACTCCATCCGGTTTTGAGGTCATACGTAAATTATATTAACCTATTACTTAAAAAAAGATATGTCAAAAAATTTATTATGATGTTTAAAATAATGTTTTATAGTTACTTTTCTCAAAACAGTTTTATTGTTTTCATAGGAATTATATGAACTGCACGTCCACGTGGCTCGCCCGTCTTTATCGCCGGCCATGGACTGAGGCAGCGCCAAGTGGCTACTGCTCATGAATATAATGGCCTTAATACTGGATATTAGGTTTTGTTATAATACCTTTTTGAATCACATATTGCGGTTACTGTAATCTATGGGGAAATTAGCGCTTCTGTTATCGGTTGACCCACTTGCTATATTTAAAGTGTTTTGGAATAATTTAAATTCTGACAACGCCAAATTATAATATATATTTCTGAAGCTGGAATAAAACCAACAAACAAATTATTTCTTTTACTAGCCGTTGCAATGCCCGACAAGGCAAGTTTTTAAATAATAAATATATCCTAAATGAATGACTGGAGTACAATATTAAAATTGAATAGACTGTTTATTTTTTCGTGATATTTTAGAAAATTACTTTAATTGATTTACCATTATTCCCTAGTTACATAATTCTTTAATATCTACCAGGGTAATACATATTGCAGGAGGCATGCAATTAATTACTGTTTTAATCAAATAAAGTGTTGGTTACATTTCAAGCTCCGCATTTTCACTAGATTTTACGTACTCGTAAGTTACTATCATCTTTATGTCGCTAACATATATTATATACGAATTGGGCTTCTTAGATTAACTTCTTACCCATGTTGTACATACGAGTATGTACAACATGGCATTAAATTAAGTAAGTTGGTGATGTAAATGTAAGTTAATGGTGATGTAAATGTTTTCCTAGTAGCTCACAATTTAAGAGTTGTTACATAATTCTGTAATAACTACCAGGGTAAAATACTATTGCAGGAGGCTTGAGTGTATAAAATGTAGAGTAGCGTTACTTCGTAGTTTCATTGATAGGAGAGAGACAGGTATAATAAAAACGACACTTTATGTACATATATATTACTATCTCTCTCAAACGTAGTATCACGTGCTGCGATTATTCTATCACAGATATTTCATAAGGTCACAGTTTACAAGTTACTACGTGACATACGTTTGTCACGGTGTCAAATATTCGGTCAATGAACTCCACGCGATAATGCAACGTTCAATTCCCAAGATAATTAAAAATAGAATTTTATTGAAAGAGCATGAAGTAACTGAACTTACATCTAACATGTATAATTGTCGATACTGGTGGATATCTAAAAATAGAAAATGTCTCAACCTCAATTATTGTAAGGAATGTCTTCAATGTTCTATATTAAACAATTGAATTCGCAACTTGTTTTCGCAACGCCGGCGTAGGAATTTAGGAACACACACAATTAGTAGGTACCTACACTAAAATCTACCCATATCGATATATAATTACTGTATTTCAATATATTATCAATGATGAAAAAAGTAACATGCTCCGTATCTATTATCGTTCTATTGTATGAATCAAAAATGCATTATATTGATTAAATTCTTTAGACACTTGTTCAATTACGTATATCTCGTATTAGTACTACAAAAAGTTTGCAATTTTCAATAAAACATTATAAAGCAAACATTACCCTTCCATCCGAATTAATACCGCAATAAATTCTACCTTTGAGAGGATTATCAGAAAAACTGAATGAAATATGGAGTGCTAAAATGTTTACTGGCAAGCTCCAAGCACCAGGAGTTCATAGATCTAAGCAACAGTCTGAGCAGATTTTATTGCGATTCTATGCAAATATGTTGAACCGAGTCATCCTTTATATACGGACGTGTATGGTTGAAGCCAAGTCACTGACACTGTTATCTGCAGTCCAAAATAGAATTCACGTAAGATTTTATATGTCCATTGTGTGAGTCATCACATCGCAGATACGTCTATCACTATAATAATTAGTCAAAGAAAAAAGTAGTAGTTTAATGAGATCTTTTGTTTACCGAAGATTAGTTTACGGGTCTCTATTGTTTGGCACCTGTTAAAGATCTTGTACATTTAGATTTTGCAGTCGCCGGAAGTCTTAGACGTGAAACGAAGTGCAGGCCACCGTAAGTTCCAATTAACGGGAAGAAACGAGAATTTAAATTGTTAGAGCATCCCGTCGAATGTGGGGCGAATAAATAGAGTGTTTGTAATGGCCAGAGTAAAGAGAACTCGTTTTTAGTGTCCAATAAACACTTATAAATCACACCTAAGCAAACTGATGTTTTGAAAGTTCTTTTGAGAGCTTTCTTGGGAATTGAGGCGTTGAATTTATAATTTGATTCGGATACTTTTATTGAATTGTGATATATAACCATTTGGGAGAAAAGACTTGTAAGCAAAGTGTTAACAATAATTATTGTAGTAAAAACTTCATATTGTTCAAAATCACAGATTAAATTTTAAAACTCTCCGAGAAAGAATTTTCGCTTCTAAGACATACGAAGACATGGTACTCGTTCTGTAGCAAGACAAATTGGACACCAAACCAGAGTAATTTTGATGGCCACCAAGTCTCCATCGTGCATGTTGGACTAAAATCTGATCGTTCGTTCTCACACTCTAACTACTCTCCTTTTCCTTTTTATTCTTAATAAAGTACCTACTTGATTGTGATGTTAAGAGCGACGGAATTAGTGGTAATAATTAATTATCTTAGGTCGTTATATGCCCGTGCCAATTTATTTTTTATATTTACAGCTGATAGGCTAGCTTTTGACCACTTTCTCACTTGATGGTAAAGAGGGTATTTGCCATAATCCCCACGCTTAGCAGGCGGCTTGGGGATCGCAGTGCTAGATAGCATAGTTCTTAAGGAGGCGCTGCTGCCCACCTTTAAATTTATTTTAAATTTGTTAATCTCTCCAGCGATTTCTGTCACTTGCCTCATGGAGACATTTGCTGAGAACTATCTCTAGTTGTTCTGATACGTGATCCGTCTGTCGTTTAGGGCTTCGTCCACTTGGCCTTTTCGGCTTCTATTGGATATGCCAGATACCATCAGAAGTTCAAGATTTTCGGCAAGAACAAGCTTATATATATGTAATATGTAAATGTCGATAAATGAAGGCGTGGAATTGTTACCTGTGATCCGTCCACACTCCAGCTTCGCCATGGGGCTGCACTTGTCATACATCTGCATGTCCGGTTTGGGATGCTTCGTATTCTTAGCCAAGTTGATGGTCCGACACACGTCGCATCGCACACGCGATGACTTCAAGTTCTCACACATTGTTGCGGTCTATACCTACTTAAATTTTATAAAACTAAAGATTTAGAAGTATTTTGGAAAAGTACAAAAAAGTGTTTCTAAACTGGCGACATTTGAGTGACTGACAGAGTTTCTTTCTTGTGATATTTTGTTTTTTTAAGCAGCTGAGTTTAAGGCAAGGAGTTTTTATGAAGACTTAATACTTGTTGATTTTATTTATTAGGTTTTTTATGTTGTTGTGACGGTACAAGCTCGAGGCACACCTGATGTTAAGCGGACTAACATCTGCCTATAACAGATGCCTTGAGACATAACTATGTCTCAAGGCGCAGTGCAACAATTAAGTCTCACGTGCCTGTAAATTCACTGGCTCTCAAGGACAGCTGCCGGAACACACCGTTAGGTGCTTGGCGACAGATTTTCTACTTGAGGGTGGTCGCTAGCCAGGCGGGCATTTGCTAAATTCCCTTCCACCATGCGGTGAA
Source organism: Plagodis dolabraria (assembly GCA_963854805.1). NCBI lineage: Eukaryota > Metazoa > Arthropoda > Insecta > Lepidoptera > Geometridae > Plagodis > Plagodis dolabraria. Next base: position 6,816,003 of record OY978459.1, on the reverse strand, counting down.
ACTCAAGCCCGCGGTGGGATTCGAACCATGGACCTGCTGCGTGGCAGTCCATAGCCAATGCACCTGAGCCATCAATGCTGTAAAATATATGCAGAAATATTATAGACTTCCGTACCTAAAGGGCAAAACGGAACGCTACTAACGAGACTCAACTGTCTGCCTGCTTGTCCGTCTCTAATTCATAGGTCTCTTGTCCGTAAAAAGAATGAATTACAAACCATAAGTTTTCACGTTAACCCAAAGATGAATATTGGACTAGAAATTCAATTATTTCTTAAGAGGCTCTCCATCTCTTGACAATTAATAAAAAAAAAACTCTTATACCTTGGGGTGTACATCATCTAAAGTTCAATGAATAGAGTACAAAATATTTTTTTTATATTGTGGGCTGTCATATTCTTAAATTACGGGGTCTAAGTCAAAATTTAAAATAGTTATGTTATTTTTAGGGTTCCGTACCTCAAAAGGAAAAAACGGAGCCCTTATATTTACTTCGTTGTCCGTCTGTCTGTCTGTCAAGATCCTTTTTCTCAGGAACGCGTGGAGGTATCAAGCTGAAATTCATATCAAATACTTAGGTACTGTCTTAGAGCTGTGAAAAAATCACACTTCTAAACCCACGCAACGCAACCAAAAGATACCGCCGTTTATGCCGCAAATTTTCGAACCTACAGGGTATTACCTCCCGTGAACTCAGAATCTTGATATTTGGTAGGAAGCAACGTCATATAGCTCAGATAAAGGAAAAATTGCATATTTTTTTTGTTACATCATATAATTTCTTTTTTCATAATGTTAAAATGTTATTTATGGGTTTCATTTAGCAATAAAAATACCATTACTTTTACTTATAGTCCTACAGGTTTGTACGGAACCCTCAGTGCCTACTATTTTTTTAAGTTGCTTTTACATTGCTTATAGGTTAGCCCTCACCACAATCTCACGTGATGGTATATAAGTAGAATTACTTGGCCCCTCAAGGACAGCTGACGTAACACACCGTTCGGCTGCTTGGCGACAGATTTGCTACTCAAGGGTGGTTATTTAATCAGGCAGGTCATTCGTAAAATGAATCTATCACCTTGCAGTGACACTCTTAATTATTATTTAGCCAACCTTTTTTGAGCAAAGTCAACCTTTCCGCACAACTTGTACCGATAATGTTGTTTAAAAATGTGAGCTTTTATTGAGTTTGAGCCACCAGCAATTTCCTTTGAAAATATGGACCTTGATATCATGGACTTAAATTATGTTTTTACTTTGTCTTAGGATAGCAGTCGTTACAGCATGGTGGTAGGGCACTTTGCAAATGCCCGCCTGGCTAGCTACCACCCTCAAGTTGAAAATCTGTCGCCAAGCACCTAACGGTGTGTTCCGGCAGCTGTCCTTGAGAGCCAGTAAATCTAGGTTAGTCTGAACAACATCCTCGACCACATCATCACTTACCATCAGGTGAGATAGTGGTCAAAGGCTAACCTATCAGGCATAAAAAAAAAAAAAAAAAAAAGAATGGCTAAGCAAACTTGGCTACGAGCGCTTCAAACTTGTCCTAAGAACAAAGATTCTAAAGCTGCATTGACATATATTATTAATGGATTGTTTTCAAAAGTGTTTAAGTTTTAGTTTGAACAAACTGTATTTTAAGGTGATCAAGCTTTTTGGTAATTTATTATATTGTATTTTCGAATAACGACCTTGTTTCTGGACTTTAGCTAATCTGATTTTTGGTACAACCCGAATTTCATTATTTTTTATAATTCTATTACGCTGATTGTAAGATAAAACTTTTTCCTGCTTTTCTGGAATATTCCTATCTTCATGAATTTCTAATAAACAATTAAAGATGTAAAGAGAAAAAACTGTCATAATTTTGTCTTTCTTATGTGTGCTCCCTTGCGGGCCTACGCTTTTTCAGCCCACTAATTGTTCTTATTGAAACTTTTTGACATTTGAGAACTCTTGTTACTTCTGTAGCATTACCCCAAACATTAATGGAATATCTTATTATTGAATGTATTAGCGATTTTTTATCTAACAATGGTTTAAGTTTAAAGAGAGCGTAATTACCGCTCGCCATTTTCTTGCAAATTTTATCAATATGTGCAAATTATGCAAAGGCTTTTAGATTATACATAGATTTAGGAACTTTAATGTTTACATCATTTTCTAATTGTCTTCAATTTTCTAAGATCTCAAAAAATAGATTTTTCATCGACGACGTGGTTTCTGTGTAGTAATAGTTTTTAAACACAGAGCGCTACTATCTCTTCTTTGCACGTGGAAGAACGGAAGTCTACAGCGCTATCATTGTCTCCAATAAGCACTATTGTAACAATAGTACCAAGTGCAATATGTTAATGTATATATGTATGTATCTACCACGCCTTCGCTTTCCTCAAACATTTGTTCCAGCGGTGCAACTTCTACTTGTTCATACTCTCCTACGTCTCAAAGGCCTCAAATCATAGCTAAAACTACTTAATATGGTACTTATAATTAAAAAAATCAATAGCATTGTAGTCTCATCGCGAGTATCACCACCGGACGTTGTAGATACGGACAGTATCGCCCACGCTCGCGGTTGTATCCGCCGATTGCGCGGTTTCCTCCTCTTCTACGATAGATAATTGTTGCGAAATTTGCCAAAATTTGCCAAATAAGTCTAACAATGAGGAAGTGGAAGCTCTATGGTAACGTGTATCGCAGGTTTGAATTATTTCGGGCTTGAACGTCACAGCCATAGGTGATAAGATAAGCCAATTTCATGCTGCCCTGGTTATACGTGTAACAGAAAATCTGTCACTACTCACCTTCGGTGAGTTCCGGCAGCTCAACCAGCAAGCACCTATTTTAGGTCTAGCCTGTTTATAATTTTCGACCTCATCATCACGGCTTACCATCAGACGATATAGTACGATGGACGAGATAGCATTACAGTCTTGTAAATTGGGTGAAGGACGCGCGAAATGATGCAGCTGAAATGCTTGTTAGAATTTTTCAAAATTTTAAGTTTGCTTTTATTATTTATTAAAATATGAATAAAAGTATGTAGTAGAAACGTAGGCCCATTTTTATATATTACTTATGTTGTAAAATTGCATTGAATCCGGTTAAGAGTCCCAACATACACAAGCTAAAGAACGATGACCCAAAACACTGAATAAAACGCACTTTACAATTCCATTGCACGAATGTCGTTTCCGATGCAGGTCGAATAACCAACCTCTTTATGAAGTCCAACTTCAATTGAAGAGCATAGAAAGCTCGAGTTGCTCAGCAAAGCTCCATTGAGTGTCGGTTTCATGAATGGAGTGGTGGGGGTTCGAGGATGCGCGCACGCAGTTCTACCACAGTCTATAAATTGGTTCTACTCATTACGCGTCTCCCGGAGGCTGCACGCAGTCCAACCGGCTCACTTCACTCGCAGCCGCGCCTGCGCGTGACGCGACGCGGGAAATTCAAAAATAGAACTTAAACTTTTTCGAACATTTATTTATTTTTTCGTCTTTTTCTGTTGTGCCTGACTCTTGCTGTGGTGTTGTGTGTACTTCGTTAATTTTGGAAATTTAATTGAAGTTCGGGCATGCTGTTTTAAACATGATGCCGTGTAACTTAAGGTGAGTCTTAACTAATTAATTAGTGACCACAACATTTTACAATACAGACTAGGTAGTCACTAAGTGTACCTTAGAGCTTTTATGCTTAATTTACTTACATTTGAAACCCCTATCTCGATAACAAAGATAACGTCTTAAGACTGACTGCAAAAAATTTATATTACACTTACATAAAATACATTGTGTATTTTATGTACTTAAGTGTAATCAAAATCTTGTGAATATTATGTGAACATATTTTTATTACATTTTCTTCATCTATACTAAGGTATGTCTATATGTATTAGGTATATCTCCATATGTTACTATAACCACATATCATTATAAGTCATGATGAGAATATTAACTCATTTATTGTTTTATTGCGGTGATATAAACGACTCTAATTTCCAAAAAGGCTGATTTGCCAGTACAAACTAAGTAACAAACTAGTAAGTACTGAAAAACTAAATTTAAGTTCGTAATAAGTTGCAATTTATCTAGCTTCTAAATAAGTAAAATTAAATTAAATCCCTTAAAAAAATTGCCGCCGGCCATATGTAATGAAGCAATATTTTTAAAATATACATGATTTTTTTTTTTTATTTGGAGCAACAGGCTCCAAATTCAAAATTCATACGGCTGAAGTATAGAACACCCCCTGCCAGGGTCTCTGTTTTTTAATAGATTTAACCGTGGAGTCTTCACGTAAATACAGCGAGGTACTTACTATTTTCTAGCCAGGCATGCTCTTGCGAAGAACAGGTCGTCAATTTCCACAGCAGTTATTAGCTTCGTTATTTAAAACGCCAAGCATTACACTCGGCACTCTAACTAAGACATTAGTTAAGGAAAGTGTGGACGTAGCTCTTTCCATACAAAGTTTTGTCATATTTTAAGCAACAATTGTTCAAACTCGGTGAAATATCGTATGTATGCCCTTTCCCTTAACAATCTATGCTGGTTTGCCAGTTTTCAGTAAAATTCTGTATCTTCAAAATTATTCGAAAAAACTTTTGGTAAAGGAATTCTTATTTTAACTTTTAGTAATAAAATAAATAGTAAAAAGCAAAAATGCCAAATCAGAAGCATAAATGTTAGGTCCAAACATGCATGCATAATGTAACCAGTTCAAAAAAACATATATTAGGTATGTAATTTGTATTCATTATTTAGGGAAGACACTGCCTTCTGAAACACAGTATTAATACTAAAGAAGAAGCCAGGGCTTCAACTATAGAAATAAGAGCACCTATGTGTTGAACAAGTAATAAATATTTTGTATGTTTTGTATTAGTATGCAACATTTCACCGATTTCAAACACTAGCTATTTAAAATATAACGAAACTACGCTTCTGTGGTAAGCCTTACGTGCACTCTAACCTTAAACAACCTTCCTAGAATTTATTACTTACTAACTAACTATTAACTAAGATTAGACGTAGACTAACCAGTGACTTGCTGTGATTAAGTGGTGAGCCTGATTTGTACCTGTCTGGGCGCCACAGTAACGCCTAGGAAACAAATTGCAGACATTAGTAGTCTAGGCGTTACCACGCTTTCAGTGATGGATACTATTGGTAGCTTTCCCGACTGTGTCATTTTTAACTTCTCGCCGTAAGTGATAATGAGGGCCTAGAGACCTAAAATTACTGGCTCTCTAGAACAGGTGCCGGATGACACCGTTAGGTGCTTGGTGACAGGTTTTCTACTTTAGGGTAGGGCCAGGCGGGCGTTAGTAAAATGCGCTACCACCGTGCAAATGATTACTGATCTTGGCCACTTTCTTACCTGCTGGTCAGTGACGATGTGGTCGAAGATCTTTAGCAGGCCAAATATAGAATGAGATTTGGTTCTCAATAATAGCTGCCTGAACACAACGTGAGGTGCTTGGCGACAGATTTTCTACTTAAAAGTTACATATACGTACTAGGCTAACATAATTCCTAGTACCTAAGTATGTATTTTATTATTGACACAATATTTATTCAAAGAATTGTACAGTTTCCAACTGTTAATTTAAGCATTTGTTCATCTATTATAAAAATATACTGCTTCTAGATGTCTTAAAAACTAAAGGATACAATGTGCTGAATGCGCAGCATGTCACTACTCACGTCAGCGTGTTTGAGTAATGTAAATAAATGTGGTAGTAATAAGTGCTGGTGTTTTTATAAATTATTTGATGATCAATTTCCACAGGATTTTGCACAGGGCGACGTACATACTATTCGTAAATAGACTCTGTTGTCTCAGTTGTCTGTCTATGCCCCGTCCGTAGGCCACGAAATTTTTTTTTGTTAGTTCATTTGTTGTAATTTCGGTGGGTCATTTGATCATGCTGATATTTTTTTTTGGTTGAAAAACCGTGTCTAAATTTCAATTAAAAATCCTGCGGATATGTGAACTTGGGTCATTCGTTCAATATGGAAATGTTGTCAGTATAATCAGGATCTGTAGTATTGTTTTACCGTACAATGTTTTTCGTTTAATTCACTTTGGACCACGGTTCATACATACAGATGGTTAGTAGACCAAGTTTTTGTATTGATATCTGATAGGCTAGCCTTTCACCCGATGGTAAGCAATGACGTGGTCGAAGATGTTCTGATTATCCTAGAATTACTGGCTCTCAAAGACAGCTTCCGGAAAAGATGTTTTTTTATTTGAGGATTACTATCCTATTTTATTTTTTTACTCGAGGATTACTATCCTATATTGCGAATGTCCGCCTGGCTAGCGGCAAAATGCCCTACCAGCATGCAAAGTAATACCAAGTCAATATATCATAAGACTAGCTACGCCCTGCGGTTTCACCTACATAGAAAATCATGAAAAGTGGTGATGACAATGTTGAAAGTATCCTATGTGTTAGTCAAGGACCTAATCTATTTATATTCCAAGTTTCACCCAAATCGGTTCAGTCATTGTGAAGGAGTAACAAACATACTCACATCCTTACTCACTCACAAACTTTTGTATTTATTATATAAGTGTAATATAAGTACTAATGTATCAGATAGATAATAATATTATGTGCAGAAAATTGTGTCTACGCACCCACATTTCGCTTGTTAAGCTATCAGGTAGTTAATCGGGGACGAGCCTGTTACCATTACTGGGCACAGCTCCAGACACTGTTTTTGTGAATTTATGTGTCAAGAAAACATAATTAAGTATTTAGATATTTCAGCCCGGACCGAAAAGGTTCTGTAGATTCTACCACCAAACCATCGAAGCGATAGCTTCTGATCTATCTATATCTATATTTCTATACTAATATTATGAAGAGGAAAGATTTGTATTTTTGTATGCAACGAATAAACGATTTGGATGAAATTTGGTATGGAAATAGTTTGAGACCCGGGAAAGGACATAGGATACTTTTCATGCAACTGCGCAAAAAGAGGTTGATGGTTTTGCGTTATACATTTTCGTGTTTGTGAATCCTCGATTAAATTTCGGTAAATTTAACGTCACGTCCACTTCTTTCGATACAGCAGTCGTTCAAATCTCGGCGCGTACGCAGCGATCAAAATCGCACTAAATTGGTGCGCATGTCAGTCTGTTGCGAATCGAAAAGCCTGGGGGATGAATAGGGTTGTCAACTAGAAATAAAAATGTATGGACCTACAAGTATACCTTATGTATATGTGCCAAATTTCGTCAAATTTGGTTCAGCGAGCATTACGTTACATAGTTAAGCAATAACTATAATCCAACACACAAGCTCACAAACATTTGTATTTATAAATATATGTGCTCTAAGGAATAACCTAATATTATTCATATATATATATTAAAAAATATTCAAAAAATAATACTTAATACGTATATTGAAAAAAAAGCCTTATCCTTCCCATCAACAAAAAAAAATATTCCTGGTCAAAGAAAAAAAAAATTTGTTAAAGCCTTATAAATCGAGCTTAATTTTTGTTTACACGACACAAATCCCCATCTTTCGTCTCCTAACAAATATAAAGCTGCCCCACACGGATCCAGGCAACGTCACTCGACAACCCTAAAGAGGTCGTAAATTCAGCCTCACACGAACTGGATCTCGGCAGTCGAGACGGGAAGAAAAAAAGCAAAGAGTAAAAAGACAGGATTAAAACTAAGACTATTGTTCCTTTTATCCTGCCGGAGAAATTCCCGTGTCTTCATGCATAAATTCATTGCGTTCTGTGGCGAAAGCCACGTATAATTAAACGCTTAGATAACAGATTTACAAAAACAAACAAAACAGAACCCTATCCTTTAGTAATACAGATTATGGCATTGTTTGCTTTGTAAAGTTTTTGCAAACAGTAGCGTTGGAGCTTTGCGCACGCAATTTCTTTGAAATTTCGCTCTCGAGTTTGTTAGTTTGTTTTTGTTGGGTCCCGTTTGCCGTTTTACTTTTGATCTCGCAGAGACAGACGTGGGATGATTATGGCATGAAATTACTTTCTGTAGAAATATGATAGTCATACGTCATTTTATACATACCATTTGTTGCATGCAAGTACTTATTTAAGTACCTATATTTTTTGGTAATGAGGAACGGAAGGAGTAATAGGCGAAAAACTTAATATATGGTCTGCCATACAAGATATATAAGCAAAGATATATTAGCACGTTAAAATGACAATTTCGTCTGAAAATATATAAATGCCTTCGGGTTTATTCGCGTACAAGAAAGACCCGAAAGTGTTATTTAAACAGGAATGAATTTGCGACAGTTTAAAATACAATGTATCGCGCGTTTATAATTATTCCATATTTAAGGTTATATAGTAGGGGATGAGACAGTTGTATATATGAAGTTTCCAGATATACGTATATAATATATAGATTCTAGACCGCTAACGAAAATGTATATATAAAAAAATCCAATAAATGTCCTTACCAGAGAATTAAATCTACCAGGATTTCAGGACTTAAAGATTTCAACGACGCTTCACCACTCGACCTACGAGGTAGACAGAAAGACGGTGTTCGATGATACTGAGTCCTTACCATATTACAAATTTTTATGGGAATGACACAGATTTTCCGCAAGCATTCATAAAAATACCCTTCCACCATGCGTTCAAGCTCGAACCATGGACCTACGGCATGGCAGTCTATAGCTATTACCGCCTATCACAGCTTCAAAATTCTTAGACAGAGTACGTGATAAATAAATACAAACTCTTTTCAAGACAATGCACCCGCAGATTCACACCTTGCACGATTTGCTCGTTGTTTTACAATTTACATTACACGTCCTTAGTTACTGGAACAGTGTAAATGCAGCGTTTCAAGAAATTTCGTCAGAAATCGTCGTCAAGCAAAACTAAGCAAACACTTGATACAAATAGCTTTGGTTCCGTTGAACGTGTTGTAAATGTATTAGAACCGAACAAGAAAACTGCTAGGAAAAGTATTTAGTGGGTATTTAGATTTTTAAGACCCCCAAGTTTCATGTCATGACTTAAGACATTAAAGAAAACCTTAACAGACATATTATAAAAACATTAAAATGAACAATACAAATATTAAAGAGTATGAAGTACTTTATCGAGTTCCTACTCGATTAACTATTTTACTATTAAATAGATGTCTATAATCAATTCATACACATGTAGTAGTAACTTTATGAATGATCTATTCGAATCGTAAGAACACGATGAACTCCCTAGTCCAGACATTACATCTGTGTGAAGTCTAGTGCTTACGCCACCTTCGTTTTATGATCGCCTGGTAGTTCTAGGTACAAACGAGCGCTGTCCAGACTAACGTTAGAACTTCTAGGTCTTGAAATTCTAGTCTAGAGATGTCTGGCGATTACGTAAGTACTAACGGCGCGAGCTCGCCGCCGTTGCTAGAGTGAAATATAATTTTAATTTTATATTATGTTTCTGTCATTAGGTTGATATTTGATATGGATTTGATTAAGTCTTTAGTTTATTCTATATTTATGTAATGCGTGTAGATACGTGTTATTTAATTAATAGTTCAGAACGCTGTTAATACTTATCTAACGAAAAGCGGGGGCTAGTTTTTAAACAGTTTTATTTTGATTGCCACTTAAAATATTAAAGAATATTTAAATAAATATAAATAGTACTTACCTTAAGTTTGTACACTAATGATAATTATTTATATATTACATACATTATGTTTTTACATAATTGTCTCAGATTTAATCTAAGGAAACAATTGTTAGCATTATGGCTCCTATATATGTACCAAATGCAGCTTGTAAAAAGTCTGTTCATTTTAAAATCTGAAATTACCTAAAATGTACTCAAGGCAGAAAAAAAAAAATTTTTGGTTGCCATGTACACCAATAGCAAAAGATAAAAATATTAAAGATATATGTATAATATATAGAACTAAAATATACTAGATTTTTAGAAATACGGTGAGAACTCTTCCACTTTTATGTAAAAATCCATAAATACTTATAATATAAAAGCTAAATATAAATATATGTTTAATGTTACTAAATATAAATACAAGTTTTTATTTATGACTTTATCTGTGCACTTAACCATGCACATCATAGATAATGATAACAATTGAATTTAATTCATAAATAGACGATATCGGAACAGATTGCGAAATCGATGTTTCTTATTACCTATATTTTCTTCTTTCAAAACTGAAGCGATTCAATTAATTGATGGTATAAAATCTAGCCTAGATATAAGATCTATAGCTGGATTTTATGCAATCAGTGTCTAACACGCCCCTGTCATTTCCTTTTTTCACTAACTAATTATTGATAAAGAAAATATGACCCTGAAAATTGCAAAAAGATCCCGTTTAACCGCCAAGTTCAAAGAAAGTTTTAAAAGTTTTTCATTTAAAATGTTAAGGTGGAGGTGACGAGGTAAGGAGCCAAATAAGGTTCTTTTAAAAAATAAGTTGAGCCGTACTATTACGTTTGTGGCAAAACAAAAAATTTATTAAATAAAAAAAAACTGATTTCAAACAAAATATTCTAAAACAAAAAATGCCAAGCCATCATATAAAGGTATCGTATAAAGGGTTGTTCATTTTACAATGTGAAAATGAGAACATCATCAATGTAGTCGAAACCAATTATATACGCATTATTAAGGATAACTCAAATACTACTCGTCTGATCTTACTGAAATTTAAATGGAACCACATAACATGCACCAGCTTTCGAAAATAAAAAAAATATCAATTAGTACACCCCGTAAAAAGTTATGAGGTAACACACACAGAAAATATAGTCAAATTGAAAACCTCCTTCTTTTTTGAAGACGGTTAAAATGCCCCGATTTACCGCCTTATGTTCAGAGACAAGTTTTACAAGTTTTTATATATAATAGAAGGATGATAGGAGATGTAAGATATAATTTTTTTTAATGTTAATGGCAAAATTAATTTAATCAGCTGTGGAGGCGAATAAAGGGGTGTCAGCTGTTGTGTACGTTTATCAAAGTTATGTATGCTACCCTTATTTCTTCGAAATATATTTTTTGTGTTAGCTATTTTTGATTAATCCATAACACGTCAGTGAAACTTTTAAAGTAGGTGGCTGTCAAATTGTTTCAGCACAAACCAAGAGGCGTGAATTCCTGTAATTCGTTCAGATAAACTTTGTCCGGCTGATCAAAAGATTATCCTGCTAAGATTCCCCGTACGGTTTTTATGTTCATTCCTGGAACTGTCAACCTGATGCGTGATATACATTTTTGCGTATTAAAATTTAACGAATATTAACTTATGTGAAAAAGCCGGTAAAGCATCGCATAAAGTAAGGAAGATAGGAATAGCTACGATAATGTCACGACAGTATAATGTGGAGAAAATTTAACACAAGCATATAATGCACACATCTACACTTCCATTGTATGTGATAAGTTTTAATGAATGACATAGGGAGGAAGACGCATATACGTACGTATGCAGTAAACCCTCATAATATGACTCGATCAGAAGACCTCACCTGATGTTCGAGGGACGGTGCCGCTTCTCCTGTGTTTTATAAGTTCAATGCGAGAAGGCTATGTAGAAACTTCGTTACAAGTATTCACTTTTAGCGTAAATACTTTGTCGTGTTGTGAAGACATCAAAGATGTTATATGTATTACATTTATTTCATATACATTACATTTTTGGAATATAAGTATACCCACGAATAAGCATTGCAATTCAACGGGGCGATGCAACTAGCATGCTGAGCACGCTGCCAACTGGTAGTGGGCTGGTACATTTGGACTCCCTGAGAGTCTGCTATGACTTATAGGTTGTCTAAATGCTTTCATTATAGAGGTAGCTGTAGTGTTATATATAGTTCGAAGCATTTTGTAAATAAAAGCATACCGCCGGTAAAAAAAATAACTAGACAATAATAAACTGAATAAAAATTATAATGAGCTATGGACTTATTTTTTTATAAGTGGGTAGCACTTGACCACCATCTCGCCTGGTGTTATGTGATGATGCAATCGATGATGGATTGCTCTAACCCAGAAGATACCTATTCACTCGCGTTTTGAAGATCCCCATATTGTACTTAATCGGAAACACAGACTCAGGCAGGGTTTACCATTCCCTGGCGGTCCGTATGATGACATACACATCCCGAAACGAAACAATGCCACAATTTAAGTTTAAGTAAAGATATATTAATATAAACTATTTGATTTCTTATAGTATAACCTTACCTCTACCTACAAGATCAGCTTCGAGAGCATTTAAAGAAACCCACGGAAACCAGTCACATTGGCATCGCATTAAGGCCAAGGTTACAGCAGTGTTCCCAACTCTCAAAACTTAGTTACAGTGTTTCCAAGTTAGAAATATCGTAGATATGACAAACATGTGTGCCATCTATAAAATAAATGGTGCCAACAATTTAATACAGTGTAAGAAAATTGACCAAAATAATGAATACCAAAAAATATATTCTACACAGAACAAAGAAACAATATCTTCATTTTATTTTAATATTGTTAAGTTTGCATTGACGCCTGCTAGGCGAATTACATTACAAAATGACAAATTTACGAGAGAAAAAATTATATGTAATTTTGGTATTTGTAATTTTGTAATTTTATTTTATTTAGTAATATATTTAGAAATATAGAAATTATATAAGCATAGAAATATGTTCTCCCCGAATTGCCTGCTCTATGGGTTCTACGAGCCAATTTGAAAATATATTTATTGTATTGCGTTACATTACGAGTACATAAGTTACGATAAGCTGTGACAACCATAACATATGTGTACTCACAACAAAGGCATATACCGGGTTGTTTAAGGCGTGGGATGTACCCAATGATTTTAGAAAAAATAGGTAGATAGGTTATACACGCACCGCAAGTGGCACATTAAAACCTTGCTAATTAGCTAACCTGAGCTCAGTCGTCGCGTCATCGTCGAAGGCTTTACACGTCTTTACACTCGACGATGTCGAGTTGTTTATGCGCCCCTTTGCGTCTGTGGCATAACATCCTTCTCCCACATTCACTCTGTCTTGAGTGAAGTTATAATTCCTACCTATGCGTATTACGTGCTTGAGAGTCGTGCGGTAGTGACGCAGCGTGCTATTTCTAAACATCGAATGTGATCTAAGTAAATAATCCACCTCTTTTTATTCTAAAATCATTTTCTTCTAAAATTAGATGAAGTATAATAATGTACCTCACAAAATTTTTCAGTCAGTCAATCAGTTTGGGTGAAAAACAGCAGAAAGCTTATTAACACAAACCTAGTAACTTAAAAAGGAAATGTAACTTTAATTGTCCCTTAATATGTTATTTATTTGTTGCGTTTTATACACACACATACAGTATGTACGTTATAAGCATAGGGAAAAGTAATATACCGGGTTACAAGTTTAATTCAGGGTCAACTTTGCAATTTTATTCTATCGAGAAAATTTTAAGGAATTTTCGATCTTCCGGGATTGACTCATAGAGAGTATGATCAAATTAACATATGATTTTCTTACGCCTACAAACCCAGCGCGTTTTGAAAAAAAATCTGTTCAAGTAAAGCTGTTAAACACTTGCCTTAAATACAGATGATAGCGTGTGGGCAATATTGATAGCTCTGTATATATAAAATATAGTAATGACAACACGTCAGAATTATAAAATCAATATTGTTTCACATACCCTATTATATTTCATGGGACTTGCAACATGTAAAAGCTAAGATATCTACATTCACACTCTTCTTAAAACATTTATATGTTTTAAGAAGAGTTTTATTTATTTTTTAATTTTTTTTATTATTACATTATATGATGATTCTGAAAATGTTATTTATTTGTGAGCAAATTTCAATGTTAAAATTAACACACAAACAGACCACATCACAGATCTTTCCCCAAAATCGCCCTTCACACACAAACACATGCATGCCTTCAATTTATTAGTTTTTTAACGAACAAGCACAGGTATATTAAAGATTACTAAACTTACTCCAATTGTAGTAATGAAAACTCCTCATTTTGTGTAATATTAATTCGTTCACTTATCTGGTTCCCACGATACGGGCCAAGAGCCTAGTGTGGCACCGCTGTTCATAAATCTAGATTTTCTAATATTAACTTGTTAATTATATCTACTGTACTACAAATAAGTTTGTATAATCTTGTTAAGGTAATAAATTATTTATTATTATTATTATTATTTTAGACTATAATTTTTGCCTTATGTACAACGTATAGACCGAACCTCCAACGTCCAGCTAGCTATACGCACCGGATGCAATTACTTTGTCACAACCGAATTTTGTGGTCTAAGAGTATATTACCTAACCATCATTGACTAGGAAATATATTAAAAACTATGAAACTTTGAACAGCCAGAGACATAAGCACATAATAAGATCAGCCCATCATAACACTGCTATGTTTGGAAAAAGCTTGTTATATATGCCACCTAAAAGATACAATAAAGTTCCAGGAAGCTTTAAAGAAATAAATAGTTTCAGTGTCTTTAAAACGAAGTTTAAAATAAACTAAAGCTTATTATTCCATCAATAAATTTTTGACGACAAAATTTAAATTTGCTTATATAATTTGTAATATATTATAGTATAGTTGACATGGCTGTAATACTGACGATGTACTAGAAATGTGTTTCTAGTATAAATGTTTCGTGTATATTTTGATATGTCATTGTTTACATAATTCAATCACATAAATTGACTTATTTTGGAATGAAAACATCTTAAATATTAAACAAAATTTAGAAAATAGACTATGCATGACTGATAATATGTATTAGTTGCTTAGTTATATATGTGGGTGTATGTCTTTTTATAAAATAATGTTGCATACCTCAAACAGGTTGGAACATGGCGAACGAAATAACATCTGTAATTTAATTTTACAATAAAGAATTTGAATTTGAATCATGGAGTACAGTGCGGCCATCGAATGGACCACTAGTTTGAACTAAAGAAGTGCTTTGCAAACACTAGAACTTTAGCAAAGAAGTCAATTCTGAATTCCTAAAAATATTTTTCATCGTATGCTAATATCACATCTACATTTTTAGAGTAGGTTTTAGGGGTTTGATTCGATTCTGTAGCGATTTTGTACTGTACAGTTTTATAGATAGGGGTGATAATCGCTAAACGTGCATTAGACTCTTGATCATAATATAAATATTCAGTCTTTTGATCTTAAGTCCTATGTAAACGTCTATGTACGCCGTCGTCAAAGTCAAATCAAAGTACAAAAAACGCAGTCAAAACATGCCAATTCCCACAAAGTATAAAACGGTCAACCCATAAACAACAGTCCATTGCATCAGTCGGACAATGCCGTCGGTTTATTTATACGCGGAAACGGCTTAACACATCCCGTAGCTGTTTAAACGTAGTATTTTACGCGTCTACGGAACGACTTTTAGGAGTATACGCGTAAGCCGTACAGCTCCCGGCTTAGGCAACAAGAGCTAAAGTCAAATGAGAGCATACTTTCACATAGATAATATAGTTAAATAAAACATGTAAAGTGTTTTTTTGAAGCAATGATGGCTCAGTGCCATTGGCTATGGACTGCCGCGCAGCAGGTCCATGGTTCGAATCCCGCCACGGGCTTGAGCTACACCGTATGGTCGAACGGAAGGGCATTTCACGAATGCTCGCCTGGCTAGTTACCACCCTCAAGTAGAAAATCTGTCACCAAGCACCTAACGGTGTGTTCCGGCAGCAGTCCTTGAGAGCCAGTGAAATTACAGGCACATGAGACTCGTATGTCTCAAGGTGACGGGCGCAGTGCAATTCGTGACATGTAACGAAATGTCTGTTCCATCTGTCATGGGCAGCGGTTAGTCCGCTTAACATCAGGTGGGCCTCGAACTTGTTCCGTCACAATAACATATAAAAAACACACTTCGTGATCGCGAGCTTATAATCGTACCAAGTTTGACGCTATATCGAGCAAAAACAAAAATCGTATTATTTATTTCTTGTTTTATATTATTCTCGTTTTATTTTAATATTTTAGATTTTGTTCTTTAGGCAATCTGCCATATCGACACATATATGTGTATTCCCCTATTGTCTTCCCTGATAATGCCTAAGAGATATAATTTCTTTTGTATGAAATATAGGCCTGCGATAGACACGCCTCTGTCATTCCCATCTTATGAGTCGAAGATATGTACCTACTTACTTAACCTAATAAATTGCACTGTGTCGTGCCTTAACTAAATAATGGCAAATCTGGAGTGATCTAACAGTCATGGCAATGACTGTATACTGCCGCGCAGAAGGTCCACGCCCTAAATCCCAGGGTTGCCGGCCTGGATAGCCACCACCTTCAAGTAAAAAATCTGTTACTGAGCACCTAACGGTGTGTTTAGACAGCTATTCTTGATTGCCAGATCTAATTCTAGGTAAATCATGTCTTTGACTGGATCATCACTTGTTACCTGGTGAGGTTGTGGTAAAAGGTTAGCCTTTAAAAGTAATACCTAAAACATGGGGACGGGCTAGACATGTGAGCGTCTATGCACAGCCGGAGTACACATGTGACATAGCGCCACACGCGGGGTGACATGATGCATGTTAGTGGCTTATCACTTGTCAGGGTTGACAGTCAGGGCAGACAGTCAGGGCAGAACTAACTTATTACTAAGTAGGTATTGTCTATAAGTACGTGGAAACTAGCGACACTTCACTACAAATATTATTAGAGATTATAATTTTAATAAAGATTAAAGTACTCGTTATCATTTTGTCAATATTATCCCTCTGTTTGTGAGTAACATATATAGGTATAGTATGAATTCTGGTTACATGATAGTGTCAGTCAAGCGTTCAAATTACAATATATTTTTTATATACTTTACTACATTAAAAATCACAACGGAAATAAAAACTGTCAACCGCATGTAGGTGGGTACAACTGGACATAAAATTTTTGTCAAAAGGTTTATTTATTATAATTAAAAATCATCTAAGGATCGTGGTACCTAAAACTTACACTTTGTGTGTTCCTACATATTAACTGAATTAAATTAATCACAAGACGTTATTCAAGTCCATAAAAATGTAATACATTTTTACAAATCTTTCATTAATAAACAGTAAGTACCTAGTTATACTCATACATTCGATACACTTGTCATTTTAGTAGACATACATTAAACTCTTATGCTTATCAAAACATTATACCAATTATACTATAGCACCTATAAATCAAAACAAACGCGACAAAGCGTAAACAATTTAATCGTACAACCAACCGTTATGTATCAACTTTCATGATTGACAACCCTATCTGAGTTTACCACCAATGCACGCAAATCACCCGCAGAGATGCATGTATGCGTTAAATAATATCTTTACGATGCATGTGTGCATTCGACATAACTTTAATGACAAACGTTGTCGTTTACGTGTTAGCTCATAGCTGTTATCTAAATTGTGAGAACGGCTCGGTTGCGGGGCGAGCAGCGCGCGGTGGGCGGCGCGGCGGCGCGTTGAACTGTTAGATATTTCTGTTCGCCTGGTACTTTCGTAGCGGATTGCCGCATATCTGTGACGACAGAATTCAGATACGATAATAGTTATTTGTTGAACAAGAGTGCAAAGTTGCTTTTTAACCGCGTGTTCAATTTTGATGACCGAGCAAGCGAAGGATTCTAAAATTGAATCACGAGCGCAGCGAGTGATTCAAAATTAGAATCCTGTGCGTTAGCGAGGGAATCAAAAGAGCACGAGGTGAAAAATCTTTGCACTCGAGTGCAACACGTAACTTTTCATTCCACCTCAGCGAAGAAATGACTAAATGCAAAAAAAAAAAAGTTTACAGTCACAAGATAGGTACACTTTTATCTCAGTTTAGATATTAATTACTACATTATGACAGGTAAGTATTACAGAATAATCTTTAAATTATAACAAAATAATACTAAGGTATAATTAAGAAAATTTTAAAGTAAAAATAAGGTTTAACCATGACGTGAAAAAATGCCGCGTAAAGAACCGCGTACAAAGCAAATTGAAAAAAGAACACCAAGAAGGTTCCGAGTCTGAGTTTTTAACACATTAAAAAAAAGTTGTATGATATATTCGGCACCATAGAGGTAGCAGTAAATAGGTTTAATGTTTTTTTTAATTCACAAACTTAGTGCACACGATGTTCTAAATTCAATTTACTTTATCCTCTAGCTCTCTAGCTAGACGATTAACAAAAAGTAAAAACCTATATATGATGAAAACATCTTTTATATTATAATGTATGTATATACTAGCAGTACTAGAGTGTGTATTATCTAAGTATTTTTATTTCTATAGCAACCTAATTGTGGTAATAAAGAAAATAGAGTTGTTTCAAGATTATAAACACATTCAAAGACTTTCAACTTACAAGTCGTTGATTACATTGCAGACGTCATCAGTAATATAAATAAAATATTTTACTTTACTCTACCCACAAGACGAAACGGCCTCGGCCACAGCCTGTGCGGCGGCGCGGCGGTGCGGCAATCTTGTTCTTGACTCTACCATTACTTACTAACTACGTGACTTTATCTTAAATTGTCTCTACCTGCTCCAGTACGCTTTTCTTTATTGGTCCGTTATATTTGGAAGATATCGTAAAGTGAGCTATCTTACTAAACGAGAAATTTATATAAAAAATATTGTCGTATATTAGCTCGTGGCTCTACGTGCGGTACTATTATTTTTCACTATATTTGACCGCGTCAAAATAAGCATAAAAACTCATGTACGTACCGACCTATTCTAAGTATAACTGAATGCAATGTAGAATATGGTTTAAGATCTTTATTTCTCTTAAGAATATAGGTACATTCACTTAGCAGAGAAATGACAAGTTTACTTAATTTGTACATTTGTATTGCAAACATAGAAACGGACCTATCTAAAACTGGATATAATTTATTTATTACATATTGTTTACGTACGTAAATATTAAACTGTAGAAAAAAAAAAGTCGAAAAAAAAATCCGCCAATCAATACACTCTCCACAGAAATTTCCCACCTGTATAAGTTGAGCACAGATGAGATTTGTATTGCATTGACGTTACAATGTACTGACTCAGAAGATAAAATCAAAATAATAAATAACTTTACATCAAAGACGTACTTACTCGTAAGTACTCGGAACACGCTGCGTGCGAGCATGACTTTTATTTTAAAAAGAAAACAAAAGAGATATATAACATAACCAACCAGCCAGTGAATATTTTGTATTTTGAAAATGGAATGTATGGGATGTTTCCGCATTGTACTTTCGCTATCGCTAAGTTGGTAGTCGTAAATTTTCCCGCCATGGCTATAACTTACGCTCTCTGCGGCTTCGCTGCCCCGCCATTACTGCTTTGTCTGAAGCTTGTGCCAACATAGTAAACGTTATGTAAGGTATTTTACAAGAAGGAAGTTTAGAACAGATTTAATAACAAGTATAAGTTGAAAAAAGGGTAAAAATCCTACTGCAAATTATATATTTTCGTTTCAAGTTTTATCGTTCCATCGAAATTAAATCTGCAAGTTATATTTATGGAACCGATTTTTACAGACCTTCATTTTGATACCCCACACGATGGGTTTGGAAGAAGACCATATTTTTTTATCTCAGAATATGGCGTCTGAAATCCGCCAGTTTGTTCATTTGTTTTTTAATGTATCTACCTGGTGTCATTTGGGTTATCAAGGTAAACTAACTATGTATATCTCACACATTAAAATCGGTTAAGCCATTTAAAAGTCATGATGGAATAAATAAACTCACAAACATACATACATACATGAACCCTTAAGTCATAACACTGCTTTATTTGTGCAATTGTGTAAAAACTTAACAATGTAACTTTCAATATTGAAAAATTTATTCTCGAAGGCGGCTGCCATGCCAGGCCAATTTAAATAGACAAAGTTAGCCGTTTTTGTTATACTTATTCATATTTATATTTATTATACCGTTTTTATATAAAACAAACTCATAGTCACTAATGAAATATTTGTACGACAGAAGTCTACAAATTAAATTCATACAAATCATTTTCTTCTCGTAGTTACTTCTACACCTAAACTTTATGTAAGGAAAAGGAACCCTCAACATCACTTTAAAGCCAAGTATCCAAAAAACAAAACATGGCAACGCAATTACTGAAATTGCCACTTTAAAATAATCACACGACCGACTAAAATAGAGACAAAACATCAAAGAGTTTTATCTTCTTACATTTGGATGCATCGCTGGCCATGTAAGTTATAAATAAAAATAAATAGTGCCGGTAAAGGGCAAGGGCTGGCCAATTATTTTTATCGCGCGTATTCAGCTTGCTATAAAACCACGGTAAGAGTATCTACTACAGTACCATGTCATAGTAAGTCTTGATCATATTATCATAATGTTATTTTTACGCTATAACTTATTTCGGATTCTACAACTGTGCAGATATTTTATAGGCAGTCGTGATTAGTTTGCGTGGATTTTTTAATAAAGGGTACTTCCCGGTGTAATGTAGTAAGAAGCAAAAACTACAAGATGGTGGGCAGCAGCGGTTTTCGAATAACTAACTTCTTACACTGCGATCTCTAAGCCGCCTGCCAGGTGTGCCATAATGATGGCAATCTCTCCCCCTCCTCCCTGAGTTTTGAAAGAAGGCTGTCGATAGCAACCCTGTACTCACTTATATTCCACCAAAGAAACCATAGTTTATAAAAATCTTTGCGCTATGTTCATAAAAATCTTTGCTCATTTCGAGGTAAGACAATTATTTTACAACACAAAATTTACATAGCGACAAAGTAATATTCACGCATTCGGGTCTTTATAGTCAGCAGAGCACACATGTAGAGTGTAAGTGGCTAAAAGTTACTTACAACCCTGCAACCTTCCAAGCTGCTACACGTCTCTGATACCCTAGTACAATTTACACGGTATTTACAAGGTCCTTGGGGAATAAAGGGATACGTATACGGATGCGTTGCTATGGATACGGGATTTCAGATGTAACTTTTGCGGCCACTCTGAGAAGAAGTCGAGCCAGATTAGTAAAGTTTACCCACTCAAATCAGAGTATTTTTTTTTGTGTTCGGTTTGTTTGTAAGGTTTATAATTATAACAGTGCCAGATAATTAATTTTACTTTCAATCTTACTGATTGTAGTATTGAAACGAATTACTTATCATTCCATGGATTCACCGTGCAGGTGCCGGGTCCATAGCATTGCAGAGGAAGAGGCTCGGGGCCGGGGGCTTGCAACCCAGGAGTAGGGTTAAGGGCCCCTTTATGATATACTAGCTTTCCGGGCGCGGCTCCGCCCGCCCGTATGTCGGTTATCGCGCAAAAACATTAACCTCTTTTATAGCAGTTGGATAAAAACTATCCTATGTTTTTTCGCGGGTCTCAAACTATTTCCATACCAAATTTCATTCATATTGGTCCATTAGTTTTTGCGTGAAAGCGTAACAGACAGACAGACAGAGTTACTTTCGCATTTACAATATTAGTACTTAAGTACTGATAAATGCTCCCCTTCACCGCTCGAGCCTCCTCCTTACCTAACCAAATTTGGTAAGATCCTACTAATACCGCCTTAGATACACGTTTCAGGATGGAAGTTACGGTTTTTCTATCATATACTTACTATAGTTTGCTATAATTATAAGTTGTACCTGGCTTTCTTACCCACTTTCCTCGCTGTAGTAAGGTGAAAAATGGGTTTTGCACTCGGCAGCAAAGTTATTTTGCGTCTCGTACCTTTTGTCATTCTCTTTGAGCTCTAAATAAGTACTCGCGCCAAATAACAACTTTTGCAGTCAAACATATACTAATATTATAAAGAGGAATGATTTGTATTTTTGTATGCAACGAATAAACTTAAAAAGTTCTGGACCGATTTGGTTGATATTAAACATGGAAATAGTTTGAGACCCGGGAAAGGACATAGGATAGTTTTTATCCAACTGCGCAAAGAGTTTTTGCGCGATAACCGAAATAAGCGCGGGCGGAGCCACGACTGGAAAGCTAGTAATTAATATTTTAATGTATTGAACAAGAATTATAAGTTATAAGACAACCTACTATGTATATTCTTAAAAGATAATTTTAAAAGGGTGGTTGAATAATTTTGTACTTATCAAACTAAAATAAAAAAGCACTGAAACTTTGCATTGACTAATATTCAAGACAAACTTTGAAGAAATATAATATTGAATCAAAAAGTGAATAGCTTTTGGTCTAATGGTCTATTGTTTTTTTTTGTAGTCGTGTTTCAAAGGAAGTCGTTGTTAAGCCGGTTAATGTGTTGGACGATGGTGGAATGCAAGTGTCATTAATTTCATATTATAAGCTACTGAGGAATAAAATCATTCAGAATGTACAAAAAACGGTGCTATGATCATTGTGTAAAAATATTATTTATAACTTTCTTGTAAAATGACCCTTGTAGTACGGGTTTAAGGTTCATAGTATATTTTCTAACGTTTCAAATGTTCAAAAAAGTTATTTTTGCCTTACTTATTAAAACTATACAAGTTTTTCTATTTTGCATTTTGTTTTGGTTTTGCGTTTATGTACAGAGTTTTCACGCATTATTTGGATGCATCGTTTGCATGCTTTGTCAGCGCCGCTCCTTTCATCTGCTCGCGCATAATATCTGCTTTATTAAACACTGACAAAGAAAGTCTGTATTACTAAATATTTTTTTTTATATTCCCGAATTGTTTTTTTTTATTCGACTTAGCAAAGGCTTTCGCTGTAGTATATATAGTTTGTAGTGTTTTGCGCCGTAAAAAAACAACACAACACTTTAGAGCTATGGAGTTATTTTAAACTTTATAACTTACTAGCTTTCCGGGCGCGGCTCCGCCCGCGCGTATGTCGGTTATCGCGCAAAAACATTAACCTCTTTTTGCGCAGTTGGATAAAAACAATACTGTTTTTTCCCGGGTCTCAAACTATTTCCATACCAAATTTTATTCAAATCGGTCCAGTAGTTTTGGCGTGAAAGCGTAACAGACAGGCAGACAGACAGAGTTACTTTCGCATTTATATATAATAATAATATAGTACTGATGTACTATATATTCAAGGCAACATTTTAAGATAATATGCATTTTTTTTAACTACCTAGTGTTAACAAAATATATCAGTGTTTAAATGTTTAATTAACTTAATAATATAAACGGGATAACGGCGGTACATCATATCAAACACTGAGGTAACGAAACAGCAACATTTTAGCTACAAAGTCAATGTCAAACACTACGCTTACTTGCTACGCTACGCCAAATTCTAAAGTTGTAGCTACTAGTATAGTATAAGAGTACTGTAGACTTTCATTCAAGTTTCCCGTTTCCACGCCTCTTTATTGATTTCTCCGGGAATACCCTAGCCAACATCCCCTCACTCCAATTTGTCCTAGTAACTGTTAACTCATCTGTGACAGGGCTTTGCCAAAGCGAAATCTCTTCATATTTGCTGTTCGCCTGGTACTTGCCCGGCGTTGGAGCGCCGCACGCCCGCACCGCGCACACTTGCGCACTGCAAGCACGTCCCCAGCCAATCATGCATCTACTGCTTCCATTTTACCTTTCAGTAACAGCGTGGATACGTGACAAGACAAAGATCACAAATTCGTTCTCCCGTGAGACATAATTATTCAACTGTACAACTTCGGAAATATACGGAAGATTTCATCGTGTACATAGACCACGTATAATCATTTGCATGTAAACTTATGTACTCAATATTCTGAAAGTATTTTAGTGAATAAAATAAAATAAGTTATTATATCAGTGGCTTCGCATCTTGAGCAATTATGGAATGGTTCGGAGCTCGGAGTTCCGACATAAAATCAATCTGTCTACAGTTTATTTCTCCATCGAGAGAATACTCATTACGACCCCAATCTGTCGATTGATTTGACTTTGAGATTTAAATCAATTGATTCACTGTATCTAAAATATAATTATTATCCTGCAACCTACTGTGTTCGTATCCCGTTTATTATATACTTATCTAAAAACTTTTCACGTCACAATATTATTTGTATTTTTATCTATAGATAAATGATAATCAGTATTCCTATCTCACTAATCATATATCTGAATGGAGGAGAACGTTTGCAAACTGTGATTATCTACAACATAAGAGTTTATTCGTAAGATAGGTATAAAAGGAAAACAAGATCACTCAAAAGAAATGTTGCCACATGTAATGTATTTAACTTTATTTTGTGTTGTGATAAATAAATTCCTTCAGTACTAGTATTTTCTTACATAATTGTAAATACTTAACAATATACTGGTGCGAAAACACGGAAAACTATGTTTGACAGCTTCGAGGAATAGGAGAACAAGGTAAAAGCAGAGAAATCGTTAACAACAATGTAAACATACGCTTTTATAGCTCAAGGAAATCGTTTAGGAATCGGCTCGCCAGTTTGCGGGCGAAAGTTTTCAATTTTGTAATAGAAAATACCTACGTAGGTACACTATGAAGAAAACATGGTACATCTTTACATTATTTTTAATTTTCAGACATTTTGAAATTACCATTACCTTTATATATCTACTTTTACCTACATATTTAATATTGTAACGTCCCAAGGCCAATACTTTTTAGGGTTCCGTACCCAAAAGGTAAAATCGGGACCCTATTACTGAGACTTCGCTGTCCGGTCAGTCCGTCCATCCTTCCGTCCGTCCATCCGTCTGTCACCAAGTCACCAGGCTGTATCTCATGAACGGTGATAGCTAGACAGTTGAAATTTTCACAGGTGATGTATTTCTGTTGCTGCTATAACAACAAATACAAAAAGTTGGCCAAGTGCGAGTCGGACTCGCGCACGTTAAAACAAAAAAAGGTTAAAATATGAAGTCTAATGTTGTATAGCTAATGGTACGGAACCCTCCGTGCGCGAGTCCGACTCGCACTTGGCCGATTTTTTTAAATATAAAACTAGAATTAAATTAGATTCACGTGGGCCACTTACGCCAATCAGGACTCATCGGTGACCATAGATTTTACATATTGACAAACAGTGTAGAGCTACATTACATTAGGTTATTTTATTTTTATAAAAGAAAGAATGAAATATAGTATAGATACACCTACTGATGTGTAGGATGACAACAAATTAAATAAACAAGTAAAGAAATAATTCGTAATTAATGATGGCAACAAGACATTTAGTAAAATCTGACACCTTTTTTATAGGTATAAAATTTTTCTATTATGTATTTTATAAAACTATATATAAGTACGTACCTGTAAATTGTGGAATGCTCTTCCCCCTGAGATTTTTCCTCAGATCTACAATCAAAACCGCCTCAAAAGAGGCGTGATAGAGTCCTTTCTCTCAATGGTAGGCAACGCACCAATAATGCTGCGAATATTACGGGTTCATAGGTGGCAGTGACCACTTACCATCAGGTGGTCCGTCTGCTTGTTTGTCACCTTTTGCATAAAAAAAAGTTTTATATATATTTACGTATATTATTTTTGCCCGTGCGACTAAGTGTAGCACACCAGAAGGTGGACAGCGGCACTTTCTGAGGAACTGATATCTCACACTGCGATCCCCAAGCCGCCTGCCAAGCGTGGGGATTATGGCAAACCCCCCCTCCCATACTGCTGTGCTCAGCAGTGAACTATCCGGCTGATACAGTATTAGATATCTATATATAAATATTAAGCCCTGTTCTACAATATTTTGCTCCGAACCCAAAATATAGGAGGTACCTAAGTATGTACGCGTACTAATGTGTATGTACTAATTATAAGAAATGAGGGATGGTTAATTTTAATGAACTCGGATATAATTTGCGAAATCGATAACTTTAATGTGACTTGAACGACGACGTCCAATGACTTATAGAATTGTGGTTTTCAACCGCAACATATGGACTTCAAATATTTCAATGTCGATGGACCATGAATGTCACCAAAAAAGTTTAAATGTCACAAAAACTGTAACGTTCATTTGGAAGTAATTTTGTGGTTTAAGCTTCTGGAATTATGCAACCGCATTAGTTATGTATAGGCACAGTACATGTATAGGTTATTTAGTTACGTGGGAAACATAAATCATTTTATGTATTGCGTTTTAGCAGGATTCTCTTGGTTTTGAATTGTACCAAAATTTTAGAACTTCGATTGAACTATTTTGATTCAATAAAAAGTTGAGAAAGTTACCTATCAAACATTGTACCTATATTACAAAAATATACGAGTATGAGAAATTTGAACTTGTAAAGAAGTTCAAACATTGGGTTCATGGCGATATTGTCGCCAGTTTCATACTCTTCAACATTCATGAACTCCTAGTACGCTGGGTGACAGTTTGCGTTAGTGAATCGAGGGTAGCAAGTAAAATTCGTCTTTAATTCTTCTATGTGATATTGTTTAGAATTTTTTTACCTGTTTTTTCAGCTACCTTCTCATGTATTGGCGACTACTGAAAACTTATGAATTGTTTTGTAACTCATTTAGTTTACAAGTTAGAGTGGCATATGGACAGACGAGCAGACAGATAGAGGGCCTAGGGTTCAGTTCTGCCCTTCGGGTACAGAACCCTAAAAACGTTCTTCGAACTTCGTTTTTTTTAATAACGTCTATCTATGATTTTATTTTAGCACGATGTCATGTATGCAAAATTGAAATTAGGCAACGATTTGCATGCAACAAATGCTCGCATGTTAATCATTTTACTGTTATGAAGTCATGATTGTGAGTCACATCCTGGGACGGACAGACATACTGTGAACTTTGTGACCAGTGCACGGCCAAAACAAGCTTCATTGTTCTCGCCTTGTTCGTATTTCCGTCGAAAACACCAAAACTTTCTGATTTACTGGAAGTTAGAGATACACTTTGAAAATAGGCCAAAGCACCGTTGATTATCACCTCACAAGTGAATAAATCAGAAATTTACCAACATCCAAGACATAAACTCAAATGTATACTCAAATGTGCATTACTTAATCAACATTTCAAAAACCAAATCCGATCCGCATGTAGCTATAATCATAATTTACAGAAATCCGATGCTACACCGTGCGCGGGCTATGCTTTAGCTTGAATATTTTGGTGACTACAGATCAGATTTTTGTAAAATTTGACTTAAAATCAAACCACTGCATACGAATTAAACTTATCCGTTCGGGAGCTACTAATATGTATGACGCCATACTATATTCTAAGGTCACACTATTGCTATTAGGAGATTCAAAAAATTCAAATAATGTTGTATTGATCCTATTTTCTTTCTGGTGACTGTAGGATATGAAAACGTCCACAGCTGAACTAGATACCATGTCCCAAGCATGGAGCCCAGCCGACCACAATGCTGCTTGTTTTCTGGTTTACCTTAGTCGTTTTTTACGACATTGCGGCGAGCCAAGGTGTAGGTGTTCTCTCTGTATTCTAAACCCCACGGGCAATGCTAAATATTACGTTATGTCACAGTGCTGTAAACTCTGTTGTGGTATACTGCCTCACATAAGCGTGGAACAAGGGAGAAAGCTAAAAAATTGCATCTGTGGGCCTGGTAAAAAGGAAAGGGAAAGAAGGTAACATCGAAGTAGAAAAAGCTCGAAGCAATGATGGCCGTAAGGATATGAACTGCCGTGCTGCAGGTCCCTGGTTCTATCCCCACCGCCGTCTTGAGCTTCACCGCATTGTGGAAGAGCATTTTTTACTTTTTTACATTTGTTTAGTTTACAGCTACGAGTATAATATTCTTAAAATATAATCTACAACGGGGCCGGTAAAACCTTCACTTCGTAGAATAGTTATATCATATCAAATAGCTTAACGGAAAGTTAAAATACTAAACTAATGGCCTGTTTCAGAATATTCGAGTAAGTTCCGGTTTTACTACCCAGAACATATTTAATAAATAAAACACTATCTTTGCGTTTCACAGTACTCGATTTAGCCTATCCATCGGTTAAAGCTTGAAACGCGCTGCATGTTAACTGTCATTTTTATCATTCAGTTATTTTATGTGTTGCATAGCAACCCGAAACTATATTAGGACATTCTGAAGCGGGCCCTAACTATCACATTACTGTAAAACAAACAATACACTAGGTTGAAAACAAAACAAAAACTAAACAAAAAAAAGACGTGTGGCACTCAAAGACTGCAGCGTAAAGCTATTACATAGTATTTTTATCAACTTATGCAATTATAAATCTCGACACGTTAGTTGTCAAAAACTTTTTTCTGCTAAAATTTATTTTCTTTTGCGCACTGTAGAGGCGCTGATCAAATATAGTATGACCGCTGTGCCGGTCGGTGTGAAGGGTGTTAGGTTATTTTCGTTACGAAATTTCTGGATTCGGTCTCCACGCTCAAGGCCCGCGATAGAAGCTATGCAATAGCTTAATAATTACTGTCAAATCGAGCATTGACTGTTCCGCCAAACAAAACAAAAATTCCATATAAATTATACTTATGAAAGTGTTACAATGGACAATCATATCACTAAAAGCGGTCTCTTCTAGGAAATATATACATGAATAACGTGGAATAAAAAATATGATCAAGGCGTTACGAATAAATACTATAAAATATATGTAAGTCACATGTTCGTATGTGTGAGTGTATGTGTAAGATACTGTGTAGTTGGTACTTATGTGTTGTCAATGTGAAAAGAGAGCAGTGTTCCGTGTTAACTAACTGTTTTTTATTTCTTTCCGTTCCCTTTATTGAAATCGTTCCTGTATTTGCCCAAAAATTTTAACTGCAACATCTGCGAATTCCTAAACCGGCGTCGTTTCACAAGAATCACCGAGTTTAACCCTTTTATAGTGCCATAACTCAAACATTCCCATTTTTTATAGTGCATCTGTCAAAACAACCGTCGCTCCATATCTGACAGGGCGTTGCGCAAACTGACATAAAATGGCACAAAAATGTTTTACAGTTTACCTTTGTAATTAAGTAGAGGCGATCCATACCGGATCTAACTGGAAATATGTGCCCTACCAAGCTAATACTTTTTGTTACTGAATTGGATTTTTCAGGTTTTCTAATTTCTAAGTGGCTGGTTCGTTGGCTGAGTGGCGTAAAGCGTTGCGTTGGTATATAGAAGTCTTGAGTTCTGAGAATTGTGTGTCTAGTAGAGACAATTTTTTTAGAGATGACAAGGGTTTTCTCTGCCGTTGTCAGCTGCACAACTCCACTGGACTTTAGTAGAGGCAAAAGGCTCGATTCTTTTTATATGGTGTTTAAAACATCACATACAATATTATCAATGTATATACCATCACTCTTATCTTTTAATATATAAGGTAAGATGTTTATGTAGGGAAAGCTGTTGGTACATTATGTGGATTAGGCCAGTACAGCTTGATATCAAGCCAACATTTATATTCTTAACCCTTACCTACTTATCAAGACTTATTGATTTTGAATTGTTGAAAATTATGGAACCGTATAGTTTATGCCCTCCGGTTTCTTTTCCTTTACCTCAGTTATCCTCCAAAATTGGTTTTTAGGTAATATAATTTTATTTTAGAATTAAACTAAATACCGACCGAAAAAGAGAAAAGAGAACACTAAATACCTTTTGCCAGTAATTTTCCGTTTGATGCTTAGAAATATATCATGTTATTAATCATGGTGTTACGTTACGTACGACATATTGAGCCCTGAGCATAACAATATATTCCAGAGGAGGGCCTCAATTTATTTTTATTCGGGACTGGCAGCCGGCTCCGGCTTGGCAATAGTTTTAAAAAATTAAAATTAAAAATAATTTTTTTGGGCCCATGTTCATTAGGTATAATATAAGATTCAAATAATGAACGAATTTTTCAAATTGGTGCAGTATAGTTTTTAAATTTATTCGTTACATACAAAAATCTTTTCTCTTTATAATATTAGTGTAGAATAGATAGATATTGCAGGCCTTTGAGCACAATTTGACCCGTTCAATGAAAGTATTCGCAAAATGACCTATCCTCTCTACTCACCTTCTGGTATTTTCGATTCGTCACCTTTTACGAATCCCAGAGGACGTTATGTAAGGAGGTACAAGTAGCCTGGCACCCAAAGGGCCAACAACTGTTACCTACTTAATCTGTGGTATTGATCACTTTGAGGCAGCTTACTGTATCGGCCGGATTGTCCACTGCTTAACACATCCTTCCACATTATGAAAGGGTTTGCCAAAAAAAGGAGTGCTATGTTTTCAGAGTTCATGTATGTATGTATGTTTCTGAGTTTCTTATTGCATCATATAGTTTATTCCAACATAACTTCAAAACGGTTTGACCGATTTTAATGTATGAGATATCATTAGATTTGTCTTGATAGCGCAAGTGACACTAGGTATAAATAAAAATAATAAACAAACTGAAAAATAGAAAAAAAAAAATCCTATCAAGTGGGATATCAAAATTAATGGTTTTGAAAATCGATTCCATAAATATATATAACTAGCAGTTTTAATTTTAATGGAACGATAAAACGCTTAACGCATTAAAATGATTTGCAGTCGGGTTTTTTACTTTTATAATTAAATTGTAGTTGTTGGTTTGATTTTTTGTTTGTGGCAGTTTAGCTGCAATACAAACATATCATTATGATTACAAGCAGTATCGCAAGCTAAGCGAACATCTTATTTACAAATGAATGGCATAAAAATGTCCCAAGCGGACACTGTTCCCTATGACGGCATTGGAGCACAAGATTCGACTTAGCCGAGCATGTTCGGTAGCCTATTGGTCAGGGCATGCGCCGCAAATACGGCCGACGTGGACGGTGGGCGTCCAATGGCCGCTCCGCATAACAATCTTGTGCTGTAATTATTTTGTATAACTTCAAACAACAGCCGCAAAGATAACTTTCAATTTACTTAGTGGCAGTCTGCACCTTAGAACCTTCGAGCTTCTATCTTCCTATACGGAACCGTTGATGTGGCGTTACCGTAGAAGTCATCCACCCACTTTCGTGTATGTTGAATGCTCATTCCCCGAGCCATGTATGGTGTACACTAAAACATGTAATTGCTTGGGAAAATATAGGCATTGAGTTAGGAGTATTAGTAACCATGAGTTAAACAGATCATACTCGAGTTTATTATGGCAGTTAGAAAACTTCCAATACGAATTTATCTGGTTTTACATAGTCAAAAGCACATTACAGAATTCACAAGGTAGCCTTGGTCCTGGAATGTTCGATGCACTTAGAAGAATAGTGTCGGAAAAAATTAAATAAAAAATTTGAAGCGTAGTTTGCTTAGGCGTTTTTAACCGATAAGCTAAGTTAAGCAACGTCCGCTTCGGTCGTGTTGGATGGGTGACCGATAGTGGCATCACTACTGAGTGCTTAATTCCGTGCTTCAGAGGGCACGTTAAGCCTTTCAAAATGTTTTCGTCCTAGTAACAGGGAGCGAGCCTAATATTTAATTTATCAGAAATATCCAACAACCCGGGTATAGAACCTGGACTCTAGATTCCAAAGCGTATGTCACTATCCTACGCCACTCGACCAACGGCGCAGTCTCAGTATTAAGATTAAATTATTTTTAGGGTAATTATTTTCAGTATTAAAATTAATTGATTTTTGTAACTTTTGTAAATTAATTAAAATTAAAAAAAATGCAGGCGATGCTGCGTGGTAGTTTAATTAGTTTTTAGCGCAGCATATCCTGTACAATGGTTTCTCAATGTTTCCTTTTATATTGTTTATGGTGATTATTAAAATACCAACTTACTTTATAAAAGTCAGTTTATATTCCTTTGACCTTCTTGTATGAATATGGCATCCCAGAAATTATTTATACTATAAAATTACAAATTTACGAGAGGAAAAATTTAAGTCATGTGCGGGATTCGAACCCACGTCCATCCACCCCTTTAGCCGGGGTATGCTCTACCCAATCGAGCTAACATGACAATTAGTCATGACTCAAATATTTCCTATTCGTAATGTAATCTGCAGAGCATGCGTTCTTGCAAACATAAAAGCATTAAAATTATTTATAAATTAAATTTATCTGTACAAA
This sequence comes from Plagodis dolabraria, assembly GCA_963854805.1. Classification (NCBI taxonomy): domain Eukaryota; kingdom Metazoa; phylum Arthropoda; class Insecta; order Lepidoptera; family Geometridae; genus Plagodis; species Plagodis dolabraria. The sequence goes on along the minus strand of OY978459.1, from coordinate 6,783,933 downwards.
GAGATTTATTATCTCATCGTAAGTATATGTTACGACAACTCGGCAAGTTAGTGAATTCATAATCAGTGAGAGTTCATAGGTGCAGGTCGTACTTTCACTACATGGCCCTTCTTACAAGCTCCTGCCCTTACAATATATGTCAGTGTTTTGAAATAGCGATACCCCAGTGACTACGGTAATGGACTGCGCCGCAGGCGGTTCTTGGTTCAAATCCTGCAGCTGGCATCACCTTCGCCGCAAGGTGGTAGGGCAATTTATGAATACTCGTCTGACTAGCAACCACCCAAATTAAGGAAATCTATCTTCCGAGCAACGCCCCGGCAAGTGTCTTTGAGAGCCAGTAATTCATGGTTCAGCCTGTACACGTTCGAATACACTACATCTCGCTTTCCATCAGGTGAGATGATGGTCAAATGCTCACTTATCATTAGTTTTTGAAGCTATCATAGTGAAGCTTGCCTAGTCATTCTTTACCGATGAACTAGGTTATGTAACGTCCGCTGCCGTCTTTGCTTGGATGAGTGACCTTTAGTGGCGCTTACTACTGAACGCTTCCATGTTACGGAGGACACCTTTAACCGTCGGAACACATTGTTCTCTAATGATGGCATGTCGTTATAGCATGGTGGTAGGGCATTTAGCGAGTGCCCGCCTAGTTAGCTATAGTAAAAAAACTGTCGCAAAGCACTTAACGCAGCGGTCCTTGAGGGCCCGTACATGAACAACTTCTTCATTTACCATCAAGCGAGATAGTAGCCGAAGGCTAATCAGTAATAAAAAGTTAAAAAAAACTTGACAGATAGCGATTATACTAACAAAGAGGATTCCATTGAGGGTCAGAGACGGTAAGTAAGCGTCAGGAAGGTGGCCAGTCATAACACCAAAACACGTATAAACAATATGTGCAATAGGGATTATTGGGTTGATTCAGCCTTATCAAATTTATAATTAATAAAATATAGTAATAGGTTCTTAAGACTGGAATTTTCACAGAATAAAAAGGTCCAGAAGGATCACTCCACAAAACCATTCCAAGAAATAAGCGACTCTAGTAACGAAGCAATAACGTGCACTTCAGCTCGCAAAGCACGGAGTACCTTATATTTATATGTACCTACAAGACATCTATCTTTCTGTCGCATAGCTCTGATCTCTTCTGACGCGACACTCACCATAGAAGCCCGTCCGGACGGATATGGGGATGTACCTGGAGCTTTATAGCTATATTGCGGAGTGAGCCAGGCCTGGTATTAAGTAGGTAGATAAAACAAAGTCCATGGACTGCATGGCAGTTAACTTCCTACCTCACCCATTTCTTACATCCGCCTGCTATTACTTCAGTATTTATGCATATGTACTGAAATGAAAACGTTACGTTATTTTGTTCTAAATCAGTCCCAACAGATTACGAAGGATTGTAGGTTTGTGAGCACTAGGCTTTGTAAATCATTTTAGTATAGCTTTCCGTTTATTTATGCAGGAAAGTATTCCGTAAGTACTTTGGTGTAGCTACGTCTCATTTACTACTATTCGATGAAACTGTGAAATATTTTGGATTTATAAATAATTCGGGGGTAACTTTGCATAGGCACTGAATATCTGAAACCACAGATTGAAAAGACACCGATTAATATTTTCGTTTGAGAAAATATTAATCGGTGTCTTTTCATGGGATCCGACCGGCATACACCATTATGTAGGTAGGGCTACCTATTTAGTTGATTTTTTCGGATTCAATTAATGAATCTGAGCAAGAAATATCTGGAAAAACCTACTAGCCAATCATTTTCCAGTTAGTTAAAACATCCACTTAACCAAAGAACAATCAATTATCTAAACGCGAGTTTAAATCACTCGTCGTATAATCAGCTTACATTGTAAGTTAATGAAAACGGACTACTCAATTTCCATAATGATAAAACAAATGCAGTGGGTATATTTTGAACTAAACGCGTTCCAGTTTCAGCACAAATTGATATTTAACAAGTACAATGTGTTGAATAGATTATTGTGTTAATTTAAGCTGGTGTAAACAGTAAAGATGCGTGGGTCCTAGATCTTAGAGCATCTGTTTTGAGCTAAGTGGGGCGCAGAAGAGCTGTTTTGTTTCACACGCTTGCTGGGGGTTTTATTAGCTTCCTGGGTACCAATAGCTGTGTTTTACCGAGTAAAATGCAAGTGTATTTTAATGGCTATGATATACCAATAACTTCATAACACTAATTTATTTGTCATCTTGAACAAGTTTAAAGATAATTGCAAAATTAATCTTGTTTGTAGTATCTACAACGTAAGTTGTGTATAATAGGTGGCGCTCTATCCCAATACGATGGTTAAACAACAATTGGAAAAATTAGAGTTTCGACTCATTGTTATGTTAGCTCAGTCGGTTAGAGCATACCCCGGTTAAAGGGGTGGATGACGTGACTTCGAATCCCGCACATGACTATAAATTTTCCTCTCTTACGAGAATTTGTAATTATGTAACTAGGTAATTTATTTGTGTTAAAAATAAGAGACGTCAAGTCATGCGCCAGATTATAAACGTGACGCCTGCCCATCATATTGACAGTATCACCTTTCTCAGTCTGTTTGAAATTACACTGTGCTTGTCACTATGAGATATTAGTTCTTATGTTTATTATTATATTCTGTAATTTCACTTACAACAGTACTCTTCAAGCCTAAATAAAGTAGTGTATGCGCACTACTGCTTCGAAGCAGTAGTGCACATATACTACTGCAGCAGAGTATCTGATACTGCGATGGTAGGTACTCCTACCAAGGCGGAATCTTACTAAAGAGACGTATACCACTTGATAGAATATAATATTTTTATCAGTTAACAGATCAGTTAACTAGAGGATTGGGTCACGGAGTATAAGATTATTATAGGCTTTTTAGGATTCCGTACCCAAAGGGTAAAAATGGGACCCTATAAGTAAGACTCTACTGTCCGTCTGTCTGTCCATCACCAGGCCGTAGCTCATGAACCATGATAGTTAGATAGTTGAAATATTCACAGGTGATGCATTTCTGTTGCCGCTATAACAACAAATACTAAAATTCCTACTCATTCTTAAAGTAAAAAAAAAATACCGAAAAATGCCTATAAAAATACTTATTTAATTTTTCGGCAAAACATTTTTTTTTAGTTTCAGTATGAGGAGGAATTTCCTTTTTGTTGTAATTTTTTTTTTTAGTTTTAGTGTCCCTTGCGGGATTGTCATTAATGGGCAATGATATAGATATAGATATTATCAAGATACGGCGAAATTAGTTGTTTCAGTTATTAGAGTGTAGCTCAAAAACGGCTTGACCGACTTTGATGAAATTTAAATTGGACTACACGAAAAGCTTCAGCTTTCAAATAGAAAATAAACATCAAAATCGGTTCACGGGAAACAGTTCTGAGGTAGCAAACACAAATATAAACAAATAAATAAAAACACACCAATTTAGAACCTCCTCCTTTTTTGAAGCCCGATTTTTTTGCGGTTTGAGACTAGAATTGTAGTTGAATAAATCAACTAGTAAATTTCAAGGAAGCTTCATAATACTCACTGGCTTGGAAAGCCGTCTTGGTGGTCTTGTGTTGTAACGGTCAGAAATTTGATACCTCCATATATCGACCTCAAACTAGCCTCTAATGCCTACGTCGTAGAGGTCATGCTAGGTTTGAAACTATGATGGTTCAGGCTTTTATCCCGTTCCTGGGTTAATTCCCGTTAATAAGTTTATAGCTTGCAATATTGTGATAGTTATGTTACTAAGAAATTATGAGAATTGGATGCGTTCAAATACTAATAGGTTGAGACTTTACATTTCTTACAATGACCCAAGATCAAAATACCCGTGAGAAAAAGAGATTTTTTTTTATACAAAGGTGACAAACAAGCAGACTCTCCACATGATGGTAATTGGTCACCGCCGCCTATGAACACCCGTAATATCCGCAGCATTACTGGTGCGTTGCCTACCATAAAGAGAAATGACTATTCATGCCTCTTTTGAAGCGGTTTAGATAGTAGACCTGAGGAAAAACCTCAGGATGTATCAGGATATATTCTTTCCGCCAATCCATCGGACTTCTAACTTCGTGTGAGCGAAAGAATTGTTTTTGCAAAATTCGTGTAATTCTTAAAATGTCGCTAACTGTGATACACCCCTAAATTAATCCATTTCAAAACTTTGTTCTCTGTACGCCTAAAACGTTATAAGTCTATGTCGCTTTTTGACTAAACTTCATTCGCCAAATCGCCATCGGGCTACAACGCTTTGTGTATAAAAAGCTTTATGATTAAAACGCTTTAGGTCTAAAATGATTAGTGACTAAACGCTTTATAGAACTAATTCGCTTCCGGACTAAAACACCTTAAAATTAAAACAAGAAATATTTTTACTAGAAATATTAACTAGTGAAGCGTCTATCCCAGTTGTTGTCTTAGGATGGCAGATGTTATGGTATGGTGGTAGGGCATTTTGCTAAAGCCAGCCTGACTAACTACTATAATATACCTACCCGTTATCACGCCTGACAGTGTGTTCCAGCAGCTGTCCTTGAGAGCTAGTAATAAATAAAGAGCCAGTCCAAAAACCTGTTAACTGTCCTCAAATACATCATCACATACCAACAGGTGAGATATCGTCAAAATCAAGGATAGCTGCTGGAACACACCGTTTGTTACTTGGTTTAAGAATTCTTATAGTGCCATACTAGCATGCGGTGAGCACTGGCCCATCACTGCTGTTAATGTATATATTATAAGTATCATAAAGAGGAAATGATTTTACCAGGTGGTATACCTCATCGTTGATTACCACAGTGTCAGATATTCTACTTCCAAGCGGCAGCAGGTATGCAGGTATTTCTGTGTTTAGGTTTGAAGGGCACTGTAGCTAGTGAAATTACCAGGCAACCAAGACTTCCAAGCTGTCCTTGAGAGCTAGTCATTCTAGGTTAGCTTGAACAACATCTTCGACCACATCATCACTTACCACCAGGTGAGATAGTGGTCAAAGGCTAACCTATCAGGCATAAAAAAAAGACTTAAAAACGAATGTCTTGGAGTGTCGAGCGCAGTGCATTATTGTTACACACAATGGTTACACTGCAACTGTAATGGAAAGACGTGATGCTGAACTTCAGGATACGGCTTACATATTTTACAAATTATTGGAGCACATATTTTTATGCCCCGGGCGGGCGGGTGGTTTAGGCATTCGGCGCGAAATCGGAGGAATCAGTTTGATTCCCGCCCGGGGAATAAAAAAAATCTACTCCAATAATTAGCAAAATATGATAGCTTAGCACGCCATAGTAATCATATTTAGAAATACTTAGTAACATAACTTAGTACTATATAAAAAAAAGCAAGTTTCATGACTGTACTGAGAGGTGATTGGTCGCCTGGATACAATTTGGCCATGAAAAATATGACTAAGAGTATGTGTGACCACGTGCAACTACTTTTGTTAAGTTTTTTACTTATCTTCATAAACACATGTTCATAAAACCGAATGACTCAATATATTTTTATTTCGTACATTGAGCGACTGGCCCACTTAAATTAGGCTAAACTAAACAATTAAAATAAACAATATGTCGTGTTTGTTAAAAACAGATGCACCCATATGGAACGTAGAGACGCTCGCGCACGAAAGTGCTTAGGGCTCAATAAATATTTTGACTTATCTTAATGCACTTTTAATTATGAAGTAGGGGTATAGGGTTTCATTAATGTAGCTAAGAATAGAAAGTACTTAAATAGAATTGTATGTTATTTTGTAAATATTTTTGGTATATATAACGGGGTAAGTTTGATCATAATACATCATCACCACGGGCTGATCGAAGTCTAGATTATAAGCAATAAAAAAGTATAAGTCAGGATGTAGTAGAAGTATGTTACTTCCTTTAAAAAAGCAATGTGTTATAATGAAACAATTTTCAAAGCATTTTTCTACATAAAAAGAAATCTTGTTTTATAATCGATTGTCAAATGATTTTCACTGGCAACACAAAGACGAACGTAAGAACATATTGTGATAAGTTTTGTATGGCTTTTGTTCTATATCATGATGTCAACCCTTCTTCGGAAAGCATTTTTAGGTAATACACCTCCTAAAAATAATACCGGCTCACGTCGACATAAAGAGTAATTTTGTGGATCACATTATTTTATGGAACATCCAATTGGATTATATGCTATATTGTCAGAAATACTAACGTGACTTGTCATATCATGTCACGCTGCTTAGTCGTAATATCCGACTGCTGTTCGAGCTGTAAAGATGCTCATTCTCAAAGTATGTGGGCAGCTTCTTAACGCCCTCTGTGAAACTTGAGGTGCGGTGGACAGCAATGGCATCCAAGGCAGGGCGCGTACGTCACTGTCACTGTCTTCACTGCACTCGTCAAAAGTATGTGTAGGGTCTTCGCACAATATTAGAACTAGGTACGTCTAATATGCAGGATTATATGCTGAAAAGAAAAATATTACTATATGTTTCACCATATATATAGTTTTCATGTTACATACTTATTATCATTTATCTTTGAAACAATTAAGTTCTCGGCTGTACCTATTCTAGCATTTTTGCATACTCCATCAGCACATACTGATAGCTGAGCTAATCGCCATGAATAATTAGTCTGGTCTAGACCGGCAATGTCTAACACTTGGTCTGCAGTAAACCTATTACGTTTGCATCTGGTGCTGCGTGACGTAATGTAACGGGCTGTTAATCAGATCTTGGAATTCATCAGATCGTTACCATGCAGGAAGTTACGTCAGAACATTTGAGAATATGTAAAGATAGTATTTGATGTTTTTTTTTGAGAAACGTAATAAAGGAAGGTTAATTTGCTTAATATGAGGAGTTACTTTGTAGAATTAACAAAATTAATGAAATGCGAATTCTGTGCTCTAATTTTATTATTTTAACTGTCATTTGCAACGGTGCGCCCATCAGAGGGATGTGACTTTTTTTTTTTTTTTTTTTAGGGAGGACATAGATGCTGGCTACCGCCTGTGCGGTCGTCCAGCTCCACCGGGTTTTGGGCGAGAGCCTGGCCCTACAATAGCCCGGGAGGGAGAAGTGCCGAAGGCACTTCTCCCGAGACGGGCGTAGAAGGCGAAAAGCGCTTTCTACCTCCGTCTCCTGCGGACGCCGAAAACGTACCGCTATTATAGGAGGGGTTGACAGCGAGCTCAAGGGCACCACTGTGGTTCGGACCTCGGCTTGTCTCGCTGTCGAGAGACATGGGGGGGATCGGAGCAAAATGCCTCTGTGCAACTGCAGTGTTGCACAATTGGGCCCTACTGAATAATACTCTTTGACTATTTGGAGAGCAATTTATCGTGACCTTGTTTTTGCCTCGAGCTCGCCGGCGAGCTCGGTGTTTGATTGTGTGACCTCTAATTACCTCACACCTGGGGATTTTACCTCGACGACTTGCGGATAACGCTAAAGCTGCCAATGTAATGACTGCGATGGGGTCATCCGGGTCGTCTAATACCTGCCGTGGTCGGCGACGGGGGGGTTTGAAAAATGGGATAGAAGAGGCGGTCGAGTAGTTCGATGCCTGGACAACCAATGGGTTCGAGTGGTGGGGCGCTCGATCAAAGTATCGGCGGGCGCAGTCCTTATTGAACTGCGCTAAAGAGGGAAGGTTTAGGTCGCAATGCAACTCGGTGTTCCGGATATACCACGGAGCGCCGGTTGCACTACGAAGAAAACGGTTTTGAATGACTTGAAGCTTATGGAGATGGGCCTCACTAGCATGACTAAACACTACTGATGCGTAAGTCATGATGGGGCGGATGCAGGCAGTGTAAAGTGTCTTCTTATTTCTAAGAGACATTTTACTCTCTTTGCGAATCAGGGGACCAAGGCGACCCATTACAAAGGCCGCTCTGTTACGGACGGTTGTTATATGATCGCTAAAGGTGAGATTCCGATCAAGGGTGACTCCGAGATATTTTGTTTTACTAACCCAGGGGATGGGTTGGTCGAACAAAGTTATAGGTTGCGGGTAACGGGGGCGGCCCTTCTCAGTAAAGTACATAGCTGCACTTTTAACTGGGTTGACCGCGATGCGCCATTTACGGAACCAGTCACCGATCTCGGTGATGGCCCGTTGGAGGGCGGGAATGGACTTTCTACTGATATGCCACCCAGTGGTATAAATAGCGGTGTCATCCGCGTATTGGGCTAATAGGACGTTAGGCTGAGAGCGTGGGATGTCGCTGGTATACAGCGCAAAAAGAATGGGTGATAGCACGGAGCCCTGAGGGACTCCGGCTCTGACTGGGTGGGGGGAGGAGAGGGTGCCTTCCACGCGATAGCGAAAGCTTCTGGCTTTAAGGAAGTCTTGTAGGATGAGCACAAGACGTTCTGGCACGCCAAATTGGTATAGCTTGTAAATCAAGCCATTGTGCCAGACTTTGTCAAAAGCTTTCGCTACGTCGAGGAAGACTGCTAGCGTTGTCTGGGGTTTGGGGTACTTGTTAAAGCCCTCAATGATGTGCTCCGTGAGGCGGTGCACCTGTTGGACGCATGAGTGTCCGGGCCTGAAGCCAAACTGCTCATCTGGGATAAGGTGGTGTTCCTTAGCATGGGACTGGAGACGGTTTGCAAGTAACCGCTCGTAAAGTTTGCCTAAGGCACTGAGGAGGCTGATGGGGCGGTAACTGGTGGGGTCAGATGAGCTTTTGCCTGGTTTGTGAATGCCAATGACATTTGCACATTTCCAGGTGTCTGGGAATAAGCAGTGGCTCATAGCAGCATTGAAGATGCTGACTAGGAGATGGATGAGAGGAGGAGAGAGGGTTTTAAGAACCCTGTTGGAGATGCCATCGGCACCGGGGGATTTGCGCGGTCGGAGGGCCTTGATCAGTCTCGCCACCTCAGCGTAAGTCGCTAAGGTGATTGGTGGGAGTTCAGAGGTGACCACAGAGCTTTTACGTTCGACTTCAGCATCCACCGAATCGAGGTGAGCTTGGTCAACGTGATCTACGTTAGGGGAACACTGAGCCTCTAGGCTATCAGCTAGGCACTCAGCTTTGTCTTCGTCAAAGAACGCTGGGACTAGTGGGACTGGTCTGTATAAGGGAGGCATGTCGTTGTAGTTACTTCCTTTCATACCTCGCGCCAAGTCCCAATAAGCCTGGTGGCTTGGCACGAGGTTTGAAAGTTTGTCACCCCATTGTTGATCACGCAACTCAGACATGCGACTTTGAACCATGCGTTCAAAGTGGCGTTTCTTAGTTTTGTTCTCTTTACTGGGGTAAGAGTCGTAATGTCGGGTCACTGCTTTACTTTCCGTCACTAATCGTCTCACATCCGCTGGAATGACAAGGCGCCGGTCGTCCGGCACCATGACCTCCTTTGCGGATGCACCTACTACGGTGGAGAGGTGATTAGTGAACGAATCGATCGCAAGGGTTACGTCATCTTTAGTCAGGATGTCGTCAGGGATCTTGTCAAGGTCCGGTGAACTGATAGCCTTTAGGGCAACGCCTAATTGCTTCCAGTTCACTATCGTCTTAGTGGGGCGGGGGAGGTCTGTTGTTGGGTCGGGACCTAGTCGCAGTATAATGGGTCGGTGATCAGAGTGAAGCTCGTGAACCACTTCTATGGAGCGTAACTGGAGTGTTACGCCTCTGAGTAGTGCCATGTCAAGCAAGTCAGGTCGAAAGTCTTCCGTGTGAGGGTAGTGAGTGGGCTCAGTGGGCGCAATTATGTCAAAATTAAGTTCTGCGACTAGTTTTTCAAGTGCAATGCCTCTGGGATTGTTGACGTTACAATTCCATAGGATGTGCTTACTATTGAAGTCGCCAATCAGAAGGACGGCGCTTCCTAATGAGAACAATGCTTCTAAGTCAGCTCGGACGATCGGCTTTTGACAAGCTTGGTAACAGGACGCTATGACTATAGGTTGATGACCAGTCATAGCTAGAAGGCAACAAGATGCTTCCATATTAACAAGAGTCGGGGTAGGTAAGGGGATGCAGTGCAGGGACCTTTTGTAATAGATAAGAGTGCCTCCCCCACGGGAGTTCACTCTATCATCACGTACCGTTCTGTAATTGGCAAACCTAGGGTTCGCCTTCCCCGGTTTTAGAAGGGTTTCCTGCACGCATATAATGTCGATAAGGTGGGTGCAACAAAAGTCGTGGACAAGGTCACGTTGTCTAAAGAAACCGTTAGCGTTGAATGACGCTAACGAAACTGAGCGCGGTTTCGTGCGTGCGGTTGTACTACCCATAGTGGTTGTACTGGGGAGGGGCCTGGGGAACGAAGCGCTTAAGGGCGCTTAGTAAGTTCGCGTGTTCCAATGTGTATTGGATCACGTCCGCTGGGGATTGAGCGTATTGCATCTTGTGGAATAGCTCTTGTACCTCATTGATGTCAACCGACATAGCCAGATCGCTGACTAGGTTGATTGCCTCTTGAAGAGGGGCAGCCATCAATGGCATAGGTGGAGCTTGAGGCCGGGAAGCGGCGCGGGGAGGCGCGCGAATGGTGTTGGTGACGGGTGCCGGGAGCGCGGGGCGAGCCGGGGCCGGTGCGCGGGCAGGGGCCGCGGCGCGGGCGGGTGCGGGTACGGGTGCGGGCGCGCGGGCCGGGGCGCGGGCGGTAGCGACGGTCTTAACCATACTGGGTGGTTTAGACCATGCGTTACGGGCTGGGAGCGGCGCGGGTATTACCTGTGAGGCAGGTACTACCGTTAGTTTAGGGCTTACCCGTTGGTAACGGTCGTAAGAGGGACGGGTCGGCCTATGCCTTGCCACCCTGTGGTTCACTCGTGGTGCTTTAGGGCAGCCACGGTAATTCGCGGTATGCCCTTGAGCACCGCATAAAACACAGCTGGGTGGGTCCGGCGAATCCCGGGTGCGAGTGCACGCTGCTGTCGCGTGATCGCCTAGGCACTTAACGCACCTAGCGCGAGCGAAGCAGAAACGGGAGGCGTGCCCGTATAGTTGGCAGTTATGGCACTGCGAGGGACTCCCATTCTTGTATGGGGCTTGGACATCGAGTCCTGAGAGGCCACAGACCTTTTTTAAATTAAAAATGGCCTTGCCTTCAGGAGTACGATCTAGTACTACGAGTACTAGATCGTAGGGGCTGCGGTCCTTCCCGCTGTACATGCGGTGAACTGCATGTACGGGGAAGTCTTGTGCCTTCAGGTCGGCACATACCGAATCGGTATGTACCTCCTTGGGCACACCGCGGATGACCACTCGGAGGACTTTCTCCTCTTCGAGCGCATAAGTGTGAAAACTTATGCTCTCGTGGCGGAGGAGTTTAGTTAGCGCTCTGTGGTCGCTAATGGTGGAAACTTGGACTTTAATGCCCTGCTGCGTGGAGCGGGCATTAGTATAGTGGATCCCACGATCCGAAACTAAACGGGACAGCATGTCCCATTTGGTTTTGTCCTGAATGAACAGGGGCGGAGGCGGTTTTTCGCGGCGCGCGCTCGCGTCCTGAGGGGACGCGGCAGTGGTGGCCGGAGCGGAGGGAGGAGACGCGGGGCGCGGGGCGGGGGTCGGCTTCTTGCCGGAGGCGGGGGCCTTAGCGGGTGCCTTGGCGGGAGGGGCGGAAGTTGCGCAACTAGCGGCTTTAGGAGCACGCTTGCGTTTGCGGTCAACGACGGTATAGCCGTCGTTATCGGAGTCCGAGTCAGTGCGTAAGGCGCGACTCGGATCTACTTCCATCTCCGTTTCGGAGTCCGAAGTGGGCTCGACAACGGCGATGGAGGGACGGGTGCTCGCTGGCCTCCCGATCGGTGAGCGCGAGCGAGACCTCTCACGGGGAGGGGCTGCCACCGTGCGTCTATTGTCCGGGCCCGGGGCGGGCGAAAGCGGGCTGTCCTCTGAGAAGGACCGGGTCAGAGGAGGGACGTTGGCCTCCGGGATTGAAGTCCCGGAGGGAGCAATAAGAGTGTCCGTGAGGCGGGCACTCGCTTCCTCTTCTAGGAGTTGCATATGAGCAACATACAGATCGGGGTGGCGGAGGGCGAAGGTCTGAAGGACCTGCACCTCACCGTTAGAGGGACGGGACTGCATCCTGAGGGGAATACTCAGGACGCCCTATCAAGGGTTTGAATTCCCTCACACACCTTGTGAGCTCACTGTGTGAGAGGGAGTGTGTACCTAAGGTGTGCCCTAGTTGTGTACCCTCTCCGAGCTTTTTTCTCGGCGGAGAGGGGTGCTCCTAAGCGCTACTCCGGGGTTGACTAGGGGTGACCCCAAGGCCAGTAATCCCGGAGCCCAGCTTGCTTCGGCTGACCCGTGAAGCGGGAAAGGCCACGGTGCAAGGTTAAACCAAAACAACAACAGTGGCCGTTGTCACCGTAGGGTGTCACACTGCGACCGCAGCAAATGGCGGATTTGATCGTTCAGACGGGTTTGGCTGACGCTACCCCACGCCTGAACGACGTCGCTTAACAGCACAAAGTGTGTTGTTACGCGACTGTTACTATGTTGTGTCGGGTAGTAAAGTGGTGAAATGCGCACCGAAAAGTGCGGTCAAAACAAGACCACCAGCCCGATATGATGTTGTTCGTCCGAAACAAGGGACTTGGGTAGGTGGTAATGCCTGACGTCTTAGAGCGCCTCTGCGCGACGGCACGGCGAGCTCGTAGCTCGCGTTGCTCGGCGTTCGGCGGCTGCTCAGCTTCTGCACACAAAACAAAAACTTCGTCAGGACTGCGTATTCCAAGGCACTGGTCTGCAACTAGCGTCGGAACGATGACCCGAGTGAGACGGCAATAGTGCGGGGACTATTGCGGTCTCACTGGGAGATACTGGCGGAGCTGTAGACAGGTGTGCACGGCGTGGCGGCACAGGTCGGAATGATGAGGGATGTGACTTAACAACTATGTATTGTGTCAAGGTGACGGGCGCAGTGCAATTCGTTACTTGTGACTCGTAATATACAAAAAAAAATCGGCCAATGTGTTATACGCTTGCCATAAGGACTTAGTTTGTCAAATTTTAAATACGAGTACTAAGTGTTAAAATTTGGTATACTTTTGAATTCATGTCCATGAGCCTAATTTAAATTATTTTGATTGGCCATGGCTTCCGTTAAATTATTTATCTTCAAAATTATTCGGAAAAAGATTTTTTTATTTTCACATAATGAGGTAAAATACTAATATTAACAATAAAAGTTTGAGAGTATTTTTGTTACTTCTTCACGCTCAATCGGCTGGACCAATTTTGATGAAATTTTGTATGGAGGTAGATGAGGTTCTAGATTAACCCATACCTAAGATATTTACATCATCATCATCCATTACCACGCGGGTAAAACCGCGGGGCGGAAATAGTAAATAATAAAACGGAAAACTAGCAAACCAGAAACTTAAAAGAAATGCTTACAAAATTGCACCGTGTATTAAGGAAGCCCTTGATAAATAAACACTTGATATTTAAAATATGACTAAACAACGCTTGTTTTTTTTAAGGTTATTGCGATCAACAAACTCGAGGCCCACCTGATGTTAAGCGGAATAACCGCTGCAAATAAGTCTCATGTGCCTGTAATTTTACTGGCTCTCAAGGACTGCTGCCGTTAGGTGTTTGGCGATAGATTTTGTACTTTAGGGAGGTTGCTAGCAAGGCGAGCATTGCCCTTCCACCATGCCATGCGGTGAAGCTCCAGCCCTAGGTGAGATTGGAACCATGCTGCGAGGCAGTCCATAGCCAATGCCAGTGAGCCATCACTGCTTCAAAATGGCTATATACTTCCCTTATACATATGGAAAGGCTAAATACTTCCCTTGTCTTTCTTTCTTTTCCTGAATTTTCCTTATTGAAATACTAATAAATAAATTCAAACATAATGACGTCACAATATTATAATACATGTTACTGAAACACTTTTCTTTAAACTTTCGTGAAATAAACTCATGTTTCTTAATCACTCACGGCACGGTCTATCCACGCACGAATTAACACAATCAAAGAGCATCGTAGCTGTAAAGAATCGGGACACGCATAAATCTGCAATAGCTGAGCACTTACTGGAGTCAGGACCTAACCACTGGATCGAGCTATCTGACCCAAAAATTCTCTCCTCCGAACGGCATTATTACCCTAGAATTGTACGTGAAGCGGTTGAAATTAAGAAGTACAAAAATTTCAATCGGTTGGATTTAAATTGTCTACATCGTGGAATCCTGTAATTAGAAAGTGCTCGAGTCGTACTTTGCCGCCGCGTGCAGTTCCGATACTGTTACTGTAGTGTGTCGAGGTGACAGTGATAAAGACATTAACGAAAACCTAACGGGGGTAGATTTAAATCGCTCCCGCCGCTCCTCAAGACGATGACACCCGCTTCTTCAGTCTACTCGTGACCACGGTCAATGCAACTTGATCGAAACGTCGAGGTTAGCCAAAATATTATCTTGATGTTAATTCGTGCGTGGATAGATCGTGATTTAGAAACATGTTACTGACTATGAAAATTACGTTGAATGTACTGTGTATAAAATGCGCAGTGGGAAACTTTCCCACCAAGAGTAACTTTCCCATACGATTTCAACACACCTCATCACGAAGATGCATCCGTAATCATTAGTGATTAATCAACGAAAATAAAATTAATGGAAGGAATTAGACCGTCCCAGTTTCCAGCCGTCCCACCGTCCCAGTTCCTCATCCCATGTGGGATGCTTTCTTTGAAATGATGAAACAGTGGTTTGTTTGCTTTATGTGTAGTAATGTGGTGCACCCACATATCACAAAGACGTTTGTGGTTGCGATTACCGAAGCTGTGTTTACTTTCGTATGACGGTTTGGCGGTACATTTCCCGGGTTAAGAATCAGGACTGTTCCTAATCCTTGCCAGTGGTGTCGTAAAGCCGGGAAAATTCACCTAATATAATCTCAGTAAGTGAATGCTTTGTGTTCTTATGAGATTAATAAAATATTCTGAAACCGTAATTTAAGGAGGAATTCTTCGAGGGCACGATCGAGCAATTCTTTTGGTGCGTTCTAAGAGTTAATTAAAACATCCTGATAATGCTTGTAGAAGTAAAACGAGTCGAAATTCTTCCTCTAGGGCTCTGTTGCGTTTATAAGATCACGTCGGCTCAGCAGGAAAATTAGGCGGAATTGTCACTACATAGATTTTTATATTTTGAAGTGTTTTTCTAAAACATTGATTTAATATTTTCTTAAAAAATTTGTTATTATTGTATCTATATGTATGAAAATATATATATGAAAAGTAACGCTTGAATCTATTACTTACTAGCTTTCCGGGCGCGGCTCCGCCCGCGCGTATGTCGGTTATCGCGCAAAATCATTAACCACTTTTTGCGCAGTTGGATAAAAACTATCCTATGTTTTTCCCGGCTCTCTAACTATTTCCACACCAAATTTCATTCAAATCGGTCCAGTAGTTTTGGCGTGAAAGCGTAACAGACAGACAGAGTTATTTTCGCATTTATAATATTAGTACTGATAGTAGTGATTATAAAAAAAATGAAAGACGTAGTTAGGTGCTCGAGCATCACCTGCCTCTACGCAAGTCAAAACGAAACATTCTTCCTTTAATTTAGTAGTACTCGATATCTGTATCTGTACTAATATTATAAATAAGAAAGTAACTCTGTCTGTCTGTCTGTTACGCTTTCACGCCAAAACTATTGGACCGATTTGAATGAAATTTGGTATGGAAATAGTTCGAGACCCGAGCAAAAACATAGGATAGTTTTCATTTTTAGGTTAGTCTGAACAACGTCCTCGACCACATCATCACTTACCATCAGGTGAGATAGTGGTCAAAGGCTAACCTATCAGGCATAAAAAAAAATAAAAAAATCCAACTGCGCAAAAAGAGGTTAATGTTTTTGCGCGATAACCGACATACGCGCGGGCGGAGCCGCGCCCGGAAAGCTAGTGAAGAATAAACTTGAAAGGGACTACCACAGATTACCTGAGCCCAAGCAAACACTAGCAGTTTTATATCACTATTTGAATAAGATTAGGGGGAGAAATCATCACAAAACTGATAACATTTCCATGGCGCCGACGACGAATATAGCTTTTAATTAACACTTTTTAAAGGCACAAAAAGGCATCTCCGAACCGCCATGTGCCACTTCTATCTCCTTTCTAACGACCTGTGACTTACCGTACATTTTGTTTATATCTTAAAGTTACTTTTTATTGCTTAAGGATAAGGTTTAAATTTGTGTGAAGTTATGATGGAAGCCGAAAGAACGATCCCGCTACGAGTTGATGCATTTTTGAATGCGCGTACGCATCGCGGCTCCCACGACGCATAAGACTTATTAAATTGATATTTTACGATGATTGAGACATCCCAGACATTGTCCTAACACTATGCTGCAGTCTACCATAGATTTTGATGTATATCTATCTCATCTTACACCTATACCCAGCGTCATTTGAAACGCTCCGTTGTATGGACCTATTCAGTTGTCTTAAAAAACAGCTTATGGAAACACACATACTTATATTTTCTTTGAAAAAAGAAATAAAATTATTAAATCAACAAGAAGACTTACAAGTTCCCGCAACTCACTTTTACTATTAATTTGGACAGAGGTTCAACCTGAAGGGTATACTAGTACTGAGTTTGGTGACTTCTGGAGTTATCACAATAATTATGAGCACCCATTTTTGGAAGCCATCGTTTATATATAGAAAAGTATTGCTGCCAACGCGTAAATAGGTTTGCGAGAGATTCGGGCCTAGGTCAGCAGGCAATATATTAGGTGTAACAGCTCGTAGCGTAGTTTGCTAACTTAACCTATCGACTAAGTTAAGCATTTCAAGCAACGTCCGCTGCGGTCCTGACTTTGATGGATGAATGGGTCATCACAAGTGGCATTATCTACTATTGAGCGCTTTTATATGCTTCGAGGGCTATATGCTTAAGACGTTGGTCTTAGTCATTATCTTAAGACGGCGGTCGTTATAGCATTGTGGTAGAGTAATTTGCGAATGCCCGCCTGGCTAGCTACCACCCACCCTCTAGTAGACCATCTTTCACCAAGATTATTAGTTTTAGGTTACCCTGAACAACATCTTCGATGGTTCAGAGCAGGCGATCCTCTAGACGCCTGCCAAGCGTGGTGATTGCGGCAACACCTCCAACAAATGTGGGAAGATTTGTCCAACGGTACATGTCATTAGCTATTGATGATGAATATCATAAATACCATTGTTAGCCCTGTTCAACAAGCCATACCATAATTTATAGAGACCATTTTATGTATCGAAATTAATTCAATAATATCAATACAATAGAATATCGTTCATTCGCATAAAATTTAGGTACAAAGGATGGAAAAATGATTTTGCAAAGTGTGCCTTGTACATTTTGCCAAACTGGCAAGCAAACAATAATTTAATTAATTTACAAAAACATAAGCAATAATGATGATCACAATTTAACATTTCAAGTATTTCTCTCCAATTTCATCATTATTAACATTACCCACATACAAATTATGTCATTTAATTAAATTATTTATTGAATAAAATAAAGTGTGAAGCCACTTTAACAATTCTTGTGTTCGGGTGAGCATTATACACTATTATGGCAATGTCTACGATACAACGCTGTTTTAATTAGTTTATCAATAACCAGTTTGTCTCGATTTCTAGTATTTGTGTGGGGTAGAATTCAAATGCCCTCGTAAAGTACTGTTGATTTGTTTTGGCAAAAAAAGCGTAGATATATATCTTATATACATACCTACATGATTAATGAATGGACAAAGAAAGTTTCCATAACATACCTCATAAGTATATATAATTATAATATTACCAGTTTAAATAAAGATTTTTATCCTTTAATAAACAAAACATTCCAGAGGTCGCGTCGTCGTGGAAAAGCAATTGCAAAGCCTCATAAAAAGCACTAGATCATATAAGCTTTCGTGTTTCTTAACATGACTATTTTGACGGCAATATACGATTTAATAATATTCTATTACATACCTTAAAAGGGTATAATTTTATAGCGTCTTTATACCTTGCACGCGTCCCTGTCATTATTATACGTCTTTTATAACCCTTTATTATCCTATAAAATATTTCTTGTCATTTACGACAGTAAATGTACGCGGGAAGCATTTTTGAATATCCTTTTATGAGACATGTTTTCATAATACCATTTGTATGATTAAATTAAATGTTAAGCAACCATTTATACATATCAAATCATAACATTTAATCATGAGTACCAATCCAAAGTAGAACCAGTTTTGTTAACTGGCAATTTTTAATAAACGCTGTTTATAATACTTTGTGTTTGTATGTGAGTACCAAATATTACTCGTAATTAATTAGCGTTTCGTTTTGCCACATTTCAAATTGTAAATTTAACTTATATAAATTAAATCGAATAAAAAAAAAAATTTTCGACAATCCGTTCTCATGTGGATTTGTTTCAGGTCAGGTTGCTGAAAGTTCGTGTTACAAAACTTACAAATAGATATAGAGTAATATAGACTATATTGATGAATTTGTTTGACCACTATCGAACTTTTAGTAAGTAATGAACGATATCATTTCCTAAAATGAAATCTGGCCAAACATTAAACACATTTTGGAGAGTGTACGCAGGAATTTCAAGGGTTGATTCCTCCATGCCCCTTATATCATCGGACTCGATAAGTTCCGCCAGATTTTAAAACAAAATTATGTACCTAGTGTCATTTGTGCTATCAAGATGATTCTAACGATATGTTAAAATTGGTAATGCCATTTTTCGAAACATATAACTTCTGTTATGGTGGAATAACGAAACACACAAACATACATACATACCTACATGACCCCTGAAAACATCACTCCTTTTTTTGTCGTGTAAAAATGTGACCGTTTGAAATAAGCTGCTGTTGCTCCAAGCGTTGCAATTTGAATAACCTTTATTCGACTGCAAGCTGTTATTTATACTAAAGAAAAAAAGCAAATAACACAAAACTTTCCTTTTATACTAGCCGTTTAAAGGGCGCTGCCAATCTCCTTTAGTGCCTATAGTTCTTTGAAGTGGCCCTTTCGTCACTTTCCTCTGTCCCATATGAGAGTTGTAAAGTTTAACGACAACCCGGTTCGAATTGGCAGTTATTTTAGCCAACCTAAATGCTATTATACAGTTATTATTGCGTCGGCATAAAACGACTTTATTAAAGCTTTGGTGAAATTTGGAGCAAATTTCAGCAACTCCTAAGTACCTACTTACATGCTATACTTAAGCGCTATAAACTATATAGGAGCAACACTACAGCTACTACAGTGAAAGCAACCTAAATGCCATTGCTATCAATCAGGTAGTCCAAATACTCCAGCCTATTAACAATTGTCAGTGTCCCCAGCATGTTGACGATATATAATTACTTAAAAATATTGTCATAGATATATTGAAACAATTTATTCATTTAAGTTTTTGTTAAGTAGTTTGCCCGTGGGGTGCCGGGCTAGAATGTCACCTCCCCATCTCCACCCGTGGGTGTCGTAAGAGGTGACTAAGGGTAACACACCTGAAGGTGGGCAGCAGCGCTTTCTTAGGAACTGTAATCTCACACTGCGATCCCCAAGACGCCTGCCAAGCGTGGGGATTATGGCAATCCTTCCTATATCGGGAGAAGCTGTGTTCAGCAGTTGACTATCAAAGATATGGAAGTTTTTGTAAATGACAAGCTCTGCCCGCGGTTTCTTCAAAAGAAATTAGAAAAACTGATGATGATGAAAGTACCTATCCTATGTATTAAGGTGTTGGTAGGTAGTGTATTCATAGCGTTTTACATACAAACGTAGTTTCGTCATACTTTAAAACCGAGTGTTCAAACTCATTGAAATTTTGCAAGTGCATTAGAAGCAGTGATAGCTCAGTGGCTTTGGCTATGGACTGCCGCGCAGCAGGTCCATGGATCGAATCCTGCCGCGGGCTTGAGCTTCACCGCATGGTGGAAGGGGTATTTTTGTGAATGTCCGCCTGGCTAGCGACCACCCTCAAGCAAAAAATCTGTCGCCAAGCACCTAACAGTGAGTTCCGGCAGCTGTCCTTTTGAGAGCCAGTAATTCTAGGTTAAGCCTGTTAACACCTTCGACCACATCATCACTTACTTAGGTGAGATTGTGGTCAAAGGCTTTCTTATCAGCAATAAAAAAAAATATATACAAAATTTCCTTAATCTTGAGCTTAAAAATGTATCCTTACTTCTGATTTAACAGTTTTTAATTTTATAATATATATTACAAAATTACAAATTTATGAGAGAAAAAATTATAGTCATGTGCGGGATTCGTTCGGAAGTTGGACTATAGGTGTCGCTCCATCCCATTACGATGGTTGAAGAATGAGAGCAAGAATTACAGTTATGAGTCATTGTGTCATGTTAGCTCAATTGGTTAGAGCATACCCCGGCTAAAGGGGTGGGTGGACGCGGGTTCGAATCCCGCACATGGCTATAATTTTTTCTCTCATAAATTTGTAATTTTGTAATGTAATTCGCTTAGCAGGCGTTATTGCAAACTTAACAATATTAAAATTTATAATATATATTTTATCTCTAAATGTGAAAAGAAGAAAACACACAAAACTATGTTTGAGAATAATTTATAAGGAAACCTGCCAAACCAGAAGATTAGATAGAGTCAAGGACATGCATGCAAAACTTCACACACATACTAGTTCTTAAAATTATGACAAAACTACGCTTGCACGGAAACGCACTTCCCTTAATTTAAAGTAAACTATATATATATTCCAAATTTCATCAAAATCGGCACAGCCGTTTCAGCGTGAACACTCACACCCTCACTCACTCTCAACAGTAATATTGGGATTGTAATGAAGATTTCCTAACGATGACAACTAGATGAAGATGGTCGAAGACTGAGACCTGGCAACTTGCCAATATTCTATACTTAACACAACAATGGTAGGTGTACCTGAGGTAAGGTATACATATAACTTTTCAGTATTAAATTAAAAGTTTAATGTATAATACAGAGAAATCTTATTTCTAAATTTTTAAATGTTTCCGTAAATCTAGACGAAATTCCCAGAATATCCACTAATTAGATTAGTAAGTTAAGTATACGCTTTGAGATAAAGTTCCCGGGCCGTGATCCCGTTTGTCGGGACTTGGGTATAAAAAACTACTTAATAGAGATGCCTAAAGTCGAATCAGTCGATATCGTAAACTGTAACATAATTACTTTCAAAATTGTTCAAAAAATATTCTGCTAATTTATTTAAAAGTTCCTATTACTAAACTTACGCTTTACATACTATAACAGCCGGATCGCCCACTGCTGAACATAGCCTCCCCTATTAAGGTGGTATTTGCCATAATCCCCACGCTTGGCAGGCATCTTGCGGATCGCAGTGTAAGTTGGCAGTTCTTTAGAAGGCGCTGCTGCCCACCTTCCAGTATTTTTCCCTTAGTCGCCTCTTACGACACCCACGGGATGATATGGGGAGGTGCAATTCTAAACTGGCACCCCACGGGGCTTTACATACACCCCTTTTAAATAAATTATGATGGTTATAAAAAATATCTTCTTATCAATACAATACAATAACTCTTTATTGCAAACCAATTTGCAAATCGTACACATATTAAATATAAACAATAAAACCCCTTACAAAATGGTGTTACGATGGGCGGACTTATCGTTTTATGAGCGATTGCTTCCACACAATCTTTGGATGGACAGAATCAGAAATAGGGAATAGGCGTAATCGTAATAAATAATCGGTTAGATATTGTTTTAGGTTTCATGTATGTATAGACTGATATCAAAGATAACTTTTGTATTTTGTTTATACTTCTACTCTATCAATTTTTCTCTAACATTAATTTTATAAATCAAAATAAAGGTATTGATTTGACTTGCCGATATCAGAGCAAAAACATATTTAAAAGAAATGACTTGTGCACTTTCTATTCTTTTTTCAACTATGTCACAATGAAATGTTTTCAACTACGACAAAATTAATAAAATTAAATGAAAAAAATACAGAAACAATGAATTGTTGGTATTTAACATACCATATTTTGTATTGGTTTAGCTTTATTTCTAGATTTTATCTTCAGAAGGATGTCGGTTACTTACCACAATGAAGATTGCAAATTCATTTTTATTTAAAAAAACTTGATGAACTTAGACCATTTCCTACTCAAATCGGCACGCTACTGCCTCTAAAATGGCCTCGTGGCAATGACATTAGATAAATAAAAATAACTCAAAATCAATCGATAATTCACATTAATTCTAGAACTTAAATTGGGTGCATAATTTTATCGATAATATCCTTATCCAGTAGTAAAAGATGGAACATCTCTATCTTATTATCAACCATGACCATTTTTTGCATGAATTGGATCAAAAGGCGCTCACCGCTTATAAAAAAAATACTTTTGCGCTACAATGAACCGTATTAATTTAGAATTAACATTCATTTTGGATATTCTTGTCGTCGTAGCGGTAAACATATAGGCTTTTACTTTTCTCTGGGCGTTTGTTTTCATTCTAATGAGTTTTGATAGAGAACTGTCTCGTGAATGAAATACGAGACAGTGTGAGAAGCGAGCAAAAAATGATGAGCTCCACTTTTATGTCATGTTATTGTGACTTGAGCTTCATCCCTCTCTCTTTCTAATATATCAGATGTGAAAGTGATGACATTTGTTAATCCTTCTAAAACTTACACCAGCCTATATAGGTATTGTGAAATAGTTTTATGCGTGCAATTTCACACTAAGTTCATTGCTCGGCTCAGGACATAGGGCATGTTAGTATATTATTTTTTTGGGGTCCCTACCCAAAGGGTAAAAACGGGATCCCATTACAGATGGACGGACAGCGAAGTCGCTGTCCGTCCATCTGTCACCAGGCTGTATCTCAAGATCGGCTTAACGTGCCTTCCGAAGCACGGAAGGGCTCAGTAGTAATGTCACTAGCGGTCACTCATCCAACTCCTGACCGCGGCGGAGGTTGCTTAACTTAGCTGATCGGTAAAGAACGGCTAAGCAAACTTCACTACGAGCGCTTCAAAAGTATATCTATAATAACTATTTACTTTATTTTATTTTAATTAATTATATTGAAAGAGAACATAAAACTAAATATTCTGTCAATAGTTAAAGCGTCTACCTGTCACCGTTATTTGTATCGAGAAAGAAACGGTATAAATATCAAGATTGTTGTATCGGAGCCCCCTTAAATATTTATTTTATTTTTAGTATTAGTTGTTATAGCGGCAATAGAAATACATCATCTGTGAAAATTTCACCTGTCTAGCTGTCACCGTTCTTGGCTTTGTGACAGACGGACGGGCGGACGGACAGCGAAGTCTCAGTTATAGGGTCCCGTTTTTACCATTTGGGTACGGAACCCTAAAAACCTTCTTACTTCTTGGAGAGACGCGATAAGTCTCAATAACCTTACATGTCAAGATTCAAATTTGGGAAACATCATTTGCAGACGTATAAAATTTAAAATACAATAAAATACTTGAAAAATGTAATAGGGACAAAATTAAAGAAAAATTATAAAAAAAAAAGAAAATTAGGTATATGCCTATTCAATTATAATAAAAGTCAAAGAGAAATAAAAGTTACATATAATTCATTGGTTTATCATTTCGGCTTAGCCGTAGTAGGTAGGTACAGACATTTTACTTCTTCTATATAGAGGCTATTTCTAGCAGTCGATAGTGCATGTTAATCGATCGATTAGTGGCCGAAGTAATGGACCATAATCGTTATTCACAACACTAGTCGATAAAATTAGAAATGAAATGCATGCTTGCGCAACTTACATGGGATAGCTTTTACTGTTTTTTTTAATATTATTAAAAGTTGGATAGTTGTTGTGAGTCTATTATCTATAAAGTGAACTTAGACTTATCTTTGTCTGAGCATTTATGTAACTTCATAATGAAATGTTAAGAACCAGAATATAAAAACCTAAATCGGAACTGTTGTTGCCGAATATTTAGAAAATTCCGAATTCGAAACATGTTATTGTGAAGGAACAAGCTCGAGGCCCACCTGATGTTAAGCGGACTAACCTCTACCTATAACAGATGCTCTCAAGGACTGCTGCCGGAACATACTGATGGAACAGACTGTGCTTGGCGACAGATTTTCTACTTGAGGCTGGTCATTAGCCAGGCGGGCATTCGCAAAATGCTCTTCCACCATGCGGTGAACCAGTGCGGTGGGAATCGAACCATGGACCTTCTGCGCGGCAGTCCATAGCCAATGCTACTGAGCCATCACTGTTTAAAAATCATGGGCTAAGTGAACTTTGTTTAGGTACTCTGCAGTTTCAGCGCAGCTCTGTATTATTTTTTGTGAAATTTGTTGGTGACGCCAGTCGATAGTCACAAAATTCTCAGGATATTTTGGGTGCTATGATAGTAGTCCTATACGTATCGACTTGGTAAATATTGGATGAACTGCAAACCCGAATGGATTGAGTGGTGAACACGGGGAAAATCACGTCCCATGTTGTCCCATTTCGGGTACATTGTACCAGGGCATCAAAACTTACGAGCAGTACAACACCGGCCACAGTTTAAAGTTTAAACAGCATTATAGTTTTACAAGTGCCGATGTTTTTGTTATTGTTGATTACCGGGATTATAACGAACCGAATCTTTCTTTCTATGGTTTGAAATTATGAATTATATGACTTATACTTATTAGTTTTGCCGAATGACTTATATATAATACTAAATACATATAATTGGTTCTACCTATTAGTTTGAGAAAGTTTGTCAAAAGTAAATGATGGTCAAAGTTACATCCTGAACACTTAAAATCATATTTAATAGTGTACATATATGTGAAAGTACATATATTAAGTCTGTGTTTGTTAACTTCGAAACTGGTGAGCGGATAAAACTGTATAAATGAACTTTGTAAAAATGATAAAAATATTGTTAGGGCCTGGATAAGGACAAGGGAAACATAAGCTGCAAGTAGGTACCTCTTGTTTGTTTTCCATGCAAATATATCAAAAAATCTTGACCGTCGCCGCCTCATTTGATTAAATTGCGAGAAAATATACCGAATAAAAATTATTGCCATGGCTATAATCTTTATGCCGTCAACATTGTTGTGAACGATAAGAATTATCCAAATTCCTTACAAGTTCATAAATAACATTCAAATAACTGTTGCCTACGTTCTCAATAGTAAATTTAACTTCGCAACCGACTAAACTATGCACTAAACTTGTTTATTCTCTTCTTCAATCCGGGAGTATGTTAACTAGCTCAAATAAACACTCAATAGTGTAATGTAAACCTTTCTAGTATATAATGGTTGAGAATAGTTTCAAACCGGGTCAGTATAGGTGTTCTGGATAGTTTTATGGGTTAAAAATGCCTATTTTAAATGGCTTGCTAATGAAACGGTGGATCAAGGTCGGTGATGCTGAAAGATTGGTATTTTGTTTAGGTTTAAAGTTCGAAACTAATTAAGGTGGAAACACACGTTTGTGGCAGGAAATTCGAATTTTAAACAGTATTTTCTCGCTTGTTCCTAAGCTTTAAGCATTCTAAAAGATTATAGTATTGGCGAGATTAAAATAATATTGCTAGTATTATTATCTTCCACATAATAAAACTGTCCAAAAAATGCAATTATATTTCTTACGGGTGTAAGAAATATAATTAAAATAAAATTTATGTTATAAAAATATATTAGACTATTGTTAGAGATTTTCTTTAAATCGCGCGTTTTACGTGATCAAGTGCAATTTTATGGCGCATAAGTAATACAACCAAAACATTTTGTTTTCTTTTGGAAATAATTTCCCGCCAAAGACATAACTAGATGATTTGGCAGATACTTTATAATGATCAATATATATGGGTTTATATCTGAATTTTAAAGAAAATCTTGTACTGGCGAAACGAAGGTTTTAAGAACGAAAGTTATATCTTATGAGGAAGTTGTATCAGGTCATTTAGACTTCGACCACGAATAAAGTTTTTATTACTAGTGCTACTAATATGAATTTTTGCGTAAAACAGTTTTTTTTTTTTTATTGCTGATAGATAAGCCTTTGACCACAATCTCTCATGATGGTAAGTGATGATGTGGTCGAAGGTGTTAACAGGCTTAACCTAGAATTACTCTGGCTCTCAAGGACAGCTGCCGGAACACACCGTTAGGTGCTTGGCGACAGATTTTCTACTTGCGGGTGGTCGCTAGCCAGGCGGGCAATCACAAAATGCCCTTCCACCATGCAAATGCTTTTTTGATTTACCACCATGAGCAATGATCTTGTTTTAGAAACCGAAAGTCGTAAAAATATATACCCGTCATAATATATAACTCATTTGTATATTTTAAAGCATGAACCTTAAAGGAAGAGAAAAGTGTGTATTTTATTTGGTACATTATCGTGTTTGTTACCGTCCGTCACTACGGTTTTATTCAAGCCTCTACCACACTATTACATGCATGACTACTAACACCACAGTTCGTAGCACTGTAGTAACATAGCACCTCACCCCAACTCTGCACGTTTGTAGATGCTCTACAGACCTATGTTCGCCTGGTACCTTTGAGCAAAATTCGTTACGTCAGCAGTGGAGTCGGAGCTCGTCGTTATTCGAGGGAATTTTATAGGAATACTACAGTTTACTTTTTCAACGAATTTTAAATTAGAACTATCATATTTTCACGTGTCTGATAACATTTTTATCGATAAATATATTTCACAAACATTATGAAAACAATAGTATAGTAATAATTGATTGTACTCGAGTATATAGTTTCAATGTATATGCGTATTCGATATAAGTAAATATTAATTATTTTAGTATGATAGTTTTTATCTAGTTTGCCTTGTTACCTTGTCGAACAAGCCATTGCTAGATCTTTAATTACATTAAAAATTCAACCCCATGGGAGGTTAAAACAAGACCATTAATCAAAGCTAACCAGTTTCGACAGACGAGGGTTAGAAAAGGGCAGTGCCACATTCCTACGGGACCCCACGAGATTCCTGGAGAAAGGGAAATTATTTATTCCATTTTTAAACCCACTATTCTCTTTTTAAAACCGCTTATTAACTTCGTGGGTGTAACTTTTTTTACTGTAGAGGCGTGAACCTTATTGGTCCTAATGTTTTGTACCTCCTTTTGGATGACTATAATCAACACACGATATTCAATTAATTTTGATGAGAGAGTTGTATTTTTAATTAAACTAATGTAATAAATAGTTAGTGATTATTTGAAATGGTAGATTTATTTGAGCTATTCGGAGAATCATGAGAGAGCTGTAGACGGAAACATGAGGGGTAATTATTATTCAGAGAGAACTAGCATAGTTCTTAACTATTTATAGAGGTTAATATAAGTTTATTAGTTCAAGTTGCTCAACGAGCGTAAGTTACGGATTGATTGATCGTTATAAAGATTGACAGGTCAACAATTTAAATATATTGTATAGCTAATCCTAGACCCATTCCGTGTTACTTAGATACATTAGGACAAAATATTATCATACATTTTCAGAGAGAGTAAAATTAGAGTGAAATTTTAAGTTGCATAAACTAAGCTGGGTTAAATAAATTAAGATTTTAAGTTTAAAAATAGCCAATAGTTACTGATACTTTATTATTTAGGCAGATACATAATCAAAAGTGGACGTTTCTCCATTATAGACAGAGATGACAATTTGGTAGGTACTTACATAGATTATTAATTTTTTTTTTTTATTGCTGATGGGTAAGCCTTTGACTACAATCTCACGTGATGGTAAGTGATGATGTGGTCGAAGGTGTTAACAGGCTTAACCTAGAATTACTGGCTCTCAAGGACAGCTGCCGGAACACACCGTTAGGTGCTTGGCGACAGATTTTTCAACTTGAGGGTGCTCGCTAGCCAGGCGGGCATTCGCAAAATGCCCTTACACCATGCGGTGAAGCTCAAGCCCGCGGCGGGATTCGAACCATGGACCTGCTGCTCGGCAGTCCATAGCCAAAGCCACTGAGCTATCACTGCTTCGAACTTGTACATGGTATAGTGACTTAAATTGTAATTGAGTTTACGGAGCTTTTATTAATCTATAGACGATACTTTTCTACTCTTGTAATTTTTTCTATTGTATAAGTTATTAATTGTAATACTTATTTATTTATTCATAGCACACAATACAGAATACAATCAAAACATGAAATTAATACAAGTATTTTGCTTAGATCTAGACAGTATTCCTAAACTATGTATTATTCATATGGGTTTATTTGATTTAGGTTTCCACATAGGTACATAATACTGCATTATCATGATCTGTTATTTATTTTTATACCACATTATTTTCGATAATACTCGAAGAAAGACAGTGTCAAACATTTCATATTTGGTATTTCCGGCGGAAACTACTCGCAATTGGTTGGTGGACACGCTATGACATGTCAATGTCATCGCGACAGTTAAGCAAACACGGCACAGGTGCTACCAATGTAAACAGTCTCACATTGTGTCACAATCATTGGATAACAAGCGCAAACACAACAAAAAGCGTTAAAAAGCATTGGATTGTTGATTTATTGACATGTTTAGTTTACGGTAATTTGAACATTCATGTTTCTAGAACATAATGAACTTACGAGTCACTTTTGTACTAGTAGTTCATAAAGTGTCTAAGATACTTCGACTAGCTCCGCGCACTTGATTGTTTACTTGTTTTTTGACTTAGAATTGGCAAAGATAATTTATTTTAGTTATGTATTGTTTATATTTAATTTTGACAGAACTCTAACAGTACTCTGTGACAGTACAAATAAGTACTTATAATGCTATTAATTCATGCATATTGGGTAAAAGCTGCTTCAAGAAAACTTTAACGCTGGCAATAAAAATGAAATACGCAGAAAATTTAATCCCTTTGTTTTTTATGTAGTGAGTACAGCAAACTAGTAGTGAGTTGCCTGATAAAATTGAATAAGCACCTACTCATTCTCCTATAAAAATCTCTTCACTTCGTCAAAAAGAAAAAAAATCGACGGAGAGTTATTATTATAACATTCATAAACAAATCAGGCACAAGACCGTTTGATGACAAAAAATAAAATATACGGTTTAGTACGTTCGAAACAATTTTCAATTTATATACAAATCCGGTCTATTTTCAAATCGTAAACTGTCGGACTATTTCAAATTAAGCAATTTTATTGATGCACTACGAAATTGGCTTATACACTTAATGCCTGTATTACACGGATCAGTAAGCACGGCTTGTTAATTCAAAGTTGGCATAATGGAACACGCTGTCATGCATGTTTTTGACCTGATACAAACTTACATGATGATATGAGAATGGTCGGAACAGTTAACTTTATATGGGTCATTGGATAAGAACGTTTGGGGAATGTAATAGCTGCAAACGTATGAACTCTGCCCATGATATCATTATTATTTTGAATGAAATTCTAAGTACTTAGATACATTTTTTCCACTTCATACTTCGTCTACTTCCGTTTATCACTACAAAAATAAAAGCTTAGCCACCCCCTATTTCTACGCACACTAACAAAACCTCCATACGCGACCTGTATACGGCTCATAATATCGTCGTGTAAGCACCCTACAACCCCCCAGCGATCAGTCTAATCCCTCAAACCCCTTGACATTCCCACACCATCCACCCCTGTGCCCTTTTTTATCAAGTTTTGTCCTAAAATGGAAAACAACTACCAGGATTTCATACGACGGGACCAGTAAATGAACTTTCACCCTTGGAATAACCTCAAGACGCGCCGACTTCACTTGGCTGTCCCCACAATCAGAACCAAGTATCTAACTCTTTCTAACGCTCGTAGACCTGGTAGAGCTCGATCTCTCTCGCACCTGCTGAGAGGGTAGCGTTCCATTCATGAGTGTGCCTTCGATGTGTCTGTGTTGAATTTAGAATAGGGGCTTGTATGTACGCCCGTCCCCTGTAACCACGCCATGTGCCACCAACACTCCTAACGAACAACCCCTTCGTATGCCTTCGATGCGTGTGTGGTGTGTTATATCTCGTATGGACGCATACGTGTGAACACTTCTTCGCCATTCCTGCTACCCTGGTAGACGAGTATGTGTCGAGATTAGAATTTGCTTAGCAAACGCTGGTTTTTTTCTAACACATCCCCACATGTGTGGCGCATACAAGCTTCTAATATTCATAATAATGAGAATGGAACAAGTCCGTTAGGCAAATTAATTTCTAAGGTTGAGCCGAGCTGTGTGTGGCATATATTTTCACACGCGCATTGGGAATGGATGAGAGGTGAATATAGGCTTTTCCTCTCTGACACATAGAGGCTGTGAGGGAACTCACACGTGGAGACATTAGCTAGGTATACGACAATACGAAAATAATTGTGTACATTGGACACGGGCACATTAGATTGACTTTTCTCATGAACCGTTAACTTATGAAACGATAACAGTTATAACGTATCAATACTTGTATATATTCTTTTTATAGTACGTGACGAAACTATTTTTTAATAATGCAGGTATTTAGGGTCAACATTGAAACACTATTATCTCACCTGCATGTGTTTGGGGTCAGACCGTGACCCGTTTTTAATTATGGTAGCCGGCTATTTTATCGCACTTTACTTACCCGTGATTTAGGAAGCTACGGAAAAACGGGGCATTAAGGGTACCTGAGGCAGTATGATCATGGTCTCCTCTCCTTCAGAATCACACAAAATAAAGTACTAAATGTATAACATAAAAAGTACGTAAGCTTTATTTCCCTGAATTTTTTGAGATAAGTACTATAATTATATGCCTCGGCGGATATGAGGCGATATTGGGTGTCTCATATAAGTGAAGTAGTTCTACTAAACTATCTAGGTACATCATTTCCATCTAAATATTAAACATATATATTATATGAAACAATCATTCCAAATTTTTTAAATTTGTCGTAAAGTATTAAGTAACTTTGTAACCACATAAAAGAAAACTTTCTACAACTAAATTCGTAGCTATTCTCAGTATGCATTATTAACAAAAATCTACCTTTACTAAAATTTTCATGGAACGAAAAATATACTTAATTTGAGTGACATTATATCTTATTATTTTAATAAAATGTAAATAAAACTGTTCATAGATTGTTACAATACAAAAACAACCATACCATTGCGTCCACCGTTGAACAAATGCCTCCCAAATGAGAGGGTAAAAAAAAATAAATTGGCAAGCGTCATCTCCGGGGGTTTATTGGTTGGTTATACTGCAAACTCATTTTTTCTTTACCCTAATTATATTAGTCTAGAAAGCTATTTATCATCAGTACTAATATCATCAGTACTATCAGTACTAATATTATAAATGCGAAAGTAACTCTGTCTGTTTGTCTGTCTGTCTGTCTGTCTGTCTGTCTGTTACGCTTTCACGCCAAAACTACTGGACCGATTTGAATGAAATTTGGTATAGAGATAGTTTGAGACCCGGGAAAAAACATAGGATAGTTTTTACCCGACTGCGCAAAAAGAGGTTAATGTTTTCGCGCGATAACCGACATACGCGCGGGCGGAGCCGCGCCCGGAAAGCTAGTTATACATAAATGCGAAAGTAACCCTGTCTGTCTGTTACGCTTTCACGCCAAAACTACTGGACCGATTTGAATGAAATTTGGTATGGAGATAGTTTGAGACCCGGGAAAAAACATAGGATAGTTTTTATCCGACTGCGCAAAAAGAGGTTAATGTTTTCGCGCGATAACCGACATACGCGCGGGCGGAGCCGCGCCCGGAAAGCTAGTATATAATATATATACTTATGTAATGGGCCCGTATTACTCCCGGGTTCCCTACTACAACTACAATATTTTTCATGTTATATCGATGTAAATTCGGGATTTTATAAGTAGTATTTTTTATTACTGCTTCATATATAACACCTCGTAGATAGTCGAAATATCTACAATTGTTTGCACAAAAGAGTATTTGTCCAAAACCGGTCAAACACATATTTGCCCAAGGTCGTGGTCGATTACGTTACGTTTCGCTTCGGACATTTACCACTTTGACCAGTTTTTACGAGTTTTCAAATAGAATTTGAATGCATTTCCACTTGTATTGGCAATGAGCGGAGAATTACATAGACATCAGTAAGTCAACAGCAAATATCTTTGTCTACTTAAGTCTGTGAACAACTTTTGGTGGGAAACTTCAACAAAATCCTTGCAGTTTTTTCAGATTCTTTATTTTAGTAACACATACTCGTATGATACTTTGAATAAGTAAATCTTAAAGGCTGTATTTGGTTTTTTAACCGATTTCCAAAAAGGAGGAGGTTCTCAATTCGTCTATAAGTTTTTTTTTTTTCGTTACCTCAGAACTCTTGACTGGGTGAACCGATTTTGAAAATTCTTTTTTTGTTTAAAAGCTGATGCTTGTCGTTTGGTCCTATTTAAATGTAAACGACTATGAACCTACTACCTATGAAAAAAGGTATTTTACTTTTGTCGAAGCTACGAAGATGTACCCAATAATTTATGAAAATATACTCCACAGCTTAAACGTGTATTTCTTTATTTTCAGGTAACCGTTTATTCTGCAGCACATAACCCTTGGCAGTCCTTCGGATTATGGATGTAAATCATACCAACCCTGAAATGCTTCACATTGTGTGGGCCGTGGTGAGGTTCTATCATGTTTAGTATCTGTACGACTTTTATTATGTGGGCTACTTGGTCATAAAATAGAGATTTTATCATGTGGGTAAGCTCAGGATCCATCCTGAGAATATTTTATGATTGAAAAAGATAACTTTCAACGGAACTTGAACCTGCAATCCCAGGGTATCGTCCTGTTGCATTACATATTATTATACTATTGAAGCAGGAGGTGGACAGTCGATTTATTTTTCCTCTTTCTAATTAGTTTGAGATTATTTGGATAGATGGCACCACCGTCAGAACGTGTAATAGATACGGATGGAAAAAAATTACCATCCAGCGATTTGTTGAGTGTTATGAGAATTAAAAACATTTTCATATCATGTTTTTATGACTCATAACTTCCAACTAGCTTTTAAAAAAATTCGTAACGATACAAGCCTCGATAATGAAGAGATCAATCGATATCATGCTCACCCTTCCACGTTTGTATGGAAACGTGACCGGGCAGTTCACCTTTCATATTTTATGCTTGGTATAAAATTGGTATAAGTAACGTACTCGTATATGACAAATTTAATGGGCCATTTTTCCTAAATCCTTCATTAGGGTCTTGTCCGCGAGCGTGAAATGAAATTCATAACGCAAAATTATGTTAGGCACTACAACAATATAATATTCTAGTGTTTTATATAGCTTATAGGCTAGCCCTCGAGCACTATCTCACCTGATGGTAAGTGATGATGTGCTCGAAAATGTTGTTCAGGCTAACCTAGAATTATACTGGCCCTCAAGGACAGGATTTTTCTTTCTTTTTTTATTTACAGCGTGCTGCGTCCCCTTAGGACGGTTAAAAATATGAACAAAAGGATACATTTTAGCTATGATTCACTCACTACGATAGTTCAATGGCAGATCATGTCTCAGCTAAAGAGACGGATGGTCGCGGGTTCGAATTCCACTTGTAGTCCAAATTGTTTATTTATTTTTTAAAATTTTATCGAAATTGTGTAGGTAAACCTATCACTGTGTACAAGCAGCAGTCCCTGAGCTCATTGAAATTACAGGCACGCGAGACTTAAACCTAACCAATTTCCAAACCAAGAAGTAAAACACGGGTAAAAATAGTAAAATAGGAATAACAATTAGCACATTGATCGTTATAATTTGTAATATAAATACGCAAGTAAATGTGTACTGTAGCTACATCCACGGACTTCAACACCCGATAGTGGGCCTTCCGCTGCCCACTACATCTTCGTATGGAGGTCAGGGACGTATAATCAACTGTTTACAGGGAGTATTTGTATACTTTTTAACTAATTAACAGGCTGTACTGTTTCAAAAATGTTAACTTACGATCATCGACCACCTGCGCCTTCCACGCCGTGAAGAGCTGGGTTTTATCGATTTTCCTCACCTTGTAATTGAAGTTTTGTTGTGTTACAAAACAAAATCTCCTTTTCAATAATAGCATTGACGATTTACTTCAAATCCATGTTGATCGGGCTAGTAGTTTAGGCGTCAGGCGCGAAATCGGAGGAAGCGGTTTCGATTCCCGCCCGGGCATAAAATTTTGGGTTCCAATAATTTGTCAAATATGATTTCTTTTACTGTTTGATAAAATATTTAAATCGCGCACTGAGTGCTATACGGTGATCAATTTATCAGATATGCGAGATTTTTTTTAAAAAATATTTTCTTTGGACACATATTATTGTTCTTTTCCTAGATTGCTAGTATACTCGTGGTTGATCCGATGACATGAAATTTATTTTGTAACACAGCAAAACTTCAATTCACTTTTTTTGTTGAGTATTTTCGCTAAGCACGCGATGGTGCTAGTAATCATATTTAGAAATAAATGTAGGAAGTATAAAAACCAATGAAATAATATCAAAAATAAACTCAATCGAAATTTCTTAGAAGAAACATCGAATATTATTGTTTTTGACTTCCTATACAATGAAAAGTTTCAAATAACTTTAAATCGGTACGATGCTGATTCAACACACTGGATCAACATTATCATGGTCTCACATATTTCCAAACAAGAATTTCCAGAGTTGCACTTACCATTACATCATCCATGTATATGCAAATACATTTTTCAGGTTATTAACAGTTACTTAAAAAGTACTTAAACGATGTGGAAGAAATTCAAAGGGACCAATTTGGAGGTATTTCTCCAAGTTTTTGGTGGATAGAGTAAATGAAAATATAATAATATTCAATAAATAATTGGCAGGGTAACAAACATGCTATAACAGAAATATATTTGAATTGAAAACCTTCTGCTAGGAAGTGTGTTAAAATACACACAAAAGACAAAGACTCAAACTTTTAATGCCCCTCTATTGATGTCACAGTTCCATAAAAATAAATCGATGGTAGTTAACTTTGAGAATAATTCATTTTAAGTAGAATTAATTTAAGTATATTTTTATACATTTCTCGAACACAATTCGGAAGCTCGGAACATAAACTCCCAATAAATCATATGAACAAGTCAAGTGTATTAAGGGGCTATTCTTTGAAAGATGTCTTTTTATATCCTCCTCAACGAAGGGCTTCTGAGAAGGAAGTGGTCGCATCCTTTTGGATCAAGTTTTTGTCATTAAAATTAGATGCGGTAAGATATTTTTAGTTAAAAAAGTCCCGATGTATGTTTAAAGAGAAGTCAACTCATGCATTTATAAAAAAATTGGCCAAGTGCGAGTCGGACTCGCGAAGGGTTCCGTACCATTAGCTATACAACATTAGACTAATATTTTAACCTTTTTTTGTTTTAACGTGCGCGAGTCCGACTCGCACTTGGCCAATTTTTTGTATTTGTTGTTAGAGCGACAACAGAAATAAACCATGTGTGAAAATTTCAACTGTCTAGCTATCACCGTTCTCGAGATACAGCCTGGTAACAGACGGAACGACGGGCGGACAGCGAAGTCTCAGTAATAGGGTTCCGTTTTTACCCTTTGGGTACGGAACCCTAAAAATACCTATATTTGTCCGCGTAAAAAATAATACATATAACGTAGTTGGCAACGTCAAAGTAAGTAAATCGATATTGTAAATCGATTATGACGTGGATTCCATAATGGGGCTTAAAACTTTGAAAAAAATCGATGAATACATATTTTATCGCTTTAAAATAAATAAAATATGGTGCTTACAACAATGAAAGAAAATCAAAAGAAGTTTTTCCCATTGCTAGTCAAAAGCCAACCGATAAGCTAAGAATTTCGAAGCAGAGATAGTTCAGTGGCATTGGTTATGGACTACCCCGCAACAGGTCCATGGTTCGAATCCCACCGCGGGCTTGAGCTTCGCCGCAAGGCATTTTGCGAGTGCCTGCCTGGCCAGTGACTACCCTCAAGTAGAAAATCTGTCGCCAAGGACCGTACGGTGTGTTTCGGCAGCTGTCCTTGAGAGCCAGTAATTCTAGGTTAAGCCTGTTAACACCTTCGACCACATCATCACTTACCATCAGTTGAGACTGTATTCAAAGGCTTACCTATCAGTAATAAAAAAGCTGTTCAAATGCTTTTATTTAAGTAGCTGTAGTATTGACTTGTACAGTTGTAGAGTTTTTCGAGGTCAAACCCCCGATAAAAACTCAACCAAAAATAAAAGTACGTTCTTAATACAACATACCTAAAAATAATGTACATAAAGTGAAAAAAACAAGCCCAAAAAGTGTTGAAAAAATCATACCTACATGATATAACAATACTTTTAGTTAAGATTTCCAGCATATGCTAGCATTCAAACCATGGCTATTATAATAAATTTTGCAAAGCGGTTGTTAAAACAAACGATTCAACATCAAACGAATGGCAGCGTTGTGTTTACCCCTAACTAACTAAAACTAATTGCTTAGTCTTGTTTTAGTTTAAACGTAATTATTGCTTAATTGCTAGGACTCTCGTTATTGTCATTTTAGACACGCTCCGTTAAAATTAAACTAGTTAAACGCTGAATTTCTAGACTCTAGACTTAGGAAATTAGCTATGTTCGAATCACTTCTATTATACTATCACGCTTAACTATATCAGAACATGTCGGATTAGAAAGCCATTCAATGAAGATTTTGTGCACCTCCATGGAGATAATATAGTACCTATACTAGCTGCGCCCCGCGGTTACACCCGCGTGGTGATGGATGATGATGATAAAAATTATGATATGAGTTAATCCAGCGCCTTATCCCATGCCATAAATTTTTGTATAAGATTTAGATTTATATATGATCATGTCTCCGATTTTGGCAATAAGCTTATGTACCTATTCGTCATCGCCGCAATGCTCTATATATTATCTCTCAATCCTTTATCCCCGAGCTACCTCAAGGAACAATTTAAATTTCTACATTCTACCCATTCTCTGTCGTCACGGTCAAATATAGATATATGCTGTCGCGGGCTTTTTTGTAGGAAAATTTATGATAAACATTTCCGTTATACGTAATAAAAGTAAGCGAACAAGTATTACCTAATTATTCTGCTCGAAAATGTATACATATAAAAATTTATAAACTTTGAAACTATACATACCTAATAATAAAAAGTTAAGTCATATTTGTTTCAACTAAATAATTTTAGTATGGAAATGTGCCCTTTAAATTGTAGGGCATTTTGCGAACGTTTGACAAGCTACGAGTAGCTACCACTCTCAAGTAAAAATTCTGGCGTCAGACACATAATATTAATTTTTGTTACGATATATATAGGTAACTAGTTCTAGCGGTCCGCTCGGGCTTAGCAAGGGCATATGTAACAAAAATGTCAATAAAAACAAAAATGAAAATATGCCTTATATTATATATGTTTATCAGGAATAATGAAGGATTCTGATGGTGAAAGAATTTTTCAAATCGGTCCAGTAGTTGTTAAGTTTATTCGTTACGTACAAAATACAAATCTTTCCTCTTTCTAACATTTAGTGTAGATGTAGATATGTAGATAGATACCTAATTTAAGATAAGAAATTAAAAGTTTATGTACATTCTTATTACAAAGTTGTAAGAACTAAAAATGGTAAGTCTATGCCTTTAAGTAGACTTTATTTTTGTTGTGCTTCAGACAGGACGAGCGGATCTCTGTCGGCGTCGCAAGGGATGGATTAAAATAACTTCTTTTTATACCCTATTCTGACATATGATACTATAAGTAGATAGCTCTAGAGACCGTGAAGAGATTTTATCGCGTGGGCTAATAGATATATGCTACGTTATTATTGGGGTGAACACGTTTGCAGTCAAGAGATTGATATACCAGTAATATTTAATTTTATTACGAAAGAAATACTGGCTTCAACTGAAAACACTTTATAAGAAAAAAAATAACTAATAAGTAAATAAACCAAACCATACGTAAACGTATATAGTTTTTGTTTACTCATTTTACATCGACTACTGTCATTGGGAACATCGTCAATGTAATCGAAGCCTATTAAATACGTATTATTACGAATATGTATCAAGGTAACGGGTGCAGTGCAATTCGTGACTTGTGACGAAATGCATCTGTTATATGCAGAGAATACCGCTTAACATCAGGTGGGCCTCAAGCTTGTTCCTTCAGAATAACATAAAAAAATCTCATAAACTACTCGTTGGATCTCACTGAAATTAAATAGGTACATAACAAGCACAAGCTTTCGAATATTAAAAAAACCATAAAAATTGGTAAACGCTGTAAGAAGTTTTAAGGTAAACTCTATCTTTTTGAAGTCGGTTAATACATCTATAACCTAACATCATTCAAATTTAGACTGCCTTGATGTGTAACATATGCCGCTTTAAAACAACGATGGCCTTGTTTCAATCCCTGGGTTGGACAAGTTATTGGGTTTTCTGAAAAAAATATTTTCAGTTGGAGTACGGTTCGTGTCCGGTATATGGCAACATGATCGCCTTCATTACATGGGACCAAAACTTTTCTGCCGAAACGTGGGAGTTCTTTTCTTACCCTTAGGGGAATGTAGAAGCTTGAGGAAAATTGTTTGATATTGTCAAAGTCTAGACTTACAGTTATAATTAGTTACATTTATATACATACTTCAAAATACTGTAGTAGCTTTTCATGGTTCCTTACATTGGATAACTTAGACGAAACCCTTATAGAATCACTCGCGAGTATGTTCATCTGCTGCCATAGCTTATTTCCTGGGACAGGACAGCAAAGTAGATATATGCTAAGAATATATTCATTTAAGTATATGTAGACATCCTATTTTTGCTTTTTCTTTCACCTGATGGTAAATGAAGATGTGATCGAAGATGTTGTTCATGCTAACCTGTTTTACACACAATTTTTTTCTTGAGAGTACCTAGTAGCTACCTAGGCGCCTGCCTAGGTAGCCTATTAGCAGTATGCCCTACCGCTATGGCTCATTTTGGGAGCATTTAGTATGGCGAGGTTTGGTTTTTTATTGGGCTAAACCCGAACTACATGGACTACAAAATTATTTTATTCCACTCTACAACCGTTGGGAAAAAAGTTTTGAAGAAAATAATATACAATGAATAAGGTTTTTAAACTTTTTTAGTGAATATAAATCAAACAAACGGAACCCCTCCTGCAGTACGAGTCGAACTTGGCCAGCTTTTTCCACTATAACGGTTCTTTAAGATCTCTATGTCCATATGTGGACAGGACTTCCACAAAACAACAAAAGTGATTTACCACGGCATCAGCTGTCGGAAGATACTCCCAAAAAGATAACTTGTCACCATGTGGGCTTTATAGCCACTCTAGTGAACTTTTATGGTATGTGGTGTAGAGAAAGGAAATATTTATATGAATATGCATTTTTTATCACTGAACATGCCGTGTTGGTTTATATGATGCCTCAGACAAAGCTTTGTTTGTCTAAATAAGTAATAATAATAAATAATAATAGCTCTTTATTTCAGACTCTGAGATCCATATTACATTGTTGAGAAAATGTCAAAAAAAATCGATATCTAAACAAAACATTAAAAAACAAAACATAAATTGTTACTTAGGTCACAATAGCAAACTTTGTAACAAAATGTTTGGCCTATACCTGTATATCTTAGCTTTTCTCAAAATTTATTTCTTTGAATTAATTTTACTAACCTATCTAATGGCGAACCCCCCAACTCTTTTTGACTGTGTTCAGCAGTGGAAGATCATCAATAGGTACTAGAAATTTTTATATTTTATCCATAGTAAATAAATATGCACACAGCAAAATAAAATCGTGCCTATTGTACATTAGATATATTTTGAATCAATTTTAAATTCATTATATAAAAAAAAAATATATTTAATGAATATAAAAAAGATTAAAGTTATCTAACGGTAGTACTAAGCTTTTATTTTTCTGGAATATAGTTGAATTAGGTACATCATTTTACAAATCATACTCGTATGTATAACTTGGCCTAAAATAAAAAAAAGAAGATTCTGAAAGTTTCAGTACAAACTAAGTAGGTAAGTAGTTTGAGTTAGAATATTGATACATCTTGTGTAAAAATGTGGATTAATTTCATTTTTTTTTTATTGCTGATAGGTAAGCCTTTGACCACAATCTCACCTGATGGTAAGTGATGATGTGGTCGAAGGTGTTAACAGGCTTAACCTAGAATTACTGGCTCTCAAGGACAGCTGCCGGAACACACCGTTAGGTGCTTGGCGACAGATTTTCCGCTTGAGGGTGGTCGCTAGCCAGGCAGGCATTCGCAAAAATGCCCTTCCACCATGCGGTGAAGCTCAAGCCCGCGGCGGGATTCGAACCATGGACCTGCTGCGCGGCAGTCCATAGCCAAAGCTACTGAGCTATCACTGCTTCAAAATATAAAGTAGCAGAATGGATTTTGTGACGTAGGCATACTATAAACAAGTGAACAACTGAGAAAATAACTTCTCCTTAGCGGTTTTCTTTACCTTTGATCTGTAATTTTTGTGCAACGCTGTCTAAAAAAGATCGTACAAAAATGTAAAAAAAAACCGACTTCAAAAATAATATACGCATTATTACGATAACTCAAGTTCTACTCGTTAAATCTCACTCAAATTTAAGCACCATCTTTCGAATATAAAAAAATCATCTAAATCGATACACCCAGTCCAGAGTTCTGAGGTCACAACAGACACAAAAAAAAACCATTTCAGAACTTCCAACTCTTTTTAAAGTCGTTTAAAAGTACAGACTACATCAATTGTCAACGTTGTACCTATCTCTCATTACAATTACAGTAGAAGAGAGCAACATAGAACCCATAGACTATTTATAGGACTAATAATCATAAGCTTAGCACGTAGATAGCCTGTTCCATAATTATTACCAAGTACGTAACCTGTATAAAAAATTGTATCCATTACAAGGTATTTTATTCTGCATTGTAGGGCTCATGGCAGTAATGAGAATGGGCGTGCGTTCAAGGCTGGTGATTACCGAGCCTTCTTTATTACTAAAACGTACCCGCAACGCCTTACGGGTCAGCGAACGGCGTTGAACAAAAATAAAAGGGATGGACTGGAACGGCCCATAGGTTACAGGCTAAGTGATAAGTGAGAAATAATTTCAGGTTCCGGTGATAAAGGTGAAGGTGAAATTTCAACACGATTTAATCGCTATTATTCTTTTTTTTATTGATGATAGGTAAGTCTTTGACCACAATCTCACCTGATGTTAAGTGATGATGAGGTCGAAGGTGTTAACAGGTATTAATTAATTATTCAACATTCATTTCTATCAGAAAAGTGAGTAATTGCTCTTTAAACGATTAACATTTTCTGGTGTCTATCGATTATGCGTGGGTACGAGTAAAACCCACAACTAAATATGAAAAACAAGAGTAAAATCTTACAGTACAAATAACACAGACTTCCTATGTAGATTTACTAAAAATAGCTAAATATTACACACGTTAGAAAATAAATAAATACGCGTAGGTGCTTATAGGCTAACCTGTCACGAACATGGTAACGATTATAACGATTAGCACTTCATTTCTTCTGCATTTATGTCAGCCGAATACTAAATAAAAAAACAAACAGATCATACGCACTGTAGCATAAAAAACTGAATTTCCAACGAAACCTGTATGAGACGTATCTCAGACGCGTGCCAAATGACACCTTTTTATTGCATTATAACAGGTAAGGGCGCATGCGTCAGGTGCCTCCCCATCACCAATATAAGAAGACCTTTCGCGACCCCTCGTTTCAAACTAGTTTTGTACACTGTAGGGGATGGGGCTCGCGCTTGCATGGATCAAACAAATTTGGGCGCAGGTATCAGGTACGGGCAGGTGGGACGCATGCGTCAGGTGAGGCTGTGTGCGAACTCCTCGGAATTCCTGATCTCCTGGTACCAGGCTGGCACATTGCCACAGGTTCGTTCCCAAAAGACAGGTAAGATGCCCCTCTCAGGTGGGGCCAGGTGGTGACCCTACCTTTAACCTTTTGTTCATGGATGATTAATTGAAATCCTCAGTGAAAATCTTCAACGTGGCTTTAAAGAGATCCTCAAGAGCTTCAAAGGAATTTGTTCTGCAACAGCTTCATTTAAGGTACAATTTAGTATGGCGGTGAAGTCAATGTACTTAGAAACGAAATAACAGATTGTTTTTGCAGTCTATTGTAGAAAAGTTCCTACCCTAGCAGGCTGGGAATCTATCGTAGTAGGCAATAGTAAAATGATATAACTATTATAAATTTTTCGGGTTTAATTTTTAATGGTAGGTCCTGTAATTTTAATCTGACGCCTATTGAAAGGAGTTGGTGCAAAAATCTCACAAGAAAATGACATGGTTGATATTTTCTGTTTTGTTTGACACAAAATATACGACATAGTAAAACAAAAACACATACTCAGTTTGGAATCCTAAGCGAATCGCATTTAGCCCGTTGTTTTACTTTAGAGTTAGTAGGTAGGTACTGTAATAATATTCTAATAGTTGTTATTTGTTATGCAAGGTAATAACAACTTTGCGAAGTTGTTATTTGGCGTGAGTACTTGTATTGAACCCATGAGCAAAGCGCAGTGGTTCAAAATATAAAATCCTGAGCGTACCGATGGTTTCAAAGGTAGGAGACGCAAAATACCTTCTTTACTGCCGTGCGCAACACACAATTTTTCACCTCATTCCAGCGAGGAAAATTTGTGTAAATTTGTATGAAAAAATATTTTTTCTGGATCGTCTATAAAGATTCGAATTTTAAAAAATCTCTACCACGCAGATTTCAAATGTTAGAGAACACCTATCCGAACTAGTGAGGTGAAAAAATAATTATTTGAATGTTTGAAATGATCCTTTTGTGATAGAGTAGAAATCCAAAAACAATTAAAAAGATTAATTTTATTTATCCCTCTTAACTTATTACATTATTTTTTAGAATGCACTGCAAAAATCCTACTTAAAAATTTCAATCGGCTACTCATTACGATTCAAAAGATACCATTTTCTCTCAAGGAGCACCAAATTAGATATATTTAAAAATTACCGAACCTTAGAACTTTTTATTTACCGTTTGTATAATTTTTTTTCTTAATTCTATACGACTCAAATAACACTGGTCTGCTGTTCAGTTTGATTGCTTTATCTACAACATCAGGCTATCCATTGCAAGTCTAGATTCGTCATGTATATCAAAATATCGAGGACCGTCGCGAATCGACGTGAAGTCATTTAGAATTGATTTATATTAGTAAGTAGTATTTGTATAATCGCTGTTACATGTATAAAAGAACGTATTCTTGTTCTCTTTGCCGTGTCTCTCATAGATAAACTCTCTTTGGGTATAGAATCTTTTAAAGTTTCGTCAACAAATCGAGTTTGTAAACATATCATAGTGCGTTCTAATTTGAAACAGCTCTTACTCTGTACTGTATCAGCTGGATCGTCCACTGCTGAACACAGCCTCACCTATTATGGGGGGTTCGCTATAAATCCAATGCTTGGCAGACGTCTTGGGGATCACAGTGTGAGATATCAGATCCTGAGAAAGCGCTGCTGCCCACCTTCTGGTGTTACGCCGCCTCTTAAGACACCCACATGTAGAGATGAGAGGGTGACATTCTAGCCCAGCACCCCGGGCCTCTTACACGCTATCTGACAAAAACCACTTTAGCACTTAAAAACCTTTCCGAGCTCGTGAGGTGGAAAATAATTTTTCATCCCACCATCTCGGAAAGAGTATTTTTAATCTTCAATATCTGAGTGTAAAAGCCGTTTTTATTCTCTAGAGGATAAAGTAAACTGAATTTAGAACATCGTGTGCACTAAGTTTGTGAATTAAAAAAAACATTTAACCTATTTACTGCTACCTCTATGGTGCCGAATATATCATACAACTTTTTTTTAATTTGTTAAAAACTC
The DNA here is from genome assembly GCA_963854805.1 of Plagodis dolabraria. Taxonomy (NCBI): domain Eukaryota; kingdom Metazoa; phylum Arthropoda; class Insecta; order Lepidoptera; family Geometridae; genus Plagodis; species Plagodis dolabraria. Next base: position 6,739,918 of record OY978459.1, on the reverse strand, counting down.
AGACTCGGAACCTTCTTGGTGTTTGTTCGCGCCATCTATTGGCACTTTCTTTCTTTCTACCTCTTACCTTTTCCTACCCTCATTTTCCTACCCTCACGAAAACGACGACTATCTACGGTTGACATTTCGTGGCGGATGAGTGAACTGCTTGTCATTGCAAGCAGTCTGCGGTCGACCCTTGTTGACGGCGGATGCGTCTGTTTCTGTGAGCTCCCTCGAAGCCAAGGAAACCGCCATTTTGTTACTAACCGCGCTCGCGCTGCTTTAGTGTGTGCCCATCGCACTGGGATATCCGCGATCGTTTCTTTGGAGCTGTGTACTAACAGCTTCCCGCGCTCGCGCCGCGAGTCTACAACAGCGTGAAATAATTTGAAGAGCCACTACATCTGGACACCAGCAGGACGCCTTGGAGTGCCGCAGCTGTGCTCGTCAGCCCGAGGATATCCAGGTTAGTCGCTCGTTTTTCGCTCCTTTTCCTATACAGTCCACTTTTCATCACCTTGTTCCGCATTCCTTCGATTTACCAGTGTCCTTTCAACCCGCGCCCGCAGTTCGGCGTGCTCTGCAATATAGCTTGGTGGCCGCGCTAACATTCTTTTGGTTCCTTCGAGCCGTATTATTCTAAAAAGGCCTATTATTTCACGATATTTGTACTAAAATATTGTGTTCCCGCGTAATTTCCCGTTTTTGTCCCTACATTAATTACATTCTATAACCTGTTAGTATCATTTGCATATCAGATTGTGTATTCCGTTTTCCAAAACCGCATTTAATTTCGCTATTTCTAAAAATTATATTTTTTTACAATTAAATTCATTCTGTGTGTAGGTAATCTGCGAGTATTCCTTAACGTTTTTTTGACCCATTGTTCGCTTCGCATCTAATCTGTTACCGTGAGCGGTGACGTTGTTCACTCAGTTTTAACACTTCACCGGATTGTCTCACTTTGACGTTTCTCTTTAAAAAATGGCGAGCACTAATACTAAAAGCGTTCGTTCTAAGGGGAAAGAAGTAGGCGAGTTTGAAGATGCGACGGCTCTTGATGCTTTGGCGGTCAAACGTTTAACTTTAATCGGCAAACGTGATGCCATATTTGCTCGTTTACAGCAAATTTATAACCGCTCGTTGAACGCTTTCACTGATGATACTGAGAAAGATTTATTTCTGTGTGGAATCATTTCACTGGATCGTTTACAATCTGAGTTTAATGACATTGTAAACGATTTAAATGTCACCGAGTTGACAATCGATCCCACGTATTCCGTAAGTTATCAGTCAATTAATGTTTTTGAAGACATGTACTGCCGCTGTAAGTTTGTTTACAATAAACTCAACCCTCCCGCTATGAACGTCAAAGGTACGGAATCGCATGTTACACCGCAACATAAATCTGTCAAACTACCTAAGTTGGAGTTGATGACCTTTGATGGTAATCCAATGACATGGAAAATATTCCATGAATCGTTCCGTCGCACAATTCATGAAAATGCCGATGTAACTGACCACGAACGTATACAGTATTTAGTAAATAAATTGTCAGGTCGTGCATTATCCGTTATTTCAGGTATTGTTCCAAACGCAGATAATTACCATCTAATCTGGTCGACTTTAGTCAACAAGTACGACGACCAGCGTAGCTTAGGTTCCGCTTATCTCGATCAGCTGCTCGATTTTAAACCAACTAGCATTACCGCTTCCGCTAAAAACCTGGAGCTATTTTTAGATAAGTTTTGCACAGCAGTGTCAAGCTTACATTCGCTCAAGCTCGATAATTTATCGGATTTTATGTTGTTGCAATTAGCTTTGAAAAAGATAGATTCGAGTACCGCCCGCTCGTTTGAAATGCATATGCGAGGTAAAAGTATGCCTACGTACGACGATCTAATTAAGTTTGTTCGCGAGCAGAGTAAGATATTAGAACGTACGGCGCCCGCTAGCCGCACTTCTGATGTCAACAATAACAAACAGATTGTTCCTAAGTCTACGCATTCTTTCGCTGCATCGTGCGCATCACAGTGCCCGCTTTGTAATCAATCTGATCACGCTAATTTATATAGATGCCCTGCATTTAATAAGCTTTCCACAGAGGACAGGTTGTCTTGTATAAAACAACATAAAGGTTGTACTAATTGTCTAAGTGTTTCGCATAACTATACCGCTTGCAACTCGCAATATAGTTGCCGTCATTGTGGATGTAAACATCATTCAATGTTATGTCGTAAAATGTTACCTTCCCGGGAAGGAACCCGCACTCTCAACAGAGCTGCCGTCGCGTCATCCACGCGCAATCCTGCGCCAGCGCAGTCTTCGCGCGCACGAGCTGACAACGCCGCCGGCGCCGCCGCCCGCGCGCCCCTGCCTTCCGCCTCGAGCGCTGTTACCGCTCACTGCCCGCTTGCAGATGTTCCGAAGCCTCCCGCTTATCAGTCGCAACAACAAAACATTTCGCTATGCAATAACGTGCGCCCTATTACGCAACCGACCGCAGATACTACTTGTTTACTGGGAACCGTGCAAGTTTACGCTACTGATTCAAACGGTCGTAAGCATGTAGTGCGCGCTTTAATAGATTCTGCCTCTCAGAGTAATTTTATATCAGCGAATTGTTGCGCAAAGCTTAATTTAAAATGCAACAAGGTTACAAATACCGTTGTTAAGGGCATAGGTTCCGCGTCAAACCCAATTAAGGGTGTAATTTCAACCACATTACATTCGCGACTTGATAATAATTTTATTTCGGTCGACGCTTTCGTTATTGACCGCATCACCGACAACCTGCCGTCTGTGAGAGTTGATACCTCTTGTCTTGCATATCTACACGGCTTGCCGCTTGCTGATAAGGATTTCTCGGAACCGTCCGAGATAGAAATACTTATTGGGGCTCCGCTGTTTGCGGATATCTTGCTATCGGGTCGTGCCGCTGGTCCGCCTGGTGCACCTACCGCTTTCGAATCGATATTCGGTTTTATCGTAATCGGGACCGCTCCCGTTGCGACCGCTCAAACATGTACCGCTTTTAATGATGATAGTCGAATATCTCTCTGCGCCTTCGCAGAACAACCGCGCTTGGATGACATTCTTCAGAAATTCTGGCAACTTGAGGAAGTGCAATGCACACCGGCCTTAAGTCCTACCGCTCTCGAAAATGAACGTATTTTTACAAATAATTTTTCCCGCGATTTTACGGGCCGCTACTCTGTAGCGTTGCCTTTCTCCCGCGACCCCGCTGCCGCTTTGGGTAATTCTTTTCTTACCGCTAAGAAGCGCTTTATGCATTTAGAACGCAAGCTCTTCGCTTCACCTCCCCTTCGCGTGGAGTATGATGCAATTATCCAGGAATACTTGCAGAAAGGTTATGTCTCGCTGATAAATAACGACGATAGTTTAGCCGGTTACTACATTCCGCACCATGCGATTGCCAGGTTGGATAAAACCACTACTAAATGGCGCATGGTCATGGATGCAAGTGCGAAAACTGATTCGAGCTTATCATTGAATGACGTCTTGCATACTGGGGATAATTTGCAAAATGACCTTTTCGTTATACTCTTAGAATTTCGTTTTTATGCAATCGTTTTCACATCTGACATAAAACAGATGTATCTACAGGTACTTGTCAACGAAGAGAGCCGCAAATTTCAGAAGTTTTTATATCGGTTTGATCCCGCTTCGCCGCTAAGCACTTACGTGTTCAACCGTGTTTGCTTTGGCCTGCGCAGCAGTCCTTTTCTCGCGATGCGCGTGCTACGCCAGCTGTGCGCTGACGAGCGCGCTCGCTTCCCGCACGCCGCGTCTGTCATCGAAAACAATACTTACATGGATGATGTGTGCTATTCCATGCCGTCCATGCCTGGTAGCGTACATCTTCGCGATGATCTCCGCGAGTTGCTCAAGGCCGGGGGCTTCGAGCTAGTGAAATGGGCTAGTAACGTACCCGAGCTCACTGAATCGCTTCCGGTCTCCGATCGGCACTCCGCAGTTATCAATTTCGATGAGCCAGACTCGAACGTGAAGGTTTTAGGGCTACAGTGGTTGCCAAGCTCGGACGCATTTATGTTCACCGTGAACGTCGAAAGTCGGCCTGCGACTAAACGCAATATGTTGTCCGTGATAGCGCGTCAGTATGACGTTCTCGGACTCATAGCTCCTGTCATCTTGTACGCTAAATTAATTTTACAAAAGCTTCATGTTTTGAAGCTTGACTGGGATGAGCAACCGCCGCAAGCAGTGGTAGATATTTGGCATAATTATCTTCGCGAACTTCCCACCATTCAGCAACTGCGATTCCCTCGCCACCTAGGAGTGGAAGAAAATTCGAAAATCACCGTCGTTGCGTTTTCTGATGCTAGCGAGCATGGATATGGATCTGTAGTGTATATTCGAACTCAGTCTGACCATGACTCTACTCCGCTCACCCGTCTAGTATGCGCCAAGTCAAAAGTGTCTCCACTGAAAACAATTTCAATTGCAAAGCTAGAGCTTTGCGGCTGCTTGCTCATGTCAAAACTGGTTCGCCACGTTCTCGATACCTACGTAAAGGGTCATACCATAGACAAAGTATATTGCTTCACCGACTCTATGGTAGCGTTGCAGTGGATTACCGCTTCACCCCACAGATTCAAAACTTTTGTTGCTACTCGTATTACAAAATTTACTTCCGCTATACCCGTTGACAGCTTCCGTCATATACCTGGAACGGAAAACCCTTGTGCTGATGCACTTTCGCGAGGGCTGTCACCCGCTCAGCTAGTTAACCACCCGCTGTGGTTGACCGGCCCCGCTTGGTTAAGCCAAGAGCCTGCTGCTTGGCCCGCTAAGACAGTAGCTCCCGCTAAGGTTGACTTAAACCTACCTGAGTCGAAGAAAATCGTTTCACTTCCTGTGACACAACCCGCCGCGGAGAATTCCAACCCGCTGTTGAAACTCTCCACCCGTGTTTCTTCATGGCTGATGCTCCTACGCATAGCCGTCCGCATCTATCGCTTCATCAAGAAGCTGCCGCGTTCTAAATACTTCACAGCCGATGAAATGAATTTCGCAGAAATTCAAGTCCTGAAAGCTGTACAAAGGCATTACTTTGCGGACATTATTCAGAACCTTAAAACCAACACCCGGTGTTCAAACGCTATACAGCGACTCGTGCCCTTTCTAGACGCCGACGGACTCATACGAGTCGGAGGACGTCTCCGAAATGCGGATCTATCGTACAATCAGCAGCATCCCATTTTGTTACCGCGTAAAGACCGCATAATCGAAATGATAATTGAGCACTACCATCGTCATAACTGTCATACAGGTCCGCACGCTTTGATGTCGATTCTCAGACAACGATATTGGATACTCGCATCCCGTAATATCGTCCGCTCGGTTATACATAAGTGTAACTATTGTTTTAAGGCAAAACCTAAACCTACATTCCGGCTTATGGGAGACCTACCCGCTTGCCGCGTGAACGAATTTAAAGCGTTCACTCACACCGCTGTGGATTACGCTGGCCCAATTTCTATTATTCCAATTAGAAAACGAGGTGTGCGCTCTATTAAGGCTTATTTATGTATTTTCGTCTGTATGTCAGTGCGTTCGGTAAACGTAGAGCTGACGACAGATTTAAGCAGCTGCAGTTTCCTTTCTGCTTTTAAACGCTTTCTCGCTCGTCGCGGTACCGTTTCTGTCTTGTATTCGGACAATGCCCGCACTTTTATTGGAGCAAGAAATGCCCTATCTGACGTCTATAAACTTGTAAGCTCAGATGAGTATAATAAGTCGCTCTCAGACGAGTTATCCGCCAACCGCATTACTTGGAAATTTAATCCACCAAGAAGCCCACACTTTGGCGGAAACTACGAAATCTTCGTGAAAGCTTTCAAGGGTCACTTAGCTAAAACAATAGGTTCACAGTTACTAACCTATGAGGAAATGTTAACCGTGCTTACGCAAATAGAGAGCGTCATAAACTCGCGACCGCTAACGCTATTGAGTGAGGATCCCTCTGAGCCCACTGCACTAACGCCCGCGCATTTCTTGATGGCTGCACCGCTTAACCATCTGCGTGCGCGATCTCCGACGAGCCCGCGCATCTTCTTAAACGCTACACTTTGCTGGATAGGATGATCCAATCGTTCTCTAAACGATGGAAGTTAGAGTACCTTCACCTGCTTCAATCTAGAGGAAAATGGAATACACTTTCTAATCCAATCAAAGTAGGTTCCGTCGTGCTTATTATCACAGACAATCTTCCCCCGCTATCTTGGCCGCTAGGTGCTGTCGAAGAGACAATTCTAGGCGCCGACGGAATATGTAGAGTCTGTCTAGTGCGAACGGCGACTTCCGTTTACAAACGGCCGGTCGTTCGTTTGTGCATTTTACCCACTCAATAACTTACCTACTTGCCCCCTGGTCAACCCGCTATTCATATACCCGCTCTATTATTAACTTATCCAATCTTTCTCTACCTTTAAAAACCAATGGTTTTTAGGCCGGGGGCAATGTTCGCGCCATCTATTGGCACTTTCTTTCTTTCTACCTCTTACCTTTTCCTACCCTCATTTTCCTACCCTCACGAAAACGACGACTATCTACGGTTGACATTTCGTGGCGGATGAGTGAACTGCTTGTCATTGCAAGCAGTCTGCGGTCGACCCTTGTTGACGGCGGATGCGTCTGTTTCTGTGAGCTCCCTCGAAGCCAAGGAAACCGCCATTTTGTTACTAACCGCGCTCGCGCTGCTTTAGTGTGTGCCCATCGCACTGGGATATCCGCGATCGTTTCTTTGGAGCTGTGTACTAACAGCTTCCCGCGCTCGCGCCGCGAGTCTACAACAGCGTGAAATAATTTGAAGAGCCACTACATCTGGACACCAGCAGGACGCCTTGGAGTGCCGCAGCTGTGCTCGTCAGCCCGAGGATATCCAGGTTAGTCGCTCGTTTTTCGCTCCTTTTCCTATACAGTCCACTTTTCATCACCTTGTTCCGCATTCCTTCGATTTACCAGTGTCCTTTCAACCCGCGCCCGCAGTTCGGCGTGCTCTGCAATATAGCTTGGTGGCCGCGCTAACAGTGTTCTTTTTTCAATTTGCTTTGTACGCGGTTCTTTACGCGGCATTTTTTCACGTTATTGTTAAACCTTATATTAAAAACAAGAAACTTGAAAACAAGTGAAAAAACTAAAATGAGTGATTCTAGCGACGAGGAAGTTTGTTTGACGTCAACAGAATTGACTGAAACTGTTAATAATGCGCAAATGAGCTTTCTCCCTCAACAATCACGCGAAAGTCCTCGCGGAGGTGGAATGAAAAGTTACGTGTTGCACTCGAGTGCAAAGATTTTTCACCTCGTGCTCTTTTGATTCCCTCGCTAGTTAAAAAGCAACTTTGCACTCTTGTATAACAAATAACTATTCCGTACCGGGGATCGAAACTATGGCATCGACAAGCAAAAGCTAAGCTTTACTCCATTTCAAGTACCAGGCAGCCATAAAATAAAACTAACATATATTCTGTCACTTCCTAATAGGTATCTAGATCTTTGGTCACTGACCTCATTAAAGAAACAATCCGTTTCCCAGGCGTTCCCGAAACCGGGTTCATTGGCCGGAGCAGTCAACTAAAACGTCGCGGTACTAATTGATTAGACCATTAGATTTCTAGACTTGCCCACCCGTGACCTGGCTATAGGTCGCTTGGATTGGACTTGGTGCTTTTTTGTGCGAGTTTAGAACAGTGGCTGATGGTTTTTTATGAAAGCCGTCTAGGGAAAGAGTAGATACATCTAAATTAAGAGAACAGTCTATCATCTATAAAATGTTTAACTTCGAAGAAAAACCAACATAGAGAGTCAGTTTATACATCTTTTTTAAATATGTTACTGTTATTTTTACTGGTTTACGCGGCGCATTGATATATTGCTCTCAGAATCTCTCTACCCTCAATAGCTCCGTTCATCTTACACCGCGGCATCTACTTTGTTAAAATTCAAATTTATAATATTTATTTCGCAAAACATGGGTACTATATAATGATATGTAGACAATAGTCAATAGAAAGGATCACCATGCTTTATAACCTTGGCATGCAAAAATTAAGTATTAAATATGTACAAAATAAAATTACAATTACAAGAAAAATATATATAAATTATATATAAATCATAAAAAAGAAGTAATATTGATATTAATAATGACGGATGTATGTACCGTCATTATTAATATCAATATTACTATTTAAAAGTGCTTATCATTTAAAAAATCGTTTATAGAATAATTATGTCTTATCAAATAGAATTTTTTTCAGTCTAGATTTAGAAATGTCGTCATTGTCTATTTCACTTAAACAGTGTGGTAACTTATTATACATTAATCCTCTCATTTTAAATGTGGTATTACTTACTGCTCAGTGCAGTCCTGCGAATAACTCCTTGTAGATAGATACTCTGTCGTTATGTTGCTTGCTCCTCAACTTAAACTTCCTTTGATGGGTACAGTATACCTCCAAATTGTATTTCCTCAGCTTTAGAAAATTGTTTTTTTTTAATATGGAAGGATATTCTTATCATGTCGTTTTGGTGCTATGTCTTCTAACTATTGTATATATGCACGTAATACGAAAGATTCGTAAAATATTTTAGCGAAATATTAATACTTACTAAATACATAACATTTCTTACGGCTAAACGTCATTTTTTATTTTTCTTTAGGTTTCAAAGTTTCAAGGGCAACTTGTGCATTGGTGTTAAATAACTTTTGAACATAACACGTGCAATACTATTTTCACCTCGCAAATACCATGATCGTGTGTGACGAATACCAAACCGATTGATGATCTTATATTCAGTTGCAACCAATGCCGATGACGACCATAATTGTATCGACCATATTGCTAGCGACATAATCGATCCTGTACCCAGTATGTGTAACTAGAATTAATTATTAAATAAATACATATCACCGACTTCTGATACTGTAAAATATATCTCATCCCTACTAAATTTGTGAAAGTCGGATCATGATAATTTAGGAGCTCAGATTGCTCAAAGTATTCGAATAAGCATGGTTTGACCTTTAAGAAGTCAGATTTCAGTGAGAAGTCAGTTCCATTAAAACATAACTGCCATTTATTCAACACGGTGGATGGCAGCGATAGAATTTCAAGGTCTCAATGAAATAAATGATTTCGACATTCGATTTCCGTTATTTTTTATTCCATGCATTATCGATTATTAACAACTTGTAGAGATATTCGTTATATGATCAATAGATGGAGTCCCAATAATGTGTGTTCTTCCTGTTACCATCAATCACCGTGGGAGGCGGCCTCTGGCGGTAAGTCAAAGCTTATGAAGCTATAATGAGCGTTTGTGAACAATTAAACATCCGAAACAACACAAGGCCCGCTTTATTAGCATGGCGCATAGGTTTTTGCTTGTAGGCAAGTACTTAAAAAGCTAGTGAAGGTAGTAACGCCAACAAAAGCTAAGTATGCTATTATTGTATGGAGGTGCGTTTTTCGTTCTATTTCTTCTTCAGCCTGCCTTTATTAGATGCGAAGTGGGGTCAGCTCGACATGTATATTGCCATGCCGCTCTCATGACTTTCATACCATTTATCAGGAGATAGGTCCCTTTAGCAAGTGCCCTTCTTGGTGGGTACTACTGCAGTGTCAGATATTCTGCCTTGAAACAGTGATGTGTAAATATTATTGTGTTTAGGGCGAACGAAACATAAGAACTACAGAGTAACGAGTGCAGTGTAGTCTCAGGCAAATCGAGAACGGTTAAGTAGTCAGCCCTATATATTATTGGCTAGTTAGGGCATCGAGTATCTATCTGCTCTTGGTCCCTGCGGTACCCGCAGATTCATTTCTAACGTACCGCCCCGCACCACTGCACCACGCACGTTCTGCTGACACTGTATCCTCTTTTGATTTATCCATGCGCATAAGCGATGCCAAGCTGGGGGAGCTATGTAAGTCAGTCTGGATCTGAAATATGTCTTGTATATCTCTCTTGGTTCTCGTCTATAAATTGACGTAAGGACAGGGCAGAGCATTGGTCTCGCTGCTCTTACCTGCTTTATGATATGTTCCACTTGTGCGGTCATGGTTAGTCTCTAGTCAATATCTACTACAAGGCATTTGACCGAAATGGTTTATTTGAGTTGTTAGTCTTGCAGTTTGAGCTGCCTTGAGTTCATTTTCTTATAGCTAACCAGCATGGCAGTCATCGCCAAATTCATGGCCATCATCACACCGTGCCACCGTGGCACCGAGCCACTCAGAGAGAATCTTCAACAGTTCTGCATTCGCTGTATAGCTTCTCCCTTTGGTGATAGTGTGGACGACAGGCACGTGGTGGCATCTGCGAACAAGTCCAGCGAGATATCTCATTTCTCTTCGTGGATAAGATCAGCCAGAGTTGGAATGTCATTGGTCTACTGTGCGAATAAAAAAATACTCTCAGTAGATGAGGGAAAGTGTTGTTAGTAAATAGATATTAAAATAACTAAACAGAAATGCCTAGATATATACCCAAACGCGGTCAGCGAACAATATGTACCTATTCAAATATAGTAAAGTGCAAAACCATTCGATTTGAACCCAATAAATAAAAGCTAACCTTCTACAAGCCACAAAATAACACTTAAATAATTTTAGAAAGACATCAAATCATCCCAATTTGAAAGGCCAACATTTATTATTATAGCAACAGCTTACAATGCATCTATTTTCATTGCTGATCGTTCATCATTGTTAAACAAACAGTAACGACTCTTTACTCAATTCTAAATATATTTCTAGACAGTACAGTTACCGCTACGCTAATAGGTTTCAGACAAAAACACAAGACTATTTACAAATTTAATTTTTTCATGACTATTAATCAGAATCTCGGTGATATATCACTACTTACACACATTTGTTGGTAAATGTGTTTCCAAATTTGCGAAAGAATACTCATAAATATAAGGAAAAAAATATTGCAAAGAAATTGAACGCCACCACTTCATTGTACCAAAAAAAAAAGAAAAATAAGTTGTTCAGTAATAATAAAACAGGTATTTTATAAAGATTTCTGCCGTGATTAATCTTTTAATATATACCTACATACTTATTATGAAATTGTAAATGAAGAAATGGACATTAATATATAAATAGGAAACTTTGACTATTTAAAGTATACACTTTCATAAGGTAATTATTTTTATTTGCCAGTGTTACTACTACGGCGGACATTAGGTCTCTTTTTTCATATAAACACGGCAAAATCTAAATCCTAATGTATTGGCAATAATATGTACTAATATTTGTAACAAGTTATGGTAAAGTATGTCCTTTAGTACTTAGTGTGTGAATGAATAATTGTGAATGAGTGTTTTTATCTGAATAAATAAAAAATAACCGCAGCATAAAATTATTATTGGCAACACTGGTTCAAGATACTTTATGACTACTAACACACACTCTAGAAAAGAGCTCACGCGTGTTTCGAAGGTAAAGGTGGGTAGTGAGTCAACTTAGTGTCACTTCGCGTACTGTTTTATATATCCTAAGTCGTAAATCAATTGTTTAGTTAGTGCTTTTAGGAAGCATTCCACAAGACCTAATTCCCATAGTGGATTAATTAATCCTAAATGGCAGTTGTGACATGACTCAACTGGGAATTAATTTGGAACCCAATTCTACGTTATTTGGAGCGACTTGATCGAATTATTTACTTACCAATTAAACTATAGATGAAATCATAACGTAAATACAAAAGGATGGCGGCAGCACAGTATACAGCACAAATAAGTTTTTCACTAAGTACATGCCTACTTTTATAATTTATTTATTACCAATAGGCTAAAGCACCCCATATAAGATACGATTCGTCTCATCGATCAATTTGAAGAAAATCGAGACGTTCGATCGCTAAAAACATATCGGTCATACACATGCGACCGTTCAGGATCGATCGCAACGATCAACAAATTTCCCTTGTTTAAAACCGAACTAAAAGGACGTGTGCCCACTGCCGTCACAGATATAAATATAATTATGTGAACTTTTTTTAAATGGAAACCGAACTTCCCATTTTTACGTTACGTGGCAATTATTTGATCTGGCTACTGAAGAATACCATTATTCTTCAGTAGCCGGAATATATATATTAATAATTCCTATAACTGAATGATAAAAACGACAGTTGACATGCAGCGCGTTCTAAGCTTTAACCGATGGATAGGCTAAATCGATGACTGTGAAACGCAAAGATAGTGTTTTATTTATTAAATATGTTCTGGGTAGTAAAACCGGAACTTACTCGAACATTCTGAAACAGGCCCTAAGTTTTATAAATATTATGATGAAATTACGTTGGGGTGCAAATAGCTACCTAATAAGACAACCTTATATCAGCCGTACGGATAATGTTCATATACATATCGTCATTGTTATAAGTATAATTTTCAAGCCAATTTCGATAATCATATATAGTTGCCATAAGTGTATATTATAACAATTGAGAAATAAAATCATAAGGAAAATATTCTTACAGGTATTTTATATGATAGTTTTATTTCTAATTCAATATATTGTCTTAGCAACAAATCAAACATGTTAGCAATAAATGAATCTTGTCTAACGGCAAAAAATAACCTCATCTCAAATGAGTTGACTCCTATCTAAGACTTCAGATCGTTTTTGAAAGTTCTACCCACTCAAACGAATACATTTTATTGTTACAGAAGCTGTACACTGATTTAGCTTTCACTAGGCACCCAAATACGGTCAGCCTGATTGTCAAGTAGACTTCAAAATTAGTAACGTCCTGCAGATATGCTGCATTGACAAGCGATATGTGGGTAGGAATGTTTTTGTTAGTCGTGAGTCCATAGCATTTTTATCGAGATGAATTGAAAGTGTCTGACCAAATTATTGGTTCTATAGATACTACATTTTGTAGATAATAGTCAGGTTTGTCATTTATAGAACGAAGAAAATATGGAGGAACTGTTTTAAATTATTGTGAAACTAGCTTTCCGGGCGCGGCTCCGCCCACGCGTATGTCGGTTATCACGCAAAAACATTAACCTCTTTTTGCGCAGTTGGATAAAAACTATCCTATGTTTTTTTCCCGGGACTCAAACTATATCCATACCAAATTTCATTCAAATCGGTCCAGTAGTTTTGGCGTGAAAGTGTAACAGACAGACAGAGTTACTTTCGCATTTATAATATTAGTACTGATGATTATTGCTAGAAGTGAGTTAAGAGTTTATGTGATGAAGAAAAGAAGAGATTTTTTTACATATTCTGTAAGTAGGATAATGTTGTAGAGGATTAATTGTGATCATATAAGGAAGGTTTTTCTAACGCCAAGTTTTTTAAATTTTTGTTGCCTTGATGTTGTGTCTTTCATTGAGCACGTAATTTAAGAGAACTACGGAAGCCAAACCGTTTCCTTTTACAAAATAGTAATCGGCTCAAGTGACAAGAATCAATTTAAAGTTACATCGTAGGATGTTACATTTTAAACTAAGACTTATATCTAGAGAAATATGGCAAATACATCTATGAGTAACGAAAAGATTCAGGCAGAACTTTGCGGAAATCCATATTTAATAATAACATGAATTTTAATAAAAAATAAAATTTTAATATAACATTTAAAAAAGTATAAAAATAAATATCTAGTGACAATTCCGCCTAATTTTCCTGTTAAGCCTACGTGACGTCACAAACGCCACGCAGCCCAACCGGAAGAATATTCGACTAGTTTCGGTTCTAAACGAAGCATCTTCAGGAGGTCTTGACTCACCGAGCGCACGATCGAGACATCTATGAGTCTTAGTTTAAAATAGCACATCCTATTGTATAGTCTTTTTTAGAAGTCGTTCCGTATTTACTGTTTTTTTTAACGATAAAGACTGCTTACAAGCTCAATCACTTGCCTTGCAAATAGCGTTCATCGTCGACAACAGCAAATAACTACCATTCAATCGTTCAGGTAAGCGAATACATTTTTCAGTTGATTGACTTTAACTTATAAACTACTCAACCGATTTTGATGAAATTTGATCTCATCGGAGGTATATCTAGCCTTTCCAATAAAAATATCAAAATTGACTACATTGTGAAACGTAATGCCAAATATCACCATCGATACATAAAAAATATACGACTTGAGAACCTCCTCGTTAAAAAAACAACGTCAACTTCTATGACCTGGAAGCCCTTGAAGACTAAAAACAAACACGACAGTTTGATAGCCCAATCCGAAGAGGCGGTTTCATCATAAATCCTTTTAAACAAGGCCTGGTTTTTCTAACATTGCTTCTGGCGCCCACTTATGGCTTAATAACTCGAGATTTACGACCGTTTGTACCATGGTCCATCATCGTGCTTGATGATTGATTAATTGGATGTGTATTCAGTGCTGTAATTACTTATTTCGGACTGTCGTCAAGATGTTTGGAACATCAGGCTCTTTGGTGAGTAGGTATCTCTGATGTCTTAATAAAAATACCTTCATGCGTACGTTTGCTAATCAGATAACAATATCTGAAATTTGCTCCCACTCCACTCGCGAAGGCGAGCCTTCTCCCTTATATGAGCAGGTTTTTTTAATTACCTAATAGGTAAGTTATTACTATCTCACTTTATGGTAAGTAATGATGTGGTCAAAGATGTTGTTCAGGCTAATCAAGAATTAATGGCTCTCAAGGACAATTACAGGAACACACCGTTAGGTGATTGCAGATAGATTTTCTTTTGGAGGGTGGTAGCTAGCCAGGCGGGCATTCGCAAAATGCCTTACCAGAGACCCTACCTGTGACAGGGAGTAGCTTACCTATGACCCTAGATTTTATCTATTATATATACTTTATTTTATTGTGTAATTATAACTACTACCATAGCCTCCAGGACTCTGCTACTTCTTTTAGCTACAAAACGTTATATTATTTAACAATGCCATCATCATCATCACATCAACCGTAATATCCACCGTTGAAAGAGGTCTCCCCAATTGGAGTGATTTGCCGCAATCCCCACGCTTGGCTGTCTTGGAGATCACAGTAAAAGTTGTCAGTTGTTGACAAGGTGCTGCTTCTCACCTTCTGGTATTTTTCCCTTAGCCTCTTACGATACCCACGGTAAGAAATGAGGGGGGGGGGGGGGGGGTGACATTCTAACCCAGCACCCGGTTTAACAATATAGAAGACTGTAATGACCTTTCCAACAAAGACACCAATTCCATGGAATTGTTATTCTATAATCGTCCAATAAGTACCTAATTAAAAGACGGAATATTTGATGACATAAATCACAAATCGCGAAACGTTATCCACCTACATGACAAATGACAATCGTGTCATGGATCAACTAATGTCTTTAAATCAAAACTGCCTACAATCACTGGACCGCAGTGAATGACAGTTCATTGCTCGCTCTATAGTCATTATACGGTCAAATTACCTTCGGGAAAAAACGTAATATTCTGTGTACAAAGACTACATACAAATACATAGCTGTGCTTTGAAGTCGTTATAAGAAAGCGTATGTTGTAATCTCTCGGAGCTTATGCATAAAATTACGCCATAAAACTCTGAAAACAGTCTGTTTTCTCTCAAGCTAATAAACAATCTTTAAATCACATTATAATCTAAGAAATTGGGTAATTCTTAAACTCCTCAGCTCATAAATCTGCTTTGCTAGTGCAACGTGCGATCGCAAATCCGATAAAAAAGCAAATCTATACGCTATTCTAGTAGATACTATTAGTTACTATGTGGCTATACCGTTTGGCGTTATGGTGCTACATGCAATGATGAATAGTGTAGTAAACTTTACACATCAGATAGAAACAACACGGATACGCAGAATTGGCGTACATTTTTATAACATAAACACTTTTTTAGTGATTTAGTTGCAGTACATTGACTCTAAGAATGTTTGTGTATAATGTAACATATCTTCAAGATCGTACTCCCTGATATATGTCAGTCAGATATGTCTAAACACTCATGTTTCGTCAGATATGTTTTAGTTCCAAGTTTTATGGGGTGAGCTTATAAATGCTATCTAACGGGCACAGGCTCCAGAAACCTCTATGGTTATAGATTTGTACTGTCGCAGCGGCAACCAAGATTTTTGTCCTCCCTAAACAATATAAAGAATAGGATCCAGACAATGTACTGCTAAGATTTTTTTTACTCTCTGATGTACTGTAAATGTTTTGAAAAGACATATTGCCACTGGCAACAGCTAGAATTCAAATCAGGTTGCTTAGAAGTCAAACAGAGGCAGCGATGGGGGTTAATAGTTATGAGTGGAAAACAGCAGAAAGATTATTCACACAAATATAGTAACTTAAATTAAATATGTGAATTAACTTGTACCTCTTGTGAAGGTTTTGGTGCATACATAATTAATCAAAATATATTCGTTAAAAGTCAACTTTGCTGTTTTAATCTATCGAGAAAATTTTGATGAAACGTGTTTTGGGATCGAAGAAGACTAAGCGAATATAATCGAGATTAACATTACAATTTGCATGTTAAGTATTTATGTTTTGTTGTTAGAATTTGTTCAATTAAAGCTATATAGCACTTGTCAAGTTGTCAGTGCTGCTACTGTCCCATCCGGTAGTCGAAGGACCACGACATCACAAAGCGAGTAAGTATATAACCTTTGAGGAGCTCGACGAACGAAACATTCAACAAATTGAATACTTGTGGCTTGTGTGCTGTACCTCGCGACTAAATATGATTTACTCATTTAAAAGCAATAACTAACCTAACGGAAATTAAAGCCAGTAATTCTAGGTTAGCTTGAAGAAAATCTTCGACCACATCAGGCAGTGGTCAAAGGCTAGTCTATAAAACTAATAAAATCACAATATTTTAGCATGTTTGGGAAAATTGTAATTATCTATTCATTACTGTTAGGGCCTGCTTCAGCATGTTCAAGTAAGTTCCGGTTTTACTACCCAGAACGAACATATTTAATAAATAAAACACTATCTATGCGTTTCACCGGTATCGATTTAGCCTCTCCATCGGTTAAAGCTTCAAAAGCGCCGCATTTTTATCATTTAGTTATTTTATGTGTTGCATAGCAACCCGAAACTTTATAAGGACATTCTGAAACGGACCCTTAATATAAAAAAATAACATTTAATATATATCTAATTTTGCTTACCTACTTCTTTTGCGTTTTGTGTACAAAAAAATCTCTGTTATGTGATAGTAACATATTATAAAGACCCCATTATCGTAAAATACCCAGGGCTTCCAATACTTAAAGACGGCCCTGAATATGCACCCGTTGAAATGTAAAATGGCCATTGTTTGCCTTGCCTTTTGACCGATTGCCCTGCCCTGATCGCTGACCGGTTGCCATGACCCTCTAATGATGTATAGGGTATGCGTTTAATTTAACTGGATGATGAGAAGTCCTTAAGAAGGTCTTACCTGATTTTGGTCCCTGTGAAGCTGAACTCCCTCTAAAGAGGAGTCATTGTCTGAAAATCAGAAAGAAATGTTTTATGTGAGAATGTTTTGGCAATAAATCCTTGCAATTTTTTCTTTCTGCTTGATTTATACGTAAATAAACTGAAATGCAGTGGTTCTAAATGGTTTTTTGAAACTACTCCTCAGCGATAATGAATAAGATATGAAAATATTTATCGCTAAAATTGGTTCAATTTTAGCTGTGACAAATCCGTATTGAAAATTTTAAAGTCGGACAATCGGATGAAAAGCGTTATTTTACCTAATTCCCGTATTTCGAACAAACAGAAGATCGTAACCACCACTTGCAGCGAGCATTAATATAAAACTTTGATTGATTCACATCTTGTTTTATTTTCCGTTACGAGATGCTTAATGATATGAATCGCTTCCTTAATGCTTAACGTATTCGAGCAACTATCCTGAAGAGCTCCCATTTTAGGTTGAACTTCTACACATACCTTATATTACAAATAATACGTGTGTGTATTTTAGGAAATTAATTCATTGACATTTTCTGAATCTAACACTAACTTACACTATGTTACATAATGCAGCTTATTTTTAATCGCTGGTCGTTTGTCAATGGCAATAAAATATTAGGCCATAATGCGTGAAATGACGCATCTCTCCGCTCCATTATCATTTGCCTATCATAAATTAAACGATCGAAATGGCCTGTGTCAATATTCTCATAGTTTTTATTTGGCAATGCCGTTAACCTCTGTCGGTCGGAGGGCGTGCGTTGGAACACTAAAATCTATGCTTAGACTGAATAGATCATAGATCTGCCTATAAAATTGAATGCGTAACCACTTTCGCGTAGTATTGACAGATAGATTTGTGTTGAAAAAGCGTTTTGTTTGATCTCTTTATATTTAAAGAATTGGACAGCTTTAGAGTTGATCCAGTTTGCGTTAAAAAAAAGAAACAGTACAGATGGTAGTATGACGCATTTTTAAGTTATGTGTATTATGTTTACTTAACTGTTATTTCCAATTATTTGTGGGGTGCTGGGCTAGAATGTCCCCAATTGCTTCTTGTGGGTGTCGTACGAGGCGACTAAAGGTAAAATACCGGAAGTTGTGCAGCAGGGCCTTCTGAGGACCTGATATCTTAAGCTACGATCCCCAAAACGCCTGTCAAGCGTGGGAATTATGGCAATCCCTTAATGGGAAGAGGCTGTGTTCAGTAGTGGACAATCTGGCTGATACAGTATTTCCATTTATTTAAATTACAATAATTGTAATTTAAATAAAAAAATTAAAAAAAAAATAAAAAAAAAATAAAAAAGGCAGCCCCAAAATTATTTTGGGGTTGCCTTTTTTTATTTATTTTAACTAATATTAACATAGATTTGTTAATAGAGTTGGTAGACCCCCACTAGGTGGACTGACGACATCGTAAAAACCTCGGGCAGCCAAGGGTAACAAACAGTTAATAGCCGTTCTTTGTGGCATTCTGGGGGGGTATTTGTTCGACAGTAGAAGTCTTCCGGCTGATGATGATTGTTGATATTTGCTGACAATTAAGGATAGTTCGGACATAACAAAACGAATCTAAAAAATGTACCGCTTTTTTATTAGTTTCAACATCGAACTGATATAATTAAAACAATTTAAACAATTTATTTAATATATTAATGAACAAATGCTATTATAATATTGATGACTTTTTGAATGATAAAACCCTTGACATAATTTCCAATAATATTTAATAATAAAATGTATAATATAAATGAATGATTTAATCTGAGCAAATTTATTCTATATTATGTTTGAATTCTAATATGTAATAAACCTTTTATATAATATTGTACGCCGCATCTGGCAAGATATGGAGGACATAAAACCTCGTTTAAGAACATATTGTAACCCATACTGCAATAAATAATCTTGAATCTTGAATCTTAACATCTATACTAGTAAGTGTATACAGATTCTCTCTAACTCGATTATATAAGAGATGGCTACGAAATTTCTTCATATTTTTTTATATTTTATATTTTGTTATTTTCAATATTATGTGGTACTTCTGGCGGTAGTTAATTGATACTTATATATTTTTTGTTAATCTGTGAATAGCGTTGTGGGCTACATTATAATCAAAATGTTAATTATGCTAACTTTATATTGTATATGCTTTATAATGTAGCTGTTTGCTTTTCCTTATAAAATAAAAATAAAAAATAAAAATATTGCTTGATTTTCTACAAACTAGAATGATTTGAACCTAATTTAATAGGCAACTACTCATGTATGCCATAAATATGCTATTACAAATTTTGAGGTCATGCATGACTAAAGATATTGAAATAGAATTGCTTTGTTAAATTTTCATGTGTGTCATGTTGTGGTTTTGATTAAATATGTAGTAGGCATATTATGTTCGAAATGTTTGTCTCATTCATCAATGTGCCTATTGTGCTTACGGAAACCAGAACTGAATTTGTGATTCTAAAATTTACAGCATTTTGTAAACTATCGCTTCCAAATTACTAAATATGATTACAAGCACTATCGCGTGCTAAGCGAAAATCATATCAAACAAATTATTGGAGTACTCCGATATCACGTCGGATGCCTAATACCGTCTCCTCCACCGGGGACTTGGCATTTCAGCCGAAATTTTTTGTGCAACAATTTAATTACTTTAAACGTCATAGGGGACGGTGCGCGGCCATCAACCAGATATCGGAGGACGCGGGTTCGAATCCCGCCTTGGGCATCAAAAAAATTGTACTGCAATAATTTGTTTGATATCGCTTTCACGTCAAAGTATATTTTTCATAGATATCGATAGACTTATGCAATTACTAATACCCGTGTGTAATCATTTTGCCTTCAGTTCGGCTCTTATTGAAGGACACGCATGAGAAGCGACACGATCACCTTGATGGCAATTTCACAGCGACATTTGTTTATGTATAAACTTCCCCCAAACACTTTTGAGTTAGATTTAGAAGGTAGATTTTTTAATCAATTACATTTTGATTTAGAATAGGCTAAATCTAAAATTACTGATACTCAAGGAAAGCTGCAGGACTAGTATATGTAGGTACTTGGCGAGAGATTCTCTACTTGAGGGTGGCGCTAGCCAGTAGGGATCATTCGTGAAATGCCCTACTACCATGCAGTTTTCAGGCCGCCCAACTGAAAACTGCGACATAGCCTAACGACTGCCAGTCTTAGGCCCCTGTGACACTACCACAGCGGACCATTCTACGTTGGTTTCACGTCAATAGGTAGAATATCTCTCCTCTCCAAAGGTTGTCTGGAAGAGATCGCTTTGAGCGATAAGGCCGCCTATTGTTCACTATTATAAGCTAAATATTTTTATATTTGGTATAGTTTAAGGTGTTCAATAAAGAGTTTATCTATCTATCTATCTATATCTCCAAAGATATTAGATTTTTAATGGAGTCTAATTGAAAAATTTAAAGTGTTTTCGGTATATTTTTAAATATTGCAAGCACTACCGCGTACTAAGCGAAAATCATAAATTTACAAATTATTGGAGTACAAAATGTTTTGACCCGGGCGGGAATTGAACCCGCGACTGGAGCACGAAATTTCGGCGATATAGCCGATCCCCGGTAGCTGAGTGGATAAAGCATCCGGTGCGAAATCGGAAGGTCAAGGGTTCAATTCCCGCCCGGGGCAAAACATTTTGTACCCCAATAATTTGTAAATTTGTGTTTTCGGTACCTATTATCTCGTTTAACTATACGCGAGCCGCGATTCCCGATCGTTTCGCGTTGTTTGAGTGTATAGGATCTCATACATCATATACGATAATGTAATACGTTGATGTGACCATATACTATACTCAGATTGACTCTGATTTTTCAGCGAATTAGATAGGATGTCATATTATGATAGTCAATGGATATAATCATACATATATCAGTACGATAATGTCATAGAAGTCTTAGACAACAACTGGGAACGCCAATTCCCATTCAAAATCTCTGAAATGTTGTTGTGAAAAAAATAATACATAAAATTAGATTTCTGGTTAAGTATTAGGCTATGCTATTATGTAAGTACTCGTTGTGAATCAGCCTT
Source organism: Plagodis dolabraria (assembly GCA_963854805.1). Classification (NCBI taxonomy): domain Eukaryota; kingdom Metazoa; phylum Arthropoda; class Insecta; order Lepidoptera; family Geometridae; genus Plagodis; species Plagodis dolabraria. The sequence goes on along the minus strand of OY978459.1, from coordinate 6,718,367 downwards.
CACTATTATTTAACTTCTACAGTATTTTTTTATCTTCATCATATTTTATTTAAGTAAACTCGCCCATGTTTGTTTGATCATGCCGCTTCAAATATTAGCCAAGCAAAGCTCTGCAATAATTATTTGCTGAACTCAAAACGTTCCGAGAAATAGACGAGTATTTTACACTAATGCCTATTGTAAGTTTCGAGAACTTGATGGATATATATTTTCCTGTCGCACTATTAATGTGCAATCAACATTCGGTGCGCAGTATCAAAGTATGAAATATATGTTAAGTGTATGTTGAAGTGCTATCAAATGCTCGGCGCGCGCGCAGCTTCCTATGTCGGTCGTGCGAAACCTGTCGGCCTTCAGGGTTGTCCAAAAAATATTTCCTAGTTCGTTCCGAATAAAGATTATTATTATTATTATTATATATTAGACATACTTTACATTAAAAAAACGTTCCTTACCAATATACTCTCTGCCAAATTTCATAAGGTAAGTGCCAGCATAATCGAGAAGAAGAAATAATAAGAGTAATAATCCTTTGGCTCTTGAAACACGATAATGCTAGTTGGGGAATTTATAGATTCATATATACCTGCTCTGTACCAACATAGCTTATGTTAATAAAAATGTTTGTAAAGATTTTGAAAGCTACAATAACACATTCAAACGCTGAGCGGCAAAGCATTAAACTACTATAACTTAACTGCTGTCAGGCAATAATTATTACAAGATACTCATCAAAACTCCTAAAGCTAAAATACGTTAACAAATTGAATACTATAATAAGGTTGCAGTATTGTTCGCAACTACTTTTTTTGCATATTTTACGTTAGTATTCCAGCCCCGTGGGGTGCCGGGTTATAATTGCACCTCCCCATATCATCCCGTGGTTGTCGTTAGAGGCGACTAAGAGAAAAATACTAGAAGGTGGGCAGCAGCGCCTTCTAAAGTACTGCCAACTTACACTGCGATCGGGATTATGGCGAATACCCTCTTAATAGACGAGGCTGTGTTCAGCAGTGGACGATCCAGCTGTTACATTACTTTAGTATTTATTTTCTACAATATTTTTTTCATAAACTAATTTACATGTACAAAAGCTCAGTTGCCAGCCCTACGGGCCGCCGCCCGCATAGTAGTCGCCGACGCGTCTGCGCTAAACGATTAGCATGCGCTAGCGCTTTGTAACCACTAAAAATAACTGTTGATGACTGTTTCATCAGTCCATTTAATCTGATAGGATTACGATTCTTTCACGGCGAAATTTCTTATTGTAGTACGTGTACCATTGGGATAATACCTAACAAAAAACAGTGGGGAATAAAATGTTCAGGATCAAAAGGATTCTTGGGGGTAAAATATGATTCTCAAATTATAAACTTTGCAGTAACGATTGCTAAGCAAATAAAAGCGACAATTTTTAACTAACAGCGGGATTTGAATCTGCGGCCGTCCGTCCCTATTGTTCAATTGATAATAATTGAGCTATCGTCTTATGATGGATAAAAATATATCATGTCGTTCCTAAACCGTTTTAATGGGATAAAGCGATATCTGAAGCTAAACTGAAGAATGTTACTTCAAGAAAATGATGATGTTGGAATAAGAAGGGTAATATGATTTATTGTCGCCTGGTGCTATATCGTGACTGGTTACGTAATCGCAGGTCCACGGTTTAATTCCCGCCGCGCGCCGGCTTGAACTTGACTCCCACCACACGGTGGGAGGGCATTTTGCGAATGCCCGCCTGGCTATCTACACTCAAGTAGAATATCTGTCGCCAACCACCTAACAGTGTAATCCGGCAGCAGTCCTTCAGAACCAGTAAAATTACAGGCACATAAGACTCAACAACTGTATGTCTTAAGGTGACGGGCGCAGTGGAATTTATCAGTTGTGAAAAGTCATTCGAAGAATAGGCAGCGGTTACCGCTTATCATCAGGTGGGGATCGTGCTTCTTCCGTCACAATCGCTAAAAAAATCAGCCCCCTACAAAAGTACTGATTAGTTTCACCGTTACCTCAAATCAAACATTAAAAGCTGTACAAACAGAAAATAGCACATTGACCACATTGGAAGTCATAATATTTGTCCAGTGGTCAAACAATGGGCCATGTTTTATCATTTAATTTGTCATTTGGCTCATTAGCATTCAATACGGATAGTGGTCAGATGAAAATGATACGTTATTATTAGTAGACAGTGTCATGGTGATATTATGGCGCTTTGTGCATGTGTCTATTGCATAGTCGTAAAAAGTACAGAGTTTTACAAAGCATCAATTATTTTGATATGAAGATTAAAATAGCTCGTTTGAATGTAGGTACGATTAAACAGGTAGTATAATCACCTGCAAACAAGTACATATACACTTCGTTATTTTCTAAAATGAACAAGAAAACTGTATAATACTTATACTTTATTTAATTTTAGGGCGTTTTTTATTTTAGAATATTTTCTGCTGAATTTTTTTGTTAAAATATTTTATTTTATGTCAAAATTTCTCTTTTGTAATCAGCGCCTACGCTCTACATGTAACTTTATCCAATGTTTCGAGCAGTAACACCCTGAAACTTATACAGAAATAGCACCAAAATAACTACACGGTTTCACCATCCTGACCATACTACTAATTTACAACGTCAATACTGTAGAGTCGCGTTACCATCCTGCTGCCATACTGTTCCTGTATCTAAGTTCATGGATACAATTACCAACTTCCCATGTTGTGGGCTTCCGGGAAAAACAAATACACGAAATTATTTGACTAAGATTAATCATTAGGTTTGCTTAGTAGGTAAGTTGAATGATGAATCGAATATGACGTTACTGCTTGAAAATAATTAGAAGACATGCCAATATCAGATATATAAGTACACAATATGTTTTAATTAATAAAGATCTGAGTATGACAAGTAATTTATATACAAAGTTATTGCTAATTTGTCGTACTTAATGTAAGACACTGCGCCCATCACCTTGAGACATATAGTTGTTTAGTCTCACGTGCCTGTGATTTCGCTGACTCTCAAAGACTGATGCCAGAACACACCGTTAGGTGCTTGGCGACAGATTTTCTACTTGAGGGTGGTCGCTAGTCAGTCGGGCATTCGCGAAATGCCCTACCAGCATGCGGTGAATCTCAAACCCGCGGCGATGGACCTGCTGCGCGACAGCCACTGAGCCATCGCTGTCTTACACTAACTTTCTCACAACCTAATGTTCTGTCAAATATCTTGAATTCTACTAGAACATGATGGTATATTTTTATTGTATTTCATTATCATGAAGGCGTCCACTGATGCACGAGTCCATTATAAGAATTTTCCCTTCATCAACTCTAACAAATGCAATAGGAAGATATGAGGGAGGGAGCGGGGGAGCTGGGTAGAATTATAGCCGGGCACCCTATGGAAGATTGTAATTATGTAGGTATTTTATAAATTATAATGTATGGAAATATGAATACAACATGGGTGTCTTCAAATCGAGTGTAAATAGGTTCCTTCTAGGTAAGCGTGCTCCATCTTAGAGACCACACCAATGCTTAAACATCAGGCAGGGTGTGGTCAAATACGAACATATCATGATTAAAAAAAAAAACCGAACATATTATATATAGTATACCTACTAGCTTTCCATCCGCGTCTCCGCGCGCGCGTGTGCCGGTTATCGCACAAAAAAATTAACCTCTTTTTGCGCAGTTCGATAAAAACTATCCTGTCCCTTCCCGAATCTCAAACTATTTTCATACCAAATTTCATTTAAATCGGTGCAGTATAGTTTTGGCGTGAAAACGAGACAGACACAGTTACTCTCACATTTATAACATTAGTATGGATTTATTTAAATTAGTTCAGATGTTGCTTTGTTACATGTTGTTTTGTTTGTTTCTGGTGTAATCAAACAAGTTATTACGACTCACATCACGCATTATCAAAATATTTTCTGTAGGTAATGCATTTAATACAGTTATTATAAAAAAATATTTTATCTGTGACAAATGAAGAGAATATACATAACAATACTAGGAGGAAGAATCATAGATATTCTTCCTCCTAGTAACAATACGTAGAAAGATTATAGTCTTTCTACGTAACAATAGGTTTTACTTATCTCTTGGATCCGATTTTATTGAAAGTGGGCTCTCTAAATTATGTATCTGTTTTCTATTCTATTACACATTAACATAGATAACATAGCAATCGACTACTTACAAAATGACAACGATAGAAATAATTAGAATTGCGTGTGGGCACGGTAATGTTGACATTACCGTGGTAAGGGACTTGAACCCATGTCGGTGACTGCAATACACCATGCAAGATCGGACCTGTATGCTTTATAAAGTACTCAAATACTTAACTTTTTTTTGGTCGCCTATTTTGCTTTCGTCTCGATATAGAGGCCAAAGTTAGCTCAGATGTCAACTTCATGCCAAAACAGTAAGTACATGCTTATGCTACTCAACAGCTTTTCATTATTGAAGTACTTAGTTAAGATTCCAAGTTATTTGTTTATAATTATGGTATCGGCAAGTTGAATCAAATCTTGGTGTGTGATGTTCACACCGAGGACCAATACCTAAGTACAAAGTCATACAGAATTACGTTGCAGTCTATTGGTATATTCAACGTTTGCAATGTTTGAACTTAGTTGTTGTTTCTAGTCTGTGTAACCTATGTGTATTGACTCAGAACATATTACATAAGTAGGTACTAGGATTTCATACATTTGCAGGAATACTATGCCGCATGTTTAGCAACGTGTGGTTAAAGTTAAATTTTTCACATTAGAAGAAAACATACGTAAAATTTCATCAGTTTTATATCATATTTGTAGAGAGATTTGGTAGCACTCTACATGATCCTGGTATTCGCGACCTGAAAATATTGAAATAAATAAAAATTGAAAAAAATATAAAAATTACGTTTACCAATTACGTTGAAATAATAATAATAACTTTTATTTCAATAACATTATTATTATAAATGTAATCAATTCAATAATTGGTATTAATAAATTATATAAATATCTTCTCTGAATCTCGAGTGAGTGATGAAGTTCAATAATTACACGACCTAGCAACAAAACCAAAAATACTAAATTTTTTTGTTTCCGTCCAGTGACTTAACGTTCACCTTATAAAAAACATTTTACACCAATATTTGAGGATTTTGACGCATAATGATACCACTAAAACCTAAGTCCACAGAAAACAGTAACTTTTAGAGATGTTTTTAGACTTTGGATACTATTAAAGATTGCTGTCTCCACAGATCCATCAATTTCGCTCTTTTTCATAACATTTTTAGAGTCGCTTTAGGAAGATCGTTTGATAAGTACTCTTTTTGATGAATGATAAGTGTACCAAGGGAATGCGATATTACCGATTTAGCCGCGAACCAATTATTTATACTCGTAGATAGCATTTATTTATTTGTGTCAATTTGCCACCGTTTCTATGAACTTATAAAATCAGAGTGGTACCTGATAATAAAACAATATCGCTTCTTTGAGAATGTAAAGCTCTAAAAACAGAATCAAGAAAGTTCTTCACCTGTGTATACTTATTATTGCTCCTTAATGGAACTCCCATTCTTGACAAAAAAAAACAAGCTCTAACGCCATATTTTCTAACATACTGTAGCTGGTCGGACAAATATAACTATATAATACTCAGAGCTGTTTAATGAATCTCGCTGCAGAGCGGTGCGTTTTCGGCGCCCGCAGGAGACGGAGGTAGAAGCGCTTTTCGCCTTCTACACCCGTCTCGCGAAAAGTGCCTTTGGCACTTCTCCCTCCCGGGCTATAAGAGGGCCTTCACCCGCCCAAAATCCGGTGGAGATGGACGGCCGACAGAAGGAGCCAACATCTATGTCCTCCCTAAAAAATAAATGAATATTTACTTACCATAAATTGAACGGAGCTCTACAAAGTAACAAAAATACAACATCATACTCCAAAAATACCTTACAAAGATCACAAAATGCGCCGATGGCGTAATTTAATAAGGATATACGAGTTTCAATATGTATATCTGTACGTAAGTGAAAAAACATACTATTCACCTTTTGATGTTTTTCTATATTAAAATGTAAAGTCAATGAGTAAGTCTACAATTAGATTTGTTTACATTAATGAAGCGTGGGCCCACGCAACACGTTTAGTTTGTTTATTCGCAAAATTTAAATACCCCTGACGGATCCCTTTGAGTTTAGAGAACGGTATGTTTCTGTATTTGCTTTAGATTTTGTTTGCTCGTGATTCACACATGCGGCGTTTATTTTTCCCATGGAAACAGGTAGTTAGTAGTTTTATATTGCATCGTTTCCAGGGGCGTTACTGCTATGTGAGCAGCTATTCGGACTGTTATTGTACCTATAAGTTGGTTATTCGTTTCTATTGACGCTATATTCTAAATATATTTTTATCTACTTGCGAAAAGTAAAGATGTTCGCATTCAATAAATTTTAGATATTTTAATTTGATATATCTGAATGTGACTGGTTTGGATGATCCTTTCTTTGTTTGATAGAGGGTATGCCCAGGTTGGAAACTTAAAAACAATTTTGCGTTTCAACCCCCATTAGCTCTTCATAGTTATAAATTATAAGCCACTGGTAGAAGTAGATGTGCACCCCTTGAACGGCAGCAGATGAAACAAATTCTTTACCGCGCATTAGCACTGCTATCAGAGACTCACATTGACCTTAAGTACCTACTCGTATATTAGTACTATTTATTTTCTGTGGTATAACGTATAATAATGAATAGGTAATAATTAATAATATTATTTATATCATATCAACTGGAACTTGATCTGAAAAGGCAGGTTTACATATACAACATGTCCAGGTTTACATATTACTTTTACTTGGACTATTCCTTTGGAAATAAATGAAAGTTGATCTACTGTCTGTGGTGCGACGAAGGTGTGGAAACATTACGTAGATGACATGTTCTGCACCGCATATATTGAGTGACCTATATAGGGCAGAATGATTTATTCATAACTTAAACTCTATGGAAATGTTTAAGTTACTTTTGAATTACAGGTGGAAATAGTTATTTGTTATGTAACCAAGCACTACAAAAAATACAGACGAATTCAAAACCTCATCCTATTTTGGAAGTCGGTTAAAAAAAATTATATTATATCCAATTCTGAAAAAGCAGTGTGTCCTAGGATTGAGAACAATCAAACAGAATGCCGAGCGCAACACTCAATTTTTCACCTCATTCCAGGGAGGAAAATATTAGGAGCCAGAAAAAAAATGTAATCAATTTGGGTTAATTTATAAGTTAAAATTAAATATCGATTACTTAAATTGGTAATATATAAGGTGAATTATTCTTTCTGGAACTATACATACAGCCTTACCTTACCTTTACCACGCTATCGGATAAAACGTACCTACCACACATTTCCAAGTTTTTGAGGTGAAAAGAACCTTACTTTTAGTGGACTTCACTATTGAATTAGAAGTATACATATAATTATGTTCACAATAATAATATTATTAAGCTCTAAACGACGTTATGTCATCATTATTGTTCCATTCAACATTACGATCACTTATGCAAACTCTTTATCTCTGAAACATTTCAATGGAACTGGTATCACCGGATATTCGTTGTATGAATTAGTGTCAACTGTTTATATGACTAATGATTCATTAATACATTCTTGTCATGTAATTATGATATTTGCATCAAATTCGTTACCTTGATGAGCTAACTTCTGAGACCTAGGTCCATAAACATGCGGATGTCATTGCTTTTGGCGGTAGCCTTGATGATCGCATAATGTGAACTGTATTTAAGATGAGATATGAATTTAGCAGTATGTATCTATTCTTCCCCGTAGGATCCCAGGCTAGGATTTCACCCTCCACTGTCCTCTGGGAGTAGTAATGGGCGACGAAGGGAAAAATACTAGGAAGTGGACAGCAGCGCCTTTGGAATAACTGCCACCTTATACTGCGAGCCCAAAATGTCTGCCAAGCGTGGAGATTATGGCAACAAAAAAAAACTCTTCGTAATCGGGGAGGCATTTGTTGATGATGATATTATCTATTACCTAATGAGCGTCTTCTTACAACCGTAATCCCATGTATGTGAGGTCAAAACAATATTTTAGGGTTCTATACACAAAGGGGAAAAGATAGTCCTATATTAATGAGATTCGGCTATCTGTCTGTCTATCCGCATGTCACAGGTATATAGGTCGTCAGCGGAACGAGTAAAAAAAATGAAATTTAGATATTTTGCCAGAGGATCATTTGGCAGTAGAAATTCAATCAAATAATTTTAAGTGCCCGAGACATGAGAAGGCAGCCACCAAAAACTTTTTTGCACTCTAGCATGTTGGGTATCTTTGTCTAGAGCTAACATATCGGGGGCTGATAAAGTAGTACATTTTAGACCATTTTTGTTGGGGGATCTACCTAAAAATCTAAACAAATTAGGTTTTTTGCCCTAATCCCCACGCCTGGCAAGCGTCTTGGGGATCCCAATGTGAGATATCATTTCCTCAGAAAGCGCTGCTGCTCAACTTCCGGTGTGATATCCTTAGTCGCCTCTTACGACACCCACGGGTAGAGATGGGGTGGTGACATTTAGCCCGGTACCCCACGGGCGTTCTTGCAATACGAAACCCTAATAACAGCGAGGCTTAGACTCTCAACAACTCTCCTTAGGGGTGCTCTTATAGGTGATATTATGCATCTTTCGGTAAATGGAGGCGGTAATTTTCGCGTATTTCGGACTGAATTTTTCGTGGAAGCCTGTTATAGCGTCCATTGATATCACCCTTCTTCAATGGTGTTTTTCATGACTGCTGCTTCTGAGTTTCTTTATTCCACCATGACTTCTAAACGGCTTAACCGATATAAATGATATCGTGAGATTCGTCTTGATAGGCACTAAATACACAAAAAAAACTGGATTTTAGACGCCATATCGTGGGAAAAGTTTTTTTCTTCTTCGAAATCCATCGAATAGGGTATCAAAATGAAGGGCTTAAAAATCGACCCCATAAATACATATATAATAACTTGCAGTTTTAATTTCAATGGAACGATGAAACCCTTAACGAAAATAAATAATTTGCAGTCATATTTTTTACTTTTTCAATTGATTTATACTTGTTTTAGTAGCACATTACGCGTCGATGAATATAGCTGAACTAACCAACATATCCTATGCCAATAGATAATTAATCATCGGCCTTAAACGTGTTTTTTTTGTTTCGCTTTACAATGGATGTTCGCGATAGTACCATTGTTGAAATCATAATCTATTTGTTGACCTTCATTAGCTGTTTAATAGTGCTCTATATAATGCTTGTATTACAGTACCACCACTAGTATAAGACCTTCCAAAAAAACAAATACCCTCGAGGCGTCCCATACCGTGTCTAATCAGAAATGCTGGGTGCATTATTATTAGTATAATAATTGTAGGTTTTTTTATCGGTAGCTACTTCTCATACATTTTTATGTTGTAACTTTATTGCCGTCAGCTTTGTTTACATATTTATATAGCAATATAATTATAATTTCCAAAACAAATACCTTTCCCTGCACACTTTATGCAAGAACCCTAGTTAGTCTTATTCTATGAAGGTATCGCTTATCTTTATTAACAAAATTCTTACAATTATGTACAATACTGCACGAATACAAAGAAAGCCTTTAGGTAACCTAGAGGCCATTCCACAAGCATGAGGCAGGTCCACAGGCTGTCCGAATTCTCCAGCCCATTATCAAGAATATTATAATTTATATCTAGTAGTTATAGATCAGAATCAAAGTAAACCCTAGGCGTATTACAAGAGATTTAAAATTTAACCACACCGAGTGAAATTATGGTCCGCAAAAACTTATAATTCCCTCAGTGAAATTATAATATTTCGGCTTGGTAAACATATCAACCTAACATAAAAATCCACGATCCGAAAATCGGTCACTTAGACTGATATTTGCTGTACGTATATAAGAATATCAAAGACGTGTAAATAATGATACTATACATAGTAGTATTTTGAATCGGTCTCGAGTTAATTATCGAGCTCTTCATTAGAGAGTCTTCGCCGGGTAATCGAGTTTACGAATAAGACGCATCCGAGTCAAAGCCGACCTACCGAGTTGTGGGAGGGATTCAGGAATGAAAATAATTAGTTATCAACATAGTTATCAGACTGCTAAGGTTACGTCTGTATATAACAGAATTAAAAACTCAAAGTTTTAGCCCGATACAAATTTTAATCTGTGTTATTACGAGCATTTTGTTACAACTGCCTCGTTCTGCGTGTGGTATTACTGTATATAGGTATAAGGTTTTATTGTAGTGTGGGTGATGGGTACTTAGATACTTGTTTGCTCTTTTGGTTGTATAAAGGCGCGATGTTGTGCAATTTTTTTTTTTTACTTCTCCACGTCCCTCCATTTGTCACTCGCTACACTGTCCTTTACAGCTCACATTACTATATACACACCATTCCTACGGTTAAACTATTTTACCTTCGTTATATGTTAATGAGTCTGATAGAATTCCCCCCCCCCCCCCTCCCCCTCCATACCATTCTGGGGCAGTCATATGAGGCGCGAAGGGAAAAATACCAGAAGAACTACCATCTATATTGCAATCCCAAGATACCTGCCAAGCGTTTTAGAGATTATGGCAAAACCTTTCTTCAACCGCGGACTTCTTCCGGCTCATGATGATGATACGCATGGAGACTTTGGCAGAACTTTGTAGAATTACGCGACCAGTTTGTATTTCCCTAAAGGGAAAGTAGGTTCACAATTTTTTTAGAATCATATAATAATATGTACAAAACATACGAGATACGAGTCAGTCAGTAGGTACTCACGTATAATTTCACTGACATGAAATTTCAAGAATTCGCTGTGAACCAAACGTGTGTGTTACTACTGATAAGTATTCTTTTTCGATTTTACTAGTATAATAATTATTCTGAGATTAGAAGGCGCTGGTACGCTGCGCTGGAAGGTGGGATTTGTCGACATGCTTTATATGCGTACTTTATTTTCAGCTTTTATCTCAATCTTCCACCATTCGAGACGTCAATTGTATCAAGTCACGGTGTAATTATCTGTAACTCTTTCATCGGAGGCAGTCCACTCGTTCACTGACGTCTCACGGGATTGCCTGTTTGGTTTTGGATCTATATCTACCTATCACAAGAGTAGGAAAGGAATAGAGATATATATATGCTACCAGTAAAGGGTGACAAATGGTCGACTTGCTGTTCAACTTGAAACGTAAATTGTATTCAACAAACAACGGTTTATTTACTTGAACTCGTTGCATATTACTTGCAGCATAGTCACCCCTGAATTGAACCAATTGATTTATAAATATGTATGTACACCAAAATTAAAATATGAATTGGATAACACCAAAAGCTTACATCGGGCGCACTTATGATGAAAGCAATTTCTCCAGTAAATCTTCTTCATGCCGAACACGCTGCCAACTAGCAGTGGTCTGCAGCATTTGGACTGCCCTGGGCCTACATGGCCTTTAGTTGCCTCAATGGATTCGGTGTAGTAATTGCAGTGTTTTTTTATAGTTTGTTGTGTTTTGTTAATAAAGTCATACCACATATAAAAAATTACATTATACAATATATTAATAGAAGGAGTTATCACTGCTCTATACACGAAGCATTGTCCAACACTTAGTGGCACATGTACTGTGCATTTTTGAGTGATCTATCTAGCCCCCTAACCTACCTAGTTATCTTCGAGTATACAATATTTTCTCCTACCTAATATTATCACTATATGTCTTAATTTATACCTAAGTATAAGTCTTAAGTTAGTAATATTGTAGCTGTATTAAAATTACTTGAGTATGTTATTAGTGTTTCATGAAAAAATTACCTTACACTTGAATAGACGAATAGCTAAATAGCACTTGTACTAAATTTCAAATTATCAGAATCATGTTTTTTTTTTTATGCCTGATAGGTTAGCCTTTGACCACTATCTCACCTGATGGTAAGTGATGATGTGGTCGAGGATGTTGTTCAGGCTAACCTAGATTTACTGGCTCTCAAGGACAGCTGCCGGAACACACAGTTAGGTGCTTGGCGACAGATTTTCAACTTGAGGGTGGTAGCTAGCCAGTCGGGCATTCGCAAAGTGCCCTACCACCAACGACTGCTATCCTATGACAACAACCGGGAACCCTCCGAAGCACGGACGCGCTCAGTAGTAATGTCACCAGCGGTCACCCATCCAAGTCATGACCGCGGCGGACGTTGCTTAACTTTGCTGATCGATTCAGAATGGCTAAGCAAACTTGGCTAAGAGCGCTTCAAATGTATTTTTTATGATATGATTTAGATGAAAGTAGGCTTTGATGAGAAAACTAAATTCGTCAAAGATATTTATTGTGTAGGTATATATATAGGTAGGTAAATGTAGTACGGTAAAAACCTCATACTAATTTATCAACTCTACCGAACTATAGATCCCTATCATACGCACCTATCAAACCTTTTTATTAATCCTTACAACGCCATAGAAAGTGACAATTATCTTGTAACTTAGCCGTCCTTCCTAAACAGAGATGTTATCACCAAAGGGTTTATAGTTAGCCGCGTGAGGCAGCATTTTGTTTAATCTACGTGTAAAGAGCTGATGCGACTCTTCGATACAGGACTTATTCCTTTATCGGAGACTCGTATCAACTCTCACACAGGCTGTGGCATCCAAATAACGAACCGAGATCCACAGATAATTATATTCCCGACTATTTTGTTAAGCTTGTTGCCTACTTACATATAGAATTATTTATAAGACATCAAATATTGATTTCGTTAATAATTTTTCATGGAATACCATATTTAATACTAAAATGGAAACCAGGTTGAATAACAACTTACGAGTAGTTCCTTTTTTTCTATAGCTGATAGACTAGATTTCGACCACTATCTCGCCTGATGGTATGATGATGTGGTCGAAGACGCTGTTCAAGATAACCTAGAATTGCTGGCTCTCAATGACAGCCACCTGAACACACCCGAACTCCGAAGCACGGAAACGCTCAGTAGAAATGTCACCTGCGGTCACCCATCCAAGTCATGACTGAGGCGGACGTTGCTTAGCTTTGCTGATCGGTTCAGAACGGCAAAGTAAACTTCGCTACGAGCGCTTCAAATTTAGGCACTTTGAGAAATAAAATTGTTTTTTTCTAACATGGTATAATATTATTATTTTTGCGCCCCCTGAAACTGCAGTCAGGGGTTTAGCAAAAACTTGCTATAGGACACTGTAAGAAAAACGGACAAACAACACGAGAAAGTCTTTAACAATTTATTACAAAAATAAATTTGTAATAAATAAAAAATAATATTTTTTCAAATTATAGAAGTGATAGATAGTAGGTAGGGTATAGCTTGGCAGAGGCGTAAATGACCAGCAATTCATTTTAAATGTCAATTAAATTCTTGCTCTATAAGGTTTTTAATATGTTTAGGAACTTTATTATAATAAATACAAATAATTCCCTAAGACATACTTTTTATATGTCTTTTCTAAATGAAATCCTATCACCGCTATATGATCCTAGTGTCCATTTGTTAGTGTCAATTTAATTTAAATTTATTTAAGTGTTTACCTGTATATTACAATACACACATATTTTCGAATTTACGACTCGGTAAAGTAACGAGTAAAACATCAACCACTGATTCATAAACCGAGAACTCATAGGTAATTATTGAAATTTATGTTCCTAGTACTTATATATTTATCTTTGTTTCAGATCGCTGGTACTAGCAGCAGTCGTTTTAAGTAATTGTATAACATGGACAGCGTCACGGCACCACTACACACATAATGTGAGTATTTACACCACTACACACACACACACACTGTACACACTCGCATCCTCACTAACACACACACTTTTGCATTTATAATTAGTTGTTTTTTTTATTTCACAACTTTTTTTGATGCAACGCTTAAGCTTTAACACTTTAATTCGCAGTAACAAGCCTGCAATCTTTTTAACCAAATTCCTAAAAAGGAGGGGGTACTCAATTCGATTGTATTTTTTTTTAATGTTTGTTACCTCAGAACCGATCATGATGATTCTTTTTCATATGAGCAGGTGCTTCTCGTGTGTTACCATTTAAATTTCATCGAAATCGGTCAAACCTTTTTGAGTTACACTTCAATAACTGAAAAGTGTTTTCCTTACTAGATGATATATTGTCATTGACAGTGAATGACAATCGATCCCCTAAGGATGTAAGGGTTACTAAAATGGGTGAAATTAAAAAAAAAACTGACTTCAACACCCAAAATTGTGAAATAACTTGTCGAAGTCGGTAACATGGGCACAATATTGTGATAATAGGTACTTTTGAACTGTTATGGTACCGACTTCAACAAGATAATTCACACTTTTGAGTGTTGAAGTCAGTTTAATTTTTTTATATCATTCTGTTCTATCCTATCAACGTCTAAAACTAAATTTCCATGATGAGTATTATCCTAGTAACTATTACCTATGTTATCTAAAGCTCTGACACAGTTAGTGTAATAAAACAACTTTTAACGGTTTAAATCACGTATATTTATCATTATTTTTGTCCCGACGTTTCAAACACTTTGTAGTGATCGCAGTCACGGAGTCCATGACGGGATAACTCGATTTAAACCGTTAAAAGTTGTTTAATTACTATGTGTAATAATCGCGAAAACCTAAGACAAGATTCTGATACAGCTGTTATATTTAAGTCCATCCACCTTCCAGCCTTGATACTAGCGGAGCAGCAACCGCCACATACCAAATATGAAATAACTGAACATTATTGCTATCATAAATTCACTACGACTGTGAACTAATCAGTTGGCAAGACATTATATTTGCCGCTATTTAAATAAGCATCACTTATCGTGGAGTTATTGATGATCAGTAAAGAGCTCGCAATGATTTGCAATTGTCACAAATTCACAATTGAATTTGATGTGCACAGGTGGACACGTTGTGAGCTTCAAATTGAGGCAACGAATTAGTTTTCTACATAGATTTTCAATTGTAATACATTTTAATTTGTTGTGGTCTAGACCAGGGTTATTATTAGATTGCCTTGTTGGTCGAGGTGCGAAAAGCGTCGCTTTGTAATCCTGATGTCCTGGGTTCAACCCACTAAGTAATGGGTTTTTTGACAAGAAACTTTCAGTAGCAGATTGATGTCTTGACCTATTGCTGGGTCTTGCAGATATATCTGAAGAGTTTCGTCTCCTATGAGATGGGAAATGCGAATTCGAAACGGGACGTTCTAATCCTCCGGCCATCTCTTCTGGGATATTAGGAGTTATGTTACGAACTTTTACTTTAAAAAATGTGGTCGATGTGGCTATAGCAGATTTCATAGGCTTTTGTAAATTATGTGGTGAATATAAGCGAAAATTGAATTACCTACCTAAAAACCAATCAATGAGGAAGAGGTATTATGCATACATTAGGAATCACAAGTACTATTTATGTACAAAAAGGTATTAATTTTACTAGATAAGTTGTTAGTTAACAGCTTCCTAATGCCGATTATGGTATCTCTCTAAATTCTCTAATATTGATAATTTCAGTGCAAACATCCGTAGAGTCCAATCTCAACGGTATTATACCCTTTACCGGGGTCCACCCACCTCGATACAGTGATACTCTTGGGTCAGTCGCCAATTCCTCTCATCGAAGTGGTTTTCAGCGCCCGCTTTACAGACAGCTCGACTTCTGCACCCACTTCAGGTAGAGAAGATTAGACACCTTCAGCACTTGCATCTCAGGGTTATTGATTGCTTCGCAAACACTCGTTCAACGTCCAATCGGGCGGCAATAGCCGGTCAAAATCAGAACAGTAGAGAGCCATCAAAAAAATTGGTTTCCTATCTTTGGTAGAATTAATTCTAGCTCTGGAGTTAATTTTAACTGGCACACTAATAGGAAATCATAAACTGTGACAGGTGTATTAGTATCTACATTATTATAGCATTTAATTTAAGCGCTGAACATATTGTTAGCTTGTATGCTACCTACTTATTTTACGATACTCACTTTTATGAATACTTTATAAGTACTAAAAACATAAATTACTCTGTTTAATTATTCTTAATTATACAATTTACTGGAACATCAATTACGAATTCAATAAATAAACAATAAAAAATTATTTCAAAAAACGATCATCCACTCGCTCTGTCCATGTTTTATGACCACTTTAAAATTACGAAACTTAAGATTGAAATAAGTACCTCAGAAGTCTTCACACATAAAGTTGACGAGTCTGTCTGTACAAAATACAAATAAAAAAAAGTAAATTTAATACATTATGAACTTCATCTTTTTCCTACTCTTATTCCCCTTAAACAAGTTGGTACGATATAACTTTGCTAACAACATAAAGGACAATACAAGTACTTATAAAAAAAACAAGTTTTTTCAACAGGATATTAGTAAAAATTTTTGTCTTACTTTTTATTGTCTGCCTGACGACAACCCTCATTGTGATTGTATACTCCAATCAGGGCGTTCAGATGGTGAGGAGTCCTTTTGTGCGCCCAATGTGTAGATCACGGCACTTCCTTCGCTTTGAGGTGACTTTTCGACTTCACTTACCTGTTAGCCTGAAGATAATATTTTCACGGATTAACGTTCAGTGCGCGAAGTTTTTGATTCCAATTGCTCCAGAAAACATCGAGAAGCGTGTTATCGCCACAACCTGTGGACTCTTCCAATTTTGCATGACATTTGTGTTGCTGCTCATTAGGCGCATTTTACTTCTTTTTATATCTGATAGTTTTCCTTTAACCACTATCTCAAGTGATGATGTGGTCGAAGGTGTTACCAAGCTTAACCAAGAATCATTGGCTCACAAAGACAGCTGCCGCAACACACTGGCGTATCGTGCTTGGCAACAGATTTTCTACTTGGGGGTGGTTTGGTTTTGTGCTTCAGTCGTCTATCAAGACATCCAAAAGGAGGATGGAAGATATAAATTTCGAAGTTGGAAACTGTACGGTATTCTGATTTTAATGATCAAAAGTGATGTTTACTGCTGCCGGAACACACCTTTAGGTGATTGGCGACCGACTTTCTATACTTGAGGCTGGTAGCTAGCCAGGCGGGCATTTGCATAATGCCCTACCACCATGCCATAACGACTGACATCCTAAGACAACAACCGGGACCGATGCGTCGGCTTAACGTGCCCTCAGAAGCACGGAAGCGCTCAGTAGTAAAGTCACTAGCGGTCACCCATCCAACTCATGACCGCGGCGTACGTTGCTTAACTTTGCTGATCGGTTCAGAACGGCTAAGCAAACTTCGCTACGAGCGCTTAGTAGTAGTAGGTATCATATACTATTTATGTATGTATCACACAGATATTTTGAATCATATACTATTCCCATTCCTAATTATCATATCACAGTTTTCAGACTTGCACTCTATCTCGGGTAGTAATTCAGTTAAAGATATATATAGGCCCAGTTTCAAAAAAAACCCGTTAAGGCGTTTTGGAGTTGAGTTTCAACAAACACACGCACATACTTTTGCATTTATAGTAGTGGTTGTAATCAGGTACTTTTAACACATAAAAATAAACCTACAGATTTAACTTACGTAATATATGCAAGCGTAGCTGAGAACTAAAGCTAGTCCACGTTTTAAATATATTACTTTCGATTTCATCCCCGCGTAGCTGAGATATGAAACACGTGGATGCTCAGCGTGAGACCATGTGAAGCGGACATTACAATATTGGATTTGATTCTGTAGGGTTGGACAAACATTCAATACTTCCCCGTGGAATTATCTCTAGAACCGTCTTTAAAGACACTAAATACAAGTCTATGGCAGGAGATTTGTCACAAAAAAACAGAAATTTGGAGAGAAGATTAAGCACACTGAAGTGCGGGCGAAGATAAAATTATAAAATAAAAAGCATATATATAAATTGTTAGTAAGCTGAGATAAGGAATTTTAACACTTTAAAAGCATTTTTTGCGAGACACCAAGGATTATATCGTGTAGGTATTTGATATGATAGGAGTAGTAAAATTCAATAGAATATTTTTGATCACCAAAAAAACTTTGCAGAAACTTGCCTAAAAAACGAAAACTTAACCTATCAACCCTGTAATCAACCTTCAATGACTATTTGACTTGATCGTTTCTTCAGGAAATCTAAAATCCAAACCCATAAACCGTATGGAAGCCGTATGCATAAAGCTGGCTTATAAGGCTGTCGTAGTAAATCCATTCAAATAATTTCGAAATATTCTAGAATCTCTGCATTTCACGATAACCTCGATAAATACTATAGTATGCTACTCACATCTGGAGCACTGCGCTGGAAGATCCTAGAATAAGAAAGATCCTACTATGTGTGATGCTACCGGAACGGTTTTTGCAAAATCCATATTGCCTATGATCACTAGGAGGTAATTTGTTTCAATACTAGGAGCATCTTACTCAAGACGAGACCCATGCAGGGTACAAAGAGCCAAGATCGATATGGGCAAATTAGCCTCACTAAAAGTAACTTATAAATAGTAAGTGATGAAAACGTATTTAAAACAAAAACATTGAAGTACAATGATCTTGAATACAATCTAATAAAAGATACAATCCCATATGCTAACAAGTTCACTGCTCCATATTATCTCATAATTTGCTGAATGAATCGCGAATAAAAATACCGCCATTCATAAATCAAACTCCCGACAGCCCTAGTAAAAACTAATAGAGCGTTGTGACCGGCTATAAATCTAATCAGGGTTGGCGCCGCGCTGATGGGTACGTTAACATTGGGCGATGGCTCATCTACTTACGAGTACATTTTTTGCTCTGTGGTAAATATGACGGTTGTCAATTCGTATTATTGTTAGGGTTTATGTTTCGACGGATACTATTTCAAATTAAATTGAGTTGCGTCGTTATTTTATTTCTAAATATACATTCTACTACTGGTAAGTACTATAGGACTTTCGATATTATTGGTAGATATGTTGGGAGGTATGGAAGAGAAATGTGAATTACCTTATCACCAAAAAACTTTCGAACGTTTACCAAAAATTATATTTTTTTATCAATATGAGTTTACCAAGATGGACGAAAGCATGTTATTCCGATAAAATAATCAGACACTAAAATAGTCAAAATGTGATTAAGTCAATAAATGCAAGTCACAAAAAGGCACAACGACTGTGACTATGACCACAAACATCGTGATCATGACCAAAAATACCACAAAGATCGCTTGTCTTTACGACAGCGTTCTGGATGTCCTTCCTTTTTAGGATCCGCTCATCCAGATGTTTCTCGCTGAGTAACAAATTGCACCTCTGTCCTTTCGTGCCTCCGACTAACATAAAAGACTAGGAGAAACAGAAAAGCAGCACTTGACTAGGAGTAAGCTGAGTCTGGCTCTGTTCTATAATAAAATCTCGATTGTGCGAATCATAAAACAATTTTGAACATTTATCCGTTTTGAGAATCAACATCTTCTGAACTATATTGGTTGATACTTAGAAATTTGGAACATACCTTTATACAGGACTGGACACTTTTATACAGTGTTGAGTCAAATTCTAAATAGGTATCCAATTTAAACGACCGAAGCTCCCTACCGACTTACCTTAGTTACACCTCCGCCACTGACAAACGACTTCCTCATATCCCCTGTGTCAGAGACAGGTGTTTTCATAATAAACCATCTGTCACCTCCAACCTTCACTTAATCAACACTTACTTGTGCCTTCCGATAAAACCTCATTCAACGCAGGGCCGGATTTCACCTCAACAGAGTATAAAAACCTACGGACGTTCATAGAATTGATAACAATAGCTTTGTGGGTAAACTTATTACGTCCGATACTGCTTGACCTATTGGCCCTTCCTTCCTTAAATCAGTATTTAGGGGAATGTTATTTAAATATATCTTATCGTCATTGATATAAAAAACACAAGAAACACCAAAAGATTCTCTAGATAAATCTGGAAAGTGGTGAACATTATGACTTTTTAATGCCAACCATGTTGGAATTCCATTTGGTAGATTATAGTTTGTGTCAAAAAAGAAGGCTCTAGATTTTTTTTCTCTGTCTTTCGCAAAACATATATGACCGTGACTTTTCCCTGCGGCGGGTTATGCAGAAGTGTCTTGACATCTAAGTTGCTACAAAAAAGTAGGCGAGCCTATTGCCATCTACTGGGCAGAGTTCCCTACTTCCTGAATGCTTCTGCAAACATTTGGATTTCAGTATCATCTTACAGTTCATCGTCTTATATCTCGTATACAGGTCTTGTTAATGCAACAACTATTATTTTTCTTAATTTCACTTGACTAACAACATTTATTGAGTTTTTTGCCGCGACACACAAAACCGCTCGTAAGTCGTAAAATCCTGAAATTTCAGGAATTTTTGAAGCGTTCGGAGCGAAGTTTGCTTAGCTGTTCTTAACAGATCAGCTAAGTTAAGCAACTTCTGCCGCGGTCATGAGTTGAATGGGTGACCGCTGCGCGCTGGTGGCATTACTACTGAGCGTTTCCGTGCTTCGAAGGGCACGTTAAGCCGTCGGTCCCGGTTGTTGTCTTAGGATGGCAGTAATTATAGCATGGTGGTAGGGCATCTTGCAAATTCCCGCCTGGCTAGCTACCACCCTCAAGTAGAAAATCTGTCGCCAAGTACTTAACGGTGTGTTCCGGCAGCTGTCCTTGAGAGCCAGTAATTCGGGTTATTCCTGTTGTCCCCCACTTTTCGCAGGCATAAAAAAATATATACACTAGCTATAATTTATTATTTTAATATTATTAAAAATTAAAATTTTATTATTTTTAATTTTTTTTTTTTTACATCTTATTTTCCAAAACCTATCTGAGCGCTTGGTCGATGCGACGCGTGATCAAAATGCTGGCACATATTTGGCTCAACGAATAAGCATTGCAATTCAACGGGGCAATGCTGCCAGCATGCTGGGCACGCTACCAACTGGGAGTGGGCTGGAGCATTTGGACTGCCTATGAGTCTGCTATGACTTATAGGTGTCTAAATGCTTTTATTGTAGTAGCTGTAGTGTTGTATATAGTTCATAGTATTTTGTTTAATAAATCCACTAGCTATATATACTATATTATATAAAATGCTAGGTTAGTCTGAACAACATCCTCTACCACATCGTCACTTACCATCGGGTGAGATGGTGGTCAAGGGCTAACCTATCAGGCATAAAAAAAAAAAAAAAAAAAAAATGCGAAAGCTTACTATGAGGATTAGAGTGTGCATATTTGTTACTCCTTTACACTGAAACGGCTAAACCGATTTAGATTAGATTTAGACCATATATATACAATAATGTTTAGGTCCTGGGTTATCAACATAAAGAATACTCTTCATAATCGCTTTTCATCATACTACGATGTAAACGGCATAGAAGACACATACGAAAAAAAACTCCAAAAATGTCTACCATATCTTACGAGAAAAACTGTGTTGTTCCAAATACATCTCTGCTTCCCTCAACTCAAAGCTGTGAGAAATTCAAGTGCAAGTATTGCAACATCGCATCGGGCAGTGATGTGCATTCTTGTTTATCGTCATAACATTTTGAAAGTCCAATGGTCCAGTGTGCTCGTTCTCATCGTAAGAGTAACTGGAACGAGTAACTCTCCTTGATTTAACCACATAATAAATACAACAAAAAAAACGAGTACAAACATAATACATGCATTATTAGGGATAACCCAAATTATACTCGTCAGATCTCACTCCAATTTAAATGCAATCACGTGACAACCAGCTTTTGAATATTAAAAAAAAACATCAAAATAGGTACAACCTTTAAAGAGTTACGAAGTAACACACACAATAAAAATACAGTCGGATTGAGGAAGGAGGAATTTCTAATTATCTAAATTTGCGAAAGGAAAAATTATAGTTATGTACGGAATTCGAACTCACGTCATCCACCCCTACAGCCAGGGTATGCTCTGACCTACTGAGCTAACATGACAATGACTCATAACTCTAATTTTTCCCCTCGTTCTCTAACCATCGTATGGGGATGGATTTCCTCTCGTAAATTGGTAATTTTCCGCAGAACATGCGTTATTGAAAAATAAAAATATTAAAGGAACTTCCTCCTTTTTTGAAGTGAGTTAAAAAGTAGTTACTTTGATCTATAATAATAATAATAATAATATAGCCTTTTATTCAGATCCCTTAGTACAATGAATTTTTAAACTTATGTAAAGGACTAGCATTAAAATTTTTAAACTTAATAGATATGAATAAATTTAAACTAATATTTGATCCTTTGTTATCTTTCCCAGATCTGTTTGCCAGTCGGCAAAGGCCTCCTCCAACCTTTTCCATTCCTTTCTTTCTTGAGCCACTCTGTTCCATGTGACTCCTGCCACTTGTCTTACGTCATCGTCCCACCTTTTCTGTGGTCGGCCTCTTTTCCTTTTGCCTTCCCTTGGGTACCACCATGTCACCCTTTTGCTCCATTTGTCGTGTCCTCTTACCAGGTGACCAGCCCATCGCCATTTGAGTCTTTTGATTTTGCTTATAATATCGTTACTTTTTGTTTTGGTTCTAATAACGATTTTTTTTACTCTGTCGGACTTTTTAATGTTTAGCATACTCCTTTCCATTGCATACTGGCAAGATGCTAGTTTATTTGAGGTGATCTGATTTAAGGACCATGACTGACACCCGTACGTAAGGACAGGTAGTATGCAGGTGTTAAAAAGTTTGCTTTTTAGGTTTATATGGAGCTCTTTATCTTTCATAGCCTCTTTTAGACTCCAGTAAGTCCTCCAGCCATTTGTGATTCTTCTGTCCACTTCCTTCTGCATAGGATCTTTTTGAGTTATGAGCTGCCCTAGATATACATACTCGTCTGTATAGTTGATTTCAGTGTTTCCAAGATCTATAGTATGTTTGTTTCCGTTTGTCATCGCCCTAGTTTTTTCCGGATTCATTGCCAGCCCTACTCTCTCACTTTCTTTCGCACCCTCCAACTTTGATTTATAAAGAAAACTTATTTCGAAGACAGTGACGTGAAGGTGTAGTAGATTGTACAAGGTTTGCATAAAACATGTCCTTGCAAAAAACATGTCGCTGCTTAAATGACTTGTTTTGTGCACCTTTATATTATCCACTATTTGTGGATGATAGGTTAGCCGTTTTATTATGTGGCCTACGATCTTAGCTGGGAACTAGCAATCAAGAACATTTATATTAGAACACTTTGTTAAAGGGCTTGTCAAAATATTTTCTACTTGACGGTGGTGGTAGGTAGCCAGACAAGCACTATCTCGGAAGTGCTGCACTACCGCCTTATCGTGAAGCTCAAGACGCCACGGTAGGAATCGAATCACGGATCCCACCTACGGTAGATAACTCATAGGCTGTTCATAGCTTCATAATTAATTTCAATTATGTTTCTTACTAATTAATATTTCTAAATAAACAGTAAAAGTTTATCTACATTTCATAATTAAATTACATTTATTACCAGCGGGCTATGTATAATGGATTTAAAGGTCTTTTAATATACTTATTGCTTCATAATTAATTCAAATTACATATATGTTTTTTATTAATTAATATTTCTCTACGGTAAAAGTTTGTCAACAGATACATTTCATAATTATTAACATTAATTACCATCGGATTATATATAATGGATTATACCTACCTAACTTAGATAAGTAAATACGCACCAAAGCTTTTATGACTAGTAATACAATATATAATATGTGATAACTCACATGAATTACCTACTTATTCCGTATAAAAGACTAAAATGAGTGGACAACGTTTATAATATGTATTTTTAAAGATTATTTTATATAGGTATAAAGCAGAAATGGCGGCAAACCTTAGCCTACTAATATTTATTTTGTGCCGCACTATGTGATAAGAATATAAATCTTGCACTTCTTACACTATATATATTTACTAACGGCCCGCCCCGGCTTTGCACGGGCAATTGCGACTATGAATTTAGATGTAAGCTATCCTATCTTTCAATTTGGATCAAATTGCACGCGGTGTGTAAATCATATTTAAAATTGGTTCCGTAGTTTAGGAGTCCATCGCGGACAAACAACATGACATGTAATTTATATATATATACGGATATTGGGACTCGCATCAATTCCCATACAGTACATACACATCTATACGATCCCATTATGGGAGTGTACGTTTCGTATGGGCTTTACGGGTGGTCCTAAATATTAAGTACACAATATAGTACTTTAACGTCGTTTTGGTTTTAACATAGACTCAAACGTATTAGTTTCGTACCAAGTTTAGTGTCCAAACTCAGTGAAATTTAGCGAGCATATGAGCCATGAGTTTATAATCTATGTTTGAAAAGAAATTCTCGTGGGTTTCACACATTATTAAATGTTATATACTAACCGGCAAAACACTCAATTTGGGGATCGAATGCTCGCAGACGCAGCTGCGTACTCGCCCTGATGATGAGCATCTGACATGTTTGAAGCCCGCGAGACGTATTCGATTAGTGTATAACTTTTAATAGTAAGTATATATGTATCTGGTTTGCGAGTTTTTAGATTTATCATTTATTTTACCTCTAAATGTGAAAATAAGAATCATACAAAACGATTTTCTCAATATTTTTTAAAATACTTAATTTACGGAAAACTGCAAATCCAGAAGCAATAGATGTTAGGCTCATGGGCAGGCATGGTATGTTTTGACTGAGTTTGTAAACTTGTAAATTTAAAATATAACGAAATTACGTTAGTATTGATAGCGCACGCGCACACTTCCCTTAAAATTGCGTATTTCGTGAAACTATCCGGCTAGCCAGTTTGATTTTTATCATCGCTTTGTGACTTCAATGGCTCTGACCATTGGCACCACGTTGCGAATTGTTGAATACTAAATATTATATGCTAACTAAAGCTGATAATATTTATTTATTTGTAACTGGTGGTATGCTTTTGAAAACACTACAAACTTTAGACAATACTACAGCTACAACAACGAAATCATTTAAGCAACCTAAGGGCCATTGCAGGCCCACAGGCAATCCAAATGCCCACTGCGAGATAGCAGCATGCCCAGTATTCTGGAGTCATTACCCAGTTAGATATCAATGCTTATTCGTTGAGCGTTTAGGAATAAGAGAATAAATTTAATAATAAAAATAATGTTACTTCCGCTTGTCCCCAGGTCTCCGGACATAGAAGCAGACACAGACGACAAGGCGCCGGGCTGTTCCTTTCTGCATCATACGTGCTTCCGGGGGGCGAGGGCACGGGTTGGGGGGAGTGGGGCGAGGTGTCGCCATGTTCCAGGACGTGTGGCGGAGGCGTTGCTAGTCAGAAGAGGATATGTTTGCAGATAGGGTAGGTTAAACATAACTAGATGCTTCGGATATAACTAAAATTTACTCAGGCAAGACCGCTGCCTGAGTTTTTACGTAGGTATCATACGGAGCCGATATCGTCAAATTTACGATATAATGAAATTCAATTGTTATCATTATCTGTGATGCGCATAATATATGCATGTGTGTGCAACCAATGAAAGGAGGTAATCATAAAAAAGTTTTATTATGAAAGGAGGTAAAATAAAAAAGTTTTATTTAAATTTCAATACGCGTCTGTGACTGAGTTGGAAAGAAAGCAATTAAAAAAAAACTTGTTGGCGCGTGAAAAAATATTGCTATTTGCTGTCTCAGAAACTGAGATTAATAAATTATGGTCATTGTTTCTGGAACTTTATTGTTGATCTCATAGGTTAGGTATCTTTATAAAAATAAAAATATAAAAAAATATAAAAAATATAAATTTAAAAAACCATACATACAGACCTTAGCTACAACATACATATACTGCGCTTTAGCGGCTTATATTCGTATCTACTGTGCTTTGGGCGCATTTAGGCCTTGATGGACTCAAGAATGCCAGGGCAGGTTTTCTACAAAGTAAGCACATTTCAAAATATCTTATCCTCACACTTAAGTTCGTACTGGGATCAGCAACTACGACCGACCTGTTGGAAATTGCAACCATCATTTCTTGTTTTACTTTTAATTCGGCTTTAAATTGTGTTATTGTGTCGCCAGGCCTGATGGACAGCCCCAGTGCACAGGAGGGGATACGAAGTACTTCTCCTGCCAGACGCAGGACTGTCCTGCAGGCTCTAAGGACTTCCGGGAGCAGCAGTGCTCGGAGTTCGACGACCAAGCCTTCAGGGACATAAAGTACAAGTAAGTTATTAGTTTACTTTTTTTCTAGTAAACATAAACAAAATCTGAATCTAAAACTGTTTCCGGCGAGCATCCCCCATATAGAATGCCACAATGAACGGCTATTAGCCGCTTGTAACCATTGGCTACCCGCGCCTTTAACTATGTCGTCAGCCCACCTAGTCTATTGCTACTTCAACTTTCAAATTCTGTCGGTGATTTTGATTCTTCTGCAAATATCCACGTTTCGGAATTTATCGCGCAAAGAAACTCCGAGTATAGTTCTCTCCACAGCTCGTTGAGCGACTCTGAGCTTGTCCATAAGGCGAGTCCAGCGAGTAGGTATAACAAAATTATAAGAATACATTCTTATAATTTTGTTATACCGTACGTAGATTTAGATATCTAGGAACACTGAAAAAAATGCTTCCTTCAAAGCATGTGGATATAATGTGTACCTTTGTGTGATAAAAAGAATTAAGTGGTAGGCTATAGTCATTTTCACCTGTTCGTTTTATTAAGCGATATGTTCAAATATGTTACCAAGCTAGGCCAAATCTGTGATCTGGTGCACCGGGTATAGCACCTTTGTGTTGTAGAAAGAATTAAGGCGCTGACCAAATTGCTTTACTTGAAACTTGAACAGATGTATTGCAAAATATACTTAGTTTTTCCCAGTAAGAAAATGATCTTGATCATATTTTCTAAGGCTAAGTAGGGTTTCAGATATTCTGTAATTCATTTCGTTAAATTTTCTCGATAAAATAATATTGCAAAGTTGAATCCAAATTTATGCTTGTAACGTGAATATCTTAATTACTCACATATATGTATAAAAATTTAACTATAAGAAAAATATAGTATATATATTTTAACTATAAAATTAACTATAGGAAAACCTTATCAAGAAGGACAAGTTACATTTTAGATATAAGTCATTAGTTATGTGCTAATAATCGTTCTTCGTTTTTACTCAAACTGAATGCGATTTCACCTTTGTGGCCTCTCTTTCACTCCTACGCGGTCTGATCTGAATTTAAACCTTTGTCAACGTCTATCACCACTATCACCTATTGGTAAGTGATGTTGGAAGATAGATAGATAATTCTTTATTGTTACACCACTTAGTATACAAAAATAACATCAAAAAGAAAGCTTACAATAAAGTGTAATGGGTGGCCTTATTTCTAATAGTGATCTCTTCCAGGCAACCTTTGGATGGAGAGGAAATACAGGAATAACAAGACTGGGTGTTACTATTATAGAAGATGTTACCAAGCTAGGCTTATATTCTGAGAACTGGTTCTTCGGTACAGCTTTTAGGTCTTACCGCATGGTGTAAGCGCATTTTGAGAATGCCCGCCTGGCTAGCGACCGAAGTAGAAAATCTGTCGCCAGCACCTAACGGTGTATTCCAGCAGTAATACTTGAGAGCCAGAGAAATTACAGGCACATGAGACTTAAGAAGGTCACTGCGCCAACTGGTCTCACCTTGAGACCAGTTGGCGCAGTGTAATTCGTGACTTGTGACGAAATGCAATAAGCAGAGGTTAGTCCGTATAACATCAGGTGGGCCTCGAGCTTCTTCAGTCACAATAACATTAAAATTAAATACAAAGAGATACTTAAGTCACAATAAGAACGATAGGATAAATTGAAACTGTATCTCACTTTGATGGTAGCTCAAATGGGCATGAATGTCCGGCCCCCAAGGATGGATGGGAATGTTGAATGTTTCCTATCGTTGTAATGTCTTGTGTCCGCAGATGGGTGCCATATACAAAAGCACCAAACCCTTGCGAGTTGAATTGCATGCCGCATGGCGAACGGTTCTACTATCGACACCGGACGAAGGTCATCGATGGAACGCGGTGCAACGACGAATCTTTCGACGTCTGCGTCAATGGCACCTGTCAGGTAAACTTGAATCTTTTTGTATTGGTTCTTGAGTCTTCTGAAAATTCAGTCTCCTAGTGTTTTTAGTGCCACTAGACGTATAATTGCATCACCGAATCACACCACATAGGTCTACGCAGCCACCATAATTTTAAGTTCTCCAGAAACTGTCAGACAGGATTTCAGTGTCTAATGGTTTCATATATTATCTTACCTATGTGCAATTTTGGATATTTTGTAACATTAAAATCATATTGAGGCCTGTTTTTCAATGATCATTAAAAAAATATCAGATTGATTTATTACTGTAAAATTTTAAACGTGTTAACTTTTGTTTTTATCAACCAACATTCGTTATTTTTAACCTATTTCAAAAAAGGAGGAAGTTTTGAATTCACCTGTATTTTTATTTATTTGTTTGGGTTTTTGACTGGGTGAACCATTTTTTTTTTATTTGAATGTTGATGCTTGTCTTTTGGTCCCGTTTAAATTTCCTCAAAATCATCAAATTTTGAATTACACTCCAATAACTAAAAAAAAAATGTATCATCACGACTATGATATAGTCGTTGACAGTGAATGACATAAGTACGATACCGTAAGTTTGCTACTGGGTAAAGGGTAAAAAAGTAAAATGAGTAAATTTTTTTTTCCAAAAAAAAACGAAAAATAGGGACGGTTCCTTTTTTTACTCAAAAGTGTGAAATAACTTGTCGAAATCGGTATATTTTTTTTACGATATCATCAATTTGTAATGGTACTTCTTTTTTGCAATGGACATAAACTTTTCAAAATGACATTAAGATGCAATGTATCCTGACATAAACAATCAGGCATATCCTTTAACTCATTGATGATGTTGTAGCCCGTCGGCTGCGACATGATGCTGGGGTCGACGGCCCGCGAGGACAAGTGCCGTGAGTGTCGCGGGAACGGCGCCAACTGCCACACCACCAAGGGACTCCTCGACACGCAAGATCTCAGAAAAGGTTCGTTCGTTCATCATGATATACCACCTCGTGATTTGTATTAACAACTTTTTATTCGAAGGACAGGATGCTTGACGCCTCTGTCGGCAGTTTCAGCTCCAGCTGATCTTGGGTTAGTTTTCAAAACCCTGAGTAGCACAGTATAATAATCAAATATATTAGGTACTAGCTTTCCGGCCGTGACTCCGCCCGCGTGTATTTCAGTAGGATAAAAAGTATCACATGTCGTTCCCTGGGTCTCAAACTATTCCCATAACAAATTTCATCCAAATCGGTAGTAGTTTTTAATTTTATTCGTTGCATACAAAAATACAAATCTTTCCTCTTTATAATATTAGTATAGATATAGACTAAAGCCCTGCCCCGGCTTCGCATGGGTATTTAACAAAAAATTCAAATCTCTTGAAAATAGTCTGTAGCCTATGTCCATCAGGGATTATGTAGGATTCCAATGTTGAAAGAATTATTCAAATCGATCTAGTAGTTTTTAAGTTTATTCGTTACATACAAATATACAAATCTTTCCTCTTTATAATATCAGAGTAGATAATATCTTATTTTTATACGATTGCTTTTCTGTACGACCCTTAAGACGAAGTGATCTTAGAAAAAGGTCAGAGTGAGGGTAAAGGACGGAAAGACCTCGTATTGCATGCGAGTGAGTGAAACAGAACTGCGCAATATGTGAGTTTAATAAAGACACAATCTTCCAGGTATTTTATCACATGGCAAACAATAAAAATAAAAAATCTATACAGACACCAAATTGCATTACTTATACGAAATTTTAGAGCTGTATGCATGTTTTATTATTCTATCAAGAGAAATATATGGAATCGGATCAAGCATTTTTCATATCCTCTAGATAATTACATATTTTATTGAAAACTGTAAGGCCTACACTCTTTCTGAAAAAGTTCAAAATTTACTTTTTATAGACTTACTTCACCTTACATTTTTCCTTCGAGTATCTCTCTGGCAAATATAGAATGGTTACGTCGTGAAAAGGCTATCCTGATAAATTGAAACTTGTTTATTTACAGGGTACAATGATATGCTGCTCATTCCGGAAGGTGCAACCACTATCTTAATAGCAGAAATATCACCTTCTAACAACTATTTAGGTAAGTAAACAGCTTACAGATAATCGCATTTAATTTTGTTTTATTATTTTTAGCATATAGACTAGCCTTCAACTATTATCTTATCTGATGGTAAATGATGTGGTCGAAGATGTTGTTCAGGCTAACCTAGTATTACTGGCTCTCAAGGACAGCTGCCGGAATACACCTTTAAGTGCTTGGCGACATTTTCTACTAGTAGGTGGTGGCTAGTCAGGCGGGCATTCGCAAAATGCCATACTACCATGCTTTAACGACTTAACTTGCCCTCCGAAGCACGGAAGCGCTCAGTAGATATGTCACTAGCGGTCACCCATCAAAGTCATGTCGGCAGCTAACGTTGCTTTAACTCAGATAATCGGTTAAGAATGACTAAGCAAAAAAAAACGAACTACGAACGCTTAAAATTTTTCTAGAATTAGCACAAGTTTTTATATATATTTCCCCTTTACAGCACTTCGAGCAAAGAATGGCACGTACTACCTAAATGGTCACTACCACATCGATTTCCCTCGAACCCTGGTCATAGCCGGCGCTCTTTGGACTTATGACCGCAGCCAACAAGGGTTTGCAGCTCCAGACAAACTTAAATGTTTGGGACCCACCAACGAACCCCTCTATCTTGCTGTAAGTACATATTTAAACTGTGGTCATCTGGCTATCTAGTACCACATATTAGTAGTATTACCACATCTAGTATTACATAGGCCAGATAACCACAGTTTCTTTTTGATGAGGTTGTGACGGAAAAAGCCAAACACCCACATGATGTTAAGCGGACTAACCTCTGCCTATAACAGAGGCATTTCGTCACAAGTGGACACATTGCATGTGTTCCTGCGCCTTTCACCATGTGACATACAGTTTTTAAGTCTTATTGTGCCTGTAATTTTAGTGGCTCTGAAGGACTGCTCCGGAACACATTGTTGGGTGGTTGGCGACGGATTTTCTACTTGAGAGTGGTAGCTAGTCAGGCGAGCATTCGTGAAATGCCCTTCCGTTCCACCATACGGTGTAGCTCAAGCCTGTGGTGGGATCGAACCATGCCCCTGCTGCACGGCAATCCATAGCGACTTACGGCCTATAGATATATGCCGGTGCTGCCTATCTTCCGGTATTTTACCCTTAGTCACATCTTACGACCACCTACGTATGGAGTTGGAGAGGTGCTTATTTAACCCGGCCCCCCGGGCGAACGTGACATGAGTTTAATTCTCCGCTCTTCGTTGGAGATGAAAAATTTCTTGCTCTAAAAAATTGATAATATGATTTCCGCTTGTCACGCGTATACTGTAACTGTATTGTACTGCAACACAACCTCCCCTATTAATGGTGTATTTGCCATAATCCTCTCGCTTGGCAGGCGGCTTGGCATTGCAGTATAAGGTGACAGTTTTTTAGAAGGCGCTGCTGCCCACCTTCCTGTAAGTTTCGCTTAGTCGCCTCTTACGACACCCACGGGATGAAATGAGGTGGGCGCAATTCTAACCCAGCACCGCACGGGGTACGCGTGTATGTGCTTGTAATCATATGGAAAACAAATGAAAAAGTAATGTGTCAAGCATGACTGACAAACCAAAACAATACCTTAGTTCCGTTCTCTTCCAGCTCCTATTACAAGATGTGAACGTGGGCATCGAGTACGAGTACAGCGTCCCCAACGAGCTCGCGCCGCCCAGGAACAAGCAGTACAACTGGGTGCACGACGAGTTCGCGCCCTGCAGCGCTGCCTGCGGAGGAGGTAAATATCTTCTAAGTCGGTACACTCTTGGCAGAGCTGGCGTGTAGTAGTGGTGGAGGGGGCAGATAGTACACGCCTCACGTTGCCCCGCCATTTCTCTCTGCTAGAGGTCATCCTGGCGTACTCATTTAAGGTTTTACCAACCGTACCAACAGTTTTCTTTATCTGGTCGGTCCATCGAGTGGGTGACCTTCACATAAGCCGGTGAGGTAAATATACCATTTCATAAACAGTACTCGAGCCTTGCTGTCTGCTCTTGTTGTTATATTGTCTCTCGGTATACCACTGCCGTGACATTATATTGACATATATAAATAATACTACTACTAGTCTACTTTATCTCCTCTTTGATAAAATCCTAGCACCCATGCAGCAAGCTTATCGCGATTAACATAATTGTGCGTTATACTTTAGGTTACCAAACACGCAACGTCTCATGCCGGTCCCGAGAAGAACTAGAGCTGGTGAACGAAGGCCTCTGCGACGTTGAGATCAAGCCGCCCACCAACCAGACTTGCAACACAGACCCGTGCGCCGCGCAGTGGACCCCCGGGCCCTGGGGGAAGTGCTCCAAGCGATGTGGCGAGGGAGGCACCCGCTCCAGAGAGGTGCAATGCACGCAAATCATCACAAATGGGTGAGTTTTCAACTCATTGCAAGGGCATACGTATTTAATTATGTGCTAATAGTATTTCATGTATTTTCTGGATCTTATAATGTTTCGGCATTCAAATGAACTTTGATATTAAATTAAATATATTAAGTATTTTTATCGTTGCGCTGTCATTGAAAGAAACTTTTAATTTTTTTACTCTGTTTCATTCCCATTCCATACTACAGGCGGCAACTGAAAAGTTTACAATCATAGTTTACTATTCCTTTGATTATGCGACAACCCAAAATGTGAAACTTACTATTGATTCCATCACACGCTCAATGTTCTATGTTGAACTTACGCAAATTATTTCATTGCAAAAATAGCAAAATTAATTTATATTGTAGCCAAGTAAAAATTAGAGTACTTTGTCAAATACTAACAATGCAACATCTTTCAACTATTTTTATCGGTTCAATAAATTCATTTCTTCAACTCGTTCCAGATTGGAATCTAACAGAAAGCAGAAAGTGAAGAACTTTGCATATTTCAGGTACCCATCGATAGTAGCTGAAAAGAACTGCTTCGACCTCCTCGGTCCCAAGCCGGCACTTTTCCAAGAGTGCAATGACAACGCCAGTTGTCCAATATGGTTTACTGGACCTTGGAAACCGGTAGGTTTTTACATTAATTTAAGTATACTATTGTTCAGACCAGAAGATATCTGAATATTTTTTTTAGAAAAAATACTCGGTAATAAGTAATCGGATTTTGCAGAAATTAATTAGTTGGTGTTAAAGATATTTACTTATTGTAGAATATATAACATTCAAAAGCATCCAATTCAAGCCTCATTATAATAAACTTATCAGTCAACATCGTCATCTCATCAACCGGATCTTCCACCGTTAAACAAGGTCTCCCTCATTGAGGAGTATTACCATAATCTCCAAGCTTGGAAGATGTCTTCGGGATCTCAGAAGAAGTCGTCAGTTCTTCAGAAGGTGCTGCTTTCCACCTTCTGGTATTTTTCCCTTAGTTACCTCTTACGACACCCGTGGGGAGAAATAGGGGGGTAAAATCTTAACCCGGCAATCCACGGGGAACTTATCAGTCTGATACAAATAATGTGAAACGTTTCTAGTTTTACATATCCAGTTTGTGTATGGTGCATTTTAGATTGAATTCATTAGAAACATGTTTCTGCCTATATAGGCACTAGTAGACTTCTACTACATTTTCATTTCATTTTACTACGTATAGCATGTATTTATTTGGAAGTTAAAATAAATTCCTTCGTCTTGCCTAACTTTTGTTGATATATATATATATATATAATTATTTTTGTCTCTATCTTTCAGTGTGACAAACTCTGCGATGAAGGCAAGCAGACACGCCAAGTTGTGTGCTACCAAAAGAACGGGCGGCGTATCGAAGTGCTCGGAGATGATGAGTGTGAAGACGAGAAACCAGCTGCAGAACAGAAATGTATACTTCAAACCTGTGAAGGAGTTGACTGGGTGCTGTCTGAATGGTCTGGGGTCAGTTATGTTTTGTATTACTATTTTAGACTAGGGGTTAAAGCTCGTTTCACTTGATGGAGAGCTAAATCCTTCGCAAGAGACGCAAATTATAAAATGAATAGGATTCAAAATCACTACAAGCGTGTTCCATACCTAAGCAAATATTATGTGACTTTATCTTTGACCATATTAAATATTATATGTACATTTTCAGTGCGACTCATGCCTATCTACAGTGCGTTCTCGTGAAGTATCGTGTGCAACGAAGGAACGCAAAGTTGTCAACGACACTTTCTGTGCGAACCACGTGAAGCCTGAGACCCAAGAACCTTGTGATAAAACCAAGCTACCACCTTGTGAAGTGCAATGGTATGCTACTCAGTGGAGCAAGGTAAGATAATCTTTTATGTATCAGAATATAGTCAAAAATATAAGGACACATATTTAATAACAATACATTTAAGGATAGTTTTTTCAACATACTGTCAATGTAGGGAAGAAATACAATAAGAGTTTCAAGGGAGTTGTGGAGCATTAGTAAGTCCGAATAGCATACAAATAAATTCATACAGATATTGCTACAAAGGTACTTATACTAGTCTTTTTGTTTGTTTCCTATGTCTTAGTGAAATTTCAGTTAAAGATTAACGCACACATATCGCCTCAGCACCGTATCAACGTCACCACGCCTCATTCTTACGATTAGACGAGCTTCAAAGCAAGGAATACTGAACGGTTTTGTTGCCGGGTGGATCAGAATGCGACAACCTTAAGCTTCACGTTGATTAGGGTTTTAACAAGTAGCAAGTCAATGCTTTTACTATTTTACGCTATAGAATATCTTTTTTAGTCCTTCCTTCATTACATAGGTAAGTGCTTTTTCTTAGTGAATAGTTATATTAGTTTTTTTTTATCATTCGGGAAGTAAATTAGTATACCTATTCTAGTAAACACGTAGATAGAACTATGTACAAAAACTATGTACTTATGGATGAGACTAAAGTAATTAATCAGTTCTGTGTTTCATTATGAAATTCGAAGTAGTTCGCCAAATATTTAGCCTATCCGCAAAGCATATATACAAAGTGGAACAAAAATATGTAATACTAGAAGTTAGAACCACGTAGACAGGACCTCATACAGTATTGGTATTTAAATACTGCCCTTCACAATAGATTTGAAAATTCTAGTTATAAGAAGGAAAGTGATAATAATATATAATATAATATAATCTAAAAAAATAAAAAAAACATCGGTGACGTGATCTACCTCCAGAAGGCACCTATTTTTCTAATACTGTGCTGTGACCTTCAACTAAAGAAAGTCAAAGCTCTTTCAAGGCTGACGAAAACTAAATAAATGGAAGGAAATATACATGCATTTTTTTAATGTTTGATGAAGTGTTTTGTGAGGGCGAGAACAGTGTCACTGCAACAGTAATGAACAGGTAATTACAGTTGCCGTGACACTGTTCTCGCCCTCTTGACGCTGCACTGCGCTCATCATACTGAGACATCAGTTCTTATGTCTCGTTCGCTCTGTAATTTTACTTGTCTACAGTACCCTTCACGCATAAACACATCAGTGCTTGCACAATGCTGATCCGATGCAGAATAACTGTAACTGTAGTGGTACTACCCCTATTAAAAGTATATTTAACATTGTATGGAAAACTTTGCGAATTTAGAATGATATTTTGCTTTGAGGTACCTGATTCGATACCTATGGAAAGATTTTAGTATTTCCGCTCTTAAATGATACATATTAAGCACACATAAGTGCTAATGAAATACTTAGTAGTTGATACGACTTTCCGTACTCTCTTTCCGTAATCATTTATTCTCATACATTCCAGTGCTCAGTGGATTGCGGCAAAGGGATAAAGACTCGCAAAGTCTTCTGTGGTTTATTCGATGGAGCTTCAGTCCTGAAAGTAGGGGACGAACGCTGTGCTGGACAGCCGAAGTACAACGACACCGTAGAATGCGAGATCCCTAAAGATAAATGTCCATCTAAATGGTTCTCTGGACCTTGGACTGAGGTGAGTAAATATTGTGACCTCTTTAAGCCTTCTTTAGTCATTTGTAAGGACAAAAATAAATTATTTATCAAAGCCTCAGTATCTGAAACGTTTGTCAAAGCGTTGATTAGCAGACATTCTAAATACTGTAAGCTGATTGGTTAATGGTACTCTACGACGTGATAGGTAACCAATGAGCGTTCAGTATTCAGTCTGTTAACTGATAGAGACTGACAAACGTTCCAGAAAGTAAATTCCAGGGGTAAATATCGCATTATTTGAACCTAGTTTGGCAAGCATTTGATCAATATCCAACTAGTAATGATAGGCAAGCTTGAACAATATCTTCAGCATAACATTAACCATAAGATAGTGGTCCAAGGCTAGCCTATCAGCAGTAACATTTATTTAAAAACTAATCTGATTCAGAGTTCTGACGTGCCAGGTTACTTAAGACTGTTAGGAAAAAAAGACGGTGCCAAAATGTTCTGTTAATACTCGCTTAAGCTATATCTAACGTGTGCAGGTAAATAATATTTTTTTAACACATCATGCACCATAATATATTCCAGAAGCTATTGCTTGAAAGAGAGTTCCGTTATAAGGTAAGCCATCTGACACCCCATGTGATATAAGGGGCAAACATTTTTTTTCTCTACCTTCTCTTGTTTTGGAGCCCTCAAGGAAATATAATTTATTTCAATTCCTAGTTCAATATTACTTGGGTTGACATTGAATACGAAACATCTTAATTTTAGGTTTGTAACTTATTCCGTGTAAGACGTTGACAATTGCTGAAATTCTGTCAAAATAGCACTGCATAGGCATGAAAGAGAGGCAGCGATGGTAACGTCTCGACCCGTTTGGGTGAAAGTTAAAGAAAGATTATTAACACAAAATTAATAACTTAAACCGAAAATATAACTTAACTTGTCCATTACGATAACGTTTAGCAATTAATTGTTGTTATCATTTTATTATTGTTATATGTGCATAATTAAAATATTTACGTTTCAAGCATAATTTTGAGTCAACTAAGCAATTTTATTTCATCTAGAAATTTTTAAGGAATCGTACGGAATTAATTGGGCCCTAAAAAATATGATCATGATAAAAAAAATCTGGATTAAAGTAACGCCTGAAACTGTAACGTATTACTTTAATCTCGGATTTATTTTGTAAACAGTGTACCGAGGAGTGCGGTGGAGGCGAGCAGTACAGAAAGGTGATGTGTCTACGTAGTGAAGAGCCAGCAACGGATTGTGACCCCAAGACTGTGCTGGATTCTACGCAGTCCTGCAACATTGAACCTTGTGGAAAAGGTATAACGTCTATTTATATGTATTTCTGATATACTAGTTATACCTATAAAGGCTATGGTCGATATGTGAGCAGGTTATACCTATAAAGTCACGCTGCAAAGCTGCAGCAAGCGGTAGGGCTTTGATCTACCATCGCCTGATCGTGAGTAGACTTTTTCTGCCATTGGGGCATCGCTTCCAACTATATGTTTATTTAATTTGTGTTGAAGTTAAATATTTTTATACTTTTAAATATTTACTGATTTTTTGTATTTCCGTCACTAACGAAAGTATTAAAAATAATATAAACTAAAATATCATACAGAATGAAAATTTTTACTCAAATTATGTTTCGAGTTGAAACAATTATGCCCTTTCATCTATACTAAATGTAATAAACCTTCCGGATCCCCAGATTCAAATAGAAAATAATGGTCTGGGACTATTATATTCCCTTATACCCTAACTTACCCGTTTAGAGTTATGCGTCATATTTCAAGTTAGCTTAGTTGGTCAGAGCATACCTCGGCTGTAGGGGTGAATACGTGGGTTCGAATCCCGCACATGACTATAATTTTGTCTCTCGTAAATTTGTAATTTTGTAACAATTCTTATG
Organism: Plagodis dolabraria; assembly: GCA_963854805.1. Classification (NCBI taxonomy): domain Eukaryota; kingdom Metazoa; phylum Arthropoda; class Insecta; order Lepidoptera; family Geometridae; genus Plagodis; species Plagodis dolabraria. Next base: position 6,680,284 of record OY978459.1, on the reverse strand, counting down.
TTTCCCATATGTCTCTAGCGCGTAAATGTAACTGCCTCGGTCTAATTAGAAGCTCGTAACACTGTTTAAGTAGGTACTATATCTTAGTTTACATCATCACTTACCATCAGGTGAAATTGCGGTCAAACTCGAGCTTATCGGCAAAAAAAACTTCGCCCTATAAATATTACTTTCGTCAAATTGAAATTCATTATTTACGGATTCGTTGATAAAATTTCCACAAACAATTTTTTTTCACCTCACAAGGGTACATAACACTTGTATAACAGTTTCAGACAAGTTAGTTTCATGACAGTGAATTCTGGTAATTGTACTCAAGCCAGTATTTCTAGGTTTAGCCTGCTAATATCTACGACCACAGCATCACTTACTGTCAGGTGAGATTGCAGTCAAAGCTTAATACAAAAATAAGTGTTCTCCCTCCATATGGACTAAAAACTAGGAAGCCTGGTGCAAAATATTAGTAGTTCATTGCATACTTTTTAGAAGATATATCTTTGACCTGTCTATTAAAGGATTTGTATGTATGGCGATTTTCTTGCAGAAAGCATCGACTCATCTGAAGAGCCCGATGATTACGAGGACTGCGTCGAAGAGGAAGAATTGTACACTGAAGTAGGATTGGACGCTCTCACATCCACGGTAAGTACCTTCCATTTTCATCATCATCACCATTCAACCATGTAGAAGTCCTCTGAAGGATATTGGCCTGCCCCATAGATTTTCAAATAGAACGGTTAGAAGCGGCTTGCATCCAGCGTCTTTCTGCGAACATCCACCTTGTGAGTGATCTTGAGACTACTACATACTATACTTGCTAGTTTGTGTCTTCCATTCGAGAACCTTTCGGCCCGATCGACCATCAGTTCTGTGTAAAATGTGCCCTGGCCCCTGTCACTTCAACTCACTAATCCACCTCTGTCGGGCTATGTTGTAATATATTGTCTACGGATCTTCTCATTCCTGATTCGATCTCGTAGAGAAAAATCTAGCATATCCCTTTCTATATCTCGTTGGCGACTTTAACTTATAAGGCCCATCCATTTTTGTCTTATTTAATAAAAACAGTTAAATGATGTGTAGACTTAATCCAGTCCTTTTTATTTTGTGGCCTAATGTGAGTTGGACTTGGGCACTGACGACGGTTCCATGCCACCAGACATATCACATTAACAGCCATAGCATTCACAGTTGACCAAAGCCTTCCCATTAGAGAGAGTTTGCCATAATCTCCACTCTTGGCAGACGTATTGGTGATCACATTGTAATATGACAGTTCTTCAGAAGGTGCTTGATTGATGACTCCCACGGGAAGATATGGGGGCTGCAATTTAGCCCGGAACCGACAGGGCTGTGCTGTGTCTAAGACCTGATGCCTGTAAAAATTAATTAATTTTATATCTCAGGGTGATGGGTGCAGTGCAGTTAGCCACTTGTGACAAACTGCATCTGTTATAGGCAGAGGTTACCGCTAAACACCAGGTGGGCCTCAAGCTTTTTCGGTCACCACACCATAAAAACCTACGTTTTTGGATTGAGCTCATTTTTGTGTATTAATATAGAATAGACAACAGACCGGAATGGACTTAATTATTGTGTATCAGGTTTGAAAATGCATTTACCGCCTCAATAAATAAATTTACATCATCAGCATCATTAGCTGGAAGACGTCCACTGTTTAACAAATGCCTCCTCCATAGAACGCCACAAAGAACGGAAAGTAGGGACCTACCAGCTCTACGTCTTCCGGTGTAGTGTGGTAACCACTCGAGGACCTTTCTTCCCCAATGGTTGTCAGTTCATCCAGCAATATAGCCCGCCCACTGCCACTTCAAGTTGCAAATTCTGAAAGCTCTATCGGTGGCTTTGGTTCTGTGGCGAATATCCACGATCCGGATTTTATCGCGCAAAGAAATTCCGAGCAAAGCTCTCTTCATAGCTCGTTGAGCTACACTGAGCTTGTCCTTAAGGGATAACGTCTCACGGCCATAAGTCATCACTGGCAACACACTTCTTATTATATTATAAATAAATTTACACTTATGTTTATTTTGTTAACAGATTGACGATGATTTCATGTCAACGATGTTTAGTGACAGTCCAAGTACAGGTAAGAACTTATCATTTGATAAAAAAGAACTTTAACGTTTTGTCACTCATCCTAAACTAACCTTTTCACTCCCCATACTCGTAAAGTTCTTCTTTATGCCCGTTTATATTAAGTAGGCATATGGTTCTAGTAGTGTTATACGTATTTTTATGTACTAGAGCTTGCACGAGTTATAGGCTCAGAATTATCCTTCAATGACGAGGAAATAAAACTAACCTTAATAATAACTCAAAAAAATTAAATGGAACCTGATATATAAACAATATTCTTTTTTTAGTGTAATTTTTTGTCTCGGCCTCTAATAATACCCCTGATCTATTTCAGCAGCTGTCCTTAAGAGCCAGTAATTCTAGATTAGCCAGAACTAAAATTTACAATCACATCATCGCCGTCCGTCAAGAGGTCAGAGATAGTGGTCAAAGGCTAGCCTTTCGGTATCAGCCGAATTGTCCACTGCTGAATACAGCCTCCCACATTGAGGGAGGATTTGTATATTGTAAGATAGCATTTCTTCAGAAGGCAATGCTGCCCACCTAACATTATTTTTACCTTTAGTCACTCACGAGAAGAGATAGAAGGGTGACATTCTAGCCCGGCACCTCACTGGATTCTAGCCCGGCACCTCACCGGCAAAAGGCACTACACACTAAGTACACTATCAGCTGTAAAAAAGGTCGTGTACAAATTATTTTATTGTTGTTTACAGAGGGATCTGGAGAGGGTTCAAGTATATGGACATCAACGTCTACAGGTGAACAGGAGTCCACGTTCCCAGATACAGGTACGATCTTTGTGATTTTGTGACTACTAGCTGCGCCTCTTGGTTTCACCCACGCAGACAATGATGAAGAGTATTGGGTCCTAATGCTCCAATCGGTATTCCAGTTGGTAAGAGGATCGAGAATATGTATTTCTAATACTCCGCATTGAGTTTTTTGGTAACCGTTTTGGTATTGAGGACTGGGAATCCAAAGTGAAATGTGATAATCCAGAAACTAAACCTGGACAATATGGAACAGAACAAAATATACATTTTATAAATGTAGTTAGCAGTATAAATTATATAATAATAACTCGACTAAACTAAAATAAAGAATTTATATATTCTTATAGGGATCGTGTATGTATGTGAGTTTCTTTGTTCCACCGTAACTTTTAAATCCCTGAACAGAGTTTTTTTCCATATTACCGGGTTCTGCCACCGTAAATGAGTTTTCATCCCACCATCTCGGAAAGAGTATTTTTAATCTTCAATATCTGAGTGGAAAAGCCGTTTTTATTCTCTAGAGGATAAAGTAAATTGAATTTAGAACATCGTGTGCACTAAGTTTGTGAATTAAAAAAAACATTAAACCTATTTACTGCTACCTCTATGTATGGTGCCGAATATGTCATACAACTTTTTTAATTTGTTAAAAACTCAGACTCGGAACCTTCTTGGTGTTCTTTTTTCAATTTGCTTTGTACGCGGTTCTTTACGCGGCATTTTTTCACGTCATTGTTAAAACCTTATATTAAAAACAAGAAACTTGAAAACAAGTGAAAAAACTAAAATGAGTGATTCTAGCGACGAGGAAGTTTGTTTGACGCCAACAGAATTGACTGAAACTGTTAATAATGCGCAAATGAGCTTTCTCCCTCAACAATCACGCGAGAAGTATTTAAAACAGTACGATATGTTTAACACGTGGCGACTAGCAAAAGGAGAGTCATGTCCTCGCTGAGGTGGAATGAAAAGTTACGTGTTGCACTCAAGTGCAAAGATTTTTCACCTCGTGCTCTTTTGATTCCCTCGCTAACGCTCAGGATTCTAAAATTGATTCAAAATTAGCATTTTGCATGCTCGGTCATCAAAATTGAACACGCGGTTAAAAAGCAACTTTGCACTCTTGTATAACAAATAACTATTAAAGCTCAATTGGAAAAGAATGTCCATATAGGGATCTTTGTTCGCGGGCTAGAATCCCACTTGTAGTTAAAATATTGTTCCTTTCATTGTCATTTTATGCTAATTCGCTAAGTAGTCGTTAAATGCAAAAATTACAATGTTAGTATTTATCCAAATCACTTCAGCCGTTTTAGGGTGGAAGAGCAGTAATATACACGTATACTCGCAAACTATCGAGGTATAATATTAGTGTGATGAAACAAAGTTATTCTGCAGATTCTACGTTGTCCTCCGAAGAACTTTTAACAACCGGTACCACAAGCTCCGACACTGACATTACGGGGACAGATGGATCTGGGTACGGCAGCACTACGGAACTAGACACAGGTAATGCTAGCTATTAGTTTTCTCAGCTTATCCATAAAGGTATAACTTTTATATTGCCGGCCGCGTACAGGTTGAATAGATCAATTCTTTGCCAAAAACATGAAAATAGTAGACACCAAAAAGCTCGATTGAAATCGTAGTGTCTAGAGTGCTGGCTGCATTACCTCACCTTTGTCTGAGTCGAGACTGTGTCTCCAGCCAGCATTCTGTTTACAAGTCGCCCGCACGGAATAATTATATTTTATTTTTTATGCATTTTATTTTAACTAGCCAATCTTTTTTGTAATGTTTTTATTACCCTCAAACATGATTAGGGGCGTTAAATAAATTTAAGTATCTACTGACAAAATCTCAATAAATAATATTATGACTGTAATTTAATTTTCTGCGCTGGCATTTTCATCAACGCCTCAAAGATTTTCAGTTTGGGAGGTTCACCCCACTAAATGTTTAATATCATCATGTTGGGTGTCGTTAAAGGTGGCTGAGGGAAGGGGCACCCCTTGTGAATGTGAACTTGTCTTCTCCAGGCAAGAAAAATATCTATCCACTATTCTGTGTAGCTCAAAGCCGTGGTGGGTTATGAGCCTTACTCCCGGATTATCAGAATTATTCTCGGTTGTCCTCTTGGTATGTCCATTAGGGAGGTAAACGTGAAAGTTGCTGACTTCTATGGATGACAGACGAATCAGTAGTCATGACATTATCACTGGAGCAGCATTGTCTAAAATAACTCTGAAAAATGTCATAGTAATCAATGGCAAAAAAAAAGTTAATAATAAATTTACATTTCAATATATTTCAGGAGCAACGAGTAACGAAACTGATTCCACGGCCACTGACGAAACTGAGTCTGGATCTGGAGAAACTGAGCTCACGTCAAGTAGTATTGATGACGGATCGACCACAACTGTGTCTGATATAACATATTCAACAGATACCAGCACCACGGATGTGTCAGGTTAGAGAATAATAATAATATTTATAAAACAAAGCTAGTTAAGCATTCACTTTTTAGAGTGCAGGTAGCCAGGCAACGCCTAGGCCACGGCATAGGTGCAGGAAGTTACGAATTTTGTTAAAATTGATAATGATGATGATGAAAAGTAGCCTATGTGTTAATCTAGGACTTAAAACTAACTGTACTCCAAGTTTCGTTCAAATAGGTTCAGCCATTTCAGCGTGGAGGAGTCACAGACATACAACTCATATGCTCACACTTTCACTCACTACTCTACTAATAAACTTTCGTTTTACAATACGAAAGGATAATTTCGCTGGAACTCGCAGGGAAGTATGGACTATTGCTCCACGTCGCGCATTCAAGTGTGACAGACAAAAATGTTAAGGAAACATCTACAAGGATCAGTGTATTTCACAGTATACTTTGTCTCTTCACTTATCAGTAACTTTACTGGGTAGGTTTAAAGTATCATAACGAAACTTTTTGTCAATAATATAATTACTGGCCTATTAAATAAAGATTTTTTTACTATTTTTTTTTTATATAATTTAATAAAATCCTATCTCTATGATATTTATTGATAAGGGGGAGTAGCAGCATCGTATATTTCGAAAAAATGTTTCTACTGTATTTTTATTTTCTACACTGGTGCTGTTATATAGGCCACAAAGATTTTCATTTCGGAAAGTTCACCTCTTTAGATGTTTTATATTGTCTTGTTTGATGTCGTTAAACGTGGCTGAGGCAAAGGAGCATCTTGTCTAAAAAATGAGAACAACTTGTCTTCTTCAGGCAAAAAAAATATCTAACCACTATTCTGTGAAGCTCAAAGCCGTGGTGGGTTACAAGTATAAGCCTTACTGCCTGATAATCAGAATTATTCCCGTTGTTCCTCCTGCTATGTCCATAAGGGGGAAAACCGTGAGTTGAAGGTTGCATGACACCTGTTTCAGATGAGAGCTCCTGCTATGTTCATTAGGAGGGTAAACGTAAATAGAAGGCTACATGACTCCTGTTTCTAATGTGCCCCCATTACCCCCTAATGGACATAGCAGGAGGAACTGCGGGAATAAATGAATAAAGAGGGGTAAACGTAAATTTAAGGTTGCATGAATCCTGTTCCTTATGGGGGCTCCTGCTATGTGCATTATGGGGGTAAACGTGAATTCATCTTTCTAATGGGAAATACGAATCAGTAGTAAAGACACTATCACTGGAGCAGCATTGTGTCTAAGAAATATTTGAAAATTGCCATAGTCTACGGCAAATTAGCAATTACATAAAGGTATGTTAAAATTCATATTTGAATATATTTCAGGGGCAACGAGTAACGAAACTGATTCCACGGCCACTGACGAAACTGAGTCTGGATCTGGAGAAACTGAGCTCACGTCAAGTAGTATTGATGACGGATCGACCACAACTGTGTCTGATATAACATATTCAACAGATACTAGCACCACGGATGTGTCAGGTTCGTGTTTATATAAAACAAAACTAGTAATACATTAACACTTTTTTAGAACGTGGGCAGCCACGCAACCCCTTGGCCACCGAGACGGTGCAGGGATTCATAAATTATGCACTTCAGTTTACTTAATATAATATCACCTCTAACGATTTAAGCCGGTGCCGTCATCAATAAGACTTTAGTTCGTCTAACTGAAAGAAGTGCTTTTCCATTTACATAAAATATAATGATGTCTTTAAACTTCTTTATTATTATAATAAATATGATTTAGAACACTATCGTATATTTAACATAATTATTAATTTACAAATCTTTTGATTGCTATATTTTCTCCTCGGGCGGGAATCAAACCCTCGCCTTCAGGTTTTAACAACTATATAATGTTATCAAAGATTTTTATAATTCTCCAGCTGTTAGTCGACCTTTTTAATATTAATGTATTCATACATCATACATTATATTCATTACGACTTCTACCAATTACACGCACTGTGGACAAATTTATGCAAGATGCTGATTTATAATATCCATCATCAAAGACTGATAATATCACCATATCAGTCTTTCTCTTATCTTTAGATAAAATATTTATATTTTTTTATGGGCTAGGTAAACTATTCCAATTAATTACATGATATATAATAATTATTTTTAATTAATAATATCGTCTTTATATACGACTACCGGGTGTTTTTTTCTCAACTCTGGGCTAATTTTTTTTTCTTGGGCAGCGTATTTTGGAATCTTCGCTACGCTCAGGATTCTAGTTTAAAATCCTGAGGAACAACATATTGCTGAATCGCCTTGTAATACATATCTGTAAAATTTTCGTAATAATCGTTTATTTATGTAATGGGTTGGTTTAGTTCAATTAATGTGTGACGTAGGTACTGATAAAAAACTTCCTTTTTCAGGACAGACAGAAACGACTGAAACTGGACCTAGTTCTGTGTCTACTGAAGAGACATCAGTATCTGTTTCAAGCTTTAGCACCGAATCAGATGGTAAGTTTTACCTACCGGTAGTTTGTTGAGATGGGTCGTGACTGACATACGGCGCAAGTTCCAAATCTATAAAGAAAATGTCGTGGAGCCCTGAGCTCGTTTTTAGGGTAAATACCTAATAGGGGTCTAGCTGTCTTTCCATAAAAATATATAACAGTAATTTATACAAATATAAAATTTGGTGAGAGTATAGTATAGACTGTATAGTTAAACTAAAAACATTGACAACTGACCTAGAACCTACTAGTGGTTTTTGCGTTAAGAATCCCTACGGCCTAACTGAATAAAGAATAACGATGATTTCATAATAGTAGTTTATGCAACTGTCATATAATAGAGGGTATTAAAACATGAGTGTAGTTTTTTGAAACGAGCCGCAAGCTAGTTTCCAAATAAGATTACACGAGTGTTTAATACCTAATTATATGCAGTTGCATACACTACTTTATTTAATCTCATGGCTATATTAATTTTTTTTACCTGTATTTCAACTCACTGTGACTATACGCTTTTCTTGATTTTTCTGGCAAAAGACTATTCGTTAGTTTCGTAGCTGTTTCTAGAATGTCAGGTGGAGTTAAATCATCAGTATCGTGGATGTTGCTTGACATTTTTGCTACTAAAGTTTTATCCAACAAAGTATTACTCAAATTCGTATGTACGAAATAGCGCCAAAATGGAAAAAGTATGTTATTGGTCTATTGGCTCGGAACCAGCGCAGCGCGTTGCGCGCGCATCTCGCTCACCATAGATAATGTGTACTTAAGAGCAGGCAGTCAAAAATAATTCCCACGCTAGCTCCGCCCATGCGGCGCAACGATCCCCGCTGCACCGAACGAGGCGATGTGCAGCAGCGGCGCACGCGTCTCGCTTATAAACATATTTGTATACTTGATATTAGATTCGCGAACACAGATACCATTGAGACGATTTCAACTTTTTTTATAATCTTATTCACGTGACGAATATCGATATATAAAGTAACTTGTATATACTGCAATTGTTGTTGTGTCGCAGTCTCCGTGTTTATAGAAAAAAACATACTGCACCAAACCAACATAAGTGAGACAAGGGTCGGAATATGATGGTGGTACATAACAGCCCAAACGGCACGATATATATTGATAAATGGGGTGTTTTTAAATTCTCCGTAGTAACGAAAGTAATGTTACTTGGCATCCGCGTGGACGATAATTTATGAATGAATCAACATTGTTCTCAGTATCTTGGAATGTGATTAATCAGATTACATGTTACACATCATTAGAATAAAGTAAAATACCATCAAATTGAATGAGCAAAATATTATATTATATTCGGTGAATATGGGTACAATTGACCTGAAATAAATGGATTTGATTTGATTTGATGATTAAATGTTAGTTGTGGGCAATATATTTTACCACGACTCGTCATACAAATATGAATTATAGTTTTTCATAACTGAGCTACTGTACACGTTCCCATAATAATATAATGCAGGTTGTTTTTTTATTGCTATCATATAATTTTTGACTATTAATTACTTATGTTGAAAATATGTTCGTAATTCGTATACATCCTATTTCGTTTAATTTTTCAGTTACAGTGGTAAACAGAAAGGTGTTATTTTACTACCACTCTGCTTTCATATACCAACTATGGTAAAAATTAGACCAACCAGATATATATCTAGCCACTTCTAAACAGCAGGATAAGATTTTTTTTTACCAAACTTGCAGAAGAGTCTACATACGCAATTGTAAGGGCCTTAAACTTTGGGATATTTTATGAAAAAAACACAGAAACAGAAACAGAAACAGAAACATTGTAGGGAACATGTTATACAGGCTTTTTTAATGAAACATGGCAGACAAGTGAGAGGTACTGGAACAGGTGACTAAATTAGACTTTAAAATAAAAATAGTGGATTCTTAGATTGTTAGTAAGTGGTATAGTCTAGAGGTTATCGACAAATTAAGTTAAGATGTATATAAATTAACAAAAATCATTTATAAAATAAAAAATATATTGTTTTCAATTTATACAGTTTTAATGATATGCAAAAGTGTGCGTGAGAAATAACGAGTATCGGAAACGGAAAGTGAAGTTTTTTTTCAAGTTTGCAGTCCCCGTGACCACGATCACTGCAAAGTGTTTGAAACGTCAGGACAAAAATAATGATAAATATACGAGATTTAAACCGTTTAATGTTGTTTAATTACTATGTGTAACAATCGCGAAAACCTAAGACAACATTAAGTTAAGAGCCCTTATTCCAGCAAAGCCATTTTACAGCCCTTTTCTCAAGGCTGGTGCGGCTAAAGTATAAAAGTTTTTGTTTTTTAAATGATGCAGGAAGAAAGTTTATTGTTTTTGTAATTGAGTGCATTAGCCAAAACAATCTCTCGGTATGATGTCGCTACCCTTCTATATTTCTAAATATGATTACAAGCACTATCGCGTGCTAAGCGAAATCATATCAAACAAATTATTGGAGTACAAAATTTTATGCCCAAGGCGGGAATCGAACCCGCGTCCTCCGATATCGCGTTCGATTTCCGCCTTGGGCATAAAATTTTGTACTCCAATAATTTGTTTGATATGATTTCGCTGAGTACGCGATAGTGCTTGTAATCATATTTAGAAATATAGAAGGGTAGCAACATCAAGGGCAGTTATACAAATATAATGAACCAAGGTATGCATGCACAAAGCAGGTATACAAACTACAAAACTAAGTTATTTGCCTATATGTATACAATTATGGTTAGAAGGACATAATCAAATATAGATACCTACATAGTAGTCCATTTAAATGTTACAATTTAAGGACTGAATATTGCAATTTCTAGAGGGCGCAATTTTACTTTTGAGACAAATCTAAGTTTGTGGGGTCGCCACCCTTGTGCCCCGGTCACCATCTTGATAAAAGGGGTGAAAACACTTATTTCGCGATATCTCGGAAACGATGTGTCCTACAAAAAATTCCACTGCACATAATTTGTAGCAAATTATTTTTCTACAAATATGTTATGATAACTTTTTGCCCTAAATTAAAAATTTAAGAAGTTATAAGCAAAAAAGTGAGAAAATTTTCATATTTTTTTCCTGCTGTATAACTTTTTTTCTTATTTTACAAAATAATACCTTAGACCAACATTTTTGATTATCTTTTGAGGATTTTTTTATTTTATTTTAATTCATTTAACACACTGTTACAGCGCTCCAAAGTTGACCAGGTTCGTCAATGCTCATGAGAATCCGGTCAAAAAGAAATGTTTAACTTATTATATTTTTTATTGTAAATATATTCTTAAAAAAAATTGTTGAATTCGTACAACTTTACTTCTTCATTCCTGTTTTCCTTACCATAGAACTTACTAAATTTAACTTACGGAAGGATAAGCAGGTAGAAAAGGTCTGAGTAACCGTTTGGGTTCAAAGGAACATCTGCCTGCTACGACTATTATTATTATACGTAGGCTTAGCTGTTTCTTCTATCTCATTTTATTCTCTTAGTTGTGCTAAATTTTTTGCTACGTGTAAACATATTGAAAATTGTGGATATTATTTTCAGTTTTATCAATAAAGCTGCGAGTTTCGTAAAAAAATCCTGAGCAGATCATCTACGAGATTGTTCTAGGGTATTTTTTTTGTAAAATGTATAAAAAAGTTATAGAACAAAAAAAATTATTATTGCTTATAACTTCTTTAATATTTAATTTAGGGCAAAAAGTTATATAAATATGTTTGTGGGCAACACAATTTGCTACAAATTATGTTCTAACAATTTTTTTATAAAACGCATAGTTTCTGAGATATTGCAAAATACGTGTTTTCACCCCTTTTTCCAAGATGGCGGCCGGGGGACAAGGGTGGCGACCCCACAAACTTGAGGTTAAGCTTCTTCAGACCCCCACATATAAAAAGATGTCCCAAAAATAAATTGCGTGCTCTAAAAATGCAAAGCTCATGTAACTTTTTAATGGACTATAGTTATAGTTAGTCAATGAGTAGATACCTCAAGGTTTATTATTAGGTTCATTTAAGTCTACTTTGTTTGTAAACAGTAAAGATGAGAAATGAATTTACAAAGTTACATAACATTCCACATTATTTATCAAAAATAAATAACACTGCAAAAAGGATAAAAATGTTTTATTCCATGCGATATCGTCGTTGACCGCTCGATCCTTACTAACGGTGTGCCCGTGTGCGCCGTGCTTCAATAAATGCCTAAACTTGACCGATCGCGCAAAGCGAAAAGGCTCTTAAGTCTTCTTTTTATGGCGGGAGGAAGTACTGAAGGATTTGCACTTTGATGTTGCAAGTCACCCTCGACAGCCTCCTCTTGATTTTTTTTTTCTAGAAGTATCCGCAAATTCTTGATCCCGATCATTCTTTTCTTTGGGTGGCGGGGATCGACCAGCTCAGGAAGAAGGCAGTCCATATAGAATGTGACTAGTTTTGTCTCCATTTTTTTCCCTCCAAAATTCTTCATCTTTTTGTAGAATTTCTATTTTTAATTTTTTGTCTCCATACTACACGGCAAATAAGCATTTAGTTTTGCTCGATTTTATTTATAATATGTGGTAACAGATATTTATGACTAAAATTAACATAATTAAATAAAAAAAAAAAAAATTACTACAAACTAATCCAATATTCCGCTACCATTAGGCAGTGTTCCCAAAATGCTGGCCGCATTGCCACGTTGTATGGCAATGCTTATCCTTTGTCCAAAGTATATGCCAGCATTTTGGTCACAAGTAGCGTCGACCAGACGTTTTGAGACGTCTTTGAATAATAGTTTGGCGCTCGGTCCCCACGGTCCCAGCGTTTCGACCCCAAAAGGCACAAACATGTAACAACTACTGAGATTACTATATTTGCGCCTTTTGAGGCCTTCTGCTAGTTCAGCCGCCGCACCGGCCACTTTTTGGGTAGCAGGAATATGAGAAGGTGCTAAGGTCGGCAATGAAAAAAAATAAAAAAAATAATGACGGCATGACTTTGGTTCCTCCACGGAACCAAAGTCATGCCGTCCGGCCTTTTACCATCGCCACGTACAAGGCCTAAGCATTTAGTTATATTACAAATGTGCATTTAGCCTTCAGTTTGATAATATCAATCAAATTTTTGATTGATATATATACCTGCAAAATACATTTTACAGACAATCCGTTACGTGAAGCCTTCAGAAAAGCAACTGTACATTTCTGTTTGTCCGACAATCAATTTCGCACAATTTGTTAGAATGTGTAGATAGAATTTGTTAAAAGGTAGAAGTAAGGATAAATGTCGGGAGAGCAGTCGAATGACACCTGTCAAAAATCCAAAATGGCGATTTCAAGACGGCCACCATACAAACTGCTCCGCCCCTGCTGAAGCTCGGCCTTCAGAAAGGGGGTGTTGTGAATATGAATAAATGAATTTAAATACATAAATTCAGATAATTTTCACGTCAGATTTTTTGCACGTCAAGAGTAAAACATCGCTCTTTACCATCTATCTAATACCCTAACTAATAACCGAAAAGGGGGCAAAGGCGAGTATAATACATATCAACGATGGCATACGCAAAGGCATATTGCTTCAGATAGGAGGCCGGCCATAAAATTTAAGTCTTACTCCGCACAATTATGTCAATGCGTTGTCTTTTGTGAAGGTACTCAGAAAAAATATATTGTTTATACCGACCCTACAGAGGTGTGACAAGTGCAGGGCGATAATAATGTAAAGTTTTTTTTTTCAGTGTAAAAAGCATGATAGCTCGGTGGCTTTGGCTATGGACTGCCGTGCAGCAGGTCCATGGTTCGAATCCCGCCGCTGGCTTGAGCTTCACCGCATGGTGGAAGGGCATTTTAACGAATGCCCGCCTGGCTAGCGACCACCCTCAAGTGGAAAATCTGTCGCCAAGCACCTAACGGTGTGTTCCGGCAGCTGTCCTTGAGAGCCAGTAATTCTAGGTTAAGCCTGTTAACACCTTCGAACACATCATCACTTACCATCAGGTGAGATTGTGGTTAAAGGCTTACCTATCAGCAATAAAAAAAAATGTATATATACATTTATACGTTTTTGTTATTTAAGTTTACCTGCTGCTCTGCTATGGATAGGTCAAAATATTTTTTTGCCTAATATAGGTATCATAATATTGAAATAATATATTTCGTTTACGAAATTTCCTGTGAATAAAATGTGCATATTTAGTAATACTTTATTCAAAGATTACTCACTTATTTTCATATAGTGGAAGAACACAGTCTAAATTTATTATATGAGATGGCGACTCCGACAGTTCTCCCTGTTCCGAGTGATCTCGGACTTTGACTGATTTATTATTTTTTTCCTGAGAAAGAAGGTGCATTTTATGAGCACAGTCTATTTTATTATATATATGTACAGAATCTATTTATTCCACTCTATTATATTTGTATAAATCGTTACTTATATGTACATGTCTAAGTGATAAAATGTATATTTAAAAGTACCTATGCAGGTGACTTTGTAGATAATCTCTTGAATATATACCTACTTGCCTGATTCTGAATATTCTTTCATTGATATAAATCTACATTTAGTCTTGAGGGACATGAACAATGTTCGATGTTTTATTGCGATATACCCACCAAACCAAATGCTTTGATTTGCTACGCTTGTGTTATTATTATTTAGCAACACTCAACTCCATTTACGGTTGAACGGCAGCTGTACTTTAGAGCCAGATAATTTTAGTTATCACCTGTTTGGTACCTTCTACCACATCACTTACCATCAGGTGAGACCATAACTATACATTACCAGATATTATTATAGTATCCAACTAATCGTACTTAGATTAGTACGACATTTAGTTATTTTATAGCTCCATTACAGTACTATAGGAACCTAGTAGGTATAGAATCTCTTAGTTCGATAGAGATAATATGTTTCATGAATAGAATAAACACCGAAACACAAACGAATATTAAATTTGCATAGGTAAAAATAAACTGAAATATTATACGCTCTCTCATAATTCTTGCAGTCTTTGTATCGACTCTTCTGCTTCGTTTTTTATTTTTTAGTTATCTTTATTTCCCATATTGATTGATATACCTACCAAGATACGTATTTATACTGCACAGCACAGGTGATAGCGCGCGAGCGATAGGTCCACGTCCAACGGCGCACAGCGCGGCACTGAAGGACAGCTCTTACGCATTGATTTTATTTCGTAATCCTAAGCTAATAAGGTTGAATATCGAATCTTCCGATTGACCGTAATCCTGCACAGAACTAAAGGTCGTAAGTCTAAAACACTATTTAATTTATTATGACAATACTAATTACTCTAGGTAAATTTTACTTATACAGCGGATAATAAACTACATTTCCTTTCTATGTGTGTTTATTATTAATATGTAACTGATGAAGTTTCCAAGAAAACTCCAATAATTTAAAGAAAAGGCTTCATTTTGAAAAATTAAAACTATCGAGTAAATTTCTTTCAAATGTGTTTCTGACTGTACAACTGATAGAAAAAGGTTTGAAATATCAAATATTTAAGTTTTCGTGTTGATTGCATATTTCAGTTGCTTAAAAAAACTAGTCGAATGAGAGTATTTTTTCCGCAGCCTCGTCTTAAATTGAATTGAAACCTCCTTGGTCGGGACATATTGTACTTTAATAATTAAAAAATTGTTTTAAAGCATTGTTTTGTTAGGAGAACAATGCTTTAATTTAACTTTTTAATTTTCTTAAAGAAGTATGTACATAAAATATGCCAATAAAAGTCTGTATTTAATTTCATAATTAGAATATTACCGAATGAGATTATATAAATACATTTTTGTTAATATTTGACTCTTCTCTAATAGTCATCCACTAGCAGAGCTGCACTTTAAATAACATGTAATAATACAATTAGATTACATAAATAAAGTTTTTTTTAAATATAAACTTCTCTTATTAGAAAATTATTTGACACACATGAAACAATAGTTTTATTGATAGAGAACCGTACACGCTCAATTCAAATATCCTTCATTCTGTCATACCAGCCAGTCTGAAGGTAAACTATGTCAAACCTCTTTCTAACAATTTTGGGTCGGTCACCACAGATCAAGTATAGGACCCTCAGTGTGCAGTCAGACTCGCTCTTGGCCGTGTTCATAACATTTTATCGCTGTCACTCTGATCACTTCTAAGCTCATATCTAAATGAAAAATGTTAAACATGTTTAAGAAAATATATAGACTTGCCGATAGTCAGCTAAAGAAGCTTGTATTATGCCAACTTATAGCGAGGTACCTATGCTCATCGAATATATTGAGAATAACTGACTGGCCATCCATGACTTGTCAGCCATGGATGGCCAGTCAGTTATCCAGTCGGTCTTACTCCAAAAAACAATTCAATACCAAGACCGTAGACATTTTACAAATAAATAAATATTTCTATATCAGACAACGAAGACCCATATTAATAAAATAACCCTCCCAATCTTATCCCAATAACATAAAATATATTTTGATTGAGGCACATAATACTTATTTACTAATTATCGGTTAATCATTGGAATCGCAAAGCTCATTGGAAGATGTTTTGTGTAGGACAAATTATACCGGCTAAAATGATCATGTATCAGCCGGATTGTCCACTGCTAAACACTACCTCCACCATTAAAGGGGTTTGCCATAATCCCCACGCTTAGCAAGGGTCTTGGGAATCGCAGTTTAAGATAACAGATCCGTAGTCACCTGTTACGACACTCAAAGGTAGAAATGGGGGAGCGACAGTCACCACAAAGTAAAGATTTATAGAAAATAAAAATAAAAAACCTCTACTTCCATAGTTTACGATTTGGCATGGGTACGGTCCCATTTTTAAACGTACATAATATTATAAGACTCGGTTTCCACTCAATCCTATCATGTAACTGGAAGTTTCAAAACAATACTCTTCAAATTGAATTATTGTATTTCATGTCAAGGAACGACAGAATCTGGAGGTACCAGCGATACCGTTACTACAGAGTCTGATGCTACCAGCGACACTGATACAACGGAGTCTGGATCTACTGACGCAACTGCTACATCAGACTCAGAAGCTACTGATGAAACAATTACTACTGAATCGCAGACTACTGATGAAACTGCTACAACTGAGTCTGAGCTCACCTCCGAAACAGAATCTACACTAGAATCATCTACAGATTCCAGCACCACAGATCAGAGCACGGAATCTGAAACTTCTGAAAGTACCATAGAATCTGAATCTACTTCTGGCGATACTGAAGGTAAGCTTTTTGGTTCTTGGGACAGACTATATGCGTCCCGTCATTTTAGAATTTTTAACGATGTTTACGAGAACTTACTATTAATTATATAAGTAGTTTTGTATGATATGTAAATTTTTATGTGATATGTAAATGATGATATGTTTTCATAACGCACTTGTATTGCAATAGTGAAGATTTGTGTACCTATTTGAGGACATGTGTTGTATGAAATACGGACTAGGGTCCTTTGATTTTTGGTCCTTGAACACATAGAATACATGTTTTACCTCTGATTCTGATTTACTAAGTAGCCCTTGAAGGAACGCTAAATAAACACAATTCAAAGCCAATAGAGCCATAAGCAAAAGCTATCTAAACCTACAATAAATCGTGATTGGATTCGATCCAGGAAGGTAGTAAATAATTGGGTTTATAAAATAAAATACTATTTATTAGTCGAATGTTTCTTTTGAGTTGAGTGGCGTAAATTATCGTTCAAGTCCTAGGTTCGAATCCAGGGTTAGACAGTTACAAAGTTTATCTTCATTAATAACCATTACTTCCGCCGTTGAACAATGGCTTCCTTATCACGGAGGTTTGCCATAATCCCCATACTTGAGCAGCGTCTTGATGATAGCAGTCTAAGATTAAATTTCTGAAAGTGTTGCTGCCCGCCCTCCTTTTGGTATTTTTCTCCTTTGTCACCTCTTACGACCAACACGGAAAGATACGAGGAAATTTGCTCGTTTTCTAGTCCGGCACCCCACCGAGATTTTATCTTACAAAAATATTGTCTGGAGCTGTCTGGAGTCTGTGCCTGGTAGATGGCAGTAAAGGCTTACTCTATATTCCATGGTATAAAACATATCTGATAGATTGTGTATTTAGGCTTCTCTGCGTACCTCTTCGTGAGTATAAGATATTCGTAATATGCATTCAATTTAGACATTACATTATTCTTTGTATAACTTCAACAGGGTCAACCAGTGAAAGCTCAACTACCGAAGCTGGAACAACAGAATCTGGATCTACCGAAGTAACAGAAACTACTGATCTTAGCAGCACTGACGCTACTGCAACAACTGAAAGTAGCAGCACTGAGGCAACAGAAACGACAGAAACAGGCAGTACTGAAACTGCGGTGACAACTGAATCTGGCACAACAGATGCAACAGAAACAACTGAAATAGTTAGCAGTACCACAGAAACTACTGATACGGGTAGCACGGAAACAACCGATACTGAAAGTACGGACACTACTCTAACTTCCGAAACTAGCAGCACAGAACCCACAGATACAACAGTATCTGGAAGCACCGAATCTACAGAAACAACAGTATCTGGAAGCACAGAACCTACAGAAACAACCGAATCTGGAAGCACCATATCGACAGATACCACTGAGACGGGAAGCACAGAATCGACAGAAACTACTGAGACTGAAAACACTGCCACAACAGAATCAGAAACTGGAAGCACAGAGTCTACAGTTACGGAAGAAATAACAACTGAAGTATCTGGGTCTACTGAAACTACGGAATCTGATTCGACTGTGACTTCAGAAGGTAAATATATCTCTTTAGATGAATCGCTATTAGTTTCATGGGTATTGTAATAGCTTAAGTTATTTATTAATTGTTATTCGTGATGATCTGTTACAGGAACAGAAAGCATTACAGAATCCTCTACTACTGAAGGGTTATCGTCAATGGGAAGCCGAAGTAAGTGTTTTCTTAAACATTTTTTTATTATAATGTTAGTACCTACCGGTATATAGGTTAATAAGTATAATAGTATATAAGTAGTACCTCCAGGTTAGTTGATTTTTTTTTCTATTCGCATTATTAAAGAAAATGAAAATTAGAAATATTAATAAAATGAACGATCAAAACTTCGAATTTCCCTCCGAAAGCAAAGCCTAATACAAAAAATAATACAAGCACAGGTACAGTTGTAGTTATAAACAAACTAAATTCAATATCAAACTAATAGCTCTGTGAACTGAAGACGTTGCGGCTGAAATGAGTATTTTTAACGTTTTGAACCCATATATTTCCGCTGTTTTCAATTTTCTAAAATAAATTTACAAAACAATCAAAAAATAAACTACATAATTATCGAACCTGCTCACAAAATTTCACGCGAATCGGCTGAGAAATACGTCCTGTAGAGGAAGAAGAACAACCGGAAATACCAAAATCTGAACTGACATACGAAAGTAGTAGGTATTTTGGTCAAGCTGATCGAGGAAGCACGAAGGGCTCACTCGGTAATTATCACACCATGGACATCTGCAATACCTACCACTAGTACTGTAAATGTGTTGCTGAACCTTAAGAACTCTGTTAAATCTCTTTTCAAAATGACACCATGTCATATTCATAAGGAAAGACCGAATAAGGAATAAGTTTCTTTACATAAAATTATAAAATACGTAATTATTTAGTTTGATATTACGAGTATAATATTAATAGAAAAATATTATGATATTGATTGTATTTACTTTCGTCGGTACTCGGGTCACATGCGAAATGATCATTGACAGTGTTAATATTTAATTTTCGGGGAAAATTGAGAACGGTGTAAATACATACTAACATAGGTTACCATTAGATAGGTATACCTACCTGATACTGTATTTGCGAAAAATGGGTAACATGTTCCAATTTCTATTGCTGACTATATTTTTATGTATCATAATAATGAAGAAGAGTTGTTATACATAATATACTAAAGCCAGTCATATAACAAAAATTAAACCCTTATCTATTCGCATATCTTTTATTTAACCAGCTCCTTGGGACCTCTCGTCGACTGTGGACCTGTTCACGAAGAAGCCGCGAGTTTGCAAACCGAGGTCATGCCTTAAAACCAAATTTGGATGCTGTCCTGACAAGAAGACAAAGGCTCTCGGACCTTTCGATGATGGTGAGTACTTTGAAATTCCTGATCTTATATAAATACCAAACAATAGTAAATATCTTTCAGTCTAACCTTCCCTTTCAATTTCTTTACGTTTGTTTACCTATTTCTACTTGCAAAATAGTAGGTATATACGCAATACACGCAACCTCGCCAATATCATTGGTTTTTCAGTCATCGTAGTGTGTGTGCGATCTGCGCGAACGTGTGCGAGTTCACAGTGAAATCGCTGCACGCACACAATTAAATAATCACGTTTACTGGAGAGGCGTGCATTTTTAGACTGAAAGATTTCAAGATTATCTTATTTCACAAGTAGCTTGTTTGATTTCTAGTTGAAGGCTAAATATTAAATCTTTTGCAAATAAAATTCCTTCTTTTAAATTTTTAAAGTCTGTGTGTACTCTCTGTCCTAATCTGTGACAATTTCAATATAAAGTATAATAGAATACCCAAGAAAAAATCTATAGGTTTCTTAATATCTTTATCTTAACACTTATGTAGGCTATATCGATTTATTGTTCACAATTTAATCTTTCATTTAAATTCAGCATTTAAGTATAATATAATATTTGTGACTGTAGGTTCTCTTTAAAACTTTTTACATGGTCCAGGTTGTCCCAAACCACATACGTGCAAGGAATCCCCCTACAAGTGTTGTCCGGACGGCCTGTCCCCGGCTCAGGGACCAGACCACAAAGGGTGTCCCACAGAGCCGTGCGCGGAGACTCTGTTCGGATGCTGTCAGTCTGACAACAAGACGGCTGCGCAAGGCAATGACCAGGAGGGATGCCCGCCGCCGCCACCAGCCTGCCGAGCTTCCAAGTACGGTCAACTATTCAAATTATCTACTAAAAATAACTAGTTTTGATAAATGAAGCTTCAATGAAGTATCACAACGCTTACCAGGCGGTAGGTCTCTTTGGCAAGTTTCCTTCTTGTTGGGTTCCACCATAAAATATGCCTCGAAGCAGTAGTGTGCAAAGGCTATGGTCTTTAAACGTGAAGGACACTGTAGCAAATGTAACCAAGTTTCGCAGTGACGATTACATTGCAGTGTCAAGCAGGAAGAGAGAGGTGACACTAAAACTGCTAAAGGACAGACAGGCGTGACGCTTACTATCTGGCGGGCTTGTTCGTCTCATCACATCGTCACATAAAGAAAAAAGTTCATGGTTATTTCGAAAAGACGCTGTATTTTCTGTGTAGCATGATCAATTTAAAAGGAAAGGGTCTTTCATAAGCGCTCCCTATCTTTAAATTTAAAAATTAAGAAAGTTTGTGTGAGATATCATCGAAGTTTTTTATTCGTTTGAAAGGCCTATCGATGCATTTATGTGTGACTGCTAAAAACTGAGCCTTTTTTTATATATTTTGTAGTTAAACTTACTGATCTTTTTGTTTGTAGATATGGATGCTGCAAAGATAACGAGACCGAAGCAACAGGCCCAGCAAAGGAAGGATGCCCCGAAACTACCGGTGAGTGGCAACAAAGAATACTTTTATTTTTGTATCCAACCAACAGATTTGTTAAATTAATGTTTAAACAGTCGCAGAAACTGAAGAACCCGTATGGTCTACAACAACTTTCACAACGGAGGGAGACCTTGGGTGTGCCAGCTCAGAATACGGTTGTTGCTTCGACAATGAAACTGCCGCCGCCGGTCCAGATCGTCAAGGATGTCCATGCAATACTTCAGAGTATGGCTGCTGTCCTGATGGTGTTGCACCAGGTAAAAATAACCATAATCTGTTACTTACAAAACAAATCTCGTTGCGACGCGTCATCAAACACTGGCATTTATTTGGCTATTCGAATAAGCATTGCAATCCAACGGGCCAATGCTGCCAGCATGCTGGGCACGTTGCCAACTGGTAGTGGGCTGGAGCATGTGGACTGTCTGTAGGCCTGCAATGACCATTAGGTTGCTAGGCAACTAATTGTTTTTGTTGTAGTAGGTGTGGTGTTGTACTTAGTTTGTAGTGTGTAGTTAATAAAGTTCGTATACAAACTACTACATATATATTATTTTTCTTAAAAATGGTAGCTTTTTACTTGCTACCGAAATTGTAAAGCTATGTTTTGTTTCGACTAAAATTTTAGGAATCAATGTACATTTTTGTAAAATGAATTAGTGAAAACATACTTAAACACACTGTCATGTATGAAATTGGCCTAATTATAAGCTTTCTCGTATATAGTATTATAAGCTCCTTCTTATAGAAAAAATATTTGTGGTGACGATTTCATTACTTGCGTTGCTTAATATCTATAAAATATTGTTTTTAGTAACTCACTTTTACTCACTTTAGGGAAATCTACATCTACTACTTCACCTCCATCTCCGAAAATCCGAAAACGGTACAGGTATTGTTTTCCATTTCCAGCCCAAGGTCCAGCATTAGAAGGTTGCGTCAAGTCCTGCAAGACGTCAACGTACGGGTGCTGTCCCGACGACAAGACGCCCGCGCACGGTCCCGACGGCGAAGGCTGCTGTCTGCTCTACGCCTACGGATGCTGTCCTGATAACTTCAAGCCTGCTGATGGACCGCATCTCGAGGGTTAGACCGAAAAAATATATACTAGTTAAACTAGTCGTTTACTTTATGAGCTGAACACAGCCTCCCCCAAAATGGGAGGGTTAGCCATAATCCTCACGCTTAGCAGCCTTGATTTGGCTTGGGGATCTCAGTGTGAGATATCAGTTCCTCAGAAAGTGCTGCTGCCCACCTTCTGCTGTGTTACCATTAGTCGCCTCTTACGACACCCACGGGTAGAGATGGGGGGAGGGGGTGACATCCTTGTGTGAATCGAACAGCATGCCATACGCCCTACAGCACTTACAAAGACAATATATTAACTGAAATGACTGAATCACGCAATATTTTACTAAAGTTGAGAGGTATGAATACGACTAATATAGTAGTGACGAGTCGAATCGGTCGCGGAAAGAAATGCGATTTCATACGGTTCGGGTCGATTATTCTGTAATGGTGAGGTAAAGTTCAAGATTGAAATATAGTGTAGAAATAGAACGTATATGTATAATAATTTTAATATTACTTAGCATAATATTTCTAAATAAATTTTATACAAATATTATCGCGTGCTACGCAAAAATCACATTTACAAAACTATGAGTTCAAAATTTCTCACCTCAAGTGGGAATTGAAACCACGTCCCCCGATTTACGTACCGGGTGCCTTAATTACTGGGAAACATATGATCTGTATCATATGTAAACATATGTACGTGATGAGAAATTTTGTAGTCTTAAAATTTCTGAATATGACTAAGGTTGAGATTTTGTAAAAGGTTAATGACAACTATACTTTTACCTTATGTCACTCAGGTTGTGGATGTCAGAACTCTCGGTATGGCTGCTGTCCTGACAACATCACCGTGGCCTCTGGACCTGATAATAAGGGCTGCGGCTGCCAGTACACAGAATTTGGATGTTGCCCTGACAGGTAGGTACACCATTTCATAAATTTAATATCCTTTCACATCTTGCAATTTCTTATATAATGACACCATCATCCGGAAAATGTCCACTATGAAACAATTGCATCTCCCGTTTAGGGGGAGTTTGCTATGATCCCTGTGCTTGGTAGTCCTCTTGAGAATCACAGTGTTAGATGGCAGTTCTTCAAAAGGCGCTGCTGGCAACCTTCTGATATTTTTCCTTCTGTCGCCTCTTACCGCTTCCAGAAGAAGATACGGAGGGCTACGATTCTAGCTCTACACCCCATAGGCAAAATTGAAATATAATGACATAATAGTACATAAACACTCTGAAGATTTTTATTACAAATATTCTGGCACTGTCGGAGAAAAGACCACCCATCTTGTCACTATTCATTATATAACTACTACGATCCTATACCGTATGTATTATAAAAGCGTAGACCTAATACGTATATGTACACTACTGTTCTTCGGTTCCTTTATCTAAAACCATTCCGTCAGGCATTCTGACGCTTCCGGCCCAGACTTCGAAGGCTGCTTGTGCCACACATACCAGTTCGGATGCTGTCCTGATGGTGTCACGATTGCCCGCGGACCGAACGGTCAGGGCTGCTATTGCCAACAGTCCAAGTTTGGCTGTTGCGGAGACGAGCAGACCCACGCTAAGGGACCAAACAAGGAAGGCTGCGATTGCGCGACAAGCAAGCACGGATGCTGTCTCGATGGAACGACAGAAGCTACTGGTCCTAAGTTTGAGGGTTGTACTGATAAGCCTGAGAATAAACAAGGTAATTTAAATACCTACTTCATAATGGTATCATGATTTCGACTTGCTGCTTATAGTCCAGATCACGATTATGATTGTAGATAGTTATTAGATCGATTACCTGACGCTGTGAAGGCATCCGCATCAAGAAACTATTGCCTTAATTAAGGCCCTTACTCCTAGTAAAAAAAAGTAGATTGTATCCACAGCTGGCTTGACCACCGCCACCGCTGGCTTGACCTTCGACTCATGGTTGAAGGGTATTTTGCGAATGCTCCCCTGACTAACACCCTCAAGTAGTAAATCTGTCGCCAAGCACATAACAGTGGCACCTAACGGCGGCATTCACAAATTTGACTTAGCAACTGTATGTCTCAAGGTGACAGGAACAGTGCAGTTCGTTACTAACGACGAGATTACCGCTTACCTATCATTTGTATGTAGATGTACACACAGACACACTTTGGTATAATGCCGTTGATTTTTTTCCTAATACCCTGAAGCTAGTGTGGTGTAGGTATATATTCAGGGGACGAGTAATCAAAAAGAGTTTCTAAAGTATGTTCGTTGTTACTTAAGTAAAACTCAGCATATCTAAACTTCCTGACTCAGTCTTATCGAAAACTGTTTTGCTCCAGCTGCTTGCAGTCTCAAATTTGAGCGAGGTTCGTGCCGCAACTACTCTGTCAACTGGTACTACGACACTCAGTATGGAGGCTGTTCGCGGTTCTGGTACGGCGGCTGTGAAGGCAACGGGAACAGATTCGCCAGCAAGGAAGAATGCGAGGACACCTGCGTCAGTCCACCGCCTAAATGTATGTGCTATTTATCTATAGATATACTGGTAGTGACAGTTTCAAAGTCAGACAAGGTATACTTGATTATTTTCTTCATCTTCTTCCTGTCATAAGACCCAGTGTAATTTCCCAGATGCCTGCAAACTGCCTCAAATCAAGGGTGCCTGCCTTGGATACAACGTGCGCTGGTACTTTGACAATGAACGTGACAGCTGTACCAACTTCATATACGGTGGATGTCTCGGCAACAACAACAACTTTGAGTCGAGGGAGCTTTGCCAGGCGCAGTGCGAGCCTGAGAGAACTCTTGGTATGGAAAATTTATGTCTTTTTCTCATATTTTTGGTTCCATAAGTTAGTCGTATTATTGTTTATATCAATCTTGAGCACTAGATGGTATGATTCCTGATGAGCTATCTTAAATGAGAAGAGAACAGCTGCGTGTGTATTAATTAAGCCACCAAGCTGAGTATTCATAGCTATATGACTGAAGAGCAAGACAGCCAGTGAAAAATATCAGGACCCCGAGATATACATTCAAATGTCTCAGGGGGTGGCCCTGTAGTCCTTTGGTTTGAAGTACTGCTGCTAGTCTTCTGAGTTTATGGGCAAGCCGTTGGTCCCCAACTTTCAAAAAAATACAAGCGTTTGAACACGACCTCTGATGATGGCAAGGAATGATGCGGTCGTAGATGGAGCATTCTTTCTAATAGGTACCTAGACTTGAGTTCCAAGTTATAATTATCAGAAAGCACGGTGGCTTTGTTTCTTCCCTTGAATGTCATCACCAATTTCATTAATTGGAATTGCAATACACCCGCAGATCAATGCACTCTAAGCATTGAAAGTGGCTCCTGCGCCGGCAACTACCCTCGCTGGGGCTTCAACAAGGAGACACGTCGTTGTGAGAGGTTCACCTGGAGCGGGTGCGAAGGAAACTCCAACCGTTTCAGTACTGAGGCAGCTTGCTTACTGCGGTGCAACCCGCCTGGGGAGCCTCAACGTAAGTTACCTGTTTATATCCTAATATAACTGAAGAACTGTACATTTTGTGTAATTGGTCTAACATGGCATGATGGTAGCTAGAAATGTGGCATGGTAGATAGAATTAATTATTCCTCAGAGATTATAAACTTGGAAGACTATGGTGTAATACTAGACTGAACAATTTTCTTGATACTTAAACAAGTATTGTCAAATGTCAATATTACCTACCTATCTGTACCAATACACCAAAGTTGGGGGTACTTGTATTGTTCCTGCCACAAGCGTTAATTTCTTCTAGCTTCAACTTAAGCTCTAAACTTCTAAGAGGAATGGTATTGAAGTGAAGTGTAAGAAGGGAAAATTAATGTGGAACTAGTGAGGGTATAATGAATGCTTTGTTTACAATATTGTAGAACTTGGAAGGATATAATTTAGAAATGCATAATACTATAGCGATCGACGCGTTCATTTTACAATTATGTGGGAGTTAAGCTATTGCCACTACATTCGAGTAGTATCTTTAATATCTTGATTTTATATCTTCTATTTTTATTAATTGTAATTATGACTAATTTTTCATTGAATCTGTATGTTGCTTGGGGAGTAGAATACTCTTATAATTTGCATGTGGTGTGGTGTTTACCTATCTCTTTATTTTCTATGTACTTGCATATAACTTTCTGTTTCTAAAACTTTTCTCATTGACCAACACAAGATTTATTCCACTGCGTATCAATTTTGCTACGTATAAATACCACGAATACTATAGCTTCTAAACGGAAGCCAAGGTCAAGGTCAATGAGAAAAGGTCACTAACCATGGTTGCACGCACAGCTGAATGCTCGGAGCCGACTAACGTGGGCAACTGCACGGACATCGAGGCTCTTTGGTCATTCAGTCAGAGCGAGAACAGATGTGTGCCTTTCCACTATACTGGCTGTGGAGGCAATGCCAACCACTTCCGGACCAAGGAACAGTGCCAGGAAGCTTGCCCCAGCGCTTTCGGTTAGTATCGTATTATAAAAAAATATGAATCATTTCATTCAGTAGGTACAGGTGTATAAAAACCCAAATTTCTCTAGGTCTCATAAAATAGTCGGTGAGCCTGTTGCCATCTGCCGGGATCAATCCTAAACTTCACACTGTTACTTATTGATCTTAGTATTATTATTTGAATATAGCTGGAAATTAAAAGGTATGTTTTCAACATAATTAATATAAAAATAATTTATAAAACTCCTTCGCACATCACTAAGTTGACTCTAAAAACCACCTCGTTCTACCAAGATAGTTAAAGCATGGTGTTCAAAGTATTGTGAGATGCAACAGAGATATTACACTTATTTTTCAACTGCAGAATAAAAAATATGCTAAGAAAAGAGAAAGAAAATTGTGCACAGTTTATTGGTAATTTTTTTAGTGGTACCTAGTTCAAATATTTATTTAAACATTAACCTTGAATTGTGGTTTTGCTTGTAACATAATATGGCATGTTGATTGATGGTGATGGCACTATAGATATAGATAACTAATTTCCTATTCTTATCCATAGGGTTACACCATTAGTTATTGTGAAACCCCCCTTTTCAAATGTTGGCAAACATCAGTTGCACCTATGGAAATAAACAAAATGACGAGCGTAATATTAATCTTAAAAAATAAGTTCTAATTAAATTATTGTATATTAATAGAAACTGTAGTAAAATTTAAAAAAAAACATGATTTTTTGCCAGTCCTGTACCTATTTTGAAGGCTAAAAACTAATGATGATTTATTTTAAAGTTTATTTAGTCCTTTTTAATATTTTGCAACACAGTGGTTCTTAATAAGTATACCTACGTAACTATTATTTCTAAACAGGAATCATGCATTTGGATTTTTGAGAGCAAATGAAGTTCATATTAGTATAAAAATACTGTATTACGTAAGTAAAAAAGATCCGAATATTATATTATTCGACTAATTCTGTTGTCTTGATCAAGGCGAATTCGGTATGTTTCGCTGCGATGTAAACGTACCGAGTTTACAGTCCCAAATTCTCCTTGAAAAAAAGCTCCAGATATTGAAACTATTTTGGATTTTTCTGACACTGCCTAAGTGAATGCGTCTGAAAAATCCAAAATAGTTTTAATACCTGGTGCTTTTTTATATATCCCTTATTTCTATTTAAATGAAATCACTTAAGTTTTTGTCATAATACAGAATTAAATATATTTTCCAGTACCCGAACTGTGTACACTGCCGGCTTCAACTGGAGACTGTTCTGACTACAGAGAGAAATGGTACTTTGATACTAAGGACCAGAGGTGAGCAAGACTGAACTGTTACGTATCTAATAATACTTTTACAGCTACTTTTACAGGTAGCATTATGAGACGGACAAGTCGCTGTCAATTAGAGTTGCAATGTCACCGTCGTCCTCGTCTCGGGGACACCTCCTATTTAGCCTCAACCTTATTAGCCTTATTTTAACCTTAAATTTACAATTTTAATTTGCACTACACTATAGTTAGACTTAGATTAGAACTTCAACTTGAGAACGGGCGCGTTATATGAATTAAAACCGAGCGCTGTGCCCTCTCAATATTGATCATCATTTAGCTGCACTTCCCCAACTGGAGATTCAATATGTTAGAAAGGACTGACACAGGGTATCATCATAAACACACTTGAGTTCGTCCAGTCATTTCACATGCTGCAGTGCCTTTCAAGTCTAAACACAGTATTGTTTGTATCACTACTCCTTCGAGACCGAATATCTACGAATATATAACAAAATATATGGTACCTACCAAGATGGACTGCTAAAATGACCTTCCACCTGATAGATAGTTACTTACGTATTCCTATGTATTGTATCCAAACCAATCATGTAATTATCTTTTATACAAAATTGCAAAAATAATTACATTAGTACCAGATTAGATAACAGTCAATATTATACAAATAGCGGTAAATAAATACTGTTCCTTTGAAAAAAAAAACTCAAAAGAAATGCTATTATCTAAAGGGAGATTAAACTTCTCGGCACCAGTCATTTTCTTTTTTATAGCTAAATTACATATCAAAAAACTAAAATGTCTTACCTCGGTTTACATTTGTTGGTTCCTTAAATAGTTCCAATCACTTATTATTTTAATAACAACGATGTTTTGTATCCCATAGTAATATTATTTTTTCCATCTTAAAATAAAACCGTTCCAACCTTACAACACTCCTGTCTCAAACGCACTGTGCGACCAGCAACCATCCACACTTTTCTAAACATAAACTAAACACTTTTACCGTTGGCTCAACATCTTCGAACGCAAGCATACATTGATCCCTAACTGTGATACCCAGATGTCGTCAGTTCTACTACGGCGGCTGCGGCGGTAACGGCAACAAGTTCGATACAGAAGGAGAGTGCTCCGCGCGCTGCTCCTCACAACCCACCACCACCGCGGCACCGGCCGTCACTGCGCCCGCGCCCACGCCGCGTGCTACCACCGACCTCTCGGGTATGCTCTCTCTTTGATTCATCATGATCATGAATAAGGAAGGTATATAGCCACCAATGGCGGATTAACACATTTGCTGCCAGTAGGCCATTCAAATTTTGTCGCCCCTTCTGATCCATGCATTTCGATACACTACGCAGATAAAAGAAGGTTAGTGAAAATATTTTAGAATTCTTTGTTTTTAAAATAATCTATCTGGAAAATTTAGAACTGATTTCATTCATTCTAAACCTGTCCAGTAAATTTTCTATACCTACTAATATAATTTACTCTAAACCAGTTTAGTAAATTTTCTGAGCTCCTAAATAATGTAATCCATGATATAAAGATACTGATATTTAACATCATTGCATTCCATAAATTGCACTGTTTCTAAACAAATGGTATTAATCACAAATATTAAAATATATAGGAATACTTATACTAATTTTTTGATTTGTCGCCCCCTAAAATCCAGCCTTCTCTGCCTGCTGGCAAATCCGCCACTGATAGCCACAACCTTCTCAACTCTTCACCGCTCACTACTATCTCGCCGTAACTTCGCCGGTGGTGTCGCTTCATGAGACGTATTACTTAGCATTCCATGGATTCACAGTTCGGGTGCCGGCTCCATAGCGTTGCAGAGGAAGAGGCTAGAGGGACCTGCGACTCCAATAAGTTACTTATTACAGTGTATTTCAAACTTGAAGACCAGATGTATTTGTATGGTACTGCTTGGAGGTTTGGGAATATCTAACATTACAGTGTTGCCCACCAAGAGGCACTTTTTTATAGCTGATGGGCTAGCTTTTGACCACTTTCTCATTTGATGTGGTCGAAAATGTTGTTCAGGTTAATCTATATTTACTGGCT
Source organism: Plagodis dolabraria (assembly GCA_963854805.1). Lineage (NCBI taxonomy): Eukaryota > Metazoa > Arthropoda > Insecta > Lepidoptera > Geometridae > Plagodis > Plagodis dolabraria. Next base: position 6,649,920 of record OY978459.1, on the reverse strand, counting down.
CTTAAGGACAGCTGCGATATATTTTCTACTTAGTGGTAGCCAGACGGGCATTCACAAAATGCTCTATACGACTGCTATACTAAGACAACAACCGGGACGGACGACTTAACGAGCCCGAAGCAAGCACTCTTGCTTCTTGCGAAAGACGTTTACTACCTAATAGTTATTCCCTTGCATATCGATGGACCCGGCATGGCCACGGCTTAACCATGGAATGCGTTATGAAATCGACTAACTCTTGACCACTAAAACCAACGAGATGTTATTTTTTCGATGACTAAAACACACGTGCTATTGCAGAGTACTGTTTCCTCGCGATCGACGCCGGTCCGTGCAACCAGCTGGAAGAGAAGTGGGCGTACGACTACACGAAGGGCAAGTGCGTCACCTTCCAGTACGGAGGGTGCGGAGGGAACCAGAACAACTTCCCCTCGAAGAAGTACTGCAATTACTACTGCAAGCCTGCGCAAGGTCAGTCTACTTTTAAAACAATGTACTATAGTTATAAAGATATATACACATTTATATTACCTTATTGTCATAAAAAGTAACGTGAGTTTTCATGATTTCACAGCCTCGAGGGCTGCTTGACGCGCACTCTGCACAGTGCGCGTCAAGCAGCCCTCGAGGCTGCCCGCATTCCTTGAGAATGAACATCTTTACTGTTCGAACACCGGTCGGAGATTTCGACTAAACACCGTGAGTGCTAGTCGGTATATTTAGTCAATAATATATTACCTTACATTGCTAAGATATTATTTTAAAATGGAAACACAATCTTTAGAGAGGAAGTCTAAATTTCATCAAGTTTATCATTGTTTGGTAAATATTCTACATCGTCATAGAATTATTTCTGGCATTATCATAAAAGAATGCACATTGTTCCATAAGTTACAGTCTAAAACCATAAAAATATGAAAAACTACTTTTACCAATGTAATCGATTCAATCAAGACTTATAGGTTGTCTAAATGCTTTTATTGTAGTAGCTGTATATAGTTCGCAGTGTTTTGTTAATAAAGACATAAAGCGCATAAAAAGAAAACAATTCAATAACTCTTTCAACCATAGGCATAAAAAGATCCTAAGCCTGTGATTACAACAATATTGTAAATATCGTAAAAAATCTCCGAATCTCGCGGACTACGTGATCCAGTACTAACAGTAGTTTGACGACCTACAAAACCATAATATAGCAACAAAGCCGAAAAATATTATAGAGTTAATTTATCGCCATAGGTACATATTATAGACAAGACTATCACTATTTATGGTAACCCCTTGAAGGTTACCATAAATAGTGATAGTCTTGTCTGTGTTATGTAGCAGGTTTGGCATATAATCGACACTGCGTAATGAAAAACAACAGAGAAGGTTGAAATTCAATCATAGCTGCTAGAATGTACTGTCGTATGCTTGGCGACAGATTTATATCTTTTAAAGGCGTAGCGCGTCGTAAAGCAGTTTTATTTTACTGCTGATAGACTAAGCCTTAGATTGTAGTTAACAAAATCTCAGCCGATTGTTATTAAGGATGTTTTTCAGGCTACCCCGCTTATAATGGCACTTAAAATTAAATTTAGATTATTGCGGGCCGCTTTTACTGCCTTCATACTGCCCAATTTACTAGGACTAGTGCCGGAACATACTGTTAAACCTTGGGTTACGGATTTTCTACTTGAGTTTGCTAGCTAAACAAGAGGCAATACGCAAAACGCCCTAACCATCATGCTATAATGAAGGCCATCCTAAGACAACAACTAGGACCGAAGGCTTGATAAGGCCTCTGAAGCCTGAAAGCTCTTGAAGTAGAAAATTACACAGCGGTTACCCATCCAAGAAATGACCGCTGCAGAAGGTGCTTCTGCTGAAACTAATTGTATTAAAGAAGGTTATTTTTTTTAATGTTATTAAGCACCCGAAGTTAGAAACTATTGTAGTGTTATTCCACTGATACTAAATCATTACTATTATAATTTATTAATATAATAGTACTTCATTTGAAGCACTATTATATTAATTTGGGCAAGATCGATAAAATTTTGGACTAAAGCGACCATCGGTTAAGCGTGGCTTCAATGAAGCATATCGTTCTATGAAGGGTGAATCGGAGAACCATATCAAGCTCGAGAAATGTGTACATGATCTTATTATCATCAAGCAAGATAGATACAAACACTTTATGTTCATACTATAAAAAAAAAACATAACAGAGAAAATTAACACACATATTATGTGTCGGATCAAAATAATGATAAATTTGTGTAACAATCGTGAAAACCTAAGACAACATCATATTATGTATAAAAAGGGTGGTTTTGTTGATTAAAAAAATTTCTTCCAGACAACCGAACAGAAAGGATTTACAAAAAATTGCCAGGTTGGCAATTTACTAGGTAAACATAAATATTATTCACGAAGTACTATTGAAATAAATACCTAAGTATATTGAAATATATACCTATAATATACATTAAAAAAATAAACTTACTTACATAATAATATAAATAAATACTTACGAGTATATACCTACATACATACACGTATTTTTTTTTTTATTTTTTTTTTAATTGCTGATAGGTTAGCCTTTGACCACAATCTCACCTGATGGTAAGTGATGATGTGGTCGAAGGTGTTAACAGGCTTAACCTAGAATGACTGGCTCTCAAGGACAGCTGCCGGAACACACCGTTAGGTGCTTGGCGACAGTTTTTCAACTTGAGGGTGGTCGCTAGCCAGGCGGGCATTCGCAAAAATGCCCTTCCACCATGCTGTGAAGCTCAAGCCCGCGGCGGGATTCGAACCATGGACCTGCTGCGCAGCAGTCCATAGCCAAAGCCACTGAGCTATCACTGCTTCAAAAATATTTATACATACATACATACATAATAACAAGGTGGTGTGATTACAGACATCTGCCAGCTGCCAATGCTGGCGGGTCCGTGCGATGAATCGCTGATGAGGTGGTTCTACGACGCTTCTACTGATTCTTGCAGCCAGTTCACTTACGGAGGCTGCGAGGGCAATGAAAATCGGTGAGTCACTTCGGAGTAATAAATTACCTTTTAATTAATCATTTGCATAGTCAATTTTATTACACAGGGTAAATTATTCAATTTTAAAATGTAATCCGCAGAGTATGCGATTACAAAGTTATAGAGTTGGGTCATCATTAACAAGTTTAATGCCCGCCTTCCACTGCGAGCGGAGCGGGCTCCGTACGGACTCCGTATAACTCGCAACGGCTTTCTTCATAGAAGTGCTTCCACTGTGAATGAGCGGATTGAGCGGATCAAAAGAGTACAAAAGTGGTCGCAGAGTTGAGCGCATTTCCAACGGACTCCGTACGGACTCAATTCAACTCGCAACGCAAAATTTCATACAAATGCTTCCACTGCGAGCGAGTAAGCGGAACGGATTGAGCGAGTTTAAATGGGTCCGCTGCGTCATGGCGTCGCACGCGAGTTTTGAACGGACTCAGCTCACCTCCGCCCCCCGTCGCCACCCCTTCCCCTTTCCTTGCCCGCTTTCGTCTGTCAGTTCAGAAAGCGCAACGTGTCGGCATGGAGCTGTTCATTGAACCAGTGCGGCAGTACCCATTGTTGTGGGACACCAACCACAAAGATTATCGTCATGGGGATAAAAGTATTTATGTAATCCTCTTCACTGAAATCGTCAGACATCGTTATCGCAAAATGTACCGCGCGACTTACTTCCTCTGTGGATCGCCTGGCACTGAGATATTTCTGCGCCTCCTTGCTCATCACCGCGCCTCTGGTAATGGAAGGAAAACAACTCGCTCATCCAACCCTGCTCATTTCCCAGTTCCCACCTCACTCGCTCCGCAAAGCCCTCTGGTAGTGGAAGGCAAAATATGAAACTCTTTTTTAGTGGAAGTGTAAAACTATTTTTACTCCGGTCCGCTCAGATCATAAAGCTAATTGCAAAAATAGTCTTGTTTGTAGTACAACGTAAGTTGAACTATAGATGTCGCTCCATCCCAATACGATGGTTAAAGAACGAGAGGAAAAATTAGAGTTATGAGTCATATGTCGTGTTAGCTCAGTATGTCAGAGCATACCCTGGCTATAGGGGTGCACATAGAGATATAATTTCTCTTTTCTGTGGGGGTGCATGACGCGGGTTGCAATCCCGCATACTACTATAATTTTTTCTCCCGAAAATTTGTAATTTTATAATGTAATCCTCAGAGCATGCGTTAAATACAAAAATAAACATATTAAAATAAAAAATTACTACCAAACTTAAACGATTTTTTTTTGTGATGTTATCTTAGCTTGCGATAGTGCTTATAATCATGTTTAGAGATATAGAATGGTAGCGACTTATTATGACAGTTAAGTTTTTGAAAAGGCACTTCTTTCGATGAGATGAAATCAATCAGTCTGGTTGATGGTCGCACCGTCCTTTATGACTTTATGACAATTAAAATAAAATAAGAGCACGCATAATTTGCGTCTGTCCAGCCAGTCTCGATGACCAGGCAGTTCAGGTACCCAATGCGTAAAGTAGCGTAAAGTTTTGAAACACCAAAAGTTTTGTGCTCAAGAAATTTGTAAATGTGATATTTGGTTTAAATTTATTGAAAACGAGGACTTTTTCTCGTTTTTTTTTTTGTTTTTTGTCCTCCACAGACTTAAAGTAAAAAAAATACATATTTTTGTGAAAAGCCAGTTATCTACAAAACAAAACTAAGCGACTTATAGGTTGGCAACACGTGCAAAATTTCTATAATACTAGCCAGTATTGGACATGAGAGAGAGCATCTATATCTCCACAAAGCAAAAGTTGCCAACTTGTTTCCAACACGTTTGTAATATAAGTTGCCAACTTTTGTTTGGTCCAGATATAGATGCTTCAGTATTACTCTCATGTCCTTATGCAAAGCCGTGCCCATTCCCCGCCGTCAAAAACCGAAATCATTTCATATATTCCGTTCAGACAGCCTCATTCGTCAAAGAGCGTACAGTCCTCTGGAATATCTAGATCTTGGGTGCGATCCTCGTCTCTAATACTCAAAGGGTACAAAAACAAATCGGAGCAGTCTACTGTCTGAACTTGTGCCCGTTAGGGGGCAGTTAGTTCGCGAGGCCTATAGGGTCGCATCTTATCACTTTAGAGTGAACGCATTTAGCGAGGTTTCGCTAGATTTTATATATATCTTATTTTTCATTTGGTTTCTTGTCTTCCAGCTTCGAAAGCCGTCAGGAATGTGAGAACAGATGCAAGACTGGACCCGTGGCATCGTCTACTGCACCGCCAACAACAACAACAACTGTCAAGGTACCATGTCACTTGGATTTCGTTTGTTGATTTTACATAGGTTTAGCATGTACCATGAGATATTTGTACTCTATCTGTTTTAGATGAAAAGAGAAGTGTTTCTACATAGTGTTATGTGCCTTCTTATATACCAGTGCCATTCTTCAATTTACCGCATACTACAAATAAAACGCTTCAACCTGGCTGCAGCAATTTGTATGGCAATTTTTCTTGAATCTGCCAATTTGAAACGGCAATCTTTTTTCGTTTTTGGTAGAGCTGCATATAATACGGGCTCAAAAGATTGTGTTGCATCTGCAGAAAAAGTTTCATTGTATTTTTTATTTCATACTCGTATTTGCACATTGCATTTCAAGCAACCGGCGGAACTTGTGTAGTATAATACGTTATTATGATTATTGTCATTGCGACGCACGTAACCCCAAAACCCCAAGATCACGAAAGGAGAGAACTGATATTGTATCCATAGCGAACTTCTCGAAAGGAAATACTTCAGATTCAGATTCAGATTACTTTATTGTTAAACTGTGTTACATTGGGTTCTTATAATATAAGTAATAGTATCAACAGCTTTGTTCATAGCGAACATACAATATTTTATGCAGGTAGTAAATGATAATTTTAATATAAATTTTAAATTAATGTCAGTGATACATTATTAAAATAGATTATTTTCAACTTTATAATGTCAAGTTTACATAGAAAATATTAATTACTTAAATAATGTCAATAACCATACAACATAGCATCAGTCAAGTTTGAAATTTTATCATTAAAATATTCATTTAATGTATAGTAACTCTTCAATATCAGAAAATTAAATAATTTGTTCTTAAATATAATTACACTCTCCGATTCCAGTATTATTCTTGGTAAATGATTGTATATTTTGGGAGCCATACCACATACACCCTTAGTAAAACCTGCAGTTCTATGCGGGAGTATCTTTATTTTATTTTTGTGTCTGTCTCTTTGACGGAACTCAAATAACTGAAAATTATTTCTTACGAATAGTGCCATCTCAAAAACATACAGACATGGGAACGTCAATATTTTTAATTTTAAGAAATGTGGCTTACAAGAATCTGTAGACTTTAGATGACACACAGATCTTAAACATTTCTTTTGTGCCTTGAACAGGGTTTCACGTTCCGTACAGTTTCCCCAAAAGATAATACCATAACGTAGGGTAGATGTGACATACGCATGATAAGAAGTCATTACAGCTGATTGACTAACCACTTTTGACAGCAGGTAAAGAGCATATGAGTAACTATTAAGTTTTGCACGTATTGACTCGGCATGTATTTTCCAGTTCAGATCAGAATCTACATAAAGACCCAAAAATCTCGTTACTTCAGTGGCAATATCTTATGATGCCAAAAAAATATAAATTTATGTTGAAATTCCATTTACAAACCATAATCGGTATGTATTTAATCTTCCATGTCAGGTTGAAAACAGAATCAACGTAGACTCGCCACCAGAGTGCTCAATATCTTCGGAGCTAGAAGAATGCCGGCCAGAGAACACCGGCGAGGTTTGGTACTTCGATCCGGACTCAAACGTGTGCTCTGCGCATCAGAACATAGAGTCGGGCACGGAGTGCAGGACCACGGGCACGTTCTACTCGCAAGAAGCATGCGAGCGGTCTTGTGGCGTCTTCAGAAACCTCGGTAAGATTTAATATTTAATTATTATAATTGTCTGTTATATTTCTATTTTCCCATTCGCGTTTAGTAAAATTCATGGCTGCTATGGAGTCAGGTGCAAGACGTTGCGCCAGCAGTATTGGTGAAGCGTGACTTACTGTAGTTCTGCGCCCACAATACTTTTCACAACCATGCAATTTATACTTTTAAGGGCGAAATATTCTTATGTATACTATGAAAAAACATTTTAATAATCTATCAGCAACGCGCCAAAATAATTTCACCCGATGTTTAACATATACTTACGGCATTTTTTTTAACATTTTGACTTCTATCTCACCTGATGGTCTGCGATGATGTGGTCGAAGATGTTGTTAGGCTAACCAAATTACTGGCTCTCACATTATATGCACAATTGTTTGATGTTCCTACTTATTTAAGTATTATTTGTAAGATCTATAAGTATTCTCTGTGATTAATATATAAAGGTATGGACATTAATTAATCTATCTCTGTTTTTCTCTATCTGTTTTTGAGGGACTACATCAAAAATCATTAGGTTCTTGAGGAATCTCGTTATTGCCAATACTACATAGTCTAAGTTTAGAGGGCATGTTTCTAAGTGACCTAGTATTGTCCGTTGTTTACACAGATGTATGCAGATACGTAGTAGACCCAGGGCCATGCAATGAATACGCAGCTAAATACCAGTACAATGTGACGTCGAACCGCTGCGAGGAGTTCGCGTACGGCGGCTGTCTCGGCGGTCCGAACCGCTTCTCCACCGAGCAGGAGTGCGAACATGTCTGCATGTCCGCTGTCGGTATGTCGCTTCCACTCTCATCTCTCAATATTTGTAAATGCATAAAAAAAAACAGTTTCAGCGTAGATCTCCAACAGGTTGTCGGTGCCGAGTGGGAAATTTGGTATTGGGGAGTTGCTGAAATAGGGTACCGTAAAACCGTCTTTTATTTCTCCAATACCTGTCAGTGGTGATAAATTATGAATATATTTATTCGGATTATTTATATAAGCATTTAAGCATGCTGAACGGGAACATTAAAACTCGTAGCCGCTAGTTCGGATCCCGTAGTAGCCAATAATTTTTCCATCTAACAGAATTTTAATATGACTATACTTTTTTAATATTGTTAAGTTTGCAATGACTTGCAATTTTGAATTACATTACAAAATTACAAATTTACGAGAGAAAAAATTATAGTCATGTGAGGCTTCTGTGGTTGTATTCGCGAGCCCAACACATATTTAAACCACAATATAAGTATAGATTAATGATAACAAATAATTGGATAAAAATTAATATATTAGAAAAACACTTAAAAATATAAAATGTAGCTAGTGACAATTCCACCTATTTTTTCTGTTAGGCCAACGTGACGTTATAAACTCCACGGAGCCAAACCGGAAGAATTTTTGACGCGTTACGCTTCAACACGCACCATCTTCAGGTCTTAACTTTTCGAGCGCACGATCTAGATATATGTTTATGTTTTTAAGTGTTTTTCTACAGTATTAATATGTTTGTTTATTTTGTTATTATTACATAAATATAGATTTTCGTTAAGTAACGCCTGAATCTATTAATTACTATATAGTTGTTTCACATATATATTTCTGCAATATCATTATCATCATTCTTCTCCAAGTATCGCCTATAAACTAATAAAGGCTTGAGGATACTACGTACTTACGGCTTACTGCAGCATTAAATTATCCAACATTTCTCAACAGATCCATGCACGCTGCCTCCTGAACCCGGCAACTGCTTGGGCCGTATTGAGTTGTGGTACTACGATCAGAGCCAAGATCTGTGCAACCAGTTTGCTTACGGAGGCTGCGGAGGCAATGAAAACAAGTATGACATACCAAGACTACTTTTTAATTCTAAATAAAGGGTTCTATTATATTCTAAGCAGAATTTTTTCTGAGAACAAACTTTTATATATAATTAATCCGTATGCTACCTCAGTTCTGTTTCCATGTCACCATTACTATTCAGTCCACATAGTCTTGCATGGCTTTGAAGTCTATTGAGCCATTTTAATTTAACCATCATTTAGAGATCTTCATTAGGTCTACGTAGTTAATTTGTACGGAACAGATCAATATGTTTATTTTAGAAACTCAACTGTGTGCCTGTTTAGTGTTTAGAATCTTAACATTAAGTTAAACTTTAAATTGTATGTAAAACTGGGAGCAACCATGCACTTGTCCCACTGGGGCAGAAGTCAGAACTTCTTACAACTCTTGATTTAAAAATATGTTTAATTTTGTTATCAGGTTCGACACTCGTGAATTATGCGAGGGTAGGTGCAAAAAACAACCTTCGCCTATTGTCACCACCACAACGCCGCTGCCAATCGAAACAACTAGACAGGTATGCAAAAAAACATAAATTCCATGAAATATTTTTAAGCCTCAAGAACTGCTTTTTATCCAGACACAAGTTCCATAGGTCTATAATCTAAAATTATCTTCCTAAGAATGTTAATTGACAACTTCCATCACCAGCCCCAGCCAGAAGATGAATGCCGCACGCCCAGCTCTTTGGAACCTTGTGGCAGAAACTTTACGGTGTTCTACTATGACCATATTACTAGCAGTTGTAAAGTGGCTGACATCGGCGATTGTGGCCATCCCAACCGTTACCGCTCCGAAGAGGAATGCGAGAGACGTTGCGGAGTTTTCAGAGACCTTGGTAAGAAGCATTGTTGTACTTAATTACACACTCATGGATCAGTGTTTCCAAATGATTGATATTTTGAAGCGCTCGTAGCCAAGTTTGCTTAGTCATTCTGAATCGATCAACAAAGTTAAGCAACGTCCGCCGCGGTCATGACTTGGATAGGTGACCGCTGGTGACATTACTACTGAGCGCTTCCGTGCTTCGGAGGGCACGTTAAGCCGTCGGTCCCGGCTGTTGTCTTAGGATAGCAGTCGTTACAGCATGGTGGTAGGGCACTTTGGAAATGCCCGCCTGGCTAGCTACCACCCTCAAGTTGAAAATCTGTCGCCAAGCACCTAACGGTGTGTTCCGGCAGCTGTCCTTGAGAGCCAGTAACTCTAGGTTAGTCTGAACAATATCCTCGACCACATCATCACTTACCATCAGGTGAGATAGTGGTCAAAGGCTAATCTATAAGGCATAAAAAAAAAAATAGATTTGAAGCCTTCGAGGAATAGGTAGCATTGTTACAAACTCAACCAGAATAGACAGTTACACCTAGCGGTCTAGGGCCTAGTTAAGAAGGGTTTTGAAGGAAAGGCGTTTTTATGCTTATCAAGTATTCGTGATCAGCATTTCAGTGATAGAATTTTATCTTTAAAACCTGTGGACCTCACCATCGCTGTCTATGACCGCTACGGCCCACTTTTATCTATAGTATGTTTGCACTTAATAAGTTGTTATACGTAGCAATAATCCTGGAAGCCTTTTGTCTAAATCAAAGTATGTTTGTCGATGCGTTTGCGGCAGTGCTACGGTTAGCCTGTAGTCCATTTTCAAAATGCTTATGCGGGATACATATCTAAACCTACAATAGAACTCAGAACTTTCTAGCCTATTCTAGCAAGCAGTAGTGGTTAAAATTCTAATTGATGACAAAATCCATTGATCTTGAAATTATCTACATGACATATATACCTACAGATGTGTGCCGCGCTAGGCTGGACCCAGGTCCATGCAGAGCATCCATTCCCAAGTTCTACTTCGACGCAGCATCGGGCAGCTGCAAGGAATACGCTTACGGAGGTTGCCAAGGAGGTCCCAATAGGTTCTCTACGAGTGATGAGTGCGAGGCCGTCTGTTCAGCTTCCGGCCCAGGTAACACTCATCCTTAGTAGCACATCCCTAAAATCTTTGCTTGGTGGTTGGAAAGTCATGAATACTATCTTCTATCCTAACTGTTTCTAAATTAAGGCCAGAAAGATTAGCCAAGCAGCTCACAGCCGCATCAACCTTGCTAATTTCAAAAAATAATACATTCTGTATTGTTCAATTAAAAATCTCGATAACTAACAAATAATATCAGCCAATAATAAACAGCATGAACATGATAGTAAAAATTTAAGAATCAATAGATACAGCTCACGAAAACCTTTTTGAGCCTTGATCTAGGCATCACGTGACCTGCGCAGTAGCAAAAATCCATATTCCATATGAACAGTATATTGCGCAGGTCACGTGACGTGGCAGCCAAAGCTCATAAAGTTTTGCGCGAGCTATAACTATGTTCATTAAGGCCAATCTGCACTAAAATGTGACTTGCATTCCCTAACGTTATGGTCAGTTCTGAGCACTAACCTTGGTACTGGATGTGGCAGCACCAGCGTGCCTACAGGAGGTGGCGGTGGGATCGCGATGCGGAGCGATACCGGAGCGGCGCTGGCACTATGACGTCACACGCGCTGACTGTCTTGTCTTCGCGTACCAGGGCTGCGGTGGCAATGAGAACAACTTCCCCTCCTACGAAGAGTGCACAGAGCTCTGCAGAGTCCGCCTACCCGGTACTCGTCTCGGCGCAAGCTTTCAGGCCTCATCTCTCTCATGTTTAATGTCGTTAGCTTTTTGTAGCTCGTTTAGAGTACCCGATGTGTTCGTGTGTCGACTGCTCAAACGTGTTCGTGTGATTCTTTTGAACTTTGTGACATCTTCAACATCATTGCGTATATAGTCGTTATATTCGTAGCACCGTATAGCTGCTTATTCGTACAAAGTTTAATCCGAAATATTCTTAGCATCTCACTTACTTATTGCAACACATGCACTGCTTTACTCACGCTATTTGCATGTTCTCTTTCTGGCACTGATGCACTTTTGATATCGTTAATTGTTAATTGATTTAATGATTTAGTTTTTGATTTATGATACTGCAAAAATCCTGTTTCTAGTATTTTTTTAGAATCATATACGCCGCTGCATCGCAGTTGTAGTGCGGTTTGACCTTGAGACCCGTAGACAAAAGTCAGTTAATAAAAGCTGGCACCAACAGCACATACACATGAATGCAGTTGTGTAGTGTTTATTGCTAGCGTGAAATACAGTACCACAGTTGTTTGTGCATCGCTGGACTTTACGACAGGAAGTAGATTTTGAAACGGTGCCCGTAGGGTGCCGGCATAGAATGTCGCCCCATCTCTTCCCGTGGGTGTCGTAACAGGCGACTAAGGAAAATTACCGGACGGTGGGCAGCCAGTGCTTTCTGAGGAACTCTTAAAGCCCCCTTATTGGGGTGGCTATGTTCAGCAGCGGACAGAGTTTGAATATAATTCAGTTTAAAAAGAAAGTTTTTCTAGTAGGTTATATTGTGTTATATTAATTATATACATTTGTAAGCAATTGAAACAGATGCAAAATCGTTAATTTTCAACTTCCGGTCAAAATGTGCTATTATGTTTCATTCACACAACTTTACTGTAGCACACGGAAGTGTGCTTAGTACCTTACTATTTAAAACGCTGGCTATTTTTGGGAATTACCCTTTCACCCAAATGTTAAACTTACAGGGGATTTAATAAGTGTACAGTCTCTCATCATAACGTTAAATATATCCTTAGTTTTTCAGAGCGTTATATAGAAAAGAGATCGAATTAATTACTGCTGATACGTTTGAGGATAAACAAACAAAATACAAGTAAAAGTTTGTCCACATTCGAACTGATGATCGACAGTTTTACTGATACCTTTCTAACAGAATTCAATTCAATTCAATTTATTCAAAAGAAACAATTCATTTACAACATATAACATTAACACTTAAAATTATGTAAACAGAACCTACACTAAGTTGAACACTTGTGCTGTAGGTTACTGTTACATCCCTTCTTGATGAACAATACATGTTATAATAGCAGGTATATACAACTTGCTTTATTTATTCTTTATATATTTCCTTAAAGTACTGATATAATGTTGTGTACATGCGAATGCGTGTGTGTGTGTAAGTATGTGTGTTCGTGTGTGTGTGTGTGTGTGTGTGAGTGAGTATGTATAGCATGGAGAAATTTATGAAACTACCATTAGAATTTCTTCTGTCTCACCGTAAGTTAATGTATCTATATAAGTAATTTACTAATGTTTTCTTCGCCTCAGAGGTTCTTAATGCAACAAAATCGTTGATTAATCCATTTATTTTATTATAAACATAAGGACCAAGAAATAATTCATGCTTTTTTGCTACATTGGTGTTCGTTCTATGTCGGGAAAAAATAAGGTCTTTTCGCCTTTTGCTAGTATTTAAATTTTGTATCATTGCTTTTTTGTGCATATTCAATACAATATTCACTATGTATAGCTGCCGTACAGACAATACTTTACATTCTTTGTAAAGTTTGTCTGTAGGGTAAAGATAGGGTTTATAAGTCGCGACTTTCAAAATAGCACGTTGGGCTCGTTCAATTTTGAGCATATTTGTTTTACATGATCCACCCCAAACTGTATTGCAATATGTCAAAATTGACCTACACAGGGCATTATATATGTTAAATATTAACTCAGAATGAGCTACTTCCCGCATGTTCTTAAATACGTAAATCAATTTTCTAACACGACTACTAAGGAGGTCAATGTGAGGTTTCCAAATCATCTTATGATCTATAGTGACACCTAGGTACTTTATTTGATTTACCCGCTCCAGCAAAGCAAAAATTGAATGCACTATAACGAGTCTGACGGTTTAATGGCCAGCAAGGAATATTTACGCAACGGAGAAGAACTATGTTATGAACACTTGCATGATATTATTACACCATAGATTACTTACTAATTTATCCCATCTCTTTATCCTTGCGCTACTTGCGTCTTACAAAATTCAAAGTTTTCTTTGGAACACCATGTATATATATATATATATTATAAAATGCATTTTTGTGTCTAAACGAAAGGTGCCAGATTTTAGTAATCGACCTGTAGAGTAGTTGATATATAACAAGAGTAAAAAGTGTTTATTCTTGCTAATCAAATTTATTTTAAAAATATTTCTTTTTAACTTGTGTTTAGAATAAAACTGAATATGAACTAACAAAAACACTATATAAATTCAATCCTTATGACATATTAAATTGACTTTTATACAAATTATAATACCTATTATATTTTTGATTATATGTTCATGCAAGAAAGACTACACAGGTCTTCAACATATCCCATAATTCCAGGTTCAGATGGTTCTCGTGTCTGTGATCAGTACGCAGAAGAGTGTTCGACCCTTGAGAGGACCTGTGTGTACGGCATTCGGACTGCGGTGGCACCTGAAGGTTGCGAGCGATGCTCCTGTGAAGAGCCTCCGAAGTGCGAGGAGCTGCAGCGCGAGTGTGACGCACTTCGCTGTTCCTACGGCGTACAGAGGTCCAGGACGGATGAGAACTGCGAGAAGTTAGTATGACACTACAGTAACGGAAAATATTGTCAAAATCAAGAACATCTAAGAAAGATGTTCTTGATTTTGACATTTGAAGCTAGAAAAATACTTTTTCATCCCACCATCTCGGAAAGAGTATTTCTAATCTTCAATATCTGAGTGGAAAAGCCGTTTTTATTCTCTAGAGGATAAAGTAAATTGAATTTAGAACATCGGGTGCACTAAGCTTGTGAATTAAAAAAAAACATTAAACCTATTTACTGCTACCTCTATGGTGCCGAATATATCATACAACTTTTTTTAATTTGTTAAAAACTCAGACTCGGAACCTTCTTGGTGTTCTTTTTTCAAATTGCTTTGTACGCGGTTCTTTAGTCATTTCCTCGCTGAGGTGGAATGAAAAGTTACGTGTTGCACTCGAGTGCAAAGATTTTTCACCTCGTGCTCTTTTGATTCCCTCGCTAACGCTCAGGATTCTAATTTTGAATCCTCGCTTGCTCGGTCATCAAAATTGAACACGCGGTTAAAAAGCAACTTTGCACTCTTGTATAACAAATAACTATAACGCACCTAACATCTAAGAAAAATGTTCTTGATTTCGACATTTGAAGCTAGAAAAACACTTTAATACACCTAACATCAAAAAAAGATGTTCTTGATTTTGACATTTGAAGCTAGAAAAACACTTTAACACACCTAATATTTAACAAAGATGTTCTTGATTTTGACATTTGAAGTTAGAAAAACACTTTAACACACCTAACATCTAAGAAAGTTGTTCTTGATATTGACATTTGAAGCTAGAAAAACACTTTAAAATGCTATCCGATGCGAATAGAAAACATTTGATTTATGATAACATACTAATGTTTTGATAGAATTTTGGCAGCTTGAGATCCGGCATTACTGTCAACAGTTATCTTTCATTTTTCTTTATCACTAATATTTTTTCTGTTCATTTGCTGATTTTGCTAGCGAACACGTTATGATTCTTATTTGAACTTTTATTCACAGATGTAAATGCTACGAAGACCCATGTCTCAGTAACAACTGCACATCAAACGAGAAATGCATCGTCGCGTCAGATCATCGAGATTCGACCACGCAGGAGAGACTATACTCCGCTCACTGTGTGCCAAGTAATAATCGAATTCCTTCTCTAAAAGTAACTCGCTGACCAGCCCCGTGTCTGACTTTTTCTGCATGTGGTTATTTAGAGCGTATTATACAAAAATACTTTATTGCGGTTATATGGCGCATTACATTAACTATACAGGAAATATTTTAAAATACTAGTCTTGATTACAGGACAAAATTTGCGAGATCACACAAGGATGTATAATGGCAATATACGAGATTTGGACAGTTGCTAATGCTATATCGGCCTCTTATTGTCCTCTACATTTAAATTTTAAATTTAGTGAGATTTCCTATTTAATACTCCAAACGGCATTCTCTAAAATTCACAAAACCCGCGAATATTACTAATTGTTAAAGAATTTAATCTTATAATGTTAAATATAATATAAAAAGGTGTAAGCACCGTGAGCTGAATTGGCGCGAAACGCTCAGTTTGAGTATTGTTCAGTTTGTGTATTTGCATGGTGATAGTGCATTTTGCGAATGCCCTCCTGGCTAGCTACCACCCTCAAGTAGAAAATCTTTCGCCAAGCATCTAACGGTGTGTTTCGGCAGGTGTCCTGAAAAGCCAGTAATTCTTGGCTAGCCTGAACAACATTTTCGACCACATCATCACTTACCATCAGGTGAGATAGTGGTCAAAGGCTAGCCTATTAGCAATAAAAAAAAAGAATATGTATAAGTGAATTGCTTTTTATATTAATTAAAGTAGACATTATATTCATGTCTTGTAACAATCCTAACGGCCTTTAATAGCATTAAACTATAGTCAATTTTAATGTAACTTTACTTAATGATACCAGATACAAATATATATATAAGTATAAATATAAAGTACAAGTCCAAATCTAGGTATTATCAACAATACCTGAGACTTACGAGTAATATTATTATGTTTGCAATAACGCATACTCTGCGAATTACATTACAAAATCTCTTCTCGTAAATTGTAATATGCGAATGCGAGCATGCGTTATTTCAAACATAAGAATATTAAAATTATAGGGTTGCGTAATCATTGCAAAATTAGTCTTGTTTGTAGTACAACGTAAGTTAAACTATAGATGTCGCTCCATCCCAATACGATGGTTAAATAACAATAGGAAAAAATTTAGTTATGTCTTATTGTCATATTAAAGTGGTGGATGAACGCGGGTTCGATTCCGGCACATGACTTAAATTTTTCCTCTCGTCAATTTGTAATTTTGTAATACCTGAGTCTATTACTTAAAACTTTATAATGAAATAGCGCGTTTATCTCGATTTACAGAGATAGATTCGAACGAAGTGATCCCCGAGTGCGAGGCGCACATCGGCATCGAGGCGTGCGCGCGCATCTCGTGCCCGTACGGCGTGCAGCGCACGCGCACCGCGGAGGGCTGCGAGCGCTGCGCGTGCGTGCACGTCGAGGTCGACTGCGCGCCGCTGCAGCGCGAGTGTGCAGCGCTCAAGTGCAGATTCGGCCTGCAGAGGGAGGCGGGAGACGACGGCTGCGAGAGGTCTCACACGCATGCACCTTATATATCTTACTAACTTATTATTTACTAGACTGGTACACCTTACTTACTATATACATGTATACAAACCGTCTATGTCTCTATGTGAGCTGAAGACTGCAATGTGTTTATTTTTTTTACTTTTCAATCCATATATCTTCGCTGTTTTGAAAAAGTTCCAAAAACTGAATCAATAAATATTCCATATAATTATCGAACCTGCTCACTAAATTTCACAAGAATCCGTTACGATATGATGTAGAGGAGAACAACCAGAAATATTGATGTCCAAACAGACATATAAAAGGATTTAAGCATTTTTGCTGAAGCCGAAACGTTCGGGCTGGTTCGGTTAAAAACACACACCACAGCGTCGACAAGGTAACAATAACTAGTCAGTCTGTTCGATTAAGTACCCTTTCTTACATATTTGAAAGAAAAATCAAAGTTTTATTTTATTAATGTATTTTGTCGTAGTTGCTATATGAGTACCTACGAAACCTAATACGGTATAATCTTCTACATATTTGTGACATCAACATATTCCGTAATGACTGTACGTTAATTTCCGTTGCAGATGCAAGTGCCTGGAGCACCCGTGCTCCGCCAAGGTCTGCCCTGAAGGCGAACGCTGCGTAGCCAAACCCTTCTACGACGCCGTCACGCTCGAAACGCGCTACTCAGCTGACTGTAGAATAAGTAAGCTACATATTCTAATGTGTTTGTATAAACCTAGTCCATTCGCCTCGTTTCCACATCCTCGATCTGCATAACATCATGTAGCATGCTTGTCACTCCAAAACGTTCTTATTCTTATGTTCTTATGTTTCGTACGCTTACTTTTAATTACGAAACGAAGGACTATTGCATCATATTTGTTGTATTTTATGAAGCAGTGATGACTCAGTGACATTTACTTTGGACTCCCGCACAGAAGGTATATTGTTAAAATCCCGTCGCAGCCTTGAGCTTCACTTCGAGGAGAATCCTGTCATTAAGAGCCAAAGGGCGTGTTTTGGCAGGCGTCTCTGAGAGACAGTTCCCTTGTTGCTTATCATCTTCGTCGACATCCCCACTTAATATCAAATAATATTGTGCTCTAAGACAAGTATGAAATGAGCAATGAAAATAAGGTATATCTTCATAAATAATACCCAAAACCAGCAACCAGATAAATGATGAAAAAACGCACTCATAAATCAGAATTTTTTATTGAATAACTGTGTACATAAGAATGGTAACATAACAATGTAGTTTCAACAGTGTGCCCATTGCGAGCGTTCAATAATTTATAGTAGGTATCAACTACTACATTTAGTTAAACTTAACTAGGAAATAAAAATCTAGGGTACAATAGTATAAAATAAAATAATATGTATCTTAATGTCTTAATTAATTAACTAGAATTGCACAATCCACAGTTGCACCGGGAGAAATCGTTGAAATATGCTTTCATATCATAATACACTTTTGATGTAAGCCATGCTTTTAATTTGTATTTAAATGTGTTATTTTTTAATATTTTTATTTCATTGGGTAGTCTATTGTACACATATAGAGCCATTACATATGGACTATTGCGAAACATGCTGTTATTAATTTGTGGCATACATATATTATGTTTCTGTTTGGATCTTAATAAATCGGAGCGGCTTGACTTAATCTCAAAGAAAATATTTTCATTACGCTTAACAAACATACAGATTTCTTATATATAAATACAGGTTATAGTGAGAATATTATTCTTTTTAATAACCTCACGTAAACTGCCCGTATTTTCTAGTCTAAAAATAATTCTTAAACATCTCTTTTGTAAAATAAATAATGATTGAATTTCTCCAGAATATCACTCCATAACTTAATTGAGGATAAACATAACCATAATAAGCGTTCATTACTGTTTTTTTTGATGAAATGTTGCTAAGTATCGATAACAAGTAACAGTACTGTGATAGTTTATTATTTACTTTCTTTATATGTGATTTCCAGTTTAAATGAGTATCTATACTAACACCCAGAAAGTTAGATTCTTCTACTATGTTTACTTTACTGCCATTATAGCATATGTCTAGTTGTAATGGGTGTTGTTTATAATTTCTAAATTGAATAACTTTAGTTTTATCTACGTTTAGTTTAAGATTTATGATCTGTAACCAATTACCTGTATTATTTAATGTTTTATTAATTTCCATCTCGAATTCATGTCTATTTTTATTATTTTTTGGGATATATATAGTGGCATCATCGGCAAACATTATACATAAATGGTCACTTATTTGAGGTAGCTCGTTTATATATATAAGGAATAACAATGGACCCAGAATACTACCTTGTGGCACACCTATAGACATAACTTCAGACAGCCTTGACTTCTATGTATTTGATGGAAATCAAGTGAATGTTTCCATGGAATTCGGAGTCATTGTTAACTTTCTTTGTGTCGTAAAAATGCTAGCAATTTTATTCAATAATTTGTAAAATCTGACTTTCGCTTTGCACGCGATAGTGTTTGTAATCATATTTAGTAAAATAGAGCAGATATACCTCCATATCAGAGTATTTTAATCAGCATGCCAATTACCAGGTTCAACAATTTATAACAAATTTTTTTTTACTCATATACCTACGAGTATGTTACTTCGTATATTGAAGCAATTGGTTCAGATTTAACTAATTGTCTCTTGTAGAACCGAATAACTTTTGAGGAGGATACCGCTCCTTAGAAGTTATTCACATATGCCACTAGAGCAATGACTCATGAATGGCTCCATCAATCATACTCACTATCATTTTTTTTAACCTACACTGGCCGCTACTCTCCAGCATAACTTGTTAGTAACGAATAGTATGTTTATGTAACAGTAAACAAGGAGGGCGAATGTCCTTCATCGGAGGAGATATCCCGCAGCACGGAGGCAGGCTGCCGGCGCGAGTGTAACGACGACGCGGACTGCCGCGGCGTGCTCAAGTGTTGCGGCTCGGGCTGCTCGCAGCTCTGCCTCGCGCCGCTCGCGCCCACCACGGTGCCGCCCACCACCACCAGGGGACCCGGTCAGTATACACACCCTTTATATTTATAAAATTTTTATGTTTGCTATAACGCGGATCTGTGGATTAAATTTACGAGAGGAAAAATTTCTTTTCCCTATATGATGGTTAAAGAACGATAGGAAAAATTGAGTTACGACTCATTGTCATGTTAGCTCAATTGGTCAGAGCATACCCCGGCTAAACGGGTGGATGGACGCGGGTTCGAATCCCGCACATGACTTAAATTTTTCCTCTCGTAAATTTGTAATTTTGTAACACCTTTATAATTATTTATAGCATTAAAACATTTTTTCCGTAATTATTTAATTTTATTAATGGGATTGGCCGGTAGATTTTTTTTATAGATGTATGTGGGCCTCATGCTTGATCCTTCACGATAGCATGAAAATAATGTCGTGTCGTTAATTATATATTATACGTATTGCAGAAGTCCCTCACGCCCCACAAGTCAGTAATGAAACGGAACCAGAAGTACAAGTGTCGGAGGGCGGCAAGGCGGCGCTGCGCTGCATCTTCCACGGGAACCCACCGCCTAAGATCACCTGGCGCTTCGGAGAGATCATTGTAAGTTGTTCATTCTTTATTAATGTTTATAAAACGGACAAGTCTATGTGAAGGTAAGCGTTACGCCTGTTCACTACAAGTGCAGTGACACCATCCTGCACTGCGCTTGTCACTCCGAGACATAAGTATGTCTCATTCGAGTGATATCTCACTTGCTACATCATCGCCCTGCACGCCTTCACTTCACTTCAGTAGTGTTTACACTTTACTGCTTCGAAGCAAAATATCTGGCACTGTGGTGGTATGCACCAAAATGGACTCTTGCTGAGATCTGCTGTATCAGCTGGAACGTCCACTGCTGAACACATCCTCATTAAAGAGGGGTTTGCCATAATCTCCGGCATCTTGTCGCTTGGCAAGAGGCTTGGGGATGCAGTGTAAGATATTATAAAGGCGCTGCTATCCACCTTCTGCTTTTTTCTTCGGTCACCGCTTCCTATTCCCACAGGAAGATATGAGGGGTACAAT
Source organism: Plagodis dolabraria (assembly GCA_963854805.1). NCBI lineage: Eukaryota > Metazoa > Arthropoda > Insecta > Lepidoptera > Geometridae > Plagodis > Plagodis dolabraria. Next base: position 6,628,866 of record OY978459.1, on the reverse strand, counting down.
TCTAGCCTGGCACCCCACGGGGACCTACCACCTGGTTTATGTTTAAAACTTCCTTGGTGCAGATTGACGGCGACCGAGACCGGTATCTTCTCCGATCGGACGGCGCCCTAGAGATAGTGTCCCTAGTGCGTACAGACTCAGGCGTCTATATCTGTATCGCGGAGAATGACCTCGGCAAGGCGCAGCAAGAGGTCATACTCAGGGTTAACGGTAAGTGTGCATGTACCTTTGTACTGGGATCTTGGAGTATCTCATCAGTGGGTTAGTCTAGCAATGGTGCCTTTATGCTGGGGTTGGTTTTGGTCTTTGCGGCCACATTGGACTCGGGTGATAGTTGACAAGTAAAGACACAAGATTTTCTAACTGGTTTCTTTGAATAATTGGACAGTTATCGTAATATTGGTATGGGTAGCGGAAGCTCGAATTAAACCACGCTTATGTGTAACAAGGGTGTTGTAACCAAGGAACATCTCATGGAAATGTGCCTCAGTTTTTATACTGGGTTCACCTCTATTCAAATAGAGGAAGAACCCAGTATAAAAAAGTGTCAAGGGTGTATAAGAGATCAAACATTTTCTTAGCACTGGATTATACTAGGAATTTTCCGAGTTTACCATAAACTCTAAAGCTCTTAAAGAATTTGGGTGATTTACGGTCTTCTAAGTTTCTGTAATCCATAAGCTTGTGGGAGTATGACAAGAGAAATAGTGGGAGAATTATTGCGAAGGTACATTTTAAGATTTCAAAAGGAGGTTAGTTAAAATGTATACGGGATGGTAGATTAGCTATTTAATTAGAAATGCTTGCTTTTGGTTTGGGAATTTACATTTTATCTACTTACAAAAGTATTTAGTGCCTGTGTTTTCTGTTATTGACTTGTTGTGCATATCTTCTTAATTTTTTCCTTCTTTCCTACTTACAACTTTACTTGCAAAGATCTTAACGGTTATGGTTTATAAGATCTAGGTTGAAAAGTGGAAAAAACAGCTTTCTTGGTTGTTATAAGTATCATAGTACAAATATTTAAAATACATTTCATGTTGCTTGTGTAGTACGAGAGTAATTTATTGGGTATGCTAAGTGCTAAATGCCCTCTATTTTTTTATTTTCAATCACTTGGTTTGATCCACTTTTGAACTCTATTTGATTTACAATTTACTATACTTATATGAATGGACGAAACGAAATATTCAAACTTAATCAAGGAAAAGGAAATTAAACCAAAATACGTATACCTACTAATCATTTATTTCATTTTATATCTGTTAGTAAAACAGCTCATTACTTTTCTTAAAATGATATGTGGAGCGTCATTTCTGTAGTACAAACATGCGGGACTTGCGTTAGTTAAAGTTGTATGGAAATCAATTTCTAACGGACAGAGCGGAAAGAAAATATGTCATATCATTGTTAATTAGCACTTTTGTTTTTAATCTTAAAAATTTAACCTATTTTTATCACGAAGTCCGAAAAATGACAACAGCTACAAGCTTTTTCGTAGAAATGAAACGAAATGAATAAACAAGTGAACATCGCGTGCGCGTGGAATTTTGCATATGTTTGATAAGTTTATCTGAGTTGCTAAAAGTAAAAAAAAAAGGAAAAAACAAAATAGTAAAATAGTAGATGGTCCCAATTATCTTCTGAGATTTATCTAACGCATAAGAGATTGTCTCAACTCTGAGAGAAATCCAACGAGCTATTGTACATATCTAATTAGGTTATAATCTTATCAGCATACTTGACCCGCGTTATCAGTGCAACCGCAATGTTTGTCTGTTTATCTAATGTTGTGCTAGCTCGTAAACAAAACTGCCCAGACTTCGTAAGGTGACCTCAGTGGGTACGTTTTGGCTGTAGAATATTGAAATTCTGAAACTAAATGCAATGCACACATTATTTTTCACGATAATTAAAATAAACCTATATATGTCGGAGACGTAACTTATGAGATTCTCTGTAGCGTGGGACAAGGAAAATATCCTATTACAATATTTTGTTTTAATTCGGTCAATGTCGTATGTACAAAGTGGAATTATTGAGTGCCTACATAAATACGGAATGGCACAGTCTGCACTCATAGTCACTATTACATAGATCAAAAAATTTTTCAATGAGTAACAAGTGCACCCTTATTTATGTTATACCATTAAGATTTTAATTTAATTTTTCTTTTGCATTTAAAACGTGTGTTTTTTAATCTTTTGTATAGGTACTTATATGTTTTTAAGTCTAGGGTGTTGTTTAATGAAAGGGAAACTATAAATAAAAAGTATTAAAAGATAATAATTAGGTATTTGTGTTCTTTAAACTTTTAATAATCTTGTTCTAAGTTTGCGAGACATTAAAAAATGCAAAATATATTATATATTTTGTAGGTAATAGCTGGTTGATGTCTTGAACGACCAATTAATAATAGCATCATATGCAGCAGCTTCACATGCTGCAATTAAGACAAACAAAAATAATTATGTGTAATATGTGAATAAATCCTATATAACGGCACAAATTTAAAAAAAATAGTAAACAATCTAGACTGCTATTAGATACATTACAGAGTCCGTAAATAATATTACAGCTATTAAATTGTAGTAACTTCTTGATAATAAGTTTTGAGTTATTGTTTAAAAATAATTTAATTCTAGGTACACCTACCCACCACCTAGACTTGAGAAATAATATTATAATTATATATTATAATAAACAGTAACAAAATCATAAAAGCATTTACGTAGTTGGAACCATGCAAATGCTTTGATTATTACTAAATGACCACGAAAATGTATTTACTTATCGGTTTAGCATAAAACAAAAATATAGAATAGTCGCTTTTCAAGGTCCTTGGCGAGGTCCCAAGCCTTATATTACGCTAATTGGGTCCACCGAACACAAGTTCGAAGAAACTCGGGCCTGATTGTAAACATACCAACTAATTACTGATATTTAGTTAATTGCATTCATAAATTTCGATCATATAATATAGGTACCTATTCAATATCTGTATAGGTATGTATACATTATCGTAAGTTCATAAAGCAGACATGCATAACTATATTTTGCGTATAATATACAGATATAGATAACACACAGAAACGGTAGCTGCGAGCAGGTCAGCAGCAGTAGATAACTGCCAGCGCTTATCAACTTAAACTACAGGAAAGTCCAACAAAACAAGTAAAAGTTTATGAAATAACGGCTATGCTAGGAAGAATTAAACTACACATAATAACGTGCAAAATATCTAAAACTGTGTATCATTCAAAACTTATCAGTAGGTACAGTTTAGTGGCTAGCGGTTAGCTGATTGTGTTGGGTTCAGTCGACAAGCAACAGCCATGGCATACGGTCGTGTCATATTAGCGTCATTAGTGCTAGCGCTGGTGCTGGTACACGCGCGTGCATATAAAGGTTGTCATTTGCATATTATATCAAAGCTGGTTGTCCTTCATTTTCGTTTTGGTTGTTCCCGGAATTACCTATACAATTAATGATTATCTTGCGGTTCATTGCCCTCGCGAAAAATTAACAATTTGTTATCGTTGTTTCATATTAAAAGAAACTAATTAAATAAACTCTGTGCTATGTCCAGTGTACCTACGGAAGCATCCAAAACAAAGTTAGAATCATTTGTTTCGTCCCTTCATCAAGTTTTCGCTTAGTAGTAGAATTAACATCGAGATTGTGAATGTACATAACACCATAACCACGCGAGGGACATTCACAAGCTCGGGTAGCTAGATTAGCACCGACTAACACGGGGGTGCGGGTAGATCCGGTGTCGTCGCCGGCCGGCATAGCGGGCGAGCCTGGCGCCACCGTCGTCGGCGAGCTGGGAGAGCCGTTCGCGGTGCGCTGCCTCGCCTACGGCTTCCCAGAGCCCACCATCTACTGGTTCCGCGGTCACGGAGGACCCATGGTGCCCATCAGCAGCAACATCTACGAGTACGGAAGGCAGGAGCTGCTCATTAGACGACTGACGGTGGACACGCTCGGCGAGTACGAGTGCCAGGCGTACAACGGCGTGGGCCCGGCGGTCACGTGGCCGGTGACAGTGCAGGGGTACCGGCGGGACCAGGCCGGCCCCGGGAGCCCGTACGTGGTCCCCCGCAGGGACCCACCGCCGGTCGTCGTCACTCCCCGAGTACAGATAGTCGACACGACACACACCACCCCTACGACGCCACAACAGGCACTTATGCCCTTTGCCGGTAAGATGGAAGATATCTACGCGGTCTGAGTCGATAAAGAACGAATGTTTACTTCTCGTGCTGATTGCGGTACTCAGTTTTGTTGCATGCTGCATGCGGTCACCGAGGTATGCTTAGCGCTTGCTTGAACTCTTGTATTGATAACGCTATTTACATGTAATGGATTGGGTTCACAGTTCTGGTGGTAGATGTTTTGTAGCTTATACTATATCACGGTGTTACATCCTACTTCAATCAGAAATACCTACATATTATTTTCTTAAACAAATTTGGGGGAGTACTAGGTATTAACAGTCCGATGAGTATATATTTTTTTATTTGAATTCAGTAACTCGTTATACAGCTTAGTAGTTATTTAAATAGTACCCATTATACTCTATTATCCAAAATCCCTGAAACTTACTCGTATATTTTACTGAATCCTGTGAATGTTTCCAATTGAATTCGTTTTATGGATGTCTATATGTACATGGTATGATATGTGAATGTTATACCTATTGTTAATATATTTATTGTCGTTATAATATGATAGGAAATTATATTGATTGTAAATATGCATGCTACATTTTTACCGTTTGTTCTCAGTAACTTAGCTTGTGATCCAAGATTGTAGGGACAGTAAATAGATAGGTAATCAGATATGACGTCTTACATGTATCATATAAGTGTTATTTTTATTTGAGATGTAATCATTCTTAAGTATGGCAATTCCAAATATCCACAAGCAAGACGACAATTGTGTCCATCTCCATGCTCCAGACTAGCAAAACACTAGCATCACCCCTGATGTTGCAGTTGTCTATAGGCACATATATTTGAAGCAGTGATGGCTCAGTGGCATTGGCTATGGACTGCCGTGCAGCAGGACCATGGCTCGAATACCGCCACGGGCTTGAGCTTCACCGCAGGGTGGAATGGTATTTTGCGAATGCCCGCCTGGCTACCGACCACCCTCAAGTAGAAAATCTGTCACCAAGAACCTAACGGTGGGTTCCGATCCGGCAGCTGTCCTTGAGAGCCAGTAATTCTAGGTTAAGCCTGTTAACACCTTCGACCACTATAAGTAAGTGGTCATCAGGTGAGATTGTGGTCAAAGGGTAACCTACCAGCAAAAAAGAATGGCGGCGGTTTTACAACCAGGCTGACCGCCTGCTTCTATGCGACCTTTTTAAATTAAATAAAATGACCATTCATATACTTCTTTTACCAACATATATTTTATATGAGCTAATGATCAACACTGTTATACGGTAAGTTTATAGTTAGGTATGTAGTCGGGATCACTAGCAGGGTGCTGAGACCCGTAAGCGTCTAACTAACACGTGGGTACTATACAGTGCCGGTGATGACGAGGCTGCTGCCGGCCTCGACGACCCTCACGGTCGGAGCGCAGCTGAACCTGCCCTGTGAGGTGGACGGCTACCCCGAACCCAACGTGCACTGGACCAAAGACAACGCGCTGCTGGAGGCTTCAGACCGTATATGGATCACAGGTAAGCCCACACTTCATTTACAGACACCTTCCTAACGCCTAGAACCATATAATTATAGCCAAACATACTCCGAGTGGATGCCGGGATAGACCTGCACTGCCTTATAACTTGCTAATAAAGGTTTCCCCACAATGGGGGATTTTGAAGCGCTTGTAGCGTAGTTTGCTTAGCCGTCCTTAACCGATGAGCTAAGTTAAGCAACGTCCGCTGCGGTTATGACTTGTATGGGTGGGACATTACTACTGAGCAGTGAATCTAAGGGCACATTTGATGAGGGAGTGTCCACTGCTGAACACAGTACAACACAGTCTCCCAGATTATGTAGGTTGCCATCATCCCCACGCTTGGCAGGCGTCTTGGGGATCGCAATGAGATATTAGTTCCTCAAAAAGCTGCCCACCTTCTGGTGTATTACCCTTAGTCGCCTGTTACGACAGCCACGGGTAGAGATGCAGGGATGATATCATAGCGCTGCACTACACGTTTGTTACCGAATGCCAAAAGTACATGAAACTGTGATGGATCATTCGCAATAGCTATTAAGTGCCGCGCAGACGGCCCATGGCTGGAATACGGCAGACTTGAGCTTCACAGCATTGTGGTAGAGTGTTTTGCGAATGCCCGCATGACTCACCACCACCCTCAAGTAGATAATCTGTTGTCAATCATTTAACAGTATGTCCTTGAGAGTGCGCTTACAGCAGTACTTGGTTAAGCCTGTTATAAATTTAAAGAAAACTTCATAAACTCTCCTATAGAAATTAAATATGTAAACTGATGTACAATTTATATATTTCCAGCGTCCCGACTGACGATCCCGCAGGTGGGTGTGGCCGACAGCGGCGAGTACGGGTGCCACGCTGCCAACGACTACACCTCACACTCCTCCGCGGTCGCCATCTCAGTGCAAGGTAACCATCATATAAACCAACGAGATTTGTTTGCTTTCGGCTTTGTCCATGTTTACTTTGGTCTCCTTCATTTGATGTTAAACATTATCGTTTCTTCATCATTAATATTACGTTGATAAATATTTCAATTCACAATACCTCAACCTTGATCTCAATCGATATCTACCTACCTTGAACTTGACTTTGATTTTAAGTTACCATTATCATTATCAACACGTTTACTTTCACCCATTTCCACCCACGTAGATGCCATCACCCGTATTCCCGCACTTACTCCGTCAATACCACAATGCCCAACTTTAACCAGTTCTATTAAGTACATACTACACACCCCGATATCGGACACGCAACGATCCCCTTTTTAGTACTCCAAACCACCGAACAAACTACGGAAGTAATTCAGTTCTTACTCGTATCGTCAATACTTACAACAAAGGTTTCTTCAATCTCGATCGAAAGGTTTCTTCATTTTCAAGTCACAAAAGCATATTCAAAAATGAAATACGGAATCGGTTCTATGCTGCTAGCGATATCACTCCAATCATAAACAGAAACACTTTTCAGTCCAGTTCCCCCTTGTTACCTATGGTATCTCCCCCCATCCACACCAACTCACAAACAAACACACATTCACACACAACCAGTACACACAAATTACTGAAAATATACAAAATCCTACGCATTGGTTGCAATAGGAATAATTAATTTGTAATAATAGCAAATATTACATATAAATTTAATACCAGTAACTTTTAACACCATTTATTGTTTAACTATAAAACTACTGTAAGCACTTATACTTCCTATATAATTAGGGTAACCTGTAATTGGCCTTTCTTTTTAGTACATGTAAATAATTATATATATTTGTAAACGCTGTTGGTTTCCTAAATAAATAAATAAAATAAATACTTCCTGATTTCTGCCCTTAAAAAAGTAATTTCTTAGGGGATGTCTACACACATTATTATAAGAAATTTAGACGCCCAGTTTCAGCTCATACATAGAACTTTGATATCAAAGTCAATATCATTCACATATTCAATTTTGGCGTCTACGACGCTCTTATGGCAATTACATAATTTACTATTAAAATATTCAATAGCCGCGCTCAGCAAAAATGGTATAGAGCCACTTCGAGAAGCGAAAATCGGGGACATTCTATTTAAATGAAAATGTTAGCCCAATTTGTGTCCCTTAATACGTCCTTCTCGTAAAATTCTTGTTACTTTCATGTGTTCTTATTTATTGTATGTCATTAAACTTAGTACTTAATTTAATTCGTCCTAAATTCATCCTTAGGTGACTTCTTCTACTATAAATTACCTACCTGCCAAATTTCATACACCTAACGTCAAAACTTTAGGACTTTCATAAAAAGTGAGCCTCGATTTGACCCCTTTAATTAGGTTCTACTAAATCCGTTCTTAGCTGACGTCTCCTACCTATATACTAGGTACTTACCTACCAAATTTAAGCTACATATTTCGTTCTACATATTGAGATTTCGTGTTTACTGAATAAATATAGAAGATAAACCTTGGTTTCAACAAAACTGTGGAAGTGTCTGAAGAATTGTACGCTGTCCTAGCGGAGTGCTTAGGCAACTGGGGTCGTTTCGAAACTAGGGCTGCGGTCCAAGCTTGAGAAAACATAAAATAAATGTAGAAAAAAGTCAATCTTTACCAGGACTTGCACTATCTTCTTTTAGTTTGCTTGATGTTAATGTAATTTGATAATGAACACGATAAAATATGTGAAATGGCGCGAAATCGAAAGAACGTTTGAAAATTATAAACGTGTCCCAAATTCAAAATTATTAAAACGTTGAAAAATATACAAGTTTTTAGGAACAGTATTTATGGCCAGACTAGTTATATACAGTCTCAGACCAAATAAATAGTTATTTGTTATAGAAGAGTGCAAAGTTGCTTTTTAACCGCGTGTTCAATTTTGATGACCGAGCAAGCGAAGGTTTCTAAAATTGAATCACGAGCGCAGCGAGTGATTCAAAATTAGAATCCTGAGCGTTAGCGAGGGAATCAAAAGAGCACGAGGTGAAAAATCTTTGCACTCGAATGCAACACGTAACTTCATACCACCTCAGCGAGGAAAAGAAGGTTCCGAGTCTGAGTTTTTAACAAATTAAAAAAAGTTGTATGATATATTCGGCACCATAGAGGTAGCAGTAAATTGGTTTAATGTTTTTTTTAATTCACAAACTTAGTGACACTAAATTCAATTTACTTTATCCTCTAGAGAATAAAAAGGGCTTTTCCACTCAGATATTGAAGATTAAAAATACTCTTTCCGAGATGGTGGGATGAAAAAGTTTTTATTCGGTCTGAGTATACAGTAAACTGTTGGGTCTTCCGCTGTCGTTGAAGTGTTAGGGTTCGTCATACCCATAACAATATATTATGGTGCCACTTTATTAAATGACTAATTCTCCAAGCAATATTACTTATATTTTCTTCTAAATTGAAGAGAAAGTCAGGTTTAGAAATGAATTATATTTCAAATCCAATATAGGCTCGTACACAACACCGTACATTTTCTGAGTCTTTAGAGCAGCAGAGGCAAGAAAGGTGTAGGTCCAACTTTATTTTTTTTGTATGTTTTTTTTTCTTGCCGATCATATTGTCAATGGGTCATTCATTGCTTTAACTTCCCTGAATCGTTATCGCAAGAAGTTGAAAGTTGTCTGAAGTTCTACGATAAGAAGACTTGTTAAAGAAGGGTATTTATAAGAAGTCGATTATTGGAACAATAAGTTATTTTGTAGAGTTGATAGCAGTTAATGAGAGGTTAAAACAAAAACTCTAAAGAAACAGCTCTTTATATATCTATTGTGTCAACTTAAAACAGAACAACGAAGCAACTGGTAGTTTCGGCAACAAATGAGTTTTATGAAATGATACCGTCGAACATTAATTTTAATCATAACATAATTACTCGTGATAAGCGATATAATAAACAATTCTGTTGGAGTTCAATGAATGTCTGTAAAAAAATACTGTGGAGTAATGTGATGTTGTGTTAAGTAGCGGGATTTCCCCACGTACAAAAAAACAAAAAAAAAGCAGTTTTAAAATGGATCAAGATAATGGTTAGGCAGACAAGATGTGTATATTTTTGAATTATGCTAAAGTAATAGCTACTGATGCATTTAAGCAAATGCAATAAAAAATTTAATATTATTTTTTGATACCTGTGCGTGATATTTACCTAAGAACCTACTTTAAAAAATTATATGTTTTTATACCGGACCAGGAGACGCCGGAGACCGGATTGAAGACGCCAATAATGAATTATTTTCTTTTTGTCTTTGTCCCGCCACCATACTGTTATTTCTATGTTTGTAGGTATTATTTATATGTACTTTATGGCCAAGCTTGTCGCGGATTTTCAGGACCACACTCAAGTGATTGAATGATGGCATAGTGATGGCATAGTGACCACCGGGTTTATATAACAGTAAACCTAGTCCATTATTATAATCAGAGGCAATTGTACTATTAACGATCTACCGCCGTACCTTCCTTATACTCTATCTCATAAATCTGACAGCATAGGGGCTAGAACCGGACAATATATATATATTATTGCAGTTTTTTATAATTTGGTTTTTTGTTTGAATTTTGTTATGCCTAGGAATATTATAGAAGATAAAAAAATCCTTTCGTTGTAATTGTTAAAGTAAATCGCTTAAAATGTTAGGACTATCTCGTAGAAGCAACTATGAAACGTTCCGACTTGTTTACAGATCTGTACATCCCGGCGAAGTGCGTGGACAACCCGACATTCGCCAACTGCGCGCTCATCGTGCAGAGCAGGTTCTGCGTACACAAGTATTATTCCAAGTTAGTATCCACATTTTATATTTTTTTATAAGAATCTACTTATATTTAATTAAGACCAAAATCCTTTTTTTTGTATCCTTAATGAAATGTGTACAAGCGTTAGCTTAGGGTAGGTACATAGGTAATAAGAAAAAAAAACTTCACTTTGGCATGTCTATTTTAGTACATTTATTCTATTCTGATGCCCAAACTTTGTAGAAATGAACTCTATAAATATTACTAAAAGTTAAACACTGTTTGAATATATTCTCTTCTAAAAATGTTTCGATACCGATTTTGTACCATACCTATATTTATTTGAAACTAAATTGAACCTTTCTTGTAATTTAGGGCTCATATATATTTTCAGATCATTTATTTACTTCGCCACATCGTACCTAGTACATATCAAATTAAACAGTAAATTCATATAAACAGTGACAAAGTATTTTGTACCGATAATGATGATTTTTTTTAAGAATGCGTATTTTATGTTTGAAGTCGGTTTTGCTATGTTAATTTTTTTTTTTACAAAATCTTTTAAAATGACCCATATTACGTGCCGAGTACATAGTGACTATGTACTCGGCTGTTGTGAATATTATTTATACTTACGCAGATAAAAACAAAAAGCGACCAAGTTATGCATATACGTAATATTCATTGTCTTTAAACTACTTGTAGGCCTGCAATTGCTTTTAGGTTTCCTAAATGCTTTCGTATAGTGTAATATAAATTTTGTAGTGTTTTGTTCATAGATGTCTTAAATATGAATAAGATATCTATTAATTCTATTATTGATGACACAATACATGACGTATACGTTTCCATTATCAGATTCTGCTGCAAGTCGTGCGTGGAGGCGGGCCAGCTGAACCCGCGCGACGCCGAGATGCAAGCCGACGAACCGTTCAGGAAGAAGTAACGACCACTTTACTAATACTAATGCTATTACACCTCTGCCGAACCTTACTCTCTGACCACCTTACCATAGACTAAAAACTACACGATACTTGGCTTCTACCAAGAGATTCATATATAAAAGTACAAAAAACAAACAAAAAAAACTTAGAAGCTAATTGTGCATATTATAAATAACTTAGTACATTTTTTTCGCGTTTGCTAACTGCTGCAAGAATAGCTAACAGTATATTGCAGCTGTTGTTCTGAATCGCATCCCGATCTAACAGATCTGCTAACATTTTATCGTCGTCCACCATCACGTCAGTTACGTACAGGTAGCGGTCGTAGTCTACCCAATAAGATATTGTGCATCTACTCAAAAGAGTCAGGATAGTGATTAAAAAATATGCAGAAACGGAGGAGACGGCTTGTAAAGTAAACATGGTATTATGCACCATACAGCGCAAGAATAAGAAAATATACTGACAGATTGAACTTGCACGACTTCATTGGTATTCAACATTGAACATTTCATCGCTGGTTCTTTGATAGCATACAAAAAATAAACAACAATACGTAGTATATTCTGTTATAGTGTATGTAATCGTTCGGCAGAGATGCAACATGTGCCATAATGTACTTTATAAGGAAAAAATACTGTTTTCCTAAATTACACAAAAACGTGAATCACAAAAAGATAAATGCACGACGCAAAACGCGTTCGGTTGAGACTGGCGGCGGGCGGGCGGAAACGAACCTCTCGCTGCTCAACACGAACGATCATACCAATAGATGTTACTGTAGATAGAAAAAAATATTTTTATGTAAATAACTAATACGACAAAATGTCACAACTCCATCTGTGATGGATCACATTTTGTTACAAAAATACGTTTACACATTATAAAGTTTAAATTAAGTATTTTCTTAGTAAATTGATCTGATGCAATATTATTGTAGATATTTGTGTAAACGGATTTTTGTTATTTAAACGTGCAGTAAATTATTTATATGATAAGGTGTCTAAATGGATAATTATTGTAGCGTCGGTGTAGAATTAAGCTAAGCTAGAAAGGCTAGGAATGAACTCATAATAATTTGTTTAAGTTAGCTTTTTATATTGTGACAATGTAAATAGATGGACTTAAAAATAAAGTAATGTGAAAAATTAAAATTGATTTTTTATTCTAAGCAGACTACAGTATGTTATATGCTACAGTGACGGTAATACATTTTGCAAAGACATATAGGAATACAAATATTTATTGCATTAAAATCACACAGTACATTTAGACATAAAATAAAATAAAATTTACATAATTTATATATATGTAGGTTATTATTATAATATTAATATTTAAATAGTATATAGACTGGTTCTTTTTTTGGTTACTATCACTGTGGTTCAAGTCACGCAAATATGCGCTATTTGCACTGTGTGCACGCAAACGGTCGGTTCATAACTTGCTAAACAGACACCGCGATAGCATAATGACGTCATCTTTGACGTCATCTCCGGCCGCAAACAACGCTCACAGAAAAGTGGTAGTGCAATGTATGCACAAACGTCATACTCAAATCTTGACAGATAGATGAGGAGATTTTTATTGTTGTGGTTAGAATGTTGATCGTACAAACATCTGTCCACGAAAGAATGCCTTAAAATGCAATACTTCTATTATTAATAATTGACGTAAAGGTTATTTTGGGTCAATTGCCAAAAAGCAAATTGACAGTTAGCAGATATTATAAGCGTGGCTACTTATCGGTTCACATCGTTAGCGCGCAAACAGTGCATATTCTCGTATTTCAGTTATGAACCAAGCTTTTGTAATGTATGCAGTGACAGCAGCGTTTGCGTGATTTAAACCGTAGTGTATGTGTACATGTCAAAGCATGCATAATTTTATTGTACTACCCGCAACGAGCTGCGATTGATGCTTCGCTTCGCCGCGGCAAACCAGTATTATCGAGAGTCGTTGGCACGGTAATGTTATCTATACAGTACCTATTTCAACTTCATAGAAACGGACGAAACGCGAGTTATACCTACGCGCCTCGATCTCGGCCTGCGCTCGGTACGCAGACAATCGCGTCTGTGCCGCAGTGACGAATGGACGGTGTGTTATTTTTTTAACAATAAACGCGCGATATTTTCACTAAAAATAAGTTTATGTACATATTACATATTTAATATGACGAGTAGGATATATTGTGCTGTTTTTGGTTGCATGAATTCGTCAAAAACGAATCCAGAGATAACTTATTTAGATAACCTGGAAACTGAAAGTTAATACCTACTTACTGAAAGTTTATAGAGGACATAGTTGACGGTACATAATGTGTGTCTTTTTAATGGACAAGTATTTCCTTTAATCCCCCGAAAAAAAATGTCTAGAATAATAAAAAAAAAGTGAATAGAGTAAAGGAAAGTGATTGACACGAGTGAAATAGGTAGTTTTAAGCTATTTGAATGCGGATTTTTTATACTTTAAAATTTAATAATAAAGCATTTAGTACGTCTCACAAATATTTTTCGGAATAAACATGGTTCAAATATAAACATGGTTTTTCAATGAAATCTACCTACTAGTCAAAAAACAACACGCATTTTTAGTGAACACTTCCTGTTCATTTCATAAAGAATTTTATTTGTTTATATAAAAAAAAAGTATATTTACAATATCAAAACTAAATGGAAACACAAAGTAGGCAAATTTAATTAAAATACTGGAGGCCGGTAGCCCTATCGCATGTTTACGTACAGCGCAGCTGTAGGTAGTTATTTCAACGACAGAGCCGAGTTGAGATACTGTATAGATAACATTACCGTGTCGTTGGACCGCACGCCCCCCGCCCCATACAGTACTATGACGTCGCATTGCTAATGGAAATAAGTAGGTACAAATATTGTTTTATCACCGCACCATGTTCTCATACGTTAAGAAGTGCATCATCATATTTTCCTTGAATTGTGGAATTTCGGACTGTACTACTGTTTTTATTGCGACTGCACCGCTGCCTCTGCAAGGGTGAGACTGACTACGGGAGATGTTGGAGAAAGCTATGTTCATTACATAATTACACATACATTTTAGTAGCCTTCATTAAGAACCTCTTTTGTGTCTGGGAAGCTCTTTAGGACACCTACTCATAGCGTCAATTATTATAAACAACTACATATCTAAACGGGTTATTGTAAACTCGCCACAAAGTAAATTCGCCACACTTTTGTAACCTCCATACATTGAAAGTAAACTTGCCACACACATAAAAAAATATGTGTAAATTCGTCACAGGTAGGTAAAGCTTATTCTTAATTCGTCACAAGTCTTCATTTTCCAAAAAGTAGCGTCCGCATACAAGGTTAATTTTAAATAAAGTTCGGAAACTGAAGTTAAAGACTTAACGCTAAAATTACAATTCAAATAGTGCTTATATTTTCCATAATAATGTGTATTAGTTAGGTACGCTGTCTCCAGAATTTTGCTACATCAATATTAAATATGGAAGCAGAGCACTGATATCGCGCGCTCCCTTGCACTTCTATGTTTTACGGCAACAAGTAGTGAAGTACAGCTTTTGTGTCGATAATACCGTTTACTCCCACCTGTTCTGTAGAGTAGTCCTGTTGACAGAACTACTGGGTTTTTTTTCCATTAGTTCTGTGACTTAAAAGACTATGCTGCTATCGACAATCACAAAGAAAATGTATGTAACACAATATAAATAAAGAAAGTCACCCAATCGACGAACGACTTTTCATATTGCTGAAACAACATCTTCCTAACTGGACACCGCTGACAATGGTTGTAGACTTTGAAGTTGCAGTAATAAATGTAATAAAAAACATTTAACTAAACTACAAGGATGTAACTTTCACTTTAAACAAGCATTGGCCAAAAAAGCTCATTCTTTAAAAAAGAACTCCATCGAAGAGAAGAGACACTTAGCCATGTGTGCTGCGTTAGCGCATGTTAAGAAGCAGGACATTGAAGACTGTTGGTTACATATTATGGACGATGCTCCATATAACAATGAAGCCGACACCTCATTTAACAATTATTTTGTGAAACAATATACAGTTTATCCAGTTTATCGGGAATGTGCATGGAGCTCGTCACAGGACTATTAATTTAGCAGAAGCATGGCATAAACGGTTAAACAACAAAATACCACTAAATGTGAGAGCACGTCGATCGATTGCGAATGACAAAGAATTAAAAAACATTTTTGACAATTATAATAACATGTCCCTGGCTGAAATCCTTCAAAAACTTTGTCTTTTGCAGCATTTCAGAAAATTTTAATATATTAGTGCATACAGCTGGATAGTGTAATTATTAAGATATGATTTCATAAAACGTATGCTGCATTATATAAAAAATTTTGCTTTGTTTTTTAATTAGACTTTTTTTAGTATAACTGTAATTTTTGCTGTAATTAATATTAAAGAGTACCTTTATTTTTAGAAAAGATATCTAGTTTATTGTTATTTTTTTTATGTAAACTTTAAAGAATCAAAAGGCAGAATCGAATTTTCATTTTCGATTTTGCATTTGAAACTGATTATATATTGTCTATTTTATTTCATTTTAATTCTTTAAAAAAAAATATTTTAAATATTTTTAGGAGTGCTGTAGACCCTGCTGTGATCAATAAAAATATTAAAAGTGTAACTTTGCTGTTGATTGATAAAAAAAAATATATGTTGATATTATTCTGCTTTTTATTTGATTTTTCTGCAGTCTGTACGGAAAACCCAAATGTGGCAAGTTTACAATACTTCAAAATAATATGTGGCGAATTTACATAGCAAAAACAGGACTGTGGCGAGTTTACACATGTTTTTTGTCTGTGGCGAATTTACTTTGTGGCGAGTTTACAATAACCCGCTAAACCAGCCCTTCCCCGCGCGGTAGGACTTAAGAAAATAATTTATAAGAAAACCCACCACCTCCAGTGCAGTAACAGCCTCGAAGTTTTTAAATAAGTAGGTATACATCCAAATCCAAATTATGAATATTATATCAAACGTCACAAGGTTTATTTGATTCTTCATTGTAATAATAACGTCCAAAACATATTAAAATAAAACAAATTCAGTTTCGCACCCCCCCCCCCCCCCCCCCCCTGGACAGTCACAATGCAAAGGTACCCATGATGCTCACAGTTTTCCTCGCTGGACGGCAATGGCCATCCTTTGCATCGAGAACGTAACATAATTTATATGGTCAGTGTATTCAGCCTGCATGCAGACATGTACAAATATTAGATAAATATAAACTTTACAATGATTTAATACAATTGAATAATCCTTAATATCGTAAAATAATTGCTTTCAGTCAAAATCTATTGCCATGTATAGGTAATAATTCCATGTCATTTGGTAATGCATTAAAATAACCCTATTATTTTATACGTGTTTCTTATTTTTATTTTTTTTATATTGAGAATTTATATACACAAATTATTACGGGAATGTCCTTAAGTATTCTATTATGTATGCAAAATAATTATGATTAAAGGAAAAAAGAGTACAATAATTATCATGCTTCCTACAAGGGGTATATAGTAGGTTTTTAGATGTGTTTTTTTTTTCTCGTAACGACATCGCAGCGTCTATGCGATTTCGCGAATAGGCACATTTTTTTTATGTAGAGTAGTGGAAGGGTGTTAAGACGATATAGTGGCTTGCAGCAGTCCAAGAACTAGACGGTGTTAATGACCCTCACACAACGCTTCTGCATCCTGAAAACACTATCCAAGTCCACGGAGTTGCCCCACAGTATTAGTCCATAGGTAAGCTGATAGGTACGCTACAGGCCGTGGTAACCTGATAATGCAGCTTTGGATACGGTTTGAGTTTGTATAATGTAAACACAGCGCTGAAGTTATTGACACAAGTCACTAACGGGAATAATTCAGTAAAATTTTTCGTTTTTAAAATTCTACAAATTATGTAACCTTATTAATTTTCTCGTCTTAACTTAAAACTTGAACTTAAAAGTCTTGAACTTAGTTTTCTTTACATTGATATTAAATATATTTTTATTCAAACATTTTATTATACGACAATTGCCGTTTACCTGTCACATAATAAAAAGGACCAGAAGGATCACACCGCCATTCCAATAAGCGACTCTGGCTACAAAGCAATAAAGTGCACTTCAGCGCGCCAAGCAAGGAGTACCTATCTAATATTTTTATACATTACCCACTCAGAAAGTGTCTTATTGCTAATTCAAAATGCTATAAAGTTTGTCATTTCTCCCTTATAAATGTGCGGCGGGAAAAGTTATATGGAATTTCATTCCTTCCCTCCGTAGCAATGAAGGAATGTTGTATGAAAATCCATACCTGCCCTGCTATAGTGCTCTTTTGTTTTTTAGCTGCTAACAAAAAAAAATACAATCGTCAAATCTCAAAAAGGTTTTTAAATATCATATAATTAGAAAAAAGAGATTTTTTCGTACTCAATTTGCAATTAATGAATGTTGGCAACCTTTCTCTGCATTACGAAAAAAATATGTATCACTTGGGAGAAAGTTCTATTTCTGTTCTCGAGTTTCCTCTCTCTCGCTCTCCGCTGCGCGTCGGGATTAAACATACTCTCGAACAGAAATAGGTCGTTTTCTCCTCTCGACTTACAATGTATTAATTATCACCAACAAAGCGTCAGTTTCTAGCGCCTAGCCGCGCATATCTCTTGACGCTCTCTTCTGACGCGGTTCGCACCATGGAATAATCATCCCGTACGGACTAATACCACATGAATAAATAACCGTACAGGAGGAAAGCTTCACTACTACACGCACAGCTATATGTATGCACCTTGTCACGAGCCGCGCGAGGGTTGCAAGGGCATCCGCTCGGGTATAAAACCGGATTGAACCAGCTCAGCCTGGGGACAAAGTTAAGGTGTGCCACAAAGCAATACAACGCAGATGATTATGTTGTTTGATTTATCTCTATTAATATTGTATTGTAAAACCATAATAGAACCAGACAAGTCGTTTTTGTACTGCTACTGCTACTGCTATAAATAATAATACTGCATAACGATGTCATCTGCCAGCTGAAGAAAGTTACTCTGATTTGGCTGAAAATAAAAATCTAGGTTGTTCTGGACGTCCTCATTCCGAATTCAGAACTCTCTTTTCGATGACGTCTGTTAAGTGAAAAAAGTTACTCCGATTTGGCTGAAAATCGATATCTAGGTTGTTCTGGAAGTCCTTGTTCCAAATTTGGAATTTATTTTTCGATGACGTCTGCCAAGTAAGAAAAGTTACCCCAATTTGGATAAAAATCGATATCTAGGTTGTTCTGGACATCTTTATTCCGAATTTAGAATTTATTTTTCGATGACGTCTGCCAATTAAGAAAAGTTTCTCCAATTTACATGATAATCGATATTTAGGTTGTAATGGATGTCTTTATTCTGATTATGTTTCTTTTTGGATGACGTCTGCCAAGTGAAGACAAATGACGTATCTCGAAAACGGTAAGAGATAGATATATATGGGAGGTTTGAACAATTATCGTAGAGAATCAGAAAAGCATTCGAATGATATGTGTTAAAAAAAATACAGACGAATTGAGTACCTCCTCCTTTTTTGGAAGTCGGTTAAAAATCCATACAAAGTGCTGCGGATGCAGTGGGGTCGGAGTGCATTTCCGTTAGTGATATCTGCGTCATCAATAATGCTCGTGGTGGACGTTTGCTAGATATCATTTTTCATTCATAATTGCCAAACTTTTATCTTCGTAATACAATAAAGAATTTAATCATCTTCATCTAAATTATTTGTTTTAGAAATCAAAGTTCTTGTTGAAAAACCCTTTAATAGGGAAGCGAAAGAGATTTCTCTTTTAGGGTTCTGTACTGGAAAACAAGACCTTCTTACTAATCCTTGACCATCGGTCTGTCCGTCTCTCCGATCTTTCATTTATTTGTCGTGGTACCATTACATGGTTCCGTTGAAGGTACCGTGCTGTTTTCTAATAACCGTGGTACCATTGAATCGTCAGACTACAATGCAAATTACGGTTTAAAATATTTAAACACATGAATAAAAGGAAATATTCTCAGATATACAATTTAATGACATATTCTTCAATTTAGTTTGCATATTTTTGTTGCAAATATTAGAAAAAATACTATGAAACATGTATTAGATGTGACAGATATTACTGTGACACATAATGTCATATTTTTCCATTAGGATTTTTTTATATATAAGAGCAAATATTAAAAAAACACTAAGACGTACGGTTATTTATTCATGTGCTAATACGCCGATGTACCTGTAGCTTTGTCCCTAAAGTACGGAGTGAGCCAGACCTTATTTTTGTATTTAATAATTTGTTGCACAAAAATAATTCACAGTAGTACTATCGAGGCATTATCTACCAGTGATCCAACGGCGGAAACAGAAACATTGTAAAGTGTACATTATTTATTTGTAGATTTTGAGAAATAAAAAAGAACACGAACTGAAATAAACTGAATAAAAACTATAACAGTACGTAAATTGCACATGATATACTAAAATGTTGTTTTTGTATGCCATACAGAAATATAGTGTTGTATTAGAAAAATTGAAAAAGTGGAAATATTGATTTTGGAAGGATTTTACTGTCACGCGGACTTTTACAAAACAAGCTCTTGTCATTACGTTGCTTATTAGGGTACGTTTAAGATCATAGTGACAACTAATTAATTTTATTTCTACTGGTGTTTACGCCATCTATTGGCATTTCTTAAAACTACCTTTTCATGTGATTTCATACGATAATGCACTTGAAGGAGATGCACCGACCCATCGTCGATGACGTCTGTCAGTCGCCGTCAAACGCTAGTAGAAGATAGTTCAAAACTAACACGCGCTCCGCATATTCAAAATCAAAAATAATCGCTGTCAAGCTCGCTAATCAACAAAATTAAATTAGTACATGTTTTGTGAAATCCGCTACTTGTGTATATACCGCAGTTTTCTATTGGAGCTTAGCCATACATGTGATTCCGTGTGCTCATCATCAACTCGAAGACCTGCCGGCCGGCGTGAGAGACTGGATGCAGTAGCAAGGTTGGTGCATATTGATAGTGTTTATCAGAAACCACATGTAATTCTTTGTATTACAGTCCATTTAATAGGCGTAGGGCTTCGCCCTTCGCAGTCCCGCTTTGGCGGCTCCATAAGTGGTCCTTCAGCCGAATCATACGATCCGTGATTCCCGTCTATACCTAATTTACTTATATCACTTAACCCGCCATAATATTACCTCATAATATCTGCGTATTATTTGCATATAATCGAAATAATTTCTATCTTTTTTATTAAACACGCTGCCATACGCCGTAACTTCACTTGGAGGCTATCATCTGCCTCACTTGCACACGTGAAGATAACCATTTTCTGTTTCGCTGCCTGCTCGCGCCACTGCTTCTCGCTTGAAAACGCATTGCATACTAGATAAATATCCTACCTTCTTTTATTATTTAAAATAATTTGAACTACTTAGCCTACACAAAGCATTTAAAATCTATGAAAATGAGTAGGCACAAAGCTGACGTTGAACAGCAGGCAGCTAATCCTAAGCTTTTGATGTTACTAGCTAAACGTGAGGCTTTATTCGAGTTGGTTCAAAATATTTTTGATACTTCCGTGAATATAAACATTGACGCTGATGCGAGGGAGACATTCCTTGCTGGTTCCGCCAACATTGACGTCTTGAGAACAGATTTCGTGACGCTGTTAGATAACTATAACACATGTTTATTAGAAACGAACCCTCAAGCCAAACCAGACTATAAATCTTTAATTGCATTTGAACAATTATATAGCCGCATTAAGCGACTTCAAGCGCAGAACATGTCTGCTTCGCCAACTGATGCATTACCGCAGAAAAGTAAACCTCGCTTGCCTGCGATTCGCGGGTGATATTCGGTCGTGGCCCCTGTTCTATGCCAGTTTTAAGACGACAGTACACGACAACCCATCGCTGTCAGATGCTGAAAAGCTTTATTATCTTTTAGGCAAGTTATCGGGCAAAGCTAAGTCAGTATGCTCTGGTATAACACCTAGTGCTGAAAACTATAACGTAATTTTTCAAGCACTCATAGATAAATATGAAGACAAGCGAATGCTCGCATCGTCTTATATGAACCAATTGTTTGATTTCAAACCGATAAACAACGCCACCGCAAGTAATCTCGAATCCTTTAATGATCAGTTCGTTAGCGCAGTTCGAGCCTTAAATAATCTAAAAATAGATAGCATGCATGACTTGTTCATATTGCATGTTGCCCTTAAAAAATTAGATTCGGAGACAGTTCGCGCGTTTTTAATCCCATCATTCGATGAACTAGTGCAGTTTGTGACCAACCGAACTAAAGTACTTGAACGTACACCGAATTTTCCGACCGCTTCTAGTAATGCGAATAATAATAACTCCGCATATAAATCTAATAAAGAAAGTGACCGCTCCCGCTATAAAGAAAACTATGTAAACAAACCGCCTAAGTACCAGACGTATGTCAGTACCGTGCAACCAGCTCCATCTAATAAATGCTTATGTACAAGTATATGTCATCAGCATTTATTTAATTGTCCAGATTTTCATAAGTTGTCACCTGAACAACGCTTCAACCTCGTGAAGGAAAATAATGCGTGCATAAATTGCTTAAGTACGAAGCATAAAGTTTCACTTTGTAAGTCCGAATTGAATTGTCGCGTGTGTAACTTTCGCTATCACAGTTTGTTGCATTTTACACAAACACAACCAATTCGATCAGCTATCAGCGCCGCCGGGCGGACTGAACCCGTCTTGCCCGCTTCCGCTTCTATACATAAATCGAACCCGCGCCCCCCGGTTTTACGCACCGGGTGTTTTAACCATTCGGCTGCGTCCGCGTCGTCCGAGAGTCAAAACGTCGCAGAGACAATGGCCGCTACAGCGATGCAGCCGTCGCTGACCACACGCTCAGATGTCGCGCTGTGCGCAATAATCAATGTACGGTGTTATTAGCGACAGCACAAGTTGTTACGTATGATAGTCGGGGAGATAAGCATGTTTTGCGTACGCTACTAGACTCCGCGTCGCAAAGCCATTTTATTACAAAAAATACTTGTAAAACTTTAGGTATTCCGATTAATGACATTGGACGTACTGTAGTAAAAGGTTTCGGTGGTACAGAAAAATTAGTTAACTCAAGTTCAGTGAATTAGACTTTTTCTCGCGCTTTGACGATAATGTCAAATTTAATATTTCGCCGTTAGTTGTCGATCAGATAACCGACTCGCTTCCTAGCGCCATGGTTGACCCCTCAGTCATTTCATACTTTAAAAATATACCGCTCGCCGATGAAACGTTCGGTACGCCTGATAAGGTAGACATACTGATCGGCGCGCCTCTTTTCTCTTGCTTACTACTTCCTGATGGAGTTCGCGCCTCTCAAGCTGCATCGGTGCCGCCAGCTTTGCATACGGTATTGGGATATGTTCTCATGGGTTCCGTACCTACTATAAATAATCACCAGGCTTTAACATGCTGCTTTGTACACGTACAAGATCAAGATATGGACGTTTTGATGAAAAAGTTCTGGGAGCTCGAAGAGCCCCCTAACGCGCCGCAAGTTTTAAGCCCCGCTGACGCTGAATGCGAAGATTTTAATAAAAATACTACAACCCGCGATCCCGTTACTGGCAGATACACAGTCGGACTGCCATTCAACGACGATATATATTTATTAGGTAATTCCTATGAAACCGCCCGACGACGCTTTTTGTGTCTCGAGAAAAAACTTGAATAATCCGCCGCGCTGAGATCAGCTTATGATAACGTTATAAAAGATTATTTGAAGAATAATTATATTTCACCCGCACCTCCTAATATTCGCTCTGAACTCGCGCCAATTTACGTGATACCGCACCACGGAGTAATTCGTGAGGACAAGACGTCGACACGTCTCCGCGTTGTCTTAGACGCCAGTTGCAAGACAAGTACAGGTGTTGCTTTGAATCATATTTTGCATCACGGACCAAACCTTCAAGGTCATTTATTTAAAATAATTTTAAACTTTCGTCTTTTCGCGGTCGCCTTAACAGCTGATTGTCGACAACAATTTCTGCAAATTGCAGTCCGTGAATGTGATCGCCGTTTTCAATGCATACTTTATAGATTCAACCCGCAAGAACCATTGATGATGCTGTGGTTCGATCGCGTATGTTTTGGTTTAAAATCAAGTCCCTATCACGCGTTACGTACAGTGCAGCAGCTGATTGCCGATGACGGTTATAAGTACCCGCTAGCTAGTGAAATTGCATCCTCGTCTATCTATATGGACGATATTGTTTTCTCACTGATGTCGGAAGAAGATTTTGATAAATCCGCTCAACATAAAATATTAGGTCTCCATTGGTCGAAGCATACTGATGAATTTTATTTTTTAATCTCACCCCCCGACTGCAGCATTTGTACTAAGCGTTCAATTCTTTTAACCATCGCGCGCCTGTGGGACGTTATGGGCTTTGTTGCGCCCACAGTGCTTTACGCCAAACTTCTCATGAAACAGCTTTGGCAGCTTAATATAGGATGGGATGATACGCCGCCCCCAAATATAATAAAGTTGTGGAACCAGTTTTGCTTAGAGTTGCCAGCTCTTAACGAGCTGCGCATCCCACGTCATTTAGGAGTAGTAAAAAACTGTACAGTTACACTCTTAGGATTTTCAGATTCAAGCCAAAATGCATTTGGTGCGGTCGTATATCTTCATGTCAGTTCTGTCAACGGTAATACCATACGCCTTGCCTGCGCAAAGTCTAAGGTTGCACCGTCTAAACCGCTGTCTATCGCTAGACTTGAACTTTGCGGAGCAGTCTTGCTATCTAAGCTGCTTCACGCAATTCATGACCATTTCGCTCACCGCTTCTCCATGGAAATATTCGCATTCATAGATTCCAAAGTAGCGCTTTATTGGATTAAGAGCTCGCCACACAAGTGGCAGACTTTCGTTGCCAATCGAGTGGTTCAAATTACCGAAAACATCTCAGCAAAATGTTTTTATCACGTGGCTGGAACTGAAAACACAGCTGACCAGCCTGTCACGAGGTGTCTCTCCGCATAAATTAATTTCGCATCCGCTTTGGTCTCAAGGACCTCCATGGGCTATACTACACCCGTCTCAGTGGCCTCTCCACGAACTCGACAGTCAACCCCTCGATGACATGCCCGAGCAGAAGGTGCTGTCTCATGCTGTTTGTGTGCCTCCCAGATATTGTATTATTTATAATACAGCCTTACGATTCTCTTCTTGGAGTAAGGTTCTTCGCATTTTAGTCTACGTTTGTAGATTCGCCATGCTGTTAGCCCGAAGTGGCTCCATTACGGTAACAGCTGATGATCTCCAGTTTGTAGAAGATTTAAATAATATTCGCAATAATGTAATGACATCTCCCGCGCTCCGCAAACTAAGCCCTTTTATTGACAATAACGGTTTAATTCGAGTTGGCGGCCGTTTAAGCAATTCGGGCTTAGACTATACGCAAATGCATCCGGTTGTTCTACCACGCAGCGACCATGTGGTCGATCTGCTTATTGATTATTATCACGTTAAAAACCTACACGCTGGACCCGAACTATTGATGTCACTTCTTCGACAAAGGTATTGGATTCTTTCCGCGCGTCGAGTTGTTAGGCATCGCGTCCATTTGTGCACCCCCTGTTTTAGGCTCAAACCACGTCCTACATATCCACTAATGGCTGATTTGCCTGAAAGTCGCACGCGTCAGGCCATTAAGGCCCAGTTTCATCGCCGCGCTTAAACGTTTTCTCAGTCGCCGTGGCCCTGTCCAAGTCCTGCATTCGGACAATGGGACGAACTATAAGGGTGCCGATAGGTACCTTCGTGATTTATATCGCTTCTTAAATAATGAGTACCGCAGTAAACTGGAACATGAACTCGCCGAAAGTCGCATTCGCTGGTCATTTATTTGTCCTAATTCGCCCCACAAAGGTGGCGCTTGGAAGAGCATGATCAAGTCCATAAAAACGCATTTATACCGAATAATCGGAACGCAGTTGCTCTCGTATGACGAGCTCATCACTGTGCTTGCGCAGGTAGAGTGCGTGCTTAATTCACGACCCCTAACCGTTCTGAGCTCTGACCCCACCGAGCCAACAGCTTTGACTCCGAGTCACTTCTTGCACACCGCACCGTTATTCTCATTACCCGCACCCACAGTAGCTTCAGATAATATGAATCTGCTCCATAGACACTCGCTATTAGACAAATTAGTGCAGTCATTCTGGCAGCGATGGCGGCTCGAGTATTTACATGGGTTACAGGTTAGGCAAAAATGGCACGATCATTCTGTACCAATCGCTTCTGGTACCGTCGTAATTCTCATAAATGACAATGATCCACCTCTCGCTTGGCCATTAGCGATCGTAGAAAAGGTGCATCCCTCAAAGGACGGCGTTGTCCGCGTTTGTACTGTTAGAACCGCAAGGGGTGTCTACCTTCGTCCAGTGGTTCGTCTATGCCCACTACCACGACAATAAAACTCACTGCGCATCTACATATTTTACTCAGTTATATTATATTTATAATAATTGAATTTATTTTAACTGTCAAATAATACGCATCTCTTTATATAAAGCTATATCTATATATTTCAATTTCCGCTTTATTTCATTGGCATTTCTCATGTCCTGTTTGGGATCTGCTACACGCATCTGATATGCGCACCGTGACGTATCGCTCGCTTATGTAAGAGCTTCGCTGTAATTTTAATGTTCCTTCCCTTTATGGTTGTCATTTAAAGGTGACCCTTTAAGGGCGGGTGGAATGTTTACGCCATCTATTGGCATTTCTTAAAACTACCTTTTCATGTGATTTCATACGATAATGCACTTGAAGGAGATGCACCGACCCATCGTCGATGACGTCTGTCAGTCGCCGTCAAACGCTAGTAGAATAGAAGAAGATAGTTCAAAACTAACACGCGCTCCGCATATTCAAAATCAAAAATAATCGCTGTCAAGCTCGCTAATCAACAAAATTAAATTAGTACATGTTTTGTGAAATCCGCTACTTGTGTATATACCGCAGTTTCTATTGGTGCTTAGCCATACATGTGATTCCGTGTGCTCATCAACTCGAAGACCTGCCGGCCGGCGTGAGAGACTGGATGCAGTAGCAAGGTTGGTGCATATTGATAGTGTTTATCAGAAACCACATGTAATTCTTTGTATTACAGTCCATTTAATAGGCGTAGGGCTTCGCCCCTCGCAGTCCCGCTTTGGCGGCTCCAACTGGCATAATTATTAAATTTGTATTTTTAATGACCCTTAAAGTTGTGGATATAATTTAATTAGAATTTTATTGACTGAAGAAGATTATAATCGTTCACCAATTATCATTATATTTCTTTTAATACATTTGCACACCAGTCACACTGGTAGAATGTATTGAGTATTTTTTTACTCTTAACAACTGTGTTACCTGTGTTCTGCAAATAAATAAATGAATGATATGTAAATTGGGTAAGCGTCAACAAATAATACAAAAATTTGGCGATAACATAAATTTTTATTTACATTCCGAAATTCACAGTCGAATATAACAAGAAACCGTCGTCACCGGGCAATGAAAGTACAATGTGAACATACACCCGCTTACCTACTGATGATTTGTATATACATTCACATACATTATATAAATTTCGTCAAAATCACTGTTCCAGACTGGTATACGTGTACACAGCACCGAAATGAAAACAACTTTATTGTCATTAAAAATAATACGACTGAAATCGGCTAGGCCTGTACACACAATTCACTACAAGTTGTTAATTATAATCATAATTTATAATAAACTGCTAAATATATCGTCTACACCTGCGTCTACTCTTTCAGAGCGATATAATAATCTTAAATACAAAATGTTACAACGTAAGTTTTATATACATGAAATAATAATTTAACATAGTTACACATTTTGTATACACTGCCTAGCGAAACGGCTTCGAGTCGGCTCTGGGGGAAGAAACCGTACACACAATATACAGACAGCGACAAAACTGCAAGACCGCATTCCCAGTTCTTGGGTAATTCAATTTTTGTAATAGAGAAACTAAAAATCTATACACTCGGACATAATACAGTCGGTGAAATGTTCAATTAGAAGGTCGTGATATTTTGCTCCAACTTCATAAAATAATAACCGAAATATAGCTACTTAATAAATGCTTTTAAACTTGACTTTACTTTGGAACTGGGAACATGCCTCAGACAAAGTTGATATTCCTATGTTCAGTAAGCTGGGGCAGATGACTACACAAGAGTTACTGTACACTATGATTCTAAGATAAACTTAATCCAAACAAATCTAGCTCTCCATATACGGTCTTATGTCCCTGAGCGTTAGTCATTTTTAACAATACCGTCCTTGCCCTGATATGCTTTTGAACATTTAATATGCAGGCCTTCTTACAGGTTTAAATGAAAAAGAAATTAAATAGTTGTGCTTCTGACGCAGCAATCCAGATTCGATACAGTTATTTTTATTCTTCGAATAAGTCCAACACTCTCTGTATATTCTGGCGCAGCATTGTCGTTTTGTAGCAGAGTGAGATCGTGAGTCGTTCGACTGTGTTACATATACTCTTACGGTAAGATTCAAATTCGAATGTATACAATCAAATTGAGCGTTAACAGCACAGAGATGCTTCACGCCCTTCGACGCCTATACACACATCGAGTACGCCGTATGTACTCAACGCCTCCATAAATAGCTTACAGGGCGCCGCGCGGGCCCATTTTAGTATCACAATACGTGTTAAACTAAAAGCTCCTAAATGCCTATTAAACAAAATAATATAAACTATAAAAACAGAAATCGTTCGCTATAAAATAAAATACATTTACGAAGAGACGTACTCGCGTACGGCGAGCGAGTCGGCGCCCCTGTCTAAAGTTTCATTACGTGAATATATCTATGTACGAGATAATAATACGCGGGTAGAAATAACAAAACTTACAGAGGGGGGCCCGGATATAGAATATACAGACACTAAATACGTATATAACATACAACACTAACGCTACCCTAGGTTAAATGCGTTCACGTCGCGGTCCCTGAGTACTTTCATTGCGTCGGTCAAGCAAGTAAACATACACTCGCGCACGCGCACGCTATTTGTACAAATACATTAGTCATTAGAACGTAGATACGGTAACGTGGCGGGCGCAGCGGCCGCGGGCCGGGCGAGCGCTGGCGCCGACCGACGCCTCCAAGGGGATAAGCTCGCTATTGTCGTCTACGAACGAACGGACGTTCAACTCAAAACGTGATTACTCATAGATGATGAGGAAGGATCAGTCGTTGGTGGTGCGTCAGTCGAGGACCTGCGAGACGATCTTCTCCATGTCTTGGTCGATGTCCTCGTTAGAGGTCGTGGTGGGGGCAGTAGCAGCAGCAGCAGCGGACGAGGGGCTGCGGAGTGGGGGTGCGGGAGGGGAGGCGGCCGCCAAGGGGGAGGGCGCGGCCGGCAGCTGGAAAGGCTCGTCCAGCTCCTCGAGTCCGGCAGGACACTGCAGCTTGCCCAGCTCTTCCTGCAGCTTCACATAATGACGCTGGAAAAACAAAATTTACTTATTGCTATCTTTTTTTATAACACATCAGAAAACTAAGATTCGTTTCCGGAAAATAACTGTTCAATGTTATCTTTCATCTGAGCTTGTACGCTACATCTGCCCATGTGATACAGTATGGTCATGCCCATGCTCACTCAGAGGTTTAACACTGCAGTTTGCTGGTTTTATGATAAAGTTATTTTTGTTTCATTTGTTTATTGTTTGCTATAGTGAACTTAAAATATAATCCAATTAAGACGGTTCAACTATGCTAAAGTGTATTCATTATTTCAAAGACATGACAATTTAATCACAACTATGCTAAGGAAATAGCGGATATATCACCATTGATACTAGCCCAGAATAGCAATACCAGGACAATGACTGTTGAGTAGAGTGCTAACTTTAAGACGAGTTAGTTACCTTGAGCGCCATTGCGTTGTGGTGTATGCTACGTTGCGTTCGCTCGTCACCGTGGTGCCCTTCCAGTTCTGTGATCCAATTAGCCACCGTCTTTATAATCTCATTGCGTTTGATCCAGAAATGAGTTTGGATCACCTGCAAGACCAAATCCGTTACATTACTTCATAAAAGCATTACACTGATTTACTGTTTCAAAGCGAAGTACTAAACTGAACATGTGAAATGTATGTTCAAATGTTTCTACTGTTTTGCATTAATGTCTGAAAACTTAATAAGCTAATTACAAAATAAGGAAACAGTAGAACTGGGAAGACAACTTCAATCCCTTGCTCATTGTCAATATTTTTTCATTATGGGATACGAGCAAGCAGCTCACGAGCAGGCAACATACCTGGTGGTAAGTCTCAAGGATGCATTGCTGGCCTATGTAACTGACCTGTCGCAGAAATTACGTTATACCCCATACCGCCCTTCTTTAGTTTATATTTAACTTAATATATAAAAGACATTAGACATCACTCTGATAAGTTATCAATAGAGAGCAGGAATGCTACAGTGCATCTAGTATATCCCAGCCGGAGCAAGACTGGGAAAAACATATTTGTGTGGGAAATATGTACATTTATATCAAGATTTTATTTTAGTTAATATTTATTACATACTGTATCAGCCGGAATGTCCACTGCTGAACACAGCCTGCTCTATTTAGGGGGGTATTTGCCATAATCCCCACGCTTGGTAGGGTGCTTGGGAATCGCAGTATAAGATGGCGGTTCTTTAGAAGGAGCTGCTACCCACTTTCTAGTATTTTCCCTTAGTCGCCTTTTACAACACCCACTGGAAGATACGGGGAGGTGCAATGCTAACCCGTCACCCTACGAGGCATTTATTAAATCATGTTATGTATTATTGTATTACAGGAACGTGTTAGTTATATTTGTTAAGCCTGACCTCCTTGAAGCACGGCTCGGGGTTCTTGAGATGGTCGAGCATGGCCCAGCGCACGCAGGCCTGGTAGATGTTGGAGTTGTACTCCGTGGAGGCGGCCGCGCCCACGCGCGTGCCGCGGCTGCGCTCGTACCCGGGCTCGTTGAAGTACGGCTCCGGGACCAGGATCAACGACTGGATGGATACCAGCACCTGCAACACGTACACACATGGTTACTGTTACGCAAACACACACACAACGTACCTAACAAATACAAGTAACCAAGTAAAACTCCAAACACAAAGCCTCTTCTCTTTCTATCCACTATGATAGAAGTCAACAACGTAGCGCAAGAATGCAACTACTCATGTCTGTTACAAAAGACAAAGGTGAGAGATCGGAAATAATTAACAAATTTCTTATAGATTTCTGCCCATGTGATAATTTCTTACATCAAAGAAAAGTATAATAATAAGTGAATCATTCAGGGTTGAGAAAGTTAAGAAAAGTCCAGTTAAAAACAAGAGTTTCAAGTCCTGTAATAGCAGCAAATTATCTTAACCTGGAGATAATAATATGTTAGAAAGGAAATGGCTTCATCAAACAGTAATGAATATAGATATTCTTTTGCTCTTCGCTCTTTCTTGTACTAATTTTGTAGAGATCGCACAGAGCAAGTCCTCTCTACAGCAGCTTACACAAAGAACGAATAACTTGAGGATGTTTCCCAATGCACAAAACACCCCAAGCGGCACATCAATGCAGGAAACATCGGCCTCAAATAGAATAAGAATAAGGTTGTTGGCTCGTGTCGTGAGGTTCAGTAGAGGCAATGCGCCGGATCAGTAAGTTACCTGCAAGAAGCTGGAGGTGTGCGCGTTCCACTTCTCCTCGGGGCGGCCGTGCCACGTGTTGAGCACGGAGAGGCACACCTTGCCGTCGTTGTACAGGTTGGGGTTGAAGCGCACCGAGTGGCGGCCCGTCGTCTCCAGGTTGATCATCATGGGCACGGCCGGGTACTCCGCCGGGAAGTACACGTCCAGTATGAAGCATCCGTTAGCGTACGGGGTGTCCGACGGACCAGTTATTAACACCTGACAACAACATACATACATATAATCACAGTATCTGATAATGTGTTTTCAATTAAATGCGACCAGCCCGGCTAGCATGCACGCCGCGAGTAAATTTTGTCTAACCTTTATCTCGTGTAAAATAGACATATTGAAATATGTCTACGAATGCTAACATGGCAGAGCCAAGAACTCGTCCGTGTTTACGTACATTTTGTGCTACCTGTGGCAACTAGTCGACCAACACTATCTCTCTATCCTACATTAAGCATAATAGCCGGGTTTGATTGTTTTTTCTTTCTATATTTAATATTTTGTTTATATAAATAATTTATACAATATTCACAAGTGTATATATATATTAATAAAAATACTTAGGTGCAAAATGTGACATTAAACAAACACTTTTCCTTTGACAGATTTTACGGTTAATATTGTTAGATACTTGGAAACTGGATTGTCAGTTTACGTAGGTTCTTATAAGCTTAGATGTATGACAACTGCACTAATGTATTATGCAATGGAAATGTGAGTACAGTTTCGCGCAAAACACTAATTGCTTTAATGTAAAGGATAACTAAGGGTACCCAAGACACAGGCTCTGCCTAGTTTGGGACCCATCGATATTCATACAAATCTCAACATGAAACTCTTTAAATGTTACTTAGTTTGTACTGTATAAGTCTATTTTTTGGAAATAAATATTATTATTATTATTATTATTATTACTAACATGCGCGCCCTTCGTTTAATCGATTTTTGACACCTATCTGCGAGTATTCGCGTGTATTTTCTCTACCTCAGTTTTGAGGACGAGATAAATCGAGTGTTTCTCGCGCGTCTAAGTATAATGCGGGCGATCGACGATTTAGTCAAATTTACTGTGCTGTAAGTAGTGTAGGTTGTTTTTTTAACTATTTTTAAAGTAATGGAATTATAGGTACTTCGCTGAATACTCAAAATAACTGTTATATGTAAATAAACGAGTAGGTATTAAACATGTATAAAATTTTCATGAAATTTGCAACAGTAAACATTTAAAGTAATCTAAATGAATAAATTTCTTTTAGGGTTCCGCACAATGGAGGATCGTCTATAGATAATCTCAATTAACGGATCTTAGCGTGGTGCGGCCGCTGCTATCGTCCACCACTCTCTCTCTACGCGCGAGAAAAATACTCTTCTCGTGTCATGCGTGATATATCTTATTTGCACATGCTAGCCAGGCTGGAATGTACTGAGCTTGGACCTTAAGGCGCATTTCTCTCGTCAGGGTATCAGGTTGTAATTACAATACATTGTAATAACATATAAAAATTGTACAGATGTTTTTGATGTATTAAATTTTGGTTCTCAAAATACCAGTATCGATGTCCAGTGAGTGAATAGAATTTGGTGTACTATGGAAAAGGTGTATATCTAGTCAAGAACCATCAGCCAGAACAATACATTTAACTTATATACATTTCACAATTAATTTTAAAAAAACATGAATAGCTTAATGTAGTGACAAAAATCGAGAAAGGTATGTTAAGATGGTTCGGACATGTAGAGAGAATGAAATGAGATGGACTAAACAGGTATACATGCTACAAGTAAATGGAAGTGTTGGAAGGGGATGACCTAGGCGAACGTTCCGAAATCAGATTGAAGACGTTCTGAAAAAGGCAGGTCAGTAGTACCCTAAATCGACGCTTATGTATGAAAGGATTGATGAATGTAGATGAAACGAAAGAGATCTGTAAGGAACGCAGCAAGTCGAAATCTGTGGTCCCTGCCTACCCCTACGGGAAAGAGGCGTGATTTTGTGTATGTATGTATGAGTAACTTAACTGACGAGATGTTTAAGGTTAGGTATATATGAAAATAAACCTGACCATAAGCACCTCAAATACAGTCTACTTTACAAATGTTCAGGGATGTTAAAAGTTATTATTATATATATAAGTGTTTTGCAAATTCTGTTTCAAAATTGTTATATATACCATTTTTACTGCAGTATCTTGTTGTATAGCTGTAGCTTCTATTTAATTAGTAATGTAAATAGAGATAGGTAGGCAGTGGTTACCTTCATGACGTCTAGCCGGTCGGTGTCGGTCCTCACGAAGACGGAGGAGGAGTAGGAGAGCGGCAGCGAGGTGGCGAGCGTGGCCGCCTCCTGCGCGAGCCGCTTCATGCGCGCCGGCGCCGACCGCTCGCCGGCCGCGCGCACCGTGCCCTCGAAGTGGTACGGCACCAGGAAACGGAAACCGTTCTCCGGACACTCCGTTATCATCTCGAACGTCTCTGCACAACACACAACATACAACATTTTATACGATGGATAAACTCTCTTAAATTATCCTTTCGGCCCTTGTCAAAACAATACCAGGAAGGTCTTTATGGTGCTTATATTTGTAAGACCGTATCTCATGTGGTTCTGATTACCCTGGCCACCAGCTCGAAACACATTATTGTATTGTTACACTGCAGGTGTGTATAATCACTGTATGTGATGAGTGCGAAGACCAGGGAAGGTTACTGTAGGAAACAAACCCGATGATAATCTTTCAAACACTGATTTATTGTAGAGAAGTAATTGTTTTATAAGTATGTAAACTGATGTATAAGAAATATCTACGAAAGGTATAAATGTGCGGATATAACATTATTATTAAGTGATACTAATGAACGAGTCGTTGACTTGCTGACTGTGCGGTCACCCATACACACATTAATGTATGTAGTATCAATTCAGACATTTTCATATAACATATATCCAACAGATATGTTAATTTCTGTGTGTGTTTTTGCATACGAAGTAGCAGCGGCGGTACTGCGGTATTTAAAGAATCTGGAATATTACTCTTTTCTGTTTGTATAATAGCAGAAAAGCATTTACTTCAAAACAACATTCATAGAGAGATAAATATCGTGTGAAATAAAGGTTAAATTATGGCAGTATTTTCTTAAGCATTTATTAATATGTGGGTAGATGGAGAAAATAATAAATGTGTATACGTACCGAACTGCAGAGTGCGCATAAGGTCGATGTACCGCTGTTCGCGCGTGGCGAGACTTCGCGTGCTGGGCGCGCTGCTCTCCAGCTCCTGCTCCGACCGACACATCAGTGCAGACGTCGCCTGAACATACAAACAGTAATTATTTCATAGTATTACTCTAAGTTTGATATCAGAATTTTTTTTATTTTTATGGTATAGTGACATATATAGAGAACACGCACGGTGACCACCTTGATCTTAAGCAGTAACATCTGCCTAAAACAGATGCATATTTGTTTATATCATATATTATCATCCTTTTGTTTTATATTTCTTTATGTTAGCTACGAATTATTTTTAAGTTTTTCTCGTGTATTGGTTGTCATTGTTGTTTCTATCTACATATATATATCTTTCTTTTTGTGTGGCAATAAACTAATTTTGATTTGATTTGCATAATATACCTTATAGATTATATAGACCTTGAGACATACTGTTGTTAAGTCTCATGTGCCTGTAGTTTCATAATTACTTACTGGCTCTCAAAGACTGCTGCCGGAACACATTGTAAGGTGCTTGGTGACAGAGTTTCTACTTGAGCTAGGCAGGTGGGTATTCGTAAAATGTCATTCCACCATTCAGTGAAGCTCAAGCCGACAGCGGGGACCGAATCAAGGACCTCCAGCACGCTAGTCCTAGCTATAACCCTATCACTGCTTCCACACAAATGTTTTAACGAAACGTGCACTAGTACTACCTAAAACATTAAGCTTGGCTCAGATAAACTCTCTATTGACAATGCGACAGTCTTCCTGGGAATCAAAATGGATTCAATTTTACAGTGGGATCCACATATACATGATCTTTCCGGAAGACAAACTGTGTTATCATAATAAACTAAACAAGCAGTAGCTATGTCTGTTAACCAACAGACGTAGCTTCTGCTTGGTTAGTTTATTTCACTTTACATGGTGTATTGCTGTGGGAAGCTGCTGCTTAGATAGAGACAATCTTTATCTTACAAAAGCGTGTAATTCGAGCTATATATGAAATGGATCCTAGGGAATAACTGAGAGATACTTTTAAAGAAATTGATATTTTAGATTAGATAAGTCAAATAAAAGGTATTTCTTAGGTAATTGTGTGAGTTTTATAATAAAGATCCTAAGCATATTACAACACTCACAGAAGCAAAATTTAAGTTGCATGTGAAAAACATTTTGATAAAGAAATCTTACTTCACAGTTTGTGATTACTTAAACGACTTAAATGCTTGGACTGTTTCACCTACGTAATGTAAATAATTTTAATAATATGTAACACATTAAAAGACGTTTAAAATAATGGCCCCGAGTTTCTTGCCTGTTGGTCTCGCAGTGGCTCTATAAATAATTTTTGTTAAATGGGGCTCTTCAATGTAGTATATTTCAATATTAATATTTGTAATTGACTTTCATAAGAGCGTCGTAGACGCCTAAATTGAATAAATGATTTTGACTTTTACATGGCATTTGCATTGCATCTCTGGCACATGTTGTACCAGTTAATGTTTATAACACGTTAAAAGGCGCGTGGCAGACTTTTAGGCAGCTTACACCCAGTACTGCTGCTACAGTTACTGCTGCTGCAGAGGCACTAAGTACAGAATAAGTGCTTTACACACACGTTTCGCTGCATGGATGGAAGTTATGGCGAGTTATCAAGCGTCAAATGTTCAGTGTCGGCATTTGTAGTTAGATTGCAGCAAGCCGCAGCTTGATTCCTATACAAATCATCAAAATTATCGAAAGAAGGTGTGGCATTCACCAATTTTCTCCTCCAA
Organism: Plagodis dolabraria; assembly: GCA_963854805.1. Lineage (NCBI taxonomy): Eukaryota > Metazoa > Arthropoda > Insecta > Lepidoptera > Geometridae > Plagodis > Plagodis dolabraria. The sequence continues at coordinate 6,592,642 of OY978459.1, read as the reverse complement.
ACGTGCACAGGCCTCTTTTTTTTAGCAAGGAAGTATTTTTGTTTACTTAACTATTACTAACCTGTATGTCAGCTATAAGCGCCGCCAGGCCTTCGTCTTCTTCCGATAATTCTGAATTACTAGACGTACTAAATCTTTGGCTATATGTCATCTTTCCGAATATATTCTTTTTACTCATTCTGTAAAAGAAAATAACATTATTAAAATAGCGAGAAGAGATACATGTAATTAGAGTAAATGAAGCAAATGACAAAATATATGCAATTTTGTATGTGGCTTATGCCATCCTTTTGAATGATCTACACACATTGGGGTACATTATCGTAGTTTTCATAATGGATCCCTAACTTTTTTGAAAATATATACATAACCATAAATACATACAAATGTACATAGCCTATAAACATAATATTCATCAGGGATAATGTAGGATCTAGTGGTAAAAGATTTTTTCAAATCGGTCCAGTAGTTTTGAAGTTTATTTGATACATACAAAAATGCAAATCGTTCCTCTTTATAATATTAGTGTAGATAACAACAAAATGCGGGTCCGACTCCCGCTAAGGATCTCGAACTGTGTGTAAAAACAATGTGTGTGAGTCTAACTGGCACTTGGCCGGGTTTTTTTCTTATAATGAAAGCAAAAATAAACATTAACACTAAATAATGTGGTAAGGTATGTATGTACTTGAGTTTGGTCGCGTACGAGTTGGTGGTGCGCGACATCTGCGCGAGCAGCCTGGGCAGCGGGCGCAGCGCGGCGCGCAGCCGGCCCGCCTGCAGCGCGTGCAGCGCCCGCGCCACGCGCAGCACGCACACGTACAGCGGGATGTGTCGCGACATGTCCAGCACTGGAACACACGCACACACACACACACTCCTTATACACCTGCTACATCTATCTATGCACACACTCACTCATAACACGGCATGTTGTGTAACTCATTACACAACATGCCGTGTTTTTAAGATTCAACTGGCCGCTCACTTCTCCATACAAACGTCGTAGGGTGATCACTCCCTTATTTGAGATTTTAGGTCCAGAATTAATCATAATCCGATTGATCTCGTCATTATGTAGGCTTGTATGGTGCCGAGATATTTGAAAAGATAATTATGTTAAATGTTATGAGTACTGAGAAAATTTCGGCTAGAAATGCCGAGTCCAGGTGGCCGAAGAAGTTTAGACATCCGACGCGATATCGGAGGACGCGGTTTCGATTTCGGCCTTGGGCATACAATTTTGTACTCCAATAATTTGTAAGATATAAAAGTTGTGAATCTCGAAAACTTTACATGAAAATGTTTCGACGCTCAAACTCTCAAGTTAATTACTAAATTTAAAAAAAATTACAATACAAGCCTAGTCGATATCGTGCTTTGTTTTGGTTCTAAACTCTCAAATTAGGGAGTGATCACCCATCGACATTTGTATGGAGAACTGACCGCCTAGTTCACCTTTAACACAACATGTGTAGTTTCTAACTAGGACTGTACACCAATAATACTTATATTTATGATGGGTTATTTACATGTTCTTTAGTTTGTGTGTGTGTCGCGGGGCCGCTACAGCTATAATAAACACTATTAACTATAACACTAGCACCGCGAATCGCGAGCGGTTACTCTTCCTACTTAGGTGATACATTCCAATAATGTAAAACCAGCAATTTCAACAATAAATGTACCTTCAAAAATTAATTTTATATTCTTCTGTTTATAATAAAATGTAACGTGTCTAATGGCAAACCTCACTGTATCTTGTACAAGCCTAGTTAAGTGAAACAAACCTGAGTCATTTCTGAGATATGAGCAGATAGCGGGCAGTAGGGAGCTGTTGGCGACGAGATCCAGGAACTCTGTGGGTAGGTCAGTGCTCTGGTCCTCGCTCTCCTTGTCTTCTGTGGAAGATTCTTCCTCTATTGAGCTCTCTTCCGGAGGCCATTGTTCGCCGGGGTTCATGTATGATGCTAGTACCTAGCCAAAACACAGTACCAATGATTAATACAGATAAAGGATTTTTATTAGCATTTTATGAGCATATTTTTGTAATTTCAATACTTCAAAGTTCACCTTAGGTGTACCATACCCCCATACATTGCGTGAATAGCAAAGTCAAATCTACTGCGTACTATAGAGTAATACCCATGAAAATTTTATAGCGTCTTCGCTAGCGCTGTACGACTAAGCAATAATAATTGACAAGCTCTATACATATTTTTTACACCTGATAGCAAAAAAAAAATTTCTTCAAAATTACAGTAAATTTTATATTCTTCTAAATTAAGTAAATTTTATGCCATACTGATATCGCGATAGCCTACTTCGCTTCAACTTTTGTGTCTCTGGCGCTACTTACAAACTTCCTTTGATACAGTAATTCTTAATCACTCTAGTTAAACCACATATTGATTTTAACATTCGCATTTCTGTCTTACGCCCAACATTTAAATTCATATATTACGACAGCAATGACGTGGAAAAGGCTATACATTATATTTTTCAAGCTATTTGAATTTGATTCCTCGGTGGCATTATTTTTAATTTACCATCGGAGATAGTACCACATACACAACTTATCTTTTATATTAATTTAGAAATCTATTACAATTATCGATATAGGACTTCTGGCTGGTATGAAATATGTACACACTTTCCCACACCCCTCGGTCCCCAGTATAGGTGGCTCTAACACACAGCGGTACAGTTACCTGCAGTAGAACAGTAACGTGTTCCTCCTCAGTCCGTTGCCGCACGAGCGCCTGCTCCACATTCCAGGACTGCTGCGTGGAGCCGGTACCGAACCCGGTGCCCTTCGCCCAGTACAGCTGGCTCTTCTCCTCCAGCCGGCCCGTCGAACCGTTCGAACCTTGGCTGTTCTGGAAACAAATGCATACTGCGAAGTAATATACGAGTGCGGAAAGTTATTTATTCCAAACAATGTAGCCAAGGGCTACAATGGATAAATTAGATATTGGAATAATTATTGACGTAGCACGAGCGTAACAACGCTATTTTCATTACTACTTCTATTATTACAGCCATAACATCCACCACTGACCACAGGCATGATGACACACAGAGGGGTGAACCATAATCCCCACGCTTGGCAGGCTTCTTAGGGAATCGCAGTTTAATGCCATATTACATTGCAATCCCCAAACACGTTCTATAAAAGGCGTTGCTGTCCACCTATATTCTTCTCTTCGTCGCCTCTTGCGATTTCTACGAAGATGTGGGGAGCAGTTCTATCCCGGCATCCCATAGGGGGCCGTAAGCTTCATGTTTAATACATTTACAAGCAAGTGAAGGAAATTTTAGCATGTGGAATGCTAAAATTTCCTTTTTGGATTAAAATTTTTCCTATTTGGATTACACAAGTGCACGAAGAAGTAAGAAATAAAAAAACAATCCGTCAACCACAACAACTTTCTAGGTCAATCTGCTCGCAGTTTGTTAAAAATAAACTGTTAAGAAAAGAACTACAACTCGATACAGGTAACGTCGACCTAGGTACCAGAACTTTTAAGAGCAAGTGTACCATCCATATTAGAAAATATTAAATCGAAATGCACGAAAAGTTGGTGCATTATTGCAGTAAATCACAAACAGTAGAACTGAGCGCCTTTACTTACATCAGTGGAGTTGGGTCTGTGGTGAGTGAAGACAGCTAGACAGGCGAGCACCATCCTCGCGGCGCCACAGTGCAGCAACGTGCGGCGCAGCGCCACGCCCGCCTCCGTGCGCCGCGGGGCCTGCTCCAGCAGCCGCGACACTACGCGGAAGGGCAGCGTGCCCAGAGAGAACCCGTTGTTCGGACCGCCGCCTATCGTGATGCTGCCTGTAAACAGTACTAAACATTAAAATTCACCTACTAAATTACGTGTGAAAATGGGTTCCAAACGCGCCATTCCACCCCTTTGGGTCGGGTTCGATTCCCGCACATGGCTATAATTTTTCCACTCGTAATTTTGTAATGTAACCCGCAGACCATGCATTTTTGCAAAAATAAAATATTAAAATTGACATTCAAGTACATTTTCCTGTAATTTTTTTATATTTAAAAAAATGCCCAGGTTCCGCCTCCAGCGGGACAGAGGTAATGTTCCAGTGATGATTAGAATTGCAGCATTGGGTATCTCCTGACAATATGGTCCGAGTCAAATAGTACTGCCAATCAATGTAACTAGAGATTCAAAAGTGTACCATGTAGCCTTTGGAGGATTTTGTTGGAGACTGTATATTATAATGTTGTAGGCAGATGATCTTTGAGTTACTATTCTACCATAGCGGAAATCTCGTGTGCTAAATTAAGATGCCATCTAACCTTGTCTTTATTGTTTATTTTTTCTTAATAGCTAGCCTTTGTCTTTTGCTAGATTCATATCATTGACATATTGCGCGGCAATCCATAGTAATTTTTGCTACTCGGTCATCACACCCATCACTGACACATTATGGTGTGCTTAGTTGTCATTACTACTGCATCGATAATATTGAAATAGATAGCTTTATTTTATATCCAAAGAGAAGATTTGCACATAGAATATCAATAGAGACTTTGAATTACTGTCTGATATAAGTCCACCCGTAATCACAGTCTATGCAACTGGATTGAAATGTCAAAATAACAGCCCTCGTATAAATTGCGGACTAAGCTTCACCTGCAAGCATTCGCGTTTATTATGTTACATAATCAAAAAGAGGTAACAAGAGTGCATAGAAAAATGTTAGTAGGGTAAGGGTACTGACGTCCGTCCTCTGTGTGCGCAACCCCCATGAGCAGCCGCAGTAGATGCACTGCCTTGGCACCCTCGTCGAGCAGCGCGGCCGCGTACCCAGGCAGCTTGAGCAGCAGCCCCAGCGCCACGAGCGCGTGCGCCGGGATGCCGCACGCGCCGTCTTCTGCAGTGCCGCCGCCGCCGGCACTGCCGCAACCCAGCTCCACCACCTCCTGCAATTTCATACACACCTGATACCTAACAGCACATCAAACACAACATTACTCTTGCACCACCACGCTTCTCCTCACTTTCCATCAGGTTCACACCTGATCGAGGTCAAATGCTTGTCTATTGCGGATTAAAAAAAAACGTAAGCAATACGTTCATTTCATATTGATTTGTTTAACCGCGCACTTTGACACTTTCAAATATTAAATTGATGCACTACATAAACAAATCTGTCTAATTAATCAATTTGACGGTATTTTAGAGAATATTTTAGTTATGTAGTTGTGTCATTGTGTCATTTAGTTGTGTAGTTCTTTGTTTTCGATAAATGATCATGGTCTTCGAAAGTCTGGTCGTTTCTTCATTCTAAATACCGATCATATTCTAAATTAAAGTAATAGATCCACGTGACTTGTGAAACTAGCATGAACGGACATAGGCAGAATTGTGGTAACTTTAAATCACATAAGCCATTAAGAAAGATACAATTATAATAATCAATTAGACGTGTGGCTCCTAGCAAATCAGAACATCCATATCCTCCCTTGGAATTATTGTAAAGATCTACTAATGGCATTGCATTCAATTCTTTAAATAGAGGCATCCTTTTGACTGAAGTGAAAGATAAAATTCAGGAATTATAACCCTTTTCTTTGGCAATATTACGGCAAACCGTAAAAATTAACAACAACAACAGAAGCAAGTATCCTAATGATGGATGGTGGTTGGTGGTATGGTGTGGTGTAGGTGTGGCAGTGAGTAGATGTCTAACCTCGTATGGATCGTCTAGTTTGACCCAGTCGAGGTCCTGATGATGGTTGGTCTTGGCGGGCGGGTCGGGCGGCGGCGCGTGCGGCCTCGGCAGTCGCGCCGCCACCAGCGCCAGCCCCCCGCACACGCCGAACTCGCGCAGCACCGCGCCCCCCGCCCCGGCCCCTGCGCCTGCCCCTGTGCCCACAGCCCCCGCCGCCGAAGTGTTGGCAGCCGGGCCGCGCGCAGCACCCGTCCATTCCGCTGCACATATATCATAAACATAATTATCTCGCCTATTCATTCCTCGATATAGCGGACAGAGCTTAGGGGTCTAAAAATGTTTTAGTCGGCCGTCCTGCCAGATATTCGGCCTGATGAAACATACACTTAATTAAAAAAAAAACACGTTCAAATTGTAGCGCCAAATACACCATCTACCGCCTACAATCACTGAAATTATGATAAATTTTAATGAATTACTAGATAACCTACAGAAAGCAGAAACCGTAGAGGTAGTGTTCAAAGTACTGTGACAGTATGTTATACATATATCTAAATATAACTAAACCAGACGAGAAGGGAGATCCCTACTAGTCTTCTCATATTCCTCATTCTCATTTTTCTACATTCTAGTTACCAACTATTCGATATTCCATACTGTACTGTTACGGTAGGCCGTGGAGTGCCTTGCTATAGTCAACAACGTACGGAAGACCCCTGGATTGGTGAAATCACATTTTACATATTATGGAATTCAACAATTGTAACATCACACAACTAAAAGTCATGTTTTTATCGATAATAATAAAAAAAATCTTAAACATTACAATCGAATAAACAGCCATACGTCTAACGTTAAACAATGGTTACCCCATACATGGGTTTTGCTTAACCCCCACGCTTGCCAGGCGGCTTTCATAATCGCAGTGAAAGATGGCAGTTCTTCATGAGGCGGTGAGGTGAAGGTGGGTAGCCACCTTCTTGTATATTTCGTTTCGTCACCTTTTACGACTTCACTGGAATATATATGGGAAGAGTACCTTGTGTGAGTATTCTAGCACGGCACCCCAAGGAGCATACATCACGAGTTCAAATTTAATTTAGTACAGCAAAGAAGTGAAACCGTACAACAATTAAGCACTAACCTCCGCTCGTATTGAGATGTAAGGTGAGCGTGAGATGCGGCCCGAACACGTGAGGCACGCACGCACACAGCTGTCCCAGCGTCGTGCTCCCGGACACGAACCCTTCCAGCCCCAAGGCTTGCACACGGATCGTTGCTTCTATTACATCTGAAACCAAATAGAAAATTTCCACGTATTGTTATGTTATGCAAAGCTCCTCTTTGAACGAATGGCGTAAAGCGTCGGTTTAAAAGTCCTGGGTTCCCGTTCCCTGCTCGTTCAGATTGGGTTGTTTTTCTGAAGTTGTTTTCAATAATCGTACGCAGTCCGGATCTGTGTCTGGTAGATGGGTATCCCACAATCTAACAGGTGGGATTCTAACAATATGTAGTGAAACAAGAGTGTTTTAGTATTGTGGTAGGGCATTATGCAAATGCCCACCTACCACCCGCCCTCAAGTAGGAACTCGGTATACCACGTGAAGCGAACATGATATTTATGAATGTGTTTGTAAGAAAGAGGAGGACGCCACGTTTAACCAATCGATCGATCCTTAATGGAAGCCGCGTCACACCTTAGACAAAAGTTAGAACTGGTTTTGTGTAAATATTAAACATGACTCCAATACATTTAGTTATCGATTCCAAACCACTCCTCGCAGTATTGATATATATATCCGCCTTATATATTATGTACGGCTTACAGTGTAAGCTCAACAAGAGTTATTACATAGGTTACAATACTAGTAAAAAAAAAAGAAAACCTTGTGTTAAATGGAGAGCAGGGAATTAATGCAAAAAAACCTTTGTGTGAGTAGTTAAAACCCAGAAAAAGATTGGTATGAAAAAACTTGTAAAAGAAAGTACTGTAATTAAGAGCTTCCAAAAAGATTTTACTGTGTGAGTAAGCTTAAAGATATTTCTAGTTATAGTTATTCATTATAGTGAAATAAATAAACTAACCGTCCGTGACAGACACAACAGATGTGTCATTTTTGGTCTGTCTCTTCTTGTTATTCTGATTCTTGAGTGTTGTATTCTTGACATCTTTCACCCGCTTGTCCTTAGAAGCGCTGGCAGCCGCTAGGCTAAGTTCCCAAGCTTCGGCTACTGTTGTGATAGCTGTGTCGGATGCGCTGCGAAGAACGGACGCTGTGCCCGTTGAGGTAGGGTTGGTCATGGATAGTTTGGATGTCTCGTCCATTACAGGCACTGTAAATAAATTAGGCCATTCATACCAGAGTAGTGCACAAATTGCACAGTAATACCGTGCTAGTGTCAGATGCTTCAACCCTATATCTTCCTTACTTGACCTGTTATCTATTTAATTTGTATGCTGTAGAAGCAAGCATATGCCAGTAAAACCTCGCTAGAAAAATAACATAACCTAATAAACTTAGCTTCTCAAGAACAACCCTAACTATTATCATAGAAAGCGTATCAAAGCGGATCTTATCAAACTTAAATTGTTTGGACGAGCTCCAACGGAAGCCTTCGCAAATCTCAATGACATCGCAAAGGTGGCCCTTAACTTTACTCGCCGAGTTGAAAGTCCCGGGTAATTCAGACTTTAGCTTCCTCTTCTGCAACGCGATGGACCCGGCACCCGCACGTAAATACATAGCTTAGTAAGTAATTATATCTCTTAAGCAGGGGGAAAATGTCTAGTATAATTTTTCATAATAGGAAACTAGCACAGTTATTATATTGAGAAATCATGTTGAATCAGGAAGGTCGTTTGATCTGTGTAGTATAGTGATTAAGTGATGGAGAAGTACCGAGTGGATGGTGTGGTGTGGTGTGTCGAGGGTTATGGAGTACTAACTGGGCGGGCGGCAGTTGGTGAGCAGGTCCCGCACGGTGGTGTGCGTGGGCAGGTCCCTGAGCGCGTGGCCGGTGAGGGCGGGGTGGGGCGGGGCGGCGCCGTGGCTGGCCGCGCCCTCGGGCTCCACGCCCGCGCCCGCCCACCGCAGCGCCACGCACACGCGCTCGCACGACAGCACCAGCCGCAGGATCAGCGCGCGCGTGAACCCGGATATACCCACTGGAACTACACACACATACACTCAAACGTACGAGCTGCAGCTAAGAAAACTTAAACTTAGTAAAAAGTAGTTATATTTAGTCTTGGTATAGGTGCCATGCAATATATTTCATACATAAGAATAGATTCAAGTAGGTTTGGAACCATTTCAAAATTTGCGTATACTATGACACTGGAGCAATACGAAAAAAATCTAACAAATCGTATGCTTGGGTATTTTATTATAAAAACATCTCGAACTAGTAAGAGATAATATATATGTAGATAGAAGAAATTATGATAAGTTGACCGTTCCAAAAAGCTCAACTTAGGAGAATAGCTCTAAGCAATAATAATAATTAATAAACTGTATGCAAACAGTTTTATAAAATCAAAAACGATATCTAAATTGCAAATAAAAACATCGATAGCCGTATTACTTACACCTACCCGTCGTTGGCAGCGACTCCAGAATGCTGTGCAAAGTTGTGGCGAACTGTTTCTGGTTTTGTGGATGGCACGCGGTCAGTTCCGCAAATAGTTTGATTGTACTCTCCTCCAGCTCAGCGAATTGGAAATTAGTTTCCCATGTTCTGCAAATTATTAAAATTTACAGCCATCAGATAACAGAGATAATAAAGCTGTGCAGAGCAAGCTTTCCGTACTTGGAACCTTTTTATTGATGTATATATTGATATTGAGATAGATGTTTTGTTCACGACTAGATTTTGACCAAAATCTAACCTCTTGGTTGGATATGTGTTGGCGATTGATAATGTTGTCGTAGGCTTAACCTAGAAGCTCTCAACGACAGCTACTGCCACCAAGCACAGCTACCGCTAAGCCGTTAGATGCTTGGCAATAAAATTTCAATTTGAGGGTGGTAGCTAGCCGGGCCGGCATTTCTAATATTCTTTACCACCATGCAAAGTTTCGGAGATTTCAGGTTGCTCTACGATAGCCTCAGAAATAGTCCTCCTAAGACAAAAAACGGTACCGATGACGGCTTATATCGAGCGCTCAATCGTAAATGCCACTAACGGTCACTCATCCAAGTAATGATCACTGCGGATGATGCTTTACCCCGTTGACTGGTTAAGAATTACTAGGCCAGCTACGCTCTAGCGCTTTGAACAGATACCAGCCGGCCCACTCCACAGTAGACAATACAGTACTCACGTATCGTTCCGTAGCGGGTAGCAGAGCAGCCGCAGCAGCGGCCGCCAGAAGGCCGCGCCCGCGCCGCCAGCCCACTCCTTGGCGCGTCGCTCCGAGCTCACCAGCCGCACCCACTGCACCAGGTGGTTGGCGCGTACAATGCACGCTATATCTGTTACATAACATTACATTAACACCCCTTGAAACATGGAAGCAGATCCTTGTACCGTACTCAGCGAATTAACTTTTAACTAGCATTCAATTTATTTTTTTGTGCGGATTTTGACTGTAAGTTATTTATTATTTGCTAATAAGTGTTAATTGGCGTCTCTCAGTGCGGTAATAAGTCCCTACTCAGTATGATCTGCATCTTCCAGGTTTCCATGATAGGCTTTAAAAACAACCTAATCTATAATAAAGGTGGGAAAACTAATAAGGCTAGATAAGATTCTATACAACTGGAAGTTGTCCGATGGACTTTATATAATTATATACTCTTTTTTTTCTTCGAAACTAAAACAATACTCAGAGCTTATGCAAGTTTTTTTTTAATTTTCTAATTCGCGTACGTAATATTATCTTCCATATGAGTCTTTATACAGACTTACAAATGAGGTCTATACACCTGTCTATAACGAAAAAAGACTTACCAGCTCTTTCAGCAGAAGTCTTCTCCGACATACTGGACTCCTCTGGAGCTCCTTCAGCTATCTCCTTGAGGATCGCTAATCTCTCTTCAGCAAACTCTGAAAGATGATATAATTCCACTGTTTAGAGACTTTTGCAAAGCTCATATCAGTAAAAAGTATGTAAATGCGAGGAGAGTTCAAAGTATTGTTGATATGGATATTAAAAATAAGCAGAAATATTAAGAGTCTTTACGCCTTGCGCTATCGTTCAAATTTAGGCATTTATCGTAGCGCGGCGCACACGAGCACACCGTTAGCAAGGATCGAGCGGTCAAAGACGATGTCGCATGGAATAAAACATTTTGATCCTTTTTGAAGTGTTATTTATTTTTGATAAATAATGTGGAATGTTATGTAACTTTGTAAATTCATTTCGCATCTTTACAGTTTACATACAAAGTAGACTTAAATGAACCTAATAATAAACCTCTCATTGACTAACATTAGCACACCTATCTATAACTATAGTCCATTGAAAAGTTACATGAGCTTTGCATTTTTTAGAGCACGCAATTTTATTTTTGAGACATGTATGGGGGTCTATAGAAGAAGCTTAACCTCAAGTTTGTGGGGTCGCCACCCTTGTCCCCCGGCCACCATCTTGGAAAAAGGGGTGAAAACACGTATTTTGCGATATCTCAGAAACTATGCGTTTTACAAAATATTCGTTAGGGCATAATTTGTAGCAAATTGTTTTGCCTATAAATATGGTACGTATATAACTTTGTGCCCTAAATTAAATATTAAAGAAGTTATAAGCAAAAATATATATTTTTACTCTATAACTTTCTTTATACATTTTACAAAAAAATTACCCCAGAACAATATTGTAGATGATGTTTTGAGGATTCTTTTTCCGAAACCCGCAGTTTAATTGATTAAACTGAAAATAATATCCACAATTTTCAACACGTTTACACGTAACAAAAAATGTAGCACAACTAAGAGAATAAACTGAGGTAGAAGAAACAGCTAAGCCTGCGTATAATAATAATAGTCGTAGCAGGCAGATGTTCCTTTATCCCCAAACGGTAACTCAGACCTTTTCTACCTGCTTATCCTTCGGTAAGTTATATTTGGTAAGTTCTATGGTAAGGAAAACAGTTAGGTATGAATAAGTGAAGTTGTACGAATTTTTTTTTTAAGGATATGAAAAATATAATTTAAACTATTCATTTTGACCGGATTCCCATGAGCATTGATGAACCTGGTCAACTTTGTAGCGCTGTAAGTGTTTTAAATGAAATAAATTAAAAAATCATAAAAAAAATCCTCAAATGATAATCAACAAGATTGGTCCGAGGTATCTTTTTTGTAAAATGAGAAAAAGAAAGTTATAGAGCAAAAAAAAATATATGAAAATTTTCTCACTCTTTTTGGTTATAACTTCTTAAATTTTTAATTTAGGGCAAAAAGTTATATAATCATATTTGTAGGCAAAATAATTTGCAAATTATATGCTGTAGAATTTTTTGTAAGACGCATAGTTTCCAAGATATCGCGAAATAAGTGTTTTCACCCCTTTTTCCAAGATGGCGGCCGGAGGACAAGGGTGGCGACCCTACAAACTTGAGGTTAAGCTTCTATGGACCACCCACATATGTCTCTAAAGTAAAACTGCGCCCTCTAAAAATGCAATATTCGGTCTTAAATTGTAACATTTCAATGGACTACTGTGTAGGTATCTATATTCGATTATGTACTTCTAACCATCATTGTATATAGGCAAACAGCTTAGTTTTGTAGTTTGTATACCTGCTTTGTGCATGCATATCTTGGTTCATTATATTATAACTGCCCCTTTGGCGGAGCGGCTATAGTGGTCGCTACGGAAAGAAAATAAGGTGCGTTTAATATGGAGGTCTTAAATCCTAACTCAGGGTCGGTACTAATTGTTTAATAAAATATATAACGTCTATATTATTATAAACATCTTTTATTTTTAACCAAATCAGTACACGGTACAGACCGTTAGATAGTCTTGCCTTAAATAAAATTATTTCTTAGATGCATAGATCGTGCTTTTTGATGGCCAATTATTTCGTGTAAAAAACACTTGTTGTAAAAATGTATTACTTCGTTTCCATCTGTTTGGCCAAGTTAATACCTAATATAAAATAAAAAAAAATAAAGAACAAATAATAAAAAAAATACATTTTAGCCTCTAGCTAGTTTCAAGTTTTTTTTTAAACTTTTTTCTTATATATTGCGCAACTACGCAACTTTTTGGTTTTTGCCATAGTAAAAAAAAATGTAACCATAAAATGGAACCGACTTCAACACCCAAAGTGTGAAATAACATGTTGAAGTCGTTACCATGATAGTTCAAAAGTACCCATGATCACAATATTGTGCGCATGGTACCGACTTTGACAAGTTATTTCACACTTTTGGGTGTTGAAGTCGGTTCCATTTTATGGTTACATTTTTTTACTATGGCAAAAACCAAAAAGTCGGTTCCATTTTTTGGTTAAAAAATTGATCACTAGTTTTAGTAACCCTTGCTACTTACGATATCGATTGTCAATGATTATATCATCAAGATAGGTAAATACTTTTCAGTTATTGGAGTGTAACGCAAAAACGACTTGACTGATTTTGATGCAATTTAAATAGGACCAAACGATAAGCATCAGCTTTAAAACAAAAAAATAAAACTCAAAATCGGTTCACCCTTTCAAAAGTTCTTAGGTAAAAACATAAAAAATACAGACGAATTGAGAACCTCCTCCTTTTTGGAAGTCGGTTAAAAATTCAATTCCGATCAGGAAATAATAAATCCTAGTTAATAATGAAAAAGGCATGGTCTCAACAAAAATACCTTTACAATAATAAAAGCATACGCATAGATCAAAACAACTCGGTCACGCTATATTTTCATTGCGCACCGTAGTTGCGGCACGTGTAGGGCGCGGGACGAGCAGCGATACGTCCTCCCTCCGCGAGCGCTAGGCGCAAACTGAGATGCAAGGTTTGTTTGTTTAGGGAGGACATAGATGCTGGCTACCGCCTGTGCGGTCGTCCAGCTCCACCGGGTTTTGGGCGAGGGCCTGGCCCTACAATAGCCCGGGAGGGAGAAGTGCCGAAGGCACTTCTCCCGAGACGGGCGTAGAAGGCGAAAAGCGCTTTCTACCTCCGTCTCCTGCGGACGCCGAAAACGTACCGCTACTATAGGAGGAGATGCAAGGCGTTGTGTTCCGTAATTTATAGGTCATATTGAAAAAATTGTATAAAATACATTTTTCACTAAATGAACGACAAAATATTATTATCTATTAAATAAAAACTTCAACTAATGAATTGCATATTTATTTATTTGATAAAATACCAGATTTTGTAGAAATAACAAGAAATTTGAATGGTATTTTTGTGCCAAAAATGCCCTTTCAATTCCTTATTTACTCAGTTGTAACATATATTTATCAAAATGTTATTAATGCACTCCATTGGTGGTAATATGATTGGTTTACTGATATTTTTCAATCTGTAAAACGAATAATTTTTGTTCGATAAAAAGACTGTTGAAGTCACACTGATGAAGAAATTTATGAAAACATGAGTTGGTAAAAAATTTTTTGTCGGATTTCAGTTGTTTTTTTTATTGTTTTGTTTAATGCACTCCATTAAAAAAGCAATAAACTTTCTTCCTGCATCATTTAAAAAACAAAAACTTTTATACTTTAGCTGCAACAGCCTTGAGAAAACGGCTGTAAAATGGCTTTGCTGGAATAAGGCCTCTTAACAGTATTAGGTAATTTTATTTTTTCTGTATAGTCCTCTGCAATTTCAATACACTTCTTAAAATGCGAAATCATCTTTTCAATGCCCTACAAAAATACACTTTAATCCTTCTCTGAAAAATGATTGTTTGAGGCGGTTCTGGACTCTTTATCGAATCTTATTTCAGCTTCAAGAACAAAAATAGTCACTAGTTACCAGATCTGGGTTGTAAAACGAAACTAATGATGATAAACCGACAAAGTTTCTGATTGCCACCCTGGAAAATATCTTAACAAAACCATAGACAAAAACTACCCCCATTGGTAATTGTAACAAAAAAGCTCCGATACTGAGAATACTTTGAACTCCCTTCATAGCTAATAATACAATCATACAGTGAATTGCGCTCATTAGGATTTTTAAAGCGCCTCAGTAAAGAAACACATTAAATAGAGGTACCAAAAAGTCCTTTGCATTGTATGATATAATGTACATCAAAATGCAGTGTGATGGTATAAGAGCTTAGCGGGAGGACCCCAGAGGTAATAAATAGCGTTAGTATATATATTGGAATGTACCTGTGAGCGCGCATACGACGGCATCCAAGAGGCGCGAGTTGAGCAGGATGAGCGTGGCGGCGGGCGACATGGCGGCCGCGGCCACGGTCGTCAGCTCGCTGCCGGAGAGGCGACGCGCGATGCTCGCCCGACTCGACAGCGGCGCCGACTCGCCCGCGCTGACGTCGGTGCCGGCGGCGGTGTCGGTGTCGGCGGCTGCGGCCCGAGTCGGCGACCCGTGCACCTTCGTGTCGTCCGTTAGACCCTCCATACTGCACAGTACACAGAGACATATCAATACAGGCCCCCGATTCTCGACGAATATTCACTGACTTTAAATTGCCAGTAAAAAGAAATTGCAAGTAATCTTCGCTCTCATATGCTTCAACCTCACGAACAAAACCAACCACTAGGGCTTCCAGTTGCCGAAATCACCGAAGATAGTATGTATTTGTCCCCGGTTACGCCGCGTGAAACTTACAAGCTCTTGAAAAGTCTTAAAAGTAAATTGACGAAATCCCACCTAGTTTGAATAAATATTTTACGGATGTATTAACACTTCCTTTTTATTTATTATTAAACCAATCTTTCGAACAAGGAATTTTCCCAGAAAAATTCAAAACGGCTATGATAAAACCGATCCACAAAAAAGACGCTAAAACTAACCCAAACAATTATCGCCCGATAGCATTATTGCCTTCTGCATCAAAAATTGTTAATTATCATAAAAATATTTGAAAAAGCAACGAGCAACCGAGTCTATTCATTTTGCGAAAAGTATAATATTTTCGATGAATGTCAGATCGGATTTCGTAAAGAAAGGTTTGCTACTTTGCCAGTCTTAGTAGTATATGCAGGAAGTGTACAAAATTTTAGACAAAAAGCAGTCGGCAAATTATTAGGTATGTCCAAAGCATATGATAAGATTCTTTTTGAAAAATTTCTGGATAAATTATATTGAGTAGGTATACGTGGTATGGCGCACGACTGGTTTAAATCCTACATAAATAATCGAAAAGAACTTGTAGAAATTACACATAACAACCATAAAAGCGGGACTATACAAAATATTCGCTCGGATACCATTACAATTAATAAATAAACTATAAACTAAAATAAACAACCTCAATTTACACTGAAAAACTTTTCACAATTATTGATAAAGTAACCACGTGGATGCATCAACATAACCTTAAGCTCAACTTATTAAAAATAAAATTATTACATTTCATCCCTTTCAAAAATCGCGATTACAATTTAATTTCTCATTCCACAGTGCAAAGTTAGGTGTTGACAAATAGCCACTTTGTTAGGAATAAAAATTTATAGGAATATTAATTGGCAGTCGCATGTATTGAAAATAAAATCTAAACTATCGTCTCTCATTTAACCCTTTAGGTAAATAAAAAAGACTACAGATTTAAAAACAGCAATTGCTACTTATCACGCCAACGTCCAATCTAGATTAACCTACGGAATCCTACTATGGGGCTACAGCCCTGCCGCGAGAGATCTCTTTATCATGTAGAAAAAATCATACTAACCAACACAGAACAAACCGACAGTAGTAAACTGTATTTTATTCAATTTAAAATATTGACTATGCCATGCATTTATATTGTAGAAATTTGCAAGTTTGTACATACAAATTTTTATTTATATAAAACTCGCGATGAACTTAAAATAAACCTCCACCACGGAGATCGGTTAATGATTCATATATGCTGTTTGGAAATGCACTCTTCCAGCACTCTACCTATGTCAATAGTAGTCTACAATAAATTACCAACAGAATTAAAGTGTGAAATTGACGACATAAAATTCAATAAAAAATAAAAATAACATCTTATCTCTAAAGCATATTACCCAGTAGATGAATATATTAAAGAAAATAGTAGATTTAATGTAAAATGATTTGGTAAAATATTATTTAATATTGCGTCCTCCTCTCTTCTAATGTTGCTGTACCCGACATGGTCCATTGAACTATGTACCTTATAGTTTAATTAACATTTTATACTGCATGGAAGCAATAATGAATCTTGAATCTTGCCGAAGTAGTGTAACTGTGTAATATGCGCGTCAATATTCCAAATTCTATCTATTCGCAACGAGAAATTCAAATAGACTGTTCAAAACCCATAATTGTTCTACGATACTATCCAGTGTTCGCTCTGTGTTTACTAGAAAAAATACCTTCAAATACAGTTGTTGATATATTATTATATCGTTAGGCAGATATTCTACGTGATTGTTATTGAAACCCTCGTAGCCGAGATTCCGTAGTTTTTTCCATTACTTCAGTGGGTGACCGTATTACCCACTGAACGACTATTTACTTAATTTAAACTTTCAGAGGGCACGTCAAGCCGTCCGTTGTATGACAATCGATTTATCAAATGCCCTATAGGCTAGTTACCAACCTCAACAAAATAACGAAGCAACCAAAACCTAATGGAATGTTGCGGCATCCGTCTTTGAGAGGAAATAATTCTAGATTAGCCTTAACAACTCCTTAGATCGTATCATCGCTTACGATCAGTAAAACTATCATACAATATTGTTAATAACAATTTATGATAGAAAGCGTCATTCTGAAAATTCTTGTCAACAGCAGAGCCCAGTGGTAACACTGACTTCCATTCTCGATCACCGCATAATTAGACCCCGAAAATTGTCCTGACTCTTGAGTAACAAAACTTTAAAATGACCTCACCTTGGCTTGCAAATTTATGGATGTATGGATAATTCCCTAATATTGCCTTAAGTATTAAGAAATAGGAATAATTTTGGAACTACCGGTCTAGCATACAAATATTAGTGGAGGTCAATGAACCTACATTATTTTTAAAATAATTTTGATTACAATCAAACCAATGCACAGTACATAATCACCCTGCATGTGGGATTGTGATCAAAGGCGAGCCTAACAGCAATAAACAAATGATGGTAGCTCGCAAGCAAATAAATATTCTATATCAAAATGTTAATTATACTATAATTAAATTTGGAGGGTAAATACATTTACCCTCCAAATTTAAACAAATAATACCGCCTATTATAACTACCGTAAGGATGTGACGCCAAT
This sequence comes from Plagodis dolabraria, assembly GCA_963854805.1. Taxonomy (NCBI): domain Eukaryota; kingdom Metazoa; phylum Arthropoda; class Insecta; order Lepidoptera; family Geometridae; genus Plagodis; species Plagodis dolabraria. Next base: position 6,574,579 of record OY978459.1, on the reverse strand, counting down.
ATAATGAAATTCTCGTCTCAAACAAAGACATAGACATATATCACTTTAATTTGTATTAATTCCGGAAGAATTTAATAACAAGTTTATTTGTTTCATATCACAAAACTTTAAATAAACAAGAATATGAATAATTACCACAGATTAAAGCTCTGTTTATATATATAATATGTACGAAGCTCTTAGGCATACATAGTTTCGGAATACTGTCTCAATCTATCTGTATATACTGTCTCTGTCTGATCTAAACAAAATACTTGTATTTGTTTCATGTTTTGATAGTATTCTGTATAGTGTGCAAAGAATAAATAAAATAAAAACCACTGGACTAGGAGCTGAAACTACGATCGGTGATCTGCAGTTTACGCATAAAATCTATAAATGTATATAATTTTTCTTACCTTTCATCAAGATCCACTGGCACTTTCAACTTTTCTAATAAAGTTCTAAATAGTTCCGGACGTATGTAGCACATTGAGCATAAAACTGTAACAAACACAACAATTTTAATATTGCTTTATCCCTACTTTGCTATTTAGCCCTACCAGGGACCTACTCAAACACACAAAAAAATCATCAAGATAAATCCAATTGTTATGGAGGAGTTCAGTTAATACACACATACATAATAATGACATATACAAAGATAAGTAAGCTATAGAGCGCTCATATACGAGTACGAACTGTAACCACAGGAATGAAAACTATTATCTGTTCAATTCCACGATAACATAGTATCAAAACTGAAAATAGACTATGAGCTCAAGTATGAACATTATAAAATATTTTTTTTCTCCACGGTCAGCGCCACGCTTCACGCATCACTATGCAAGCTCTATAGCGATGTTTGATTAGAACAATCATATTCACTACATTCCCAATTATCCGATTTTTTTTCGAATACCTTACTCTATCATTACAGAACCCACCCATTTTATACTCATGTAAGCATAAGCCCATGTAATCATTGTAACAAGGTGAAAATATGTTAGTACATAGTGAGGGACGCGGGCAAAGTTATATGAAGAGCCTTGTTATATTAAATATAACAATAATAATAGTTTAGTTAGAGCATAATGAAATCATACTTACTGGCATCTAAAGCTTTTTTGAGCAAACTATCTTCAGGAACTCCTCGGACCCATTCAAAGACTGAATCAAATAGTTCATCGGGTATTAATTCTTCTATATTCTCCATCAGCTGTTTTTCTTTTTGTACCCATAATACCTAAAAATAAGAGATTCAAGTTGATAATACTACGTACATATGTATCGCCAAATTGTAATTACAACTAGTTTTAGCCCGCAACAACTAGTTATGGCCAGTAATAAGTGCTTTTCCTTTGTCGTATAAATATTGAATTGCCTTAACCTTATTTTGCCTTCCCAAAATTTGGAACTACACAAGCTTTAATAGCGACCGAACCATTGATTATTGGCATAAATGTCAGGTTGCAAAATGGTGTCAAGACATTATTTTCTCTGAATTCAGCTATTATACATTACGATCTGTCCTGAGAATCCTATGCATTTAAATTTAGAACTTGTCCAAAACCACGCTCACTTGAAAAAATATAATACAGGATAAGGGTGTGGTGGTACTGACCGCAGCAAGCGTGTGTAATGTAGGCGGCGCGGGCGAGGGCGAGGGCGCGGCGCCGGGGCGGAGCGCGCGGGCGGCGGCCGCGGCGCGCAGCCACTGCACGTAGGCACGCACCGTCACCTCGGGGCACCAGCGGCACAGCTGCCGGATCAACGAGCAGATAGACGACAGCCCGCTGTTCGCGCGGCTCGCCGCTGACACTTGGAATGCTAGTACCAAGATAAACGTTCAAGTTTTATAATATATACAAATTAAGTTAAAAACAGAATTCAATCTTATCAATTTTTTTTTACGTCAGAAATCGAGATTATGTCCAATTCATTAAATAATACATTTTTAAATTTGGGTTAAATTATCAATACTAATTTAACCCAAACATACATATTATGCAAAAGATTAAATATAATGTAACTGTAATTGATAGTTGTGTATATAACATGTTAATGCGATAATTTAACGAAAGCAGGCTTGTCCACCGCTGAACACAACCTCCCCCATTAAGAGTGTGTTTACCACATTTAGCTTAATTTTTAACTTAGTCTAGATAAATTACCTCACACAGATAATTCCCTAAAAGATGATAGAAAAACCGCACACATATGCCAACTAACCCTAAAATAGGGTTAAATCAGATAATATTAGTGACATTTCATGTTTGTTCGCAAATAAGTATAATAAGTATTCGCCTTGTTTGCATACTGTACCAAACAATTCATACCTGACCATAGCTCAGATCTGCCAACAATGATCCTTATTTTAACAATATTGACTACATACTTGTAAGACGAGACAACTATACTATCGTATATGGTCCAACCAATCGTAAAATCCAACAAATAAAGTCGCATTGAAGTATAAAACCGTGTTTAACAAAGCTTTTCGATCGATACCTTCAAATTCACTGACAAAAACACACAAAATAAATACTCGTAGTAGGTACCTAATAAATATATAAAAATTTATACCTTAATGTTCGAGTTTTAGGCACACCTATGTCGGATTTAGTTAATTTTTAAGAACCACAGGCGCGGAAGACACAGAACTTGTTCTTAAATGAGTATGGATAATTTACTCGTTCATAATTTTTTCTAGCTAGTATTATAGTGGAAATATAAAAGAAAATCAAGACTTGGCGATACAATAAAATAGATAGAATTTGTACAAAACACTACATATCATTATTCCTATAAATCCCCGAAGGGGTAGGTAGAGTTTTTATATTTTGCCAATATGTATATTACTATCATAATAGGTAGGTACTTAACTACATATATTATTAACAATGAGGGATAAGCATAATCCCCTACATTTCGCCAGATGTTTTAGATCTGTGGCACAAGTTTGGGGCAAGATCACTACTATGTTTGTATTATCATATCAGGCCTTTATTCCTTTGAATGAAATAGTAATTACTGTCATGTTCTTAATATATTTCAGAGGTCAAAGACAACGACACCATAGTTGTGCCGGAGACCACCCCTTTCAACTCCGGTACCTATGAGTGCGAGGTTTCGCTCATGTCCGACAAGACCGAAGAAGTGCGACGCCATCAAAAGCTGACAGTATTCAGTGAGTATTTGAGGTATTTTCTTAATCTTATTTTCTGCCAGAACTTGATTGCATTGAGGATGTATGTATAGAAGTAGGTGGGTAGGTAGGTATGTAGATACCGTGTGCGTATGCGGTGGTGTCCATGTCTAGCAGCGCGTGCAGCAGGTGGTGCCGTAGATGCGGCAAGGCGGTGGCGGCGGCGAGCAGCGCGCGGTGCGCCGGCAGCGCGGCCGGCCCGCCGCCCGCCACGCAGGCGCAGAGCGCGCCCACCGCCCCCGCCCCGCCCACCGCCCCCCACCGCACCGCGCCCAGCCGCGCGCCCAGCCGCGTGCAGCACGCCACCACGCTCGCCCACTTGTTGCTGCAATACACAACACATATAGTATATACTACACTACACGCATACTATCACACTGCTATTATATATAACGCGGTCTGATCCAATTCGTTCTTTAACTGGGATCTTACACAGATCTCAACTACGTTTTTAACGTTTGGACTACATTTTGATAACACCGTTTTCGGAGCTTTCAAAGAATTTATATAAGAATAACGAATAATAGCAAAGAAATGTAAATAAATGCTTCATATGGTTTAAGATAAACTAGTAAAATTGGCACCTCATTAAAAAAGTAAATGATGAATTGGTATTTTTAATATTGTTCAGTTCGCAATAACGCCTGCTAAGCGAATTACATTACAAAATCTCCATCCCGATACGATGGTTGAAGAACGAGAGCAAGAATTACAGTCATGAGTCATTGTGTCATGTTAGCTCAATTGGTTAGAGCATACCCCGGCTAAAGGGGTGGATGGACGCGGGTTCGAATACCGCACATGACTATAATTTTTTCTCTCGTAAATTTGTAATTTTGTGATGAATTGGTATACCTATTTTCTTTAAAGGTTTGATGGCAAGAAAAACCATCTCGTAACATTATTCCACATTAAGTAATAGTTTGTATAACTTATAACAACAATTCCTTATTATGACGTATTGTCTTTATAACCGATAAGTGTCAATCTCCTTACAAAATTAATAATATATTTATCACGTGATTTGAACAGAATTATAATTTATATGAATTATAATGATATGGCAATACTAACGGCCGCCCGCGGCCATGACTATCAAAAAAAAAATTAAAAATATTGACTACTCTCAACTGTTCTTGCAGTCTTAGCAAGTTTACTTGTGTACCATATTGCTTGTAGGAGTCAATTAACAACGATTATTTATTAGTTTTTAGTATTAGTAATTAGTAGAGAGTAGTATAGATATACTGACTTGGTGAGCGGATGTTCAATTTGTTGTTGATGCGTGGAGAAGGCCGGCGCGACGAGCAGCCTGAGCTGCAGCAGCCCCATGTTGGAGGAGTCGCGCGGCTTGTACAGTCGCAGCTGCACAGTGGTGCAGACGAGCGGGCGCGCCACCACCAGCCGGATGTACGTCATGCCGGCCGTGTTCTGCGGCGGGCCCAGCGGCGCCACTGTGCCGCCGCATCCCGCCTCCACGCCCACGGCCCCGGGGCACGCTGCACATATACACACACGTTTATATTTCTAAATATTATGATTACAAGCACTACCGCATACTAAGCGAAAATCATAAATTTACAAATTATTGGAGTACAAAATGTTTTGCCCCGGGCGGGAATTGAACCCGCGACCTTCCGATTTCGCGCCGGATGCTTTATCGACTCAGCTTCCCGGGGATACGGCTGTGTCGCCGAAATTTCGTACTCCAATCGTATTTTGCACCGTCCCCTATGACGGTTTAAGAATCACGATTGGAGTACGAAACTTCGGCGACACAGCCATACCCCCGGTAGCTGAGTCGATAAAGCATCCGGCGCGAAATCGGAAGGTCGCGGGTTCAATTCATTGAGCTTGATTACTTGTTCTTTACCGAGCAACTAGGCAATGGGCTTCCATGCACCAGAGAACATACAAGGAGAACCTAAAGCAATTGCTATGAATAAAAAAATATATTTTCATAGCATATATGGTGGAGTATTTTGTGAATCCTGGCTAGCTACCTTCAAGTAGAAAAGCTGTCGACTAACACATAACTGTCAGAGTTGACCTTGAGGGCTAGTAGCCTTTGTACCACCTTCGATCGCATCATGAATTACCAACATATGACATTGTGATGATGTGATTAAAAATGATTAATAAACTTAAGCTACATTTTTTGAGATAAATATCATACTAATATACACAATGACATGGAATAAGGTAATTAGTTGTAATCAAATCAGCAACAGTTTTACGTAAATTTCTTTGAAAAATTTACATACATAACAACATACTATTACTTTGAATTCAATTACAATTTCCTGTTTATAGATTTATATCAACTACCTAGCGAGGGAAATGGGCAATACCCTGTAAGTGGGAAGTGATCAATATAGGAGATAGAATCGGCAATGAGAATGATAAGTATGTATTGTGTACTGACTGGCGAGGCTGGTGAGATGCGGCTGCAGCTGCACCTCATGCAGCCGCACTGCGTACGGCAGCGTGACGGTGAGCGCGAGGCTCGCGTCGTCCGCGCTGAAGAAGTGGTAGGACCAGGCGGCCGCGCGCACCCGCCGCGCCGCGCACGCGCCGCGCCCCCCGCCCCCCGCGCCGCCGGCCCCCGCGCCGCCCGCGCCCCCGCCCTCCAGCAGCACGTCCGCCGCCTGCGCCGTCGGGTTGCCGCACGATATCGTACCTACACAACACACCACACATTACTTAAACAAACTCATTTACGAATTAATTGAATATTTTAAGCCAGTTTCACTTGCAACCGTATTACGTCGAGAAGGCGTCTCGACCGGTTTCGCGACTTTCAGAGTCGCTTCGTCACGGAGTACGTGCGCTCACGACCGCGCCCGCGCAAGCACTGAGACGAGACGCCTTCTCGAAGTAAACAACCGTAAGTGGAATCGGATTAAAATATTCATTTCATATGTGTCAAACTTACGTCAGATTTAATCAATAATTTACGAATATTTTGTCCTATTCTTATTAAAGCATAAATACTATAGCTCCAGTGAGATATTGAAGCTTAAAAAAAATTTTAACAAAAAATTTACCAACTTTAACACTCAAAAGTGTGAAATAACTGGTTCAATTTGGGACCATGATACTTCAGAAGTACCTATTATCACAATATTGTGCGCATGGTACAGACTCCGAAAAGTTATTTTACAATTTTGAGTGTTGAAGTCGGTTCCATTTATTAGTAAAAAAACACTCTTTTTAGTGACCCTTGCTACTTACGGGATGGATTGTCATTTACTAACAACGACTATATCATCAAGATAGGAAAATATTTTTCAGGTATTGGAGTGCACCTCAAAAACGGCTTGACCGATTTTGATGAAATCTAAATGGGCCAAAAGACATGCATAAGCTTTGAAATAAAAATAATTATCAAAAATGGATTACCCAGTCAAAAGTTCTGAGGTAACAAACATAAAAAACAGACGAATTAGGAAAAAAATCTCCTTTTTTGGTAAAAAGAAAACAGTAAAACATGTAATTATGACTTACAGAGTGGAGCAATGTTAATAAGTCCACTAGCGGTTTCCACAACGAGCGGTTGGGACTTCTTGCTGGAAGTCGGAGTTGACATGTTGATCAGTTGAGGCGGCAGCTTCAGGTAGTTCATGAGGGAAGACACCAGACCCTGATTGTGACTCGGACCAGCCTGTACAAAGGACAATAGCTTTAACTCGGTAGTACTTCGAAACGGCACTGGATTGTAAATATATTATTTATCATCAATTTTTGTGTATCAATAAATAACTAAGCAATTAAGCGTGATCAAGAATCTCCACCATGTACTCTAGCATACAAATGATATTCATTTTATTCATAAAATGATATTTACTGCCCTTGACTATCAAGGTGACGGGCGCAGTGCAATTCGTGACTTGTGACGAAATGCATCTTATAGGCAGAAGTTATCCGCTTAACATCAGGTGGGCTTCGAGCTTGTCCCGTCACAATAACAAAAAAAAACTTTACCAATAATAATTGTATAATTTTACATCCTGATGTATTTACTAATACATCAGGATGTAAAATTATACAATTTACTAGGTACTTCTCACAAGACCCTTCCTTTGTGCTGTACTCTGTGACATTTGGTAAAGCTATGCAGCCATTATTAGTAAGATATTCAGTGCTTATCCCATAGTGCTTATACCAAAATAATTAGTTATAATTTCTGAAATTGTGTAGTTGTGATGTTAAATATGAGTAAGTTGTAGATAATGCGCGGTCAGTCTGCAGAATCATGTCATACTAACCAGATGCTTGGCGGTAAGCTTTTCGACAGCCAGCTCCAGGCCACCGTGTTCTATGAAAGCAGCGAGAGCTTCGGGATTATCCAACAGTCTAATGATAAGTTGCTGCATCCCTTGTGACAGATGTACTATTTCTTCTCGCTCTAAAATATACATAAAAAAAGTATGTAGTTCAAAAATGAGTATATAGTTATGATAAATAAATATTAATATTAATGATATAGAAGTCAATTTTTTTTTTTTTTATTCTTTATAGGTTTGCGTTTGACCACACCCAGCCTGATGTTAAGCATTGGTGTGGTCTAAGATGGATCAAGTATAACATAATAAGTATAAATATCACTTCACTAATTGAAATTGTGCTTGGGAGATGTAGTTACCAATATAGGCTTACCATTATTTATAGGCAACAACTGAGATAGTACCTAATGCCCAATTACAGTACGGTTAATCTTAGACAAGACTTAGGCTAAGATTCAGAGACAAGTCAAAGCGTGAACTAATGCTTTAATCCGTCAAATTTAGAAAGTGCTTAGCCTCATAATTGTATTCCAAGACGTTTTGTACAGCGCTTAAACTTAGCGCGTGCTATGCTAAGCCAAGTACTGGAAATCGACTACTTTAGCCTGCCTCAAAGCAGGAGTGGCGCCGCCAAGTAAGACAATAAGGCGCAAAAAGTACTTCAGGAACTTTTTTCGTAAATTGAAATAGGCACTTATTTTGTTTCACTCACTCCAATCACATTTTATATGCTGTTGTTCTTGTCCTTTTCTTTTAATATCAGGATGCACAGATAAATAAGAACTGGTAAACGTTCCATAAGTGAAAATTGTGCCATAGATAGTAGTGTGATCAAAACAAAGAGCAAGGTAAGTAAGACTCAGACCACATCTCTGAATATGAAATTTAAAGATTGGCATAGCCGACGCTTGGCTAAGACTGGTCTTTGACCGTCTTACACAAATGTCTCTGAATTGCAGCCTTAGACAAGCGAGAAATCTTAAACAAGTGAAGAAGTGAAGTGAAGAGAAACCAATATAACCTCCTCTTTTTTGAAGTCGGTTTAAAAATAAGAACTTGAGTTAACTAAGCTATCGAGAGTTGAAAGAGGTGTTTATACAATATCATACCATAACATAAGATCGTACAAAGAATTGCCACAGACCACCAAATTTCACTGTTTATAAAAGTGGCCAACTCGAATAAAGATCATCGATGTATCCTTTTCTATGATACTCACTAAGGAATTCCAAGAGACTGGGGACCATAACGGCCGGCGCAGCTGATGTAGTGGCTATTTGCGATACCAGCCAGAACACCTCCTCCTTTATCGTCGCGTTGTTTTCTGTGCCGATTCCACCTGAATAAAAGTAGAACCCGGTTTAATAACGGAACGAATCAATAAGAAAATGGCGCTCGCACCCGCATACTATAAACTGCAATAGTGTGCGGGTGAGAGGTTAAGCGTCGCTATTATCGATTTAGCCGGGTTATGTTATTTTGTTATAACAGTTACATTTGTTTGGATAGAGTATCTCGTATAGTACAACTATTACGTAACAAAATTGATGTTAAGTAACGAAGTTTGAAATAATAGCGTTTTCATATCAAATATAACGTAATTAGCTCAAGACACTCAGAAATGGCCATAAGAGCACTTTAAACAGCTTATCAAATATTTATAACGGGATAAAGGACATAAATAGGTTATTACCATGATATATAGTAGTATTCTGCGTTTCTTTAGCGTTACGGCGTTCGTATGCACGGGTTGGCGGGACTAAAAAGGCAAAATATATAGTGGAACATGCTGCCACAGATTACAAATAAAATGTAGATCAAGGAAAGCAAAAGAAACGCAACAAGTAAAAATAAAAAACAAAAGCAATGTTTATCAGAAATGAAATAATACTATGTAACTGGGTATAATTGAATCTGTTGGTACTTGAAAGGTTTTATAAGATTTCACATTAACAGCCGGAACTCCCATCGTCACACGAAGGCACCCCCTATATGTGGGGGAATCGTCATAACCCCTATGCTTGGCAGGCACCTTGGGGATCGCAGAGCAAGATGGAAGTTCTTCAGAAGGCGCTGCTGCCCATCTTCTGTTAGTTATTCCCTTCGTTGTTTCTTAAGAAACCCTCAAATCACTATAGGGACAATTCTGACCGCACACACAGCCAACACCTGACAAACTGTAGTGACATACAACGAGTTTTAACTTACCAGAATTGAGAATGAGCATGTTCAATCCATCGCAAAGCATCAATGTCTTGTAGAATTGTTGCATGATCTGTGGGTGCGATATAACTGTGGACAAACATTATATATTAATGGAACATGTACACATATTACACACTTTACCTTTCAAAGCTTGGCGTTAGAACCAATTTTGAGCTTCCTGTACCTCATCTATTGAGATGTAGGGAAATTGGACAGGCAAGACAAAAAGACATCGCAGATGCACAATAGTCTTAGCCAGAGAGGAGGCATATCCAAATATGAAATATACGGTTTTATTAGATGATCTAACTAAACAATGAAACAGTTTGTAGGTATATGTCTAGTACATAAGGAATATTAATTATGTTATACACTAGCGGCCCGCCTCGGCTTCGCACGGGTAATTACGACTATAAATTGAGATGTAAGCTATCCTAGCTATATATGTAAGATATCTTTCAATTCGGATCAAATTGCACACGGAGTGCAAATTAAATTTAAAATTGGTTCAGTAGTTTAGGGAGTCCATCGCGGACAAACAACGTGACACGTAATTTGTATTTATAAAGATTGTAATGGATTTAGCATCCATCTATCAAATTTTGGGATAGAAGATGAGCGGTTACCAGCAGTTTCAATTAGTTGATTCTGTTTAAACATCCATTAATAATGCAAGGAACTTCATAGTTTAGAACAGTTTTTAGAGTATATTTTTGGCTTTATATTCTAAAACAATATTTATATTGAATACTGTGGCAGACCATCAGAGATCACCTTTTCTTGGACATTTCATGCCAACGATATTTTCGAATTGAATACATGGTAGATATATTACATGACAAAACGTTAACAGTTATGGTTTGTAATAATCTTTGAGCTCGATTGTATCGAAGTATTGATAGACTTAAGTTTTTATTTTTGTACTAATACCTTTTATATATGGATTTCTGTTGTCCGAAATAATCATTTTTATTGATTGATTGAATATTTAATATTTATCAATAATAAACTATTTGAGCAGTACCTGTGTCAGCGAGGCAAGGCGTCCGCGCGGCTTGTTGTTTCTTCTCGTCCTCCATATTGGTGGAGTCCGTGCCGCTGTTCTGCGCCTTGCTCTCATCTGTCTGTGACTGTTCCGTGCTTGAAGTGCTACTGCTCGAACCAGCCTGTTCAGAAAAGTATATACATTTTCATCTGAAAACTTACAGCCTCATATTACACCTTTTAATATAATTATAATAGGAAGAATACAGCGCAAGGGTACGGTTATTCTAGAAAAAGCCATCGTGAAACATGACTCATAGCCTAATGTACCAGGTGGTAGGTCTCTTCAACATGAGTACATCTTCGTGGGTACTACCTTAGTGTCAGATATTTTGCTTCAAAGCCATAGTATGGAAACACTACTGTGTTTTGGTGTGAAGGACACTGTATGTAGCATCAGAAATGACTAGGGAAGCGAGACATAAGAACTAATGTCAGTTAAATGCATAATGCTGTGTTAAGTAGAGAGAAGACGGATGCACTGCATCTGTAATAGACAGGAGTGATCGCTTTCTATCAGTCGGGGGACACAAAAATAAATAATAACAATGCACCTCTGTAACATATATGTTTCAATGTTATATAAAAAATAATTAAAAAGATGTTGTTGAGTGTACCTACATGTGTTTGTGTCTGTGTGAGTGTGCGAGGGTGAGCGCGTGTGTGTGTACCTGTGCATGCGGCTGCATGGGTTGCGGCAGGGGCGCGTGCAGCAGGCGGCGCGCGTACGCCAGCAGCTGCGCCAGCACCGAGCGGCGGGAGGGCGCGCGTCGCCCGCCCCCGCCCACCACCATGTCGGCCAGCAGCCCCGTAGCGCGCGTGCCGCCCCCGCCCCCGCCGCCCTCCGCCGCGCCGCCCTCCGCACTGCCGCCCGACGCGCCCTCGCGGACCCATATCGACGAGTGTTGCGCTGCACAATACACAACGTGTTACCGCTTACTCTCTCTTACTCTTGCATAATCCAAAACAATTCCTTCATTCAAAAGACCTTAGAAATATGTAGATTTTATTAGTATTATTAAACATGTCTATCCTTTTCCAAGTCTATAGTAGTTTTGTGTCCTTTCTAAAGTAAAGTTAAAATTTAGGTTTACATCAACAGTTGAGGTATTTAATGTTAGGAGATACCTCAAATATATAAACATAGGAGATGAACAAATGAGCTCCCAATGAGGGGAGGCTGTTGGGAGCAAGCTTCTTAGGGATCGCAACGTACGATGGCAGTTCTTCAGAAGTCACTGCTCCCCACCTTCTGATATTTCTTCTCTTCATGGCCTCTTACAATTCAGGAAGTTGTAGGGGGGGATACAATTTTACCACGGCATCCCAGGGGGTATATACACAATATTTTATTGAAAAACATAGTAGGTATTGTAACGGCTGGTTTCTTGCCTGTGCCTTACAGACTTCCCGACTGCCCTATTTAATATTGAGTACACAAACCATTGTGATCAAACTAGAAAGAAAAAAAAGAAATAATACATATTCGATTAGCTAATGTCAGTGTCAACTGGTATGACATCTGACTTTGATAGGTTTGTCGATGGATTTTTCAATATCGTCATCGGCGATGAGTTGGCTGATTTTTTCTGAAGAGGGGCAACGGCGAGAGGACTCCATTTTTGCAACGAGAGATACGACCGCCTTCCCATATGGAAATTACTAATTTTGGCGAGTGAGGCAGCCTCTTGAACCTGATTCTTCAGCTACGATCTCTGAACGTTGCTAGTACTTCACGCCATCTCAAAGGCCGAGTCCAAATTTAAGATGAGGCTGCGGAAAAAATACTCTCATTCGACTAGTTTTTTTAAACAACTTAAATATGCAATCGACACGATAACTTAAATATTTGATTTTTCAAACCTTTATCTATCCGTTGTTCAGACAGAAACACATTTGAAAGAAATTTACTCGATAGTTTTAATTTTTTAAAATGAAGCCTTTTCTTTACATTTTTGGATTTTTCTTGGAAACTACATCAGTTACATATCAATAATAAATACACATAGAAAGGAAATGTAGTTAATTATCCGCTGTATAAGTAAAATTTACCTAGAGTAATTAGTATTCTCATAATAAATTAAATTGTGTTTTAGACTTACGACCTTTAGTTCTGTGCAGGATTACGGTCAATCGGAAGATTCGATATTCAACCTTATTGGCTAACGATTACGAAATAAAATCAATGCGTAAGAGCTGTCCTTCAGTGCCGCGCTGTACGCCGTTGGACGTGGACCTATCGCTCGCGCGCTATCACCCGTGCATTATAAATACGTAAGTATCTTGGTAGGTATATCAATCAATATGGAAAATAAAGATAACCAAAAATTTAAAAAAAAGGAAGCAAAAGAGTCGATACAAAGACTGCAAGAATTATGAGAGAGGCAAAAGCGTAAGTATTTTTCGTTATTAATATTTAAGTTTTTTTTACCTATTGTACCTATGCAAATTTAATATTCGATTGTGTTTTGGTGGTTATTCTATTCATGAAACATAGGTACTATCTCTACCGAACTAAGAGATTCTATACCAACTAGGTTACTATAGTACTGTAATGGAGCTATAAAATAACTATATGTCGTACTAATCTAAGTATGATTAGTAGGGTACCATAATAATATCTGGTATATGTATAATTATGGTCTCACATGATGGTAAGTGATGTGGTTGAATGTGCCAAACAGGTGTAAACTAAAATTATCTGGCTCTAAAGTACAGCTGCCTTTCAACCGTAAATGGAGTTGAGTGTTGCTAAATAATAATAACACAAGCGAGCAAATCAAAGCATTTGGTTTGGTGGGTAGGTATATCGCAATAAAACATCGAACATTGTTTATGTCCCTCAAGACTAGATGTAGATTTATATCAATGAAAAAGAATATTCAGAATCAGGCAACTAGGTAGGTATATATTCAAGAGATTATCTACAAAGTCACCTGCATAGGTACTTATAAATATACATTTTATCACTTAGACATGTACATATAAGTATCGATTTATACATAAATAGAGTTGAATAATTGACTGTGCTCATAAATGCACCTTCTTTCTCAGGAAAAAAAATAACAAATTAGTCGAAGTCCGAGATCACTCGGAATAGGGAGAACTGTCGGAGTCGACATCTCATATAATAAGTTTAGACTGTGTTCTTCCACTACATGAAAATAAGTGAGTAATTCTTTGAATAAAGTATTGCTAAATTTGCACATTTTATTCACAGGAAATTTCGTAAAGGAAATATTTTATATACTACCTATATTAGGCTAAAATTATTTTGACCTATCTATAGCAGACCAGCAGGTAAAATTAAATAAAAAAAAACTTTACATTATTATCGCCCTGCACTTATCACACCTCTGTAGGGTTGGTATAAACAATATATTTTTTCTGAGTACCCACACAAAAGACAACGCATTGACATAATTGTGTGGAGTAAGACTTAAATATTATGGCCAGCCTCCTATCTGAAGCAATACCCCTTTGGGAATGCCATCGTTGATATGTATTATACTCGCCTTCGCCCCCAATTCGGTAAGTAGGGTATTAGATAGATGGTAAAGAGCGATGTTGTACTCTTGACGTGCAAAAAATCTGACGTGTAAATTATCTGAATTTATGTATTTAAATTAATTTATTCATATTCCCAACACCCCCTTTCTGAAGGCCGGGCTTCAGCAGGGGCGGAGCAGTTTGTATGGTAGCCGTCTTGAAATCGCCATTTTGGATTTTTGACAGGTGTCATTCGCTGCTCTCCCGACATTTATCCTTACTTGGCACTCGTATACGAACTAACAAATTCTATCTACACATTCTAACAAATTGTGCAAAATTGATTGTCGGACAAACAGAAATGTACAGTTGCTTTTCTGAAGGCTTCAGGTTGATTGTTTGTAAAATGAATAATTATATTTTTTGCAGGTATATATCAATCAAAAATCTGATTGGTATTATCAAACTGAAGGCTAAATGCACATTTGTAATATAACTAAATGCTTATTTGCCGTGTAGTATGGATACAACATATTAAAAATAGAAATTCTACAAAAAGATGAAGAATTTTGGAAGAAAAAAATGGAGACAACACTAGTCACATTCTATATGGATTGCCTTCTGCCCGAGCTGGTCGATCCCCGCCTCCCAAAGAAAAGAATGATCCGGGATCAAGAATATGTAGATACTTCTAGAAAAAGAAAAAGTCAAGAGGAGGCTGTCGAGGGTGACTTGCAACATCAAAGTGCAAATGCTTCAGTACCCGCCGTAAAAAGAAGACTTGACTTAAGTTTTCGCGATTGTTTCACATAGTAATTAAACAACATTAAACGGTTTACATCGCGTATATTTATCATTATTAGTAATTAAACAACATTAAACGGTTTAAATCGCGTATATTTATCATTAATTTTGTCTTGACGTTTCAAACACTTTGCAGTGATTGTGGTCACGGGGTGACGATCGGGGGGAATGCGAACTTGACTTTCGTTTTCGATGCTCGTTATTTCTCACGCACACTTTTGCATATCATTAAAACTGTATAAATTGAAAACACTATATTTTTTATTTCATAAATGATTTTTTGTTGATTTATATACATCTTAACTTAATTTGTCTATAACCTCTGTAGACTATACCACTTAGTAACAGTCTAAGAATCCACTGTTTTTATTTTAATGTCTAATTTAGTCACCTGTTCCAGTGCCACTCACTCTTTCACTTGTCTGCCATGTTGCATTAAAAGAAGCCTGTATAACATGTTCTCTACAATGTTTCTGCAGTTGTGTATTTTTTTTATTAAATATCCCAAAGTCTAAGGCCCTTACAATTGCGTGTACAGACTCTTCTGCAAGTTTGGTAAAAAAAATCTTATCCTGCTGTTTAGAAGTGTCTAGATCTATATCTGGTTGGTCTAATTTTTACCATAGTTGGTATCTAAAAGCAGAGTGATAGTAAAATAACATCTTTCTGTTTACCACTGTAACTGAAAAATAAAACGTACTAGGATGTATACGAACATATTTTCAACATTAGTAATTAATAGTTAAAAACTATATGAGCCATAAAAAACAACCTACTTTATATTATTATGGGAACGTGTACAGTAGCACAGTTATGAAAAACTATAATTCATATTTGTATGACGAGTCATGGTTAGGGCTGCCATCCGTCCGGGTTTCCCCGGATTTGTCCTAGTTTAGAGGGCGTCCGGGGGGCGTCCGGTAGGGGTTTTCAATTAGTGTCCGGGTAAAACCCGGACACTTTTGTGTCCGGGGAATCCGGATTGATTGACATATAAGCAATTGATTGAAACACCCGCGCTGCATATATGCATATTCACTCGTAAGTTAACTCCGGCGCTGCAGAATCTACAACAACAGAACTTTCCCAGCGCCGCGCCGGCCCCCACCATGAAAAACTGCCGCCGAACCCGATCATTCACTCACTGTGTTGCCGCATTTGGCGCTAGGTCTAGAATATTTCTAGGGTGTTTAGCGCTTTTTTCTCATTACCATACGCTAAAAACATCTAGTGAAATCTGGCGGAAAATATGATAATCTTGATATTTATTCGCTAGTCTCGCGGCAATGGACGAAGGAGAAAAACTCACTAAAAAACATACGGTTTCTTCTCTGATCGATATAAAGTATATATTTAAGGACCTGTTGCTTTGAATTTTCTAAATTCTTGTTGGAAAAGAAAGATCACTTTGACAAAAGTTTGAGCATCTGAAAAATACCGAAATAAGCATAAAGATTTTAATATTTTTAAGTTTGCAATAAAGCATGCTTTGCGGATTATTATTTTAGCCGGATATGCTTAAACCGACTGAGCTAACATGACAATAAGCATTGTGAAAATTGTCATGTTAGCTCAGTCGGTCAGACCAGAGCATACCTAGAAGGGGGGATGACGCGGGACCGCACACGACTATAATTTTTCCTCTCGTATATTTGTAATTTTGTAAAGTAAAAAGATCTTAAGCTCGTCAAAATTTAAACTTGTTACTAACTTATGATTTACACAAAAACAGTTTTACCGTGTTATGTACTTAATCTACGTAACCAAACAAGATGACTTTAAAAATTTTGATACTATTGTAGTTTGTAGTTTATAACTAGGTACTAATACTTATTTGATTATTTATTGACCTAAAAATTATATTTTATTTCTAATTTGATGCCAAATCACACTGCTCCTCATTATTTTTATCACCAGACTGTGTCACAAAGAGAAGAGTGTATAATTATGTTTGTATTTATTTTGTATATATATTTATTTTTTTTATTTATTTATTTATATTAATTTATTTATTTATTTTTTTTATTTTTTTTTTATTTATTTATTTATTTATTTTTTTTTTTTTATTTATTTATTTATTTATTTATTTTATAATTATTTTGTAGGACTGTAGTTTTTGCGCAAATAAGCTGTATAAATGAAATAAAATAGGTATGAACTTTGTTTTCATGGGTGTCCGGGGAAAAACTCAATTTCACCCAAATGTCCGGGTTTTTTAAAGATTTTGTCCGGTATCGGTGGTTTAGGTGATGGCAGCCCTAGTCATGGTAAAATATATTGCCCACAACAAACATTTAATCAAATCAAATCCATTTATTTCAGGTCAATTGCACCCATATTCAGCAAATATAATATAATATATTATAATTATGCTCATTCAATTTGATGGTATTTTACTTTATTCTAATGATGTGTAATCTGATTAATCGCATTCCAAGATACTGAGAACAATGTTGATTCATTCATAAATTATCGTCCACGCGGATGCCAAGGGGTAATGAAATTTTCGTAGTAAGTTTAATCAGTAGAAATCACTTTCGTTACTACGATATAATAAGGTTTGTAATATGTTGATGCTCTTTAAACACAGAGACTGCGACACAACAACATAGCAAAGAAAATTAAAAAAATAAGACTTGAAAACAATTTTTTATATTAAAAAGTCTGAAATAACTCATTGATCTCAATTTTGTGCCGGTTCAATATGATCTCAATTTTGTGCTCATGTAACTGACTTCGACAGGTTATTTGATATACTGTTGACTACAGACTTTTCAAGAGAGATTATTATTCACATATTATTTATAGATTTTATCACTGGTTACCAATAACTTTCATCTATATTCATAGTTGCCACTTACACTTAGGCATTTTGGCAAATAACTTTTTAGTAAGTTGACTGTAACTGGCAAAACCAGGCAAACCGTTCGACCGATGTTGATGAAATTAAATTATATTATTTATATATACTCTTCAAGATGTAAGGTTCAGTAAAAAAGTTATGTGTGGTCAAACATAAAATAAATAATAGACAAGTCAATTCAAGAACCCTCTTTTTTTTGGGAAGTCAGTTAAATATGTTTAATATATATATACCAATACATACATAATAATATATACCAATAAAGTCGAGCAGACATGATCATATTGTAAAAAGTAAAACTTTTGGCTTTAGTTTTATGACCTGCTGTCGACCGTAAGAATAATTTTGAGAAGTAAATCAAATAATCAATTTCTTACTAAGAAATATTACTAATGTTGATAAAAATAAAAACGTGACATCAATTGCAGTATATACAAAGTTACTGTATGTATCGAAATTCGACACGTGAATAAGATTATAAAAAAAGTTGAAATCCTCTCAATGGTGTCTGTGTTCGCGAATCTAATAACAACATAAATATTTTTATAAGTGAGACGCGTGCGCTGCTGCACATCGCGTCGTTCGGTGCAGCGGGGATCGTTGCGCCGCATGGGCGGAGCTAGCGTGGGAATTATTTTTGACTGCCTGCTCTTAACACGCGGTCCTCTCCGCGTCTGTGTCTGATGGTATCCTGAATTTTCTGCAGGACACTTTTTTCCACAACCAAGGAACCCCAAATCGGGTGAGTGTTAAGCTCCATTAAAAATTAGTATATCCATACTATATCACAATAGTTGAAACTAAGTATGGTTATTTTGTCTTTGCCAGGGTTCCTTATTCTACGTCTGAATCCCATTTCAGTGGTCTCCTACGTCTCCTACACTTGCATACCTACCACGTGCGCCGACTCGCCTACGGCTGAACACACGGTCCTGGTGGGGTGCTGCAGCTTGCATTGGGTATTGGTAGCTAGAGAGATTCACCTCTCTACCTACCCTACCCCTCCCTTTCTTTTAGTCCGTCCCTACTAAACATGTCAACTTAAGAAACATAAGTAATAACTGGTCGCAAGTAGTGATTTTGTAGGTTAAAGAAACTCACCCCTGAGATCTTTATAAAGTAAACTGTAATAAGCAACTGTTAGCCGTGGTTTTTATGTGTCTACCTGGGAGAATAACCCTTCACTAGCTGAGGCGCCCAAAATTCTAAAAAACTAATGTAATAAGTTGTAAGCTAGTGAACGGTGCTCTCACCCTATACTGTTACTATAGTGTCTTAGCCAAAAGCTTAATATAACATTAAATAATCCATATAATATATAATTAAAGACACCAACTACCACCAGATGTTGTTTTCTTTCTTATGCCACTATCATAGGGATAAGTAGTACAGGTTACAGTAAAAAATCAGCCAACTCATCGCCGATGACGATATTGAAAAATCCATCAACAAACCTATCAAAGTCAGATGTCATACCAGTTAACACTGACATTAGCTAATTGAATATGTATTATTTCTTTTTTTTCTTTCTAGTTTGATCACAATGGTTTGTGTACTCAATATTAAATAGGGCAGTCGGGAAGTCTGTAAGGCACAGGCAAGAAACCGGCCGTTACAGTATCAAGGATCGCTAAGGATCGAAAACACTAGGATCGCATCTGTGTAGCGAGAACTTGGGTAAATCTTGGATCGGACAATTAATTAAGATAAAACATTTTTTATAATAAAATTTGTGATTCCATGAAGCGAATTTATAATTATTGCTTTTATATATTAATACATTTAGATTAGCTATTAAAAGGTGCTCTTTTGTGTGGTGAAGGTGGGACTTACAATTAACCACCCGCTGTTAAGCTTCACAGCTTCATCACAAAGATTTTTTAGTTATTTAGGTAAGCATATTTGGCTTCCCTTTAGATAATATTCATACATCACCATCTACAACAACGAAGCACGATTGTTTTGGAGAAATGTCCGTAGTGTAGAGGTGAGTAGTGGTAGTGTATATAATGTGTACCTATGGAGTGTATGAGCGGCAGCGCGTGGTGCACGTGCTTGGGCTGCAGCACCTGCAGCATGGGATGCGCGAGGCGCAGCAGCGTGGCGTGCAGGTCGTGCGGCGCGTGGCGCGCGTCCGCCGCCCACGCGCCGCCCACCGCGCGCAGCGCCGCCAGCGCGCCCGCCGCGCCCCGCGCGCACACCACGCGCGACACCACCGAGTGCAGCGCCGCCGCCGCGCCGCCGCCGCACCCGATGCTGCTGCCGCCCTGCGCATACACACACACACACCACATCTCATTCTCATAACAGATCACTGGCAAGAGGCAATCAATTAATTCTAGTCACTTTTAGAAGCTACAAGAGAAGTGAGAATTGTGTAACATAGACCACAACAATATATAAATATAGAGTCAAAGTACAAAGTTGCCGTTTTACGCTTGTGACCAAAATTAGTAACTGTACTGTACTGTATCAGCTAGATAGTCCACTGCTGAACACAGCCTCCCCCAATACGGGCGGTTGGCCATAATTCTCACGCATGGCAGGCGGCTTGGGAACCGCAATGCAAGATCTCAGTTATTCAGAAAGTGCAGCTGCCCACCTTCTGGTGTTATCCTTAGTCGCCTCTTACGACACCCGCGGTTAGAGGTGGGGGAGTGACATTCTAGCCCGGCACCCCACGGACCAATAAATAGTAACTAAAATGTTTAAATTATGATGACATCCTATGATACACTTTAGAATTGATTTTATATAGTTTTATAATAAATGCGAACTTCTATTGAATCTGTAAGTTCTCAGATCACATGTCTCACTACTGAATCTAGTCAAATATAGTAACAGATAACATTAATATTCAAACTAACATAAAAGTTAAGAATAATCTCAGATTAACTTCTAAACAATCGAATTCCGACGTTTAGCTTAACTAAAAGAGTTAATTTTTTACTGTCATCAACATATTGCAGCCAATAGCATAGGAAATCCTTTACATTGTGCCAATCACAATATCCGTTCAATTACCGAAACAATGCCCTAAAGCCGAATCTCTCCTATAGACAGTAATGATAGCTGTTTGGTTATCAGTTATCACTTTGCGGCTTTTTGAGATACGGTACATGGATAACAGCAGATGTATATTTGGAGAGTTTTATACAACGACGGTGAACCTCTTGAAAAACAACACCGAATCGTCAATCAATCTTCGCCACTATTGCTATATGCACTATTGCACTATAACGCTCTACTTGGGGGTCTTATATCATATTCATCTACTCTATACACCATTAATAATATAAGTAACGATACAATATTTGCAGCAATATGTTAGGCTAGTTCATAGAATAACTTACTATACATTATCCTCTGAACTAGCCAGACCTATTTTCAATCGATTATATTTTTTTAGCCGCCATTTAGAACTTTCCAAATTCTGAAATTTCCTGCAAGAAAAACTATTGTTTCTCAGAAACCACTACAAAAAGCATTCATATACTTGATATAGTACAAAAAGCCTAAAATTACTTCATAGTTTATGAAAACTTTTTATACTGCTATAGAGATCTCTTTAACTCATTCAATAAAATACTCAGGGTGTACTAACTCATACAAATAAAAGTTTTTTTTTTTTATATACAATATAAAACGGCAACTTTATACAGAACTGCTAACATTTTAAATCAGGATTTATTAATTTAAATTAACACTTCATTTGCAAATAGTTGCTTGTCGGAAAAACATACAAAAGATTTTCTATAACAGAGCCTTCACCTATACTTTGGTCAGAAATCAATCACTACACACCTCAAAGAGAAGTATAACATCAAGAAGCCCTACATATATATATGATGACAATATTCAGTGCATATGTGACTTGCAGTCTGAGCAGATTTCAAATACAGATAATTATTTTTTAGATACATAAGGTACGGCAGGTGGTAGGCTCAAGCTGTGAAGGGGAGCATTGATGACATTGTAATTAACCCTACTCCCTGGGTTGCAAGTCCCAGGAAACTGTGATTTGGGCCTCTTCCTCTGCAATGCAATGGACCTGGTATCTACATGGTGAATCCATGGATTTCTAAGTAATTTGTCTCAGAAAATTAACCAATTAAAGTACTGTTATCCTCAAGTATTATAAATCATAATAGTACTTACAAGATAAGGCTCGGGAATGGTGACCATTCCCTCAGTGCTAACATTCATGTTGATGAACTTCACCAGCGCAGGCACAAAGTGCTCGCACTCGAGTATCACTCTCCCCATTGTCTGAGTACTGCCTTCCGTCTGAAAAAAAAAATTGTGACATAATGCTGTCTGAAAATTAAAACAAGTATTAAAATCAGATCAAAATACATTCACGGTGTCAAGATAACTATGGATGCTTATAAATTGTCTTATTTACTTCTGTATTGAAAAGCTCGCGCTAAAACTCAAAGTTTTGTATATTGATAAACAGAATGAGGGGTATGAGTATTTTGGTCAACAATTATATTTATACCTGCAGAGGAAGGCCAGCGATCCAAGCCAGGGCTTGCATTGAAAGCACCCAGCATCTAAGCGAAACGCTTTCATATCTGTGAACAATAAAAGTTTAAGTAACAATAAAAGTAAAATTAAAAACTTCTTAGATTTATGGAAAAAAATCTTCCGCCCGCGTCTATATCAGTCCAATTAAAAGTAAATTCTGTCCCATCCCTATGTCAGGGTCTCTTTAGAAACACGGCGGCGTTTATTTATTAAACATTGGAACAATCTATTGAATAAAATAACAATTGGAACCAAGAAATTGGTAAGCCAACAAGAGGGAAAAAGACGAAAACGCACGTAGTTGCCGGGAGCTGGAAAGTTATGTTTGGTTAATTAGTGATATGTCAAATTTAACACAGCTTCATGTAATTTGTACATGGAGAACTAATCAAACTGACCAACACTTTATGTAGGCGTTTATTGTTTTTTTGTAGGAGCCGTAAGGGGCAGTAAAACACCAGAAGCATCGCATTCTGAAGCCCTTGGATAGGCTGTGCTCTGCAGTAGACGATCCGACTGATACAGTACAGAGCTAACCAACGACAGAAACCGCATCTACGCCACGCTTCAAGCCGACATTTGAGTTTCAGATACTTGTGTAACCATTAATCTAGGTTAGTAGCTAGATTTACAAACAACCGCGTCACACGACCAGGGTACTCGACGAACATTTGGATGCCTCTTTAGTCTTCACCAGTAGAAATACTCTTCTCTCTATATCGCTGTCGGAGAAGTTTGTCTCCGACAGTCACGCTCATAAGTAATATATGTAACATTCAATGAAATTGCTTTAGCCGTTGCGTGGGTGAGCGGCAACAAATACAATACACACATGTATGTCAAATATTAGTGGAGTCCAGCTATATATGGAATTTTGGCCACAACTACACCTAGGTGTCCCATTTTATACAAATAGTGCCCCGCGCTGGACTGCAGCGACGAGACAAGATGATGATTCATATTATAAAAACTTACGCTCATATTTATATCTAATATATGAAAAACACGGGTGTTTGAGCGTGAACTTACTATGAGTCGATATCGCTATCGACAATGTTTCGGCTTCTACCGGAAGCCTTCCTCAGGACCACACTCAAAATCCTGAGGAAGGCTTCCGGTAGAAGCCGAAACATTGTCGATAGCGATATCGACTCATAGTAAGTTCACGCTCAAACACCCGTGTTTTTCATATATAAGATGATGATTATGTTCGTACCCGTGGGGTGACGGGCTAGAATGTCACCTTCCCATTGCTACTTGTGGGTGTCATATGAGGGGCCTAAAGATTAAATACCGGAAGGTGGGCGCGCAGCGCTTCCGGAAAAAGTGCTATGTTTAACTGAAAACCTCAAGACGCCTGCCAAGCCCCACTGCAAGTGGGGAATCCCCCCTTAAAGGGGGAGGCTGTGTTCAGCAGTGGACAATCTGGCTGATACAGTGTTCTTTCATGTTGTGGAGTGTTACTTACTGGCACAGAGCTTGCAGCAGCGTAGTGACGGTGTCGGAGGCGAGCCGTATCCTGGGCGTGTCTGCGGGCACGGCCAGCGTGGCCAGCGAGGAGGCCAGCGCCCACGCGCCGCCGGCGCCCCACGCAGACCCGTTCAGAGTCAGCCACAGGGCCACCACGTTCTCCATAAATGTGCACTCCAACTATAGTAATCATTTAACATTATGGTCAATGTGTTATAGGGAAAATGCAAATAAATAAAATGTACATCGAAAACTCTTTGCTTTTATAAACCTGAGCGATGGACCCGTCTTCCAAATCCATGGGACGCAAAGATTTTAGTATTATATCTTTTTTTATTGAATTTATCTCCTCCTTGTTTTTTTTTATGTTCAGTATCTAATTGAGACTTTAATTCCAAATTGAGTAAAGGTAATTACAATTTATTATAAAATTTTTGGTGTAACTTGTGTAATGATTTATATGAGTGTCTAAGATTTTTTTTACATAATATGAGCAACATTCTTCGATACTCTCAAATTGTATAAAAAAATATTATAATGACTAAGTAAGTACACCACGATACACAATTCGTTACGGATGGAGTATAACTCGCGTACAGTAAGTGTAGTTGTACTTACTTGGTTGTGAAAGTCTAGCGCCAGATGCCTGAAGACATCATAGAGCGTGTGCGTGAGGGGCGGGTGGTGGCGCGCGGGTGCGGGCGCGGCGGTGGAGGCGGGGGCGGGGGCGGGTGTGGGCGGGGGCGGGCGGGGGGCGCTGGGCGGGTCGGCCCGCAGCGCGGCGGGCAGGGCGGCGCCGGTGGCGAGCAGCGCACGTCGCGCCGCCGCCTCCCCCGCGCCACCCGCGCCCCCGCCGCCGCCCTCCAGCCGCGCGTCCGCACAACGGGACATACAGCTGTACGGAACAAAACATTACTGTAGATGGATAACTGATTGCTGTTACAATAACACTAAAAAGACTAAAGAACTCTCATTAGCAGCGATCTCTGCCAGGCAACCTTCACTTAAATAAGAAAGATTCATCCGTCTAGCTGATACCACTGTGTATAATAAGGACTAAAACAGATGTAGATATTTTGTGGAAGTAAACAGGGGGGACATACCAAGAACAACCACCAGTAACGCAAGTCGCTTAAAGAGATGTAAGATTGAACTAGATGAGTAGTAAGAAAGAGCGTTACTGAAATGGGAAGAGTTAACGGATTTTATGTAAAAATAGAAACGTATGAAGCTTTCCTCCAAGACATAAAGTCGAAGAAAACGAAAGTTAGTAAAGGAATTTATACTGCGCTAGGCATACTTTTCTTATGAAACACAGAAATTTGCCTGAGAAATTGATCAATAAGATCAATCAACAATGATCCTGACAAGCTTGGGAAGGTGTTGTTTATTAATCGAAACCTGCGTGGAAACGTTTTTGGAAACTTCAAAAATTCCAGAAAAATTAATTTACTTTTGGGAACTCATCCTCGAAATATTCAGAGGTCAGTTTGTTCAAGAGGATAATGAAAGACCGGATGATTTGCAAGAGCCTCAAAAAAACATATGTACATAACTCTTTTACACATAGTTTCTTGTTATTTACGATAAGACACTGAAACGTGGTTCTTAACTGTGGGCTTTATAGATCAGCTCTGAGTCGCTCATCGAGCTATGGAGAGAGCTATGCTCGGAGTTTCTTTGCGCGATAGAATCCGGAACGTGGATACTCGCCAAAGAACCATTGGGTATTCATCCCAACTTTATCAAGAGCAAAGTCCTAAGTAATTAAACAGCACATCAAAATATTTGTGCGAATTGTGCTATCACAACCGGCTCCACAATCAAGTTAAGTAGGCATTAAAGTATTGAAGATCTAAGGGCGCAAACAAATTCTTAGCACAGATACCAAACATCGGCCTGACCCCCATTAGATTGTCTGGTGAATTGCACCATCTTATGACAACGTTGCCCTAATTTCGTTTGTAATATAGTCCATATCGCCCGTGCAGTGAACTTTTGTATTCATAGATAGTAAAACATTCAAAATATAACATTAAACAAAAGCTTTTTCTAATATTGCGATAAACATACCACAAAAAGTAGTCAAGAATGTTGTCAAGCTACATACATCGTATCTGCGTCTCCTTCAAGCACTGAGAAAAACACTATCATCAAATCTCACGTACTTGCTATTATTATCAACGACGACCTTCGTCTTGGACTCCTTCTTCACAGATTCCATGAAGTACTGTTCCAGCTTTTCTTCGGACGATTCAGAGTCATCAGACTCCACGACTTGTGTTAACTGTTCCTCTGCATCCAGACTTTTCAGGACTGCATCTGAGGAGAGCACAGGTAATAAAATTGTCGAATTGTCACAGATAATGTAACAACTGTCGAGTGTAATATGAACCGATGTCTTTTGGTGAAGCCACATTTTTAAGAGATCAATTTATTAAAGACATTACTAAAATCAAATCATAGAAAAAGAGGAATAAAAACGTATCGTCACATCTTTCTGTTGGTGTCAGTGTATTTTCATAGCTGAGTCAGTCGGGGAAGAATGCTGAAGCGAATCGAGACAGGTTAGACATGACCTGTAGGGTTATAATTATGTTGCTCGCAGGAATCCAATGTGCCGTGAATATATAAAGCAATGAATGATGTAACTTTTGGCACTGATGGAAATCAGGTGAAAGTGAAGTATACAAGTATGATTAATTAGTTTCATTTGTAACCATCTTCTGAATGTATGACTGATAAATGGCGTTAGATATTAGTGCTCCACACTTTTTAAAAGATTGCTTTCAATTTATTAGATTACAGCACAAATATGTTGAACGACTGAGCGTATTTTAAAATGTATTCAAGAATTTAGCCGCATAATTTTTTTGCATGCACACAGTGACGCATAGTATATTTATGTATCTCTGTATACTGCATAGATTTTGGCAAGTCAGAAACAGTTTTATTTACAATGGCATGTTTACTGTCACTATTCTACCCAGCGTCGAACTCGCTTAGACACTGCTGCAAGGTGATTTGTACCATGTTTAAACATAAACTATTTCTGTCCGACTCAAACTCATCTAAACGATAAAAAAATGTAGTTGACATTGAGAAAATATTATTAACTAAAGCGAAAGCACAATCACGGTAATTGAATTTTGATGTACAAAAATTGGTGGTGCTTTGCAAAATTGTTGCGGCTAGTGTGGTCTGGACACTAATACCAATTCACATCACACGACTAAAAAGTTAGTGCAAATTAACTAATGGAAGCTTGGCCCAGCGAATGGCTTGCTCTTTAATCTAAACCCCGTGATACACATGCCTGTGGGTAGGAAGCTAAGCGGCGGTGTTAAGCCGATTTACCGGGTAGTGGCATTCGGCGTCAAAATTATTCACATGCTTGGCTGGTATGCCACTTTCATTTATATTCTCTCCTTACTTCGCGTAAGGAGAAAATCGAGATGTGGGTAGTTATTTCTTATTTTGCTTTGTATTAACATGTGAGCCTACAGGCTGAATCTCGATACACATGCCAGTAGCTAATTTTGCCCAGTATCTGGCATGCCTTCGTGCAAGCAACAAGCATGTGTACCACGGGCTTTATCCTTACTTGGCGACATGGGACCTGCAGGTGGGTTTAATTTTGGCTTGCTACCGTTCGTGTTGGTAGTCTTCGGCAGACCAAAACTATCCGCTAACAAATCTGCAATGACAACAATACTGCAGGTCAATTCCGTTGACATTTCGTCTAAATCTAAACCAAAGCACATTCTCACATCACCGAGCCGATTAACTACGGAGTTAATAAGTTCGAAGTAATGTGTCAAGATTATCATTTTAAGATTCAATCGAATTTCCTTAGTACAATCAATCTGATTGAAGTCACAAACAAGCAATCGTTAAAATATTGCCTCTGGGGTTATTTTGTAGCAATGTTAAAAACATAACCAAATTCAGAAAAAACTTGTTCTTGTTTATCATAAAAAGGTCACATCACAATTTCATTTACATTGCTGGATCAGACACATTCATTTAAAAATCCTGAGTTATGTACAATATTAGTATTTCAGCGACGCTTTCAAGTACCTTTCAGTGTCCATGGGCATTGATAAACAGATCTGTCATGTAATATGTTTGACAATGACCATATAGCTTCAGGCACTATTTTTATAGCATTTCAATTAGCTAGTGTACCTAAAAGGCAGTGTAGGGAGTAAGTAAGTACCTGCGACGGTGGGCCCTTTGTGCTTCCTCGGCGGTTTGGGCTGGAAGGGTCGGGACACGCGCTCTGGCGTCACGCGAATAACGCGCGAAGCCCCCGCGCCCCAAGACTCTTCAGAACCTGGGCTCGAACTCGACTCTGAGTTTTCAAACTCTACCAGATCCTGTAATTAACGATTCATTATTGACACATCAGTAGTAAGTAATTGGTTGTTTTCCTTTTAGAATTAGCCAAAGTTGGGATATACGTCTTGCTTATCTTCAATTCATGTACGATAATATTCACGCCACTTGTACATAATTTATATAAAAATCAAAAATCTATTCCTATTTTTTTTCTCGCAAAAAATGTTAGTGTGACATCAACGATATTAGTTTACGAAGAGCGATCCGTGTCATTATACAGTCTTACTTATAAACGCTACATAACTTTATCGAGTACATGACAGATTTGGCTGAAAATAAAAATCTAGGTTGTTCTGGACGTCCTCATTCAGAATGAAGAACTTTTTTTCGTTGACGTCTGCCAAGTGAAAAAAAGACACTCCGATTTGGCTGAAAATCGATATCTAGGTTGTTCTGGATGTCCTTATTCCAAATTTGGAATTTATTTTTCGATGACGTCTGGCAAGTAAGAAAAGTTACTCCAATTTGTATTAAAAAATTGTATGAAAATCGATATCTGGGTTGTCATGGACATTCTTATTCCGAATTTGGAATTTATTTTTCGGTGATGTCTGCCTAGTGAAAAAGGTTACTCCGATTTGTCTCAAAATCGATATCTAGGTTGTAATGGACGTCTTTATTCTGAATATTTATTTTTGGATGACGTGTGGAAGACAAATGACGTATCTTGATAACGGTAAGAGATAGATATGGGAGGTTTGAACAATTATCGTCGAGAATCGGAAAAGCATTCGAATAAGCTTTCGTTCATTTTTTGTGGTACCAAACGTGGTTCCGTTGAAGGTACCGTGCTGTTTTCTATTAACCGTGGTGCCATTGAATCCCGTGACAAAAATTTCACCTAAAATTAATTCTTATAAAGTGTCAATTTGACACCTGTCTCATCTAAGATCTATGACCCGTAGTAATTTTTAGAACATTTGGTAGGTACCAAATGTTCTAAAAATTACTACGGGTCATAGATCAAATATGAAACTGAAATCGAGGAATTCGTCATCACCTGCCACTTCGACATGTGTCATGTCTGTCCGTCTGTTAGTCCGTCCGTCCGTTTGCTTGTCTGTGCTCATTGCCAAATTCCTACTCACATTTGCCCGGTTTTCCATTTTCAATAACTGAGTGACTATGAAAATGGTGTTTTTTTTTTAATTTGGAAGCTTTCCTTCTGTACGGTTATTTATTCATGTGCTATAAGTGTTATACGTGTTTACACGATAACTTCTGTAATGAATCATAAAAAATATATATAGTAGAAACATACAATGAATGATGAAATTAATATTTAGCCTACTTTTCGTAATTTAATTGAAGAGTATCCCGAAGCTACAATTCCTGCCTAAAGAATATAGGGATATTTCTATTAGATGTAATAAAAGGCAACTTGGCATATAATGCGCCCAATTTGTGGTGTAGGTTTTTTCGTATTATACCACTATTATCTTTGATGTGAGTAGGGTGTTGCTGAACGTTGGGTGCAAAACAGTTCTCCATACAATCTTAATGTCACGATGATGGCCCGGAAGGTAGCGGATGTCTTTACCTACTACCTAAAGTTAGTTGTCAATTATAAAATCGATGCCAACACTTTTACAATTATATTCTTGTGTTGTTAGCGAAAACCTATTTTATATATATATATATATATTGTTGCTGTCTTTTGTATTGATATAGCTGACATATTTACCTACTGTTGATGACCCTACATTATGGGAATATATCTCTCTAGCCTTATAATTGTACCATACTTAAGGTATACCCTTATATTAAGGTTGAATATTTGAGGAGCTATTGTATAGAATAGCGGTATAAAGACCAAAATAACATAACTAGAGATTCAATTTAATAGCAGAACTGATCCGACCGGTGATCGAACTCATTGTAATTTTCTTAGCAACTAGCTGCGCCTCGTGGTTTCACCCGCGTAGACAATGATATTCAAATTCATTCAAATTCAAATCATTTATTGCAACTATTTTTCAAGTCATGTAATTTGTTCAAATTAAAAAAAAAGATATAAACTGATGATTATGATGAAAAGTATGGAGGACCTAAGGTATAACTATTCCGTTGTTTCATTCAAAACCGCAAGCCGTTAACGTGTGAATAAAAGACATAAACTTGAGCTTTTAGTGTGATTTAAGGAATCGTTATAAAACAAAAGATAAGTTGGATTTATAGAGAAATACGTGGACATAATCGGGCGTAGAAATTATTTCGAATGGAAAAGATAACTTCCAGCGGCACTTGAACCGTAACCCCGGAATACCGTCCTGATGCATTTCCAATTATGTTATGGAATCGGTTGCTGGCAAATCGAATTTATATAATATTTGGGCACTTTGAATTTACCATATTGCGAAATAAAAACCCGTAACAGAAGTATCCAGTAGACCTAATAATATGTACGAACATCAGTATAAACCTACAGAGAATATTCATTTTTTTACTTTTTAATTTCAAGTTTTTTAGCACAAGATACATGCTTTTTGGCAATTTAGGTCTTTCAGAATACCTTTTAGTTCAATTTTGACAGTTTCGACCTCATTATCTATTGCTTAGCTAAACAGGTGCTAAGTAGCGTTTATAAGTAAGAAATATTTAAACATTACTTAAACACTGTTCAGCTATCCATTACTTAGCAACTACATAGCGGATTTTTCATAAGGGGGATAATGTTAATTAAACCTTTTCTTTATGGAGTTTAATAACAGGGCAATTAAGGAGAAAAAATAATCGTATTGACTTATCATTTTGACGTTACTTAATACTTTCTTACAAAAGAATTGCACATATAGCAGTAAGGACTTTCTGTATCTCTTGCGTTATTATCATGCATTTTTTGACGTTTGCACGGTGATAGTACATTTTGCAAATGGTTGCTACCTAGCTATCCCCATCAAGTAGAATGTCGCTCGCCAAGGACTTAATTGTGTATTCCAGCTATCATCAGTAATTCTTGGTTAGCCTGAATAACGTCTTCGACAGCTTCTTCAATTACCACCAGGTGATATAAATGTCAAGGACTGCAGAAATTTAGCGTCCAGATTTTTAGGCGAACATTCGCAAAATGCGTCTATCTACAGCCGTCTGTATCGTCTGTACTACAGCTATGCATATATTGCATGTTGGTGATATTTTCAAGTTGACGTGAAAAGTTCAAGAGGAATAAGCAAAAAGTCAGCTTATCACAGCGAAACAGTAGCCGCAAGAATTACTAGAAAATTATTGGGGAAGTTTTTTCGTATATTAAAGATAAATCCATTGTTACAACCAGTTGCATACCACTGTGAATCAATTTTTTTTTTGCTGATAGGCAAGCCTTTGACCACAATCTCACCTTGGTAAGTGATGCTGTGGTCGAAGGTGTTAACAGGCTTAACATAGAAAGGATATTGTTTTTTTTTACAATATCCTGTTAAATTTAAAATTATTGTTCAACATTTGTTACCTGCAGCAGCGTAGTGAGCGCATGCCTCGGCCAGGGCGGCAAGGTGACCGCCAGCCGCGCGAGCCCCAGGATGCCTGCCGGGTCCAGCAGGTGAGCGCCGCCCGACAGCGCGTACAGACGACCCACCACCTACACCACACTCATATTACAACATAGTACGCATATAAATACTTCCACAATGTCTATGGAACTTGGAAGGGGAACACCTCTGTGAACGTATTCCTCCTGACAATGTTTTCCGTAACATTGAGCAAAAACTAGCTCCCAACACTTTGTTCCACGTCGTCCGCGCAGGAGATGGGCATATACACGAAAACTTTGTTTTAGTAACATGCACTGTTTATTTCATTGTCTTACGTAGTATAACTTGCTCAGTGATTGTGCCAGTGCCCGTCCCCCTCTATCCTCGCGGGGTTAAAAGTTTAGACGCTTTACGTGGTATGCGGAGAGCATCAGCATCTAAACATTTACATGGAAACATACATTTTGAGTCAACCATATCCAAAAGTTGCATGTTTCGTGCTCAACATTCCGAAAAACATAATGGTATATTTGTTTTGTTCTAAATTTTATATCATTGCCATTATAAACATACTTACGAAAACACGGTACTCTTTTTAAAACACGCGAGCCGCGGTAAGTTTTGCATTCTGTTGTTTTTTAACTTGAGTTACATTTCTTCATATATTTATTCTGCCGTCACTAGAAGAAAAGGCTTAATTTCCTCATAGGTGATTCCGAGATAATTGAAGTTTTGTCTAAAATGAATGCCCGCGCGTTGCTTGATAATTTATTCTAATAATTTGTTATTGAATATTTCTTTAAAAAAATGTATTTCATGATGCATATGGTTTTATATTCATACCTAGTAGCATTTGTTTCTTATTTCAGTTTTGCCCTTTCATTTATGTACAAAAATCTGGATAAATTACGTAAAGTTAAGAAGAAAGGCCGTAATTTTCAAAAATGAAATTACGACTTTTCATACTATAATCCCAAGTTTGTGTCATAAATTTGACCTAGTTTGTAAAGCCTTAATTGTAGAATTATGACTTTTCTTTCTAGAAAACTGATAATGACTTATGTTTTAAGGCTTTCGTATTATATAAAATAAAAACAAAACCATTATTTCTTGAAAGTTTTATAAATAATTAATCAGTATTTTCAGTAATGATTCACACTGTAACTAAAACATCAGTTTGTAGTTATAATTAATAAAATGAATAACGTTATTACATCTATCATAAGTTCATATTATTAACAGAACTACCCATATAATTACTTTAATTAACATGAGTGTGTATTAATAAAGTTAATTTATGCATGGCGGTAGAGCATTTTGCGATTACCCGACTGGCTAGCTACCACCCTCAAGTAGAAAATCTGCCGCCAAGCACCTAACGGTGTGTTCCGGCAGCTGTCCTTGAGAGCCAGATATTCTAGGCTAGCCTGAAAAACAACTACGACCACATCATCACTAACCATCAGGTGAGATAGTGGTCAAAGGCGAGACAATCAGCTATAAAAAAAATTATTGCTTATCATTATTTTCTGTTACAGTTTGATCTTTAAAATGTACTTACTAAAATGTTTTTCCAAGTTCATTAAACATAGTAATTAGGTATCACATATTGCAAATATAATTTATGTATTCTTAGGAACACTTAATAGTAATAAAACCAAAATAACAAACCTGACATATTATTATAAAAATATTACATACATATCCCACATGTCAAACAAGGTGACACAAATTGCAGTTTAATCACAAAATTCGTATTTATACTACGTAATTATAACAAAACAATCTACCTGAAAATCACGTTTAAAATGAATAAAAATATATATGTAAAAAACGAAACAAAATATATTCAATGTAACAAGAACCTTTCCTCATAAAAAAATTAAAATCTATAAGCAGGGCCTAACTAAAAATATTTTTAACTTATCGAATAAAATATGTGCTATGTTTTTATTCATTGAATAAATTATATATCTATAACTAACTGACCCGATAAACGTTGTTTTGCCATACAGGCAAATAAAAATTTAAAAAAAAGTTTATATTTCCTATTTGTGAAATAATTTACGTCCTATTCTCAGGCATACTGAGTATACACACAACATTCCACAGGAATCGGTCAAAACGTTTCGGAGGTGTTTTGTCAGTGTGACACGAGAATTTATATATTAGAAGATATGTAGAGGTACATGTTTAACAGATTGCAGAATATTATGCTTACTCTGCCGTCACTAGAAGAAAGGGCTTAACTTTCACTTTTGTCAAGAATGACATTCATCATGTTCGGTTCCAATTTTTGTACGTGTGCTGTATGTAAAAGCTTATTTATGGCGGTTTTTTTTTTCAAACATTCCAGTTGTATGTAATATTGGCTGTTGAAGTCGCTTTCATCAATTAAGTCATGATTCCTCGTTGAAAGCATATATCGCTCATGTCGCGTATATACGTAGTTCACACTAAAAGTTGCGCGTAACTTAAAAAAAACAACCCGTTATGAACAAAATATTATGTTTATTGCTTTTCAAAGTACTCTCCTTTACATTTTAAATTTTTTTTCATGCGATCGTACCATTTTCAGGGACCACAGATCTGAAGGCATGTTTTCACTCACTGCCTCTTCGGAGTTGGTAAAAGTGAAACCTCTCATCAAATCTTTGATTTTGGGGAAAATACAGAAATCACAGGGTGCGGGGTCGGGGCCTGCAAAATCATTATAATCATAAAAGTGACGGCTTCTGCAAAATCATAAATCTTTTTCTTTTCCTATTTAAGGCTTGCTTTACTTGTTGGTGGAATTTATCTGCCGACATGAAAGTTTGGCCAGTTTTGAAGTGCTTTAATACGATGGAGTTGGTCGACATTTCATTTGACTTTACGAAGCAAATCAGAAACGAAAACAGTTTTTATTCTGCGCTGAACAGTTATTGGGTCACGGAGTAATCTGCTTTGGTTACTGAGGTACTTCAGGAAGCTCTAAATGATCTTATGATATCGTCCTGGTTTGCCAGAAATAGCTTAACAAATGGCAGCAAAAGTCATTACATTCGATGTTGTTTTATTATAGCCTAGCGGTACAAAACTCTCATTTAATACCACTAGACAAAGGCAAAACATAACCATATTAAATCCTGGGTAACATGATAAGTTTTTGTAGTTCAACGGAAAAATAGCCTTCATCGGTTGATTGTGAGATCTTTTTCTTACTGTTGTCTTGCTAAAATAAATCTGTGATAATTTTCATAGTTCACATAAATGTCACAATTTCTATAGCGCAGGTCTTATCCATTTATTTAAAATCCAAATTGCTCACATATTTCACATACCTCATATACCATTTTACTCAATGCACTAGCATGAAAAGTCCTAATTGATAAATTACGCCTTTTATTTTATACGATACCAAAGTCGAATTTATGTCGTGCTAGTCAGGAAAGGCTTAATTTGAAATTAGGCCCTTTCAGTCTGGTAAAATGCAATTGGTAATATGAAAGGACGTAATTTCAAAATTAAGTCTTTTAACACTAGAAAACTCCGAAACTTTGTGAAGTTACGCGCATTATGCTTATGATATCTTTGGATTCAGACGAGTTACAGCTTTATGAGAAGACTATACGATAGCATTTTCCACGCTGATTCCGAATATGTATATAAGTCATTTTTGACAAAAGTGGAAGTTAAGCCCTTTCTTCTAGTGACGGCAGTATTCGTATAGTGTGAGGTTACGATAATACTAAAGAGAATACTTAGTGAAGAAACGTTATGAATTTTGTGGGGGTGTAGAACAAGACAACAATATATGAGTATGACGTACCTTGGCGCACAGCATCAAGGTGTCAGCGTCGGAAGCGCTGTCCGCCGCTAGCATATGCTGCACCAGCGCTGACGCTAGCGCGGCGGCTAGCGGAGCGCTCACAGGCCGCACTACGTACGTGCCGTCTGTACTGCTTCCTTCAGACTTGCTGCTGCTGCGCTTGCCGAGCATCGCCATACGAGCCTTCAGATTTAAACGGGCGCGCTAAAAAATTATATAAAATATTATAACATCACGTAAAAAGTGACGAAGAGAAAATTCCAGAGGAGAAACACCAGCATCTTCTGTAGAACTGTCTACAACTGCACTGCGATCTTCAAGCTCTTTAACAAGCATGGGGATCATGGCAAACCTCCAAGGCAATGTACATCAGTGGATGAACCGGCTGATACAGGTTTAATTCTGCATTAGATGTCGTTCACGCTTTCTTTTAACCAAACAATATTATTTTATATGTTAAGATTTTTGAGAAACTTTTTCTAACCACATAGTCTATTCAACGTTAACCTACAGCTTCCTAGTAGCAAGCTATTTTAGCCAAACTGTCCGACCTGGTGTAGTCACCCTACAGAGAGACGAATTACTTAGCAATTAGCATTCCATGGATGCACCGTGCGGGTGCCGGGTCCATAGCATTGCACAGGAAGACGCTAGAAGGTCCTGGGACTTGCAACTCAGGGAGTAGGGTAGGGCCCCTTTGCGATGACATTAATGTTCCCTTTCACCATTCTCGAGCCTCTTTACCTAACCAAATTTCGTCATAGAGACGAATTTCTTAGCATTCCATGGATTCACAGTGCGGGTGCCGGGTCCATACCGTTGCACAGGAAGAGGCTAGAGGGGCCTGGGATTTGCAGGGTTAAGACGCCTCTTTACGATATATCAATGCTCCCCTTCCCGCTCGAGCCTCCTCCTCTACCTAACCAAATTTGGTAAGATCCTACTAATGCCGCCTTAGATGCACGTTCTAAGATGGAAGTTACGATTGTTCTTAGCAGGCCAAGGTCTTTAAGTGGGTTATATAGGGATTTCGCTGGTATACCCCTTGCTCCAACTTCTACAGCTTATAAATTAACCACATAACCGTTTTTGGTTAATTCATTTGTTAGGTCATAATATTTCTTTGTTTTTATTGTGTGGTCTTTAGGTATTTTCGTTTCCCACGGCACAGTAAGTTCTATAAGTACTACATACATGCTACATATTCACGTAATCTTGCGATTCGTTTCACGCAGTACCAACCCTATTATACAATGCCTGTAAAGACTATGTCTGCAAGTACCTGTTGGTCCTCGAGCTGTTCGTGGATGCCCCTCCTGGCGGCCTCCAGCTCTTGCATCTGGTGCAGCAGCTTCTTGTGCAGCTTGCGGCGGTGCAGCTTGCACTCCGCGCCGCGCCCCACCCCGCCCCCGCCGCCGCCCCCGCCGCCCGACCCGCCGCCGCCCGACCCCACCCAGCCGCCGCTCACCCAGTCCCATCTGTACACATTACAATCAATATAGCAACCACCACAAACTAAACCAATGAAACCTCAAAAACAAAAGAGTTATTTTTGTCATATCATCAATTTGTCATGATTAGGATGCTTTTCTATCACAGTTGTGGAATTTAGATAATACTTAATTTGTAAAAATGGATTCCTATTTGTGTGTTTTCCTTGTTCATCACTTCGCTTGCTGGCACAGCTCAGGTCGAACCCATTCTATTACTGTGGTTTCGAAATCCACTGTCAGAAGCTGGATTATTTGTCGTTTTAACAAATAGCATAACATATTTTTATTTTTGCATTAAGACATGCTCTGTGGATTACATCACAAAATTACAAATTCCATCCCCATACAATGGTTAAAGAACGACAGGAAAAATTAGAGTTATGAGTCATTGTCATGTTAGCTCAGTCAGTCAGAGCATACCCCGGCTATAGATGGACGACCTGGGTTCGAATCCCGCACATGACTATAATTTTTCCTCTCGTAAATTTGTAATACTATATAGCATAATTACAGAAGAGGAAATTGGGCAAAACCACAAATGTAATATTGAGATGTAGGTTTCTTTCTCCTAATCTGCTTGTAGGATCTAGGTAAAATGTGTCAAAGGTGAGATCATGCATCTTAAGATATATCTGATATCTGAGGTGCATTTAATAATATGAGTCTAAAAACACACAAAAGTATCTTTCCAGTTAATTAGTTAACAGCACACAAACCCTGTTGTGTGAACTCAACATGCAGAAACACTTCACTGGCAACATCACGACTGGTCTACTGACCACCATATCATCTGACATCAGTAATTACTTTGAGGTAAAGATATTAAAAAAGTATAGTAACTACCCAGGCCAAAGGGCAGACCATCACACTTTCCCACGCTACTCGGCCACAAGTAGCGTCCCTCTCGCGAGTAGATTCCCGGTGTTTACTGAATGAGGTAGATACAGAGAGTTGAAATTGTATAGTTATATACGAACACCACTGCTCTAAAAGCTTACTAGAATTTACCTATCTACATACCTACGCACATGTACATGCAGTTTGTAATGACAAGGAAAGAACGTTCAAATACTATGCGTCATATCTGTTGTAAGAAAGAGATAAATAAGCAATTCGTATAATCACCGAACCGCCACGAGACGTTCCGATCACCATCACACTGCGATCTCTTTCACTCTCTCACACCAAACGATACACATATCTCGCTCATCCATTTCATTGAGATTCGTTCCTAAGATAAAACAAAATGACGATATTTTCTGTTTCATCAATAAAAGCAATAATTACGCGTGAAATGAAACATTTTTCTTATCTCTCACAGTGCTTGTATAATTGGTGCAGAGTCTAAAGACACAAGGAAGGCATATTGTTCACAGATTATTCCTAAAAAACACGATTAGCGGCGATGTATTCACCGGACGCTCGGAAGTGCAAGACTGGTAGTGACTCTGGTAATTACCCTGAATTCGTCTAGTAAATATGGAGGGCACACAACTCATCTACAGGTAAGAAAATCTTAGGGTAGATATAATTGTTTTATGTATACCTAGCGTGCCTGTTGGTGGTGGAGGTGGCCGCGACTGCATCGAGCACTGCGGCGAGCGTGGCCAGTATAGCGGCGGTGAGCGCGGGCTGCGGACGTGCCGCCGACAGCAGCTCCAGCGCGCGGGCACTCAGCGCCTGCGCCACGCCGCCCTCCGCCTCCGTGTGGGCGAACATACTCTTGCGGCACATGAAGATTACCAGCACCAGGCATCTGGGAACCAACAACAAATACATTAACAATAGTCATTAGTTCAACAAGTAACAAAGCAGTTTTTAGGTGCAGTAATTATATCTTTTCCTTATTTGAAATCCCGAGTTTGATAAAATATATTCTAAAATTAAGCCATGAATGTAGCAAGTGATTTTCCTACATAGACTTCTAAACACAAAGAGGGACCCTGATAGTATCATACGATAATATTATTTATGAACGAAATTCTTTAAGTTCTTGGTATGTATGATACATCAGGGATGACACCAAAAAATACTCTTGTGTAAAACATATACTTAACTTTTCATCTTTATCAACAAGAAAAATATTACGCTTTAGCTAAAAAACAACTGTTGGCATAATTAATTAATAAGATTGCGTCTATAATTCGCGGTGTTTTTTCCAGCGTCAACTAATTCCAGTAGTCGATGTCCGGAACATAAAATGTTTTTTCGTCACACAGCAAAACCGATTATTGTTTGAAGTTTTTAAACATCGTAATTTACTGGCCTTTGATTTAACATATTTTTACTAAGTTCTGTTACTATTTGTTGGGAAGCTGTAGTGAATAACTGCATAGGGTTGAAATCCAAGTATGCCAACTTGTAAAATACACTTACATAAACATAGTTATTTACGTTTTGAATGTTATTCCGTTACACTAGCTTTATTGATTTCTACAACATATGAATTTACCAATACAATCCATGCTCACATAACCAAAATAAAAACTAATTGTAATGGGTAATGGGTTGGGAAAATATAATGTGAACTCATTGAAAAGAAAAAACATCTGCAAACTATAAATTTGGTCAGCTAAAATAAATCACCTGTCCAGCGGGGTAGCCGGAGCAAGAGAGGCAGCGAAGGCGTCAGTAAGCGCGCCAGCCAGGGCTTCGCCCCACCATGGCGCTGCGCCACACACGCGGGCTACCAGCGTCGCTAGGGCTCCGGCGGTAAGTCCGCCGCACTCCCACACTAGCGGGGCCACTGCGGTGCACCATTCCCGTGATACTTCCGGGTACTGTATAGAACACAGAAAAGTTGCATCCATTGTTGCTCTTTTTTTGTAAGCGTAGAATACATTCGAGTAAGATATCTCTTATTGTTACTTATATAAATTCAGATTCATTTACTGTAACAATTTTTAGCAGCAATGTACACATTTACACCAAGTACGCACCAAGTTTCATGAAAATCCATTCAGCCGTTCAGATGGTGAGTGGCAAACAAACAGATACACACAATTTCGCAATAACAACATTAGTGTGATTTTGACTTTCATTCAAATATGTTATCAGTTAGAATCTAAATTGGATATGATTTTGTTATTTCTTCATTGAACTTTAATATCATACACATCCTGAACAAGATAAGACACATAAGATCAGACTGTAGAGAAAATCGGAATTGGGACTTACCTCTTCAGGAACTTGGAAGTAGAAATATAGCAGCATATCCACCACATTCTCTGTAATAACTCTCAACTTATCTGTTGAACTGTTTTGAAGCAATGT
The DNA here is from genome assembly GCA_963854805.1 of Plagodis dolabraria. Classification (NCBI taxonomy): domain Eukaryota; kingdom Metazoa; phylum Arthropoda; class Insecta; order Lepidoptera; family Geometridae; genus Plagodis; species Plagodis dolabraria. Next base: position 6,534,253 of record OY978459.1, on the reverse strand, counting down.
CTCAGATGACACCCCTCCCTTTTCTATCATCTCTGCGACTGATCTGCCCTCGTCGGTCTGATTTTGCAGTTTCTTGAGAATGTTAGTACAGTTGTGCAACTGCTGCTGGAGTTCGATGCACTCATGGTATGCCGCGGTAACTCGGGTGTCACCTTCAGTTGCACTGTTAAGGTATGCCATCATGTGGCAAGCGTTGCTGTTGTATAGGTTCATATAAGGGTTCAGAAGCTCGGTCAGCTTTCCTGTGGCTAGCCTGCGGATGAAAGTAGAAATATCTTTATATAATCTCATTCGGTAACATTCTTATTATGAAATGAAATACAGAATTTTATTGGCATATTTTATTTACCTACTTCTTTAAGAAAATTAAAAAAATAAATGTAAAGCATTATTCTCCTAAAAAAAACAATGCTTTGAAACAAAGTATTGTGTATCAGTTAATGTAGGATGTATAGAAAAACACGTCGGAATAGACTCAGCCTTTGTAATAGTAACATCATTAAGTTAAAATGCATCTTAAATTACAAAAACATTATTAGAACATACAAAATTATTTCTAATTATTGAAAAGAGCAATTTAAAAAATAAAATAGATATTAATTGTATTAATTTGGTATGATTTTCGAAAGTAATATACCTGAAACGGCAAGAGAGATCTTGGTGCAGTGCATTGAGCGCGTTGATAGAAGCTTGCACGTTGGCAATCTCAGCTATTTCGCCATAGAACCAGCCTAGTGGGATCTTGCACTTCATCGCCGACATGCCGTAGCGGCCGATTGTTGTAATCTACACACAGATAAAACCGTTTCATCACTAAATCAAAAGCATTTATTATCTGACTATTGCATGAATCATGTACCTAAGCCCAAAAAAGGGAAACACGATCGCTCAATGATGCTAATCATCCACGGTTAAAATAATAATTATCTATTATATTCTTCATATTTTCTATATTATTTTTAGATTCTGTAGTTGTGGTTTTATTTTTCACTGACATACAATAAATTAAGTAGCGAATTATCAATCCATTTGTTAATACATGTAATGTTTTTAAAATAGACAATACAATACAATAAAGAAATGTCGCACGAAAAAAAAATGTGCTTGTAATATAAACCCACGGAATTACATCAGTGTATTATCTTTCAGGTGATACATTTATGTTCAAAGGCATGGTATAATATTTAGAAATCACAATGGAAAATGGGGTTGTAATCTGTGATGATAAGATTAGCCTAACAGAAAGGAGCATCAGGAGGGTGGAACCACTTTTTTAGTTCCAACATGAACAGATAAAACCATTTATTGTTTCACTTACCTTCATATAGCGGCAAAGCGGCGGCGGTTGCAAATCGGTCAACACGAGATTTTTGGTCGCGATATCAGTGGCGAAGGCGAGTTTAACGCTATCAGTCTCCTCGCTCGTCACCCAGATGTCGATGCAGAGGGTCACCAGGTCCGAGCACGATGGAATTATCTATAAAATAATTATATAAATGACACAGGTGAAGATACGTCACCACTAGTAAACATTCCAGCTACTACTAATTTCTCCATATACGGCTAATTCGATCGAGACATAAAGCACTATAGACATCCACGTGTTCGTAAAAAAGAATATATTACGCGCATTATTCTAAAAATACATTATTGCTTATTCCAGGGAAACCATGCACTTTTCAAATAACAACCTTTTGAATTAACAAAAATTGGATAATCTAGGATATTTGATGTATCCATTTAGGTGCAAAACGAGGTTAAATAAACGTTTTATATAGAAAAAAAATATATTTCGTCTTTCCTTTTGCAGGTCTCTCATCTACAGATTCAAAAGGCAGTCAGTCAATTACAGCAAAATGATGACAAACTGGCAGTTATAATCATATGAAAAATAAAAACTTTAATTAAATTGAAATTACATATTATCAAACTGACAAAAATTACAAATTTGAAAATACATACCACGTCAGTAAGGCGGACCGTATGCCCAAAGTCGAGTACGATGTACCGTCGAGCCCCAGAATGCATTCTCTCGACTAGGAGCGTGTGCTGCGGCGGTCGAGTCACCAACGCTGCCCAAGGGATGCCACATTGCTCCTGTTCCTGACGACAATGTCTACATTAACTACCCGATATTTATATCACTATTTATTATATTATTCAATAAATATAATGAATTTAAACCTCCATGCGCACCGCAGGGTTCACGCGGTATGTAATAAAACGTAACGTATCAGTCAGGTTACGACTCCATCGTTACAAAGCACCGCGTGGCTTACGTGACGTAGTTAGTGCGTGCCTTTGTGTCATAAGTCGCGCGCGACTGACAGAACGGGTGCCCGCGGAAGCCTCCTATTGAAATGATGTCACGAAAATAGAGTAGATATGGGATGTTAGAAATTACAGAGATGATCTATTTGCCAATTGCATGTTTTTACAGTTTATTGAGTAACTTTGTACTTATTTGTATTTGATTGTGGTCGAAGATTTTTTTTTATTGCTGATAGGTAAGCCTTTGACCACAATCTCACCTGATGGCAAGTGATGATGTGGTCGAAGGTGTTAACATGCTTAACCTAAAATGACTGGCTCTCAAGGACAGCTGCCGGAACGCACATTTAGGTGCTTGGCGACAGATTTTTATGAAATGTGTGATTATGATTTCGATATGATATGTACAAATGTATGTTTTTTGTTTTTTTTTTTTTTTTTTTTTTTTTTATACCTGATAGGTTAGCCTTTGACCACTATTTCACCTGATGGTAAGTGATGATGTGGTCGAAGATGTTGTGAATAATGACATTTACCTTTTAGTATAGTATTTATTTTTGTCATTTTGACATAAGACTATATTTACAGTCTCATTTTAATATGGTTTAATTTTTACTGTTAATTTATTATTTTTATCGTGTATATGAATATTGTATGTAACGCTTTGGTATTTTTAAGCTGTAATGTTGTTATTTTTTACTGAATAAACAAATATTCTACTTGTCGCTAGCCAGGCGGGCATTCGCAAAAATGCCCTTCCACCGGTGAAGCTCAAGCCCGCGGCGGGATTCGAACCATGGACCTGCTGCGCGGCAGTCCATAGCCACTGAGCTATCACTGCTTCAAAATCTAAGGATCAGGCTAAGCCTAGAAATGCTGGCTCTCAAGAACAGCTAACACACTGTTAAGTGCTTGGGGAAAGATTTTCTACCTGAACCATATATCTTGGTAGCTAGCCAGGCGCGCATTCGCAAAAAGCCACCATGCAAAAATGGGTATTTTTCAGTGACCACAATGCGTTTCATACCAGTCTTGGCTTATTTTAGATGGATATAAATTAAATAAAAAAGGAGTTTTCTATTTCTGTTGTCATCAAGTGAAATAAGCATAACACTCAGACCCCTTTAGGAGTTAGTGGAGAGGTTAATTCTACTATAACAGCTATCTAAAAAACACTAGGCTATCAAATGTTCGGAACTAAACTAAAAAAACTTTATAAAAGAAAATCACCCAGAAGTTTAAAGTTTAACCTATTTTACTTCTTAACTAAAAAAAAGAAGACCATAAAGTGATTCATGGAAGAAGAAAGAGACCTTGAAAAGCTTTTCCTCAGAGAAGTCCAATTTCTCCTGAGGGTCGCAATCCATCAGCGAGCTCTCGACGTCCTCCAAGGAGTCGGGGTCTTGAGAGTTTTGCTTCGCTTGGCCGTCTTTAACTCCCGACCACAGCTGCAACACATTTGCACTCTTACAAATCTGTACAGATTTTTTTCAACATTGACAAGTAGGTTGCTTAATTTTGTACTAACTAGCTTTATTGAGGACTACATCAATATTATAATGTACCATCATAACAGTTTTGGAAATATGTCATACTTGCCACATTAATATGATACTAAAATCGCCTTTCAACTATGATATTTTAAATACTACTACAACCACCGTTTTAGTAAATAATACGGGATAACTCACGTGAATCAGTCAGATAGCTCAGACTATAATTTCAACCAAATTCGGTGGTCTTTTTCAAGGAGAGCTTGGGACGCCCGCGTTGACGTCTCGCTTAGCAACAACGCAGAGTGTTAAGCGAGACGTCAACGCGGGCGTCCCGAGCTCTCCTTGAAAAAGACCACCGAATGTGGTTGAAACTATAGTCGGAGCTATCTGACTGATTCACGTGAGTTATCCCGTATTATTTACTAAAATGAGTGAAAAAAACGTTAGCTTTTATAATAAAATTACAACCACCATCACCATCTACAGGGTTCAACAGTGAATCTAAACCATTCAGGAACCCTCCTAATTACACAAATGATTTCAGTTATATACACACATACAGAAGAGTTATATTCATAAAGATACATGTCTACAACTTGAAGTATTGTACGATGACCTCAATTTACGTGATCATCTGATATTTTGGTTTGAACTGAACTTACGAGAAATGTGTATGTTATTAAGCACTTTATATTGATTGAAAACTTAATGATGTCACAATGAACGATATGGATATTCTCGGTCATTCCTAGTCGGTGAATACCTGATGGTGGTCGGGCGGCGGCGCGCCTGGCATGGAGCTGACGACGGCGGCGTGGAGGCGATGGCCGGTGGACTCCAGCTTGGTGCCGTCGGAGGCGAGGTGGCAGCTCACGTGCAGCTGTGTCGACTCGCTCAGTCCCAGCCCGAACACTCCCGCTCCGTGGCTCTGAGCCCACCATGGCGCCGGACTCTTAGAATCCGATGAAGCTGGGACAACAATACAATAATCAATCTCGATAGGTCTTTCTATAATTACAGTTCCACTACCGACATATGTTGGTGCACACGAGGAATATTGACCATAATACACCAAAATAAAAGTTAAAGGTGTGCCCTACCCTTACCTGGCGCTTCCTTAGGCCAGTTCAACAACTCCCTCAACTGTTGATCATGCCTCGGCGGCGGCGGAGGGGTATCTGCCACGAGAACGCTATTATAAGTTACTGGAGCGCCGTTTCGGCCAACCTCGGGTGTTTCCGGAGCGAAGATCGTGCGCTCAAAAGGCAGTCCGTAAAGGCCAAACCTGAAAATTAAAAGCTTTATTTAAAAAATATATCGAATGTAACAAAGTATGATGTCTCAATATTTAAATTGCTGACACGTAAGGTTTTCCCAAGTGAACTGCCTGCCAGACTTACCTGGATCGCAGCAAATGTTGATAACCATTCTGTCGTTTCAGCAATGGAGCTGCAGTTTGCTGTAGCAATGTAAGCAATCTCTGCACAAAGTCAGCGGCGGCACTAGCAGGCGCTGCGTGCTGTACTAACGCTGCCAACCATTTCAGAGCACCTGCTGACTGTACCGCACCAATATACGGAATACAAGCCGCCACGCTGCTACATAGAGTCTGCTCAAAGGTAGACTTCCATGGTTTAGGGAGTTGTTTTTCGCCCCTGAAAAATTGATATCATTGTAGAAATGCTATGTGAAAATTCTGTCCCACAAATCACATCTAAAAGCACTAAATACTTACTCGCTCGTAATCAGAATGATCCTAATACACTTCTTGGCGACACTTCTATCAGCACAGAGTATGCAGGTCCTAATCATCGCATCCATATGCTTCTCCAGCACTTTAATGCACTCCAGTTGCTGTGTCTCGACGCTTTTGTTCTCGACCTTGCCTTTCTCGGACTTCGCTAGGCGCATCCGCTGTAGCCTCACAGATACCACCCAAATGATGATATCCAAAGCGAGTTTCCGTTTTTCAACATCATCTTTTCCTATAGCAATCTCGCAAAGAGTATTCAAGAACCCATTAGATTCAAGCATGGCAATCCTCTGCTGTCTTTCCATCGGCACATCAGTATGCGGACTGGATCTAACAGTTAGTGAGATCTGATGCAGCCAATCACAGCCGATAAATTTTTTCGAAGCATTCTTACTGTCTTCGGTTTTACTGGAGCCTTTGCTCATGTCTTTAGCTGGATCGAAAAGTGTCTTGATATGTATCAGAAATGTTCGTCCTCTAGCTCTGTACAAGCGAGGGCTTGTCAATGTCAAAACTCCCGATTGTTGCGTTGAATCTAACCCGGATGATAGAATCAACGGGCCAGCGAGGATCTCCGCATTGTGGGCTTGTAGATATTCCTCGCTGTGAATAGGATTCTCCAAGTTTGACATGTCTGCGTCAATGACCGGGAATGTTATCGGGGATTCAGATCTATGGCTGAACGAAGCGTCTTTTTTATATCCGATTCCATGCAAATTCTGTTTCAGTAATGTCACCATTATGATAGGCAAGTTTGCTGTGCAGGCTGAGTGCAGTGTAAACGCGAATTCAATGTGTGCTAAAGATACGCTGTACGGAAGCGTTAGTTCGAGAACATGTTCGTCCCAAGTAGAAGACGTATTTTGAAGTCGCCACGTCCTGTTGTTTTGATGGTCAGACCTAGGACGCTGAGCCGGTGACAGTTCACACCAAAATCCAGGAACGACAGCGCTATACGGTATTGTCGTATTAGTTCCATATGAACCTGTCAAAGTGATCAATGTCTCCAAATCTGTTAAGTCAAGTTCAGGTTTGTTAGCTATGACAACAGGCGCACCGCCGGATTCCTCTCGTGGTGCTCGCTGTAGCATATCAAAATCGAGATTTGCAAACTCGTCTTCATCAATATCGCCCGTGGAATCTTTCTCGCCATTGTTCAACGCATAGAAATAGATCATTCCGTGTTTCGTCGACACACTGAGCCGGTCCACTGAAGCACAGTATGTAACAGAAGTAAACTGTCCCTTGGGAACTCTTTGTTCTGATAATATCCTGAAATCTGGTAGTGAGTACAATCGCAGGCATCCATCAACTCCAACGGAAGCAAAAGAATATTGCTCATTTTCACCTGGCAACAAACACAAATCGACTGGACTCTCGTCAAAAGATAGCTCTTTGATTGTAACAGGGTTGTCTTCTAGCGTATATATTGACGTCTTACTATAAATTTCGTACAAAATGAAGTATGCTTTACCATCGGAATTAGGCTTTTCCAAGTTCTCTGCATCGTCGACTTCCATTTTCGTGTCTCCATCGTTATCAGTGTCGTCTTCTGCTTTAATTTTTTCGGGGTCTATACTAGATATTACGACGAGCAGGTGTTCTTTATCTTCTGTAGGCATAAGATGAGTTACTTTGGCATCTTCAGGCAGGTTCAATTTTGATGGAAGACTCAGGCACTGTACGGCAACTCCCTGGGAGACCGCTTCTTCTTGCGGAGGATCACTGTCAAAGCCATCATTATTGCTGTTAGAAACGGCGGTCTGCGTTCCGAGTTTGCCGGTAAACGTTGTGACTTTCACCTTTTCTGTACCCTCACCGCCATCATACCACTTCAAGTCTGATATTTCAAGTGGTCCACTCATATTGTTAAGATAGTGATGTAACTGAGGATCAGAATGCAGAACGGAATCTGTCTGATCTGCTAGTTTTGTCCCCACAGAATCTAAATTTCCACTTTTCCAGCTCTTCAATTGTGATATTTTTCCAACAAAATCAAGCACACTAGCTTGAGCTGTAGCTGCTTGTTCCTGAAATTCAGCTGGCATAAGTAGCTTCCCATTGGGGGAGAGCACTTGGAAATGTTTTGTCACTATGATGTTCTTAGTTGGCTCCCATAACTTGGTGTCCTCCTTACTGGAAGATGCATTGAGATTAATGACGTTGCTTATTTGTTCATCGATCAATACATTTGGACACGGTGGAAGTTCCGTGTCCTCATCTGAATACTGGAAATAGATATCATCATATATGTTAGCGTCATCTGTCCGAGCAACAGTGCACACTTTCTTGCTACCACCAGGTTTAGAGTTCCCACTACTGTTTGACGTGTGTACAACTGTTGTTATAGACCCGCCCGTCGAACTATGTATATCGTATGTCAAAAGAAAGAGCATTTTGTTCGTAGTTTGGTTACTCTTAGCTTCATTTTGATCATTCATCTCTTGAATGCTTTCTTTTGACTTATTGGACCCTCCTGAATCAAACAAAGCTTTACTGGAGTCATCTTTGATTGGTTGATCAGAATGCGCTTCGTTCGTCCTCGTGACAATGACGGCGCAGATGAGAGCAGGTTTAGTTTTATTTGTGTTATTGTCCTTTTCTGTGCTCTCAGCGTTTTGCGCCTGTGGGTATGGCTCCTTTGATGCTGTCATGCCGACAAACGCCATTGCTGTAAGCTCGATTCCGTAGGTTGCTATTATGAACAGAGGAAGCAGTAAATAAAACACATGTAGCAAATTTATCAAAATAGTAAAATTTTGTGTTCATTCTTTAGTACTTGATCAAAATAACTAAAAAATACTTACAACTGTCTTTCTCTAAACTTGTAGACCATACTTTGTTGGTATCAGTGGACAGTATTCCACTGAAGATTGAGTCATAAGGTGACAGGTGAATGAATTTGACCAGTTTGAGTCCACAGTCAAACCTCCAAACATTGACCTTGCCGTCGGCTGTCCCAGTAGCTATGAGGTCGCCTGTGTTGCCTTTTGAGACCACTGTGACGTTAGGGCTTGGAACAGCGCAGGCTGTGGCGTTTGTGACCTGAGATTCAATAGGAATTAATGCAGTACAATTCTAAAAAACCTAGACAGTTTATTTGAATTTATGATAGCCAATATATTATTTTAACCACTTCTTACTAGTTATCCTTGATCCTAACAATTAGGAAACCTATGCTTTTTATAAAACAAATGCCGATTTGGCATGGTAAAATTTACCAGAAATCTATGACAGCATAGAAAAACACAGTATAGTGCGATTCAGATTCTTGTAGAAGGGTTCCAAAATAAAAATTATTGCTTTACTGTTTTTACAACTCCATATCCAAAAAAAGGGGAAAACGTAGCCTATTATTTATCACTCTTAACATGTTTTTACTACTAAAGATAGCATTTTACTGCAGTCTCACGACGGGCGACAAGGCGGTCACAAGGCGACGACGCAAACAGTACTATACTGTACTGTACAGTACAGTACAGTAAATAGCATGTAGTATACTCACGGATATAGGCACGTTGTGTGTGTACTCGCCCCGGACGAAGGGGCAGTTGGGCGAGTGCCGCTCGTGCTCCACCCAGGGCTCGTCAGACTTCTCCCAGCAGACGAGGCACACGAGGCAGGTGAAGCACATGGCGCGGTCGTCACCGCTCGGCGACGGCTGATGGTAGAACCCGGCCTGAGCCATGCGCGCCGGCAGCGCCCATCTGGAACCACAAACGGCCTTACTACAAAGGAAATTAGAATCTCTTGATAGATTAACTATTGGATCAAAAATAGGTTTTGTTCTGTTTAACCCAAATTAACTCTCAATATCATCCTGATAAACCATTGTCATTGATTAGTCGAGTTTTGTAGAATATCTCAGCTAAATCATATTAAGAACTTACAAAAAAATATTGTGATTTTATAATATGATCTGCTTTAGTTATATTAAAATACAACTACTGCGTTCCAAGTCGGCAAGGCTTAAAACAAGGTCTGATTCTAGCTTATATGACCAGTCGAACATAATAGTTTTTATATGAAAAAAAAATGTGTTTTCCACCAAGCTGTAGTGCTAAAGGAAAATTTTATTGTTATTAAGTTTGTAGGGCTTGTAGGAAAGGCTACTACAGTATCTAGTATATTATCTAGTATCCAGTATCTTGTGCTGAGTTTATTCACTGATCAATTAATATTTTTCTAGAGGGGATTCAGATAGGACTGTAGAATTTCATCAGTTCAACAATACTTACTTGTAATCCATATGGGGCCAGCGTTTGAAAGTTTCTTTCCTCTCGGCTTCGGAATACATCAAGGGTCTGGATTCCTCTTCACGTGAACAAGGCACCAGCTCATTTGCGCGCTGTCCGACAGCTGAAGCGATGGCCAGTGCCGGTATCCGGCGGTTCTGGCCCTTCAGCTCCTGGACTACGCTGATGGTGACGAGACGGAGAGTGGATTGTGGCAGGCAAATGGTTACTGTACTCCACTGTGGAACACAAATTTCAATCACCTAGTGTTAATTTATGTAAACTAAACTATTGATAATGTTTATCACCACTACAGTGTTCCTGTGATTTCTTTTTATATACACTGCCTAAGTCTGAATTTCTTTGTTGACTTTGGTCTTATTAATAATGCATGCTTACTTTCTGGGCCTTCACTCCTTTGCGCACTGGTTCAGTATCGATGGCCTTCTTGAGTTCCTTTACAAAGTCAGAAAGCCCTTCTATAGAGTTAGCGTCCAAGCTCTGCAGGCATTGGTAGAGCAGCACCGCCTAAAACAATCATTGAGTGATTTCTATCAAAATGTTTATGCAAAAATATTAAAAACTATGAATTTCTAAATAAAGATCATTTTCTCATTCATTACCACTACAATAAGATCGAAGGTTAGATTAATGCTAATGATGTCGAAATGTATTAAAAAAATTATGATTTTATGTTACATTCTTTGTAGGTACTGAACCATCCATGCGTGAGTCAAACTCCGACTTGACCCATTTTACTAAATTAAATCGATGTAAGTAAGTTTAAATTAATTGTAAAACACAATTTGAATTTCCTTGCATATGATTGATAACATTTCATTGCATGTAGCTTCATATGATAACACTATATAAACACAAAAAACCTTCTTATGAGCATCCTAGACGCCAAAATTTAATAAATAATCTTGACACAAGTCTATGATTCCAGTTTGAATTGGTACTCTATTATTTTTTTTGTATATGACGTCTTTTGACTTCAATCTCACCTAATTGTAAATGATGTAAATGATGATTATCAAAGGTTATATACGTATAGTCCTTAAGTATGTCTTTTTATAATTTAAGTTACCATGAAAGTTAATGTTTTTTCCTGTACATATCTTTAATTCATTCATGTTTACGCTAAGTACAATGTTTAAAAATATACTAACGGTGTGACAACATAAAACCTATGCAAACTCGCGTACTGAGAGTAAAGTTCATTAATGACAAGAATGTAACCAAAGTCCATTTGTATGAAGATGATGGTAGAAATTATTATACATAATGTGAATTTACTTGACAATTCATTGAACAGTTGGTTAAGGGTCACCAATTCCGTGTTTATTGCCCCATCAGCAATTATCCTTTTGGTACATCTAGACTATAACTAGAGACTTTAATGTCTTTGTTGACATTAAATATACAAACTTTAAACTCAAGCCATACTCATATAAAATTGAAACTTTAACCTAGATCCTACGAGTCAGCTCTAAAATGTTGACATAGGTTATACAACACATCAAGTGCATATTAAAACATGGTGTACTAGTTAATAATTAACTGTTTTTGAAGATCTATCTGATGCCTTTTATGTTTTTTACGATCGGTGAAATATTTCAAACAAAAAACGTTCTTCTACAGTATCTTCCTGTCCTTAACTAACACTTCCACAATTCCAGTCTGTTCTATTGCTTGGCTTATAACTAAAAAAAAAACAGCTTCAACTCTGAAAGTATTCATAAACAACAACTTGTGGAAGTGAGACCATGATAATGTGAGGGCAGAGTTTTAGGGTACCAACATCCACCAAGATATTTCTTGAATATGTTTCATAGTTGGAAGTCAGTTCTGTGTTTTTTTTAAATATTTTAGTTAATAAAAAAATCCATTATGACACATAATTCTGACTCTAAACACAATGACTCAGTGAGTATTTCTCAAATCAAATTAATTGTCTATGGTCACATGTTAATCAAATAAATTTGGATATGGTTTGACAGTGACTTGGCTTATTTTCATAGGCTTGACTTGGCTTATTTTTAATAACCTTCAAATTTAGTTTACTATCTAAAATCTAAAAAAATGATTTAGTGTGATGGGTGAAAATATCTCAAAAATGTGACACTTTACTACACTATATCGTCTGACTCGACGTAATTCTGTTGTGCGCCACAAACTAAAGTTAAGTAAAGGACCAAAAATTCTAATTTCATAAATTTTAAAATGCAAATTAGATTGACAATCCGTACATTGAATATTTTATAATCATATTAGTGTTTTGATTAATTTTTGTTTATAATCAATTATAGATGATTGTACATTATTATAGTTAGTACCAATTTACATGACAACTAATCTGCTTAACCCCTTGACACCTCTTACTCAACACAAATTGACATTTAAATAACGGCCAAAAACACGCAAAAAAACGATTTTTAGGGAAAACTTTAATTACTTCGGATATACTATGCCGTTTTTCTTGAAATAAGAAGTAACACACACTTAAAACTACGTTTTATTTCTTTATGTTGCATGTAATGTGGTTTTGTATATAAAACTGCGTTAATTACCCTTGAGAAGTCTAGTTCCCGCCAAACACGCTACCGTTGAAGCATCTTGGTTACAACTGTAACCAAAGATTATATCATCATTTTTCTTTGCTTATGATTTAGACCCTGACATACTCTTTGCAGAAATACTACCTTTTATCTTGTGCATTCTATGGGTATTGAATAATCTTTGCATGAATAGCCCTGCCTAAACTAAAATAAACAAAGAAAAAAAAAAGTCACTTTTCGACACGAAAATACTTGTTCCATGGTTCGATCCATGAAGTGTCTCTTACATTTATAGCATAAAAATATATTAGACTCAATTTGTCTTAAACATTATAACGACGAAAAACCTGCGGAAAAGCTTTAATACGAAAAAAACGAAAGTACGGGAGCACGGTAGCCATTACAGGACAAATATGTCCGCATAATGAGTTTGCGGAAAATGGCGCCGAGGACAATATTGTCCGCTTAATGAGTGCTCAAGTTAAACATACCCTCAATTAAATAAAAAATAGATTCTTTTATTTAGCTTGTTTGTACATAGCTGAATTATAGTCAATTAGCTTTGTTTACACTTTGTTGATGCTGAATCCCTCATTCCCAGCATGTGGTCATGTCAAACCAGGTGTTTGTTACTGACATGACAGCTGATCTGCTTGAAAATACTCACAATTATATACAAAATAGAATTGTCATTATTTGAATTTTGCATAAATAGTATAAGAACTTTCATATTCAACTTAGCTTTTTGTGGTGAATAACTACATTACTATCAATATATGTGGAGCTTCATTTATAGCTGAGTCTGCACCCGTTCTCTGATATTTTAATGGCTTTTGAGGAATGCTGCCGCAACACACTGTTAGGTGATTGGTGACAGATTTTTTACTTGAGGGTGATAGTTAGCTATGCGAGGATTCAAGGAGAGTATTTGAGAATTTCATACTAGATAATAGCAAGATTAAGTGCAGGAAGACCTTGTTTGCTGAGGCTCACACACTTTAATTTAAAATATTTACTAAACAAAAATGAGTAATGAACAAAGCTTGAAATAAAATAACAACCAAAATATATTATCAGCATAGAATTCTACTATAAACATAATTTAAATCCTATAATCTAAGCATCAAATGAACAGCAAATGGCATCATAATAATGTTTTTTACTATTCACATGATTAGCTTGAGAAGTACATATTCATAGAAGTTGAGATCGAAGACTGAGTAAAATTATAATGGTGATCCAATAATTAGATAGGTACTCACTATTTATTTTTAATTTACATGTATAATTACAAAGAAAAATTATCATTTTTTGTTTCTGGGGCACAGCTATGTACCACAAAGATCATTGAAATACCTAAAGATAATTTCAATTTATTGTCAACAACATAATAGTAACATAAAGTTCATCAAGATCCAGCAGTTGGTAACAGAAGTAAATTTTCTATTTGAATAGAATGGAGCTGTGTTCTAGCTTATTGTATATGCCAGTTTCGAAATTATAACACAATAGAGAACTTACCTCAGATAACACAAGCTCCACCCTTATGCCTCTTTCAATCTGCGAGGATGGCAGGGGTCGCTGCAAAGCGGTGTGCAACAGCAGAACTCCGTTGTAGTCGGTTCGCGCGCCCACGCCGCTGCTGTCCCAGACGAACACCCGATCAGATCCTGGCGCATATTCTACTCCCAACGTGCCTCCATCATCTACAATACCACAGAACCATCCGGTAATATTGGAATTGTTTATCGTGAACTGTCAAACCGACATACAATGTAGGCCAACGCAATATCACCGCTTATTCTCAATACTGATGAATCAATAACCTCATCTGTGAATGTATCACCATCAAACTGTAATTAACCACGTAATTTATTGTTTGAAAAGCTAAAAGCGTCAGACTTACCTGCTGACAGGCACGAAGACTGCAGAATCACACCCGAGTTCACATCCAAAACGTGCACACCACCAACGTCGGTCTTCACCAGTATTATATTTAAGTTACTATGATACGTTAGGGAAGTAACAGGAAAGTTCATGCGTATATAGCCATCTTCTCGTAATATCAAAGAATCATCGCCCATCGTGGCCGTGAACACATCTGTCTACACTACGTAAACGCCATTTGTAATTGTATTTTTTTTGTGTCAGATAATGAAAGACTGAGTGGCCAGCTATAAAATTTAATCGGAAAAAGATTAAGGTCGACTAGAATTGTCTATGCATTTATATTTAAATAAAATACCGTACATAAATATTTTTCAGAAATTCGTATAAATACGTATATATAACTTATTTAAACTATATTCAATTACAAATTAATTCAATATATTATTAATTATATTAATAAATTAATAAGTACTTTCACCTCAATATTGGAATAGATCTATTCCAGCTCAGTTTTAATTGAAAAAAAAATAAAAATTAAATAAAAAAAAAATGTATTTAAAAAATAATAAGATATAACCATAAAAATTTTATTTTTATATATTTTAAAATTAAGGGCGTCAAAATGCGGGCGCCATAATTTTGAGCGAAAATTGACGTGAGCGTAGAGGATTCTGCGGATTTAATTTCTTCAACTCTTGTACAGGTATGTGCTAATGTGTTTAAGGGCTTATGTATGTTTTTTTTAAAAGTAAAGAAGTTTTATTAGCCCTTTAGTAATTTTTTTACAGGCAAATTCAAGGTAGATTTAAAACATTTTATATTACTTAAATATGTTAAATTCTAATTACGTCTATGTAAATAATTGAATAATTTTTTATTAGTTTACAATTTACTAACTATTTGTTATTGCTTTTGAACTTGTCCTAAGAACAAAGATTCTAAAAGCTGCATTGACATAATTATATTGTTTTAATGTTTATAAAGGATTGTTTTCAAAAAAGTTCTTAATTTTAAGTTTGAACAAACTGTATTTTAATGTGGTCGAGTACTCGTCAGTGTATTTTTGAATAACGACCTTGTTGCTGTACTTTAGCTAATCTGATTTTTGGTACAACCCGAATTTCATTATTTTTATAATTCACTTTTCATTATTACGCATATTGTAATGAATAAATAACCGTACAGTATGAAAGCTTCCAAATTCAAAAATTCGTTCCTGTTTCACTGGCTGTCACTCAGTTATTGAAAATGGTAAACCGGGCAACTGTGAGTTGGAATTCGGCAATGAGCACAGACAAGCGAATGGACCAACGGAATAATGACAGCCATGTCACATGTCGAAGTGACAGGTGATGACGAATTCCCCGATTTTAGTTTCATTTGTGGATACCAAATATTCTAAAAATTACCAGGGTCAAAGATCTTAGACGTGACTATATAGTGTCAAATTGACACTTATTATCATATATAACGATTTTGCGTTTATGAGTTGTATTGGAGTGATTATAGTGATTGAGTTGAAATAAGTTGAAATACAAACTGTTTTTTTATAAATCCCGTATCATTTTGACATCTGTCACAACTAAGATCTAGTATTTTTTTAATGAAATTTATCCTCTCGTAAATTTGCAATGAAATATATGACTTCAAGTGTCTCTTTGACATCAGTCACGTCTAATACTTATTTCTTAATTTTAATTAAATATAAAATCCAAATTGAAAAATATGACATTAAGTGTCACTTTGACATCTGTCAGATCTAAGACCTAATGTCAAGACTTCAAGTGTCACATTAATATTTGTCACATCTAGTACATATTTCCTAATAATTTTGTGAATATGTGCAACCCAAATATGCAAATTGAATAATATGACATTAAAATGTTTATGTAAGAATATTGATATATATTTTAAGAATATTTTAAACTGTAAAATGCAACACCTATTACGTAATCATCTGCCATTATTGAAACATATTAAGTTACCTAAAAAAAACTAGTTACTGGTCTTTCTTCGTATGAAATAAGTATTCAAAACGAGGGAAAATTTTAGTCTGACGATTCAATGGTTAATAGAAAACAGCGCTGTACCTTCAAAGGAATTATGTAATGGTACCACGAAAGATCAGACAGACGGACAGACCGATGGCAAAGGATTATGAAGAAGGTCTCGTTTTGCCAGTACAGAACCCTAAAAGAGAAATTTCTTTCACTTCTCTATTATTTCAACAAACAATACTTACAACAGTTTGGCATTTTTAAAAACAATATAAAACCAAAAAAGTAATAAAAACTACTTGTCTGGTTCTATTATGGTTTTACAATCCAATATTTATACTGTGATGAATCATGATAAATCAAACTACACAATCGTCTGGGTCGTATTGCTTTGTGGCACATCTTAACTTTGTCACGGTTATGTTATATAGATAACATTACCGTGACTTTGTCCTCTGACTGAGCTGGTTCAATCCGGTTTTGTACCCGAGCGGGCGCCGCGCCGCGCGCCACCGCGTGTCTTGTCATAAGTTACATACCTATAGCTGTGCGTGTAGTGGTGAAGCTTTCCTTGTGTACGGTTCTATATATATGTGGTAAAGCTTTTTCCTGCTTTTCTGGAATATTCCTATCTTCATGAATTTCTAATGAATTATAGATGTAAAGAGAAATAACTGTCATAATTTTGTTTTTCTTAAAGTGCCCCCTTGCGGGCCTACGTTTTCAGCCCATTAATTGTTCTTATTGAACGTTTTTGACATTTGAGAACTCTTGTTACCTCTGTAGCATTACCCCAAACAGTAATGGAATATATTATTATTGAATGTATGTATGCGTAGTACACGGATATTAGCGATTTTTTATCTAACAAGGGTTTAAGTTTAAAGAGAGCGTAATTACCACTCACCATTTTCTTGCAAATTTTATCAATATGTGATTTGTGATTAATTGTGTTGTCTATTGTGTATCCTAAAAATATATTTTCTTCAGAAGTCTCATTACCATTAATGCCTAGCCGCGATTGATAATGCATTATAATGCTTTTATCGGAGTTCAGAATTATACCATTGGTATCAAACCATTCATTTAATAAGGTCATAACACTATTTATTTTGTCATCTAATTTTGATTTACTTTTATCTCTCAGACCAATATGTGTATCGTCAGCAAATAAACATAAATCCACTAACGTTGGCAGCACTTTACAAAGATCGTTAATATATATTAAAAACAATACAAGACCCAGGATGGATCCTTGCGGCACCCCTGTCGACAAATTTCCCACCTCAGAAGTTCGATCATTTACGGACATAATTTGAGTACGGTTATTTAAATAACTTTTCATCATACTAGTTCAACCCCATGAAAGCCATAAAACCCTAATTTTAATATGAATATGTCATGACGCAAACAATTAAAAGCTTATAAGGTCACAAAATACGCTAGCACATTTATTTGAACTATCTAGGGAATCAAGAATGTAGTAGACTACCTTTCTTATTGCCATTTCACCATGTCGATCGACCTTTTCTGTATCCGTAAATGTGCAGTAAATAAATTATTGTTTTCGAAGTATTTAACAATTCTAGCTAACAGTTTCTATAATATTGTAGATATTTTTGATAGAGTTGGCAAGATGCACACTGGCCTGTAATTGCTAAGCTATGTGACATCCTCTTTCTTAAAGAGCGGTATTAACCTACCCAGCTTTAGTATATTTAGGAATATACCTTCAGTTAAGCATGAGTTTACAACGATAAATACTAGTTCAAATAAATTATCTTTATTTGTTACAATGTTGCTCATATCGTAAATTTCTAACGTGGGTTTTTGTTTCATGTTTATTAACTATCTTTTTGAGCTCTTCGAGACAATGGGTACAACGCAAAAGTCGTGAATGGCTTATGTAAGATACTTATCTAAGTATTTTAAGCAATTTTCTGCGTTAATATTTAAATTACTGGTAAGGTGTTGAGCAACATTCTGAAAAAAAAAACATTGAATACAGTTGCAATTTTTTCAGGTTGTGTAACAATTTTTCCCGTTTCATCTTTTAAGTATTCAATATTAGATTTAAGCTTTGGTCGCTTATTTTGCCCTACCTGCTCGTTAATCATTTTCCAAGATTCTTTTATTTTATTTTTAGACTTATTTATTATATCCTTTAATTGATTATTTTTTGCGAATACCATAGTATTTTGCAATAATTTTCTACATTTTTAATTTATAAATTTCTTTGTTTACTGAGATGATGCTATTGTAGTAATTTAAATTTATAAATACAAAAAATATTTGTTTCGGTAAACTTAATCTAATTTACAATTTATATAATTGAGACTCTTTTTTAAGTATTGACATACCTGTGTTAAAGGGTCTCGCTCTTCCGTATTAAGATAATTGTGATTAAGTAATGAATTACAAGAGAATTAAAATAAATTTTCATAGATTTTTTACTTGTTTCCTACCTGTCCTAAAGTAGTCAATTTTTTCTGATTATTTTTCATTTGTTTTCTTAGTTTTGGAAAAGCAATGTTATGAAAATGCCTCCGGTAAATCTTTATTCGTTTGTCGCGTCGTTTGCCATTAAAATATCTGATTTAATTTTATTACAATTAGTCTTGAATTTCGATTTGGCCGAAAATCAATTGAACATAAAATTGAAGTACTTTTAGGTTATTTGGTTTAGTTGTTCCAGTTTAATAACATTATGGTCGGACAGTTTGTGTCCAAGTACTGATCCTGTACAATCCTTAAAATTATCTATGCAAGTTGAGCTAATTACTTTGTTTTTATTTGTTTCCGTTCTTGTGGGTTCATTTAATACCCATTCACAATTAGAATTTTTAAGAATTCTGTTTACGTTTTATATTTTTGTCTACTTGTAGAACATTTAAATTTAAGTCTCTTGCTATAACAATTTGTTTATTCTTGACAAACGACATTCGTCAAATTTTACTTAAAAGATTATATTATAATATCTCAAAAATAAATTCATATCATAATATGGTTGATATAGTGCAACGATAACTGTTTTTGAAGCTTTTAATTTTATTTCCGCTATTTCACTATTAGTTTCGAAAGATGATTTGTTTAAATCATGCCTAACGTATAATCTAAAGTGTTCTTTCCACCGTTCCACCGTGTTCAAAAATACTCGGTTATAACAAGTCACCAGTGTATAGTTTTCAATGGTCATCGCCTGCATCTGGTGATTTTTCACCCAAGTCTCCGTCAGGCATAGTACGTCGCAGTTTATTTCGTTCGCTATACTTTCTATTTCTGAGTATTTTCTATCTATGATTGGCATTATCTAACATTAGCATGTTAAATGATCGTTTTTGACTTTGTCTTTGGCTTGTTGGAAAATTTGGGCTTGAATTATTAATTGCAGAGTGCTGCTCTTAGCAGTTGATGAAGCCTAGAGAAGATTTATATTACCCGTTAGAAAATGTTTCATTGTTAAGAAGTCTTTCTTTTATATGGATCTACATACTTAAAGTATTCATCATTTTTAAGCCAAGTTAGCTATTTACGTGTTATCATTATATATGTATTCACATGACGAAGACATTATAACTCAGGCCTGTGATTATAACATTGAACTTCCTTTCCGATTCGTTTAATATACTTACTCCCTAATAGTTTTATGTACCTAATCTCATTTGTTGCTACAATGTCGTTTCGGTCTGGAATTCTAGATCTTTGAATTTATTTTTGGAATTTTTAAATCTTGGAGTCGGGCTTGCAGATATTATGTACTTGAAAATCTGTCTTTTCTATTATTTTATCGCTATTCCTTGGCCAACACTATCGGATAATATCACTACGTTGTTTTTCTTTAATTAATGTTTGATATTTTTTCTTGTTCAGCTTTCGCTTATAGTTTTTTTTTTTTTTTTTTTTTATGCCTGATAGGTTAGCCTTTGACCACTATCTCACCTGATGGTAAGTGATGATGTGGTCGAGGATGTTGTTCAGACTAACCTAGAATTACTGGCTCTGGCTGGCTAGTTTACTATCTTCTCGGTTATCGCGCAAAACTCTTTTTCCGCAGTTGGATAAAATCAATCCATGTTTTTTTCTCGGGTCTCAAACTATTTCCATACCAAATTTCATTCAAATCGGTCCAGTAGTTTGGCGTGAAAGCGTAACAGACAGACATACAGAGTTACTTTAGCATTTATAATATTAGTACTGATGATTTTTATTAAGCTTTTCGGTTTTTTCATTAGTTATATTTGAATAGTAGTTGCTGATATTTTACTCGTGTTATTTACTTCTAAACTACTTCAGCTCGAATCGTTTAACTCTATTGCTCGTTTTGTTATTTTTTTAGCCGATTTTATTTGAAGTTGCACCCTGTTTAGCAAAGGAATTTCCTTTATCTTATATGTACCCTTGTCGTTCTGGAAATATGTTTATCCATTTCGAATTGATAATTGCTACATTCTATGGTCACGGCGCTATCATCTGCAAAGAGTGCAATAGGTTATGTGGTGGCCTTTGGAAGGTCATTAATGTATGCTAGGAAAAGAAGCGGTCCTAGCACGCTTCCTACGCCGTACTACGCCGTTTTGTGGTGTACGCTCGTTAGATGTGTACGTTTGTTCAATTTTAGTTTTAACATTTTTATTGTTTATTTGTGTAAATTGCCGTCTGTTTTCTAAATATGATTTTATTAAATTGTAAAGCGATTCCTCTTATATCGTTATGATATAAGAGGCTTTCAAGCTTATGGCAGTAGAGTGAGTCTTACATAATCAAATGCTTGGGTCATGACATGAGGCATACTGGTTGAAAATTTGGTGCATACTGGTATTACTTTATCAACTTATGTGATTATTCGTTGGAAATAATCATAAAATGCCATATTTATAGTTTTGCTTCCTCTAAATCCTTTTTGTTCCTTGCATAAAATTATTGTTTTCCTTTATTAAAGAATACATTATAGGTACATATTCGTTTTCAAATTCTCGTCACGTGACAGGTCTGAGGGAGATTGGCTGTAATTTTCCATTAGCCTACAAACAAAGTATTGTTTCTTGTGTAAAGGTTTAATTATCGAAACTTTTAGTCTATCTGGAAATACTTCAGAATGTATAGACAAATTGATTATAAAACTGAGAGGATCACATACCATATGCGCTACTTATTTTATTATTTTGGTAGAGATACCATCGTAGCCACTATTTGTGTTATTTAATGTTGTAATATAAAGTATATAGATTTTTTTTGGGGTGATAGAAATTTCTTGTTATTTGAATTGCGTTGTTCAGTTGGTTTAATTGGGCGATGCAATTTTATCCACAAAAAAGGTATTAAATGAATTAGCCATGTCAATTGGTCTGGTAATCATTTTCTTGTCCATTTTTATTTTATCAATGAATTCTCTGGGTAAATTTTGCTTAGCGCTATTTATTGTATGCCATGTAATTTTTGCTTTATTTGCGGAGCACTTCATCCTATAATTATTTTGTGCCTTCTGGGTAAGTTTTATTATTTGTTTTTATTTATTTGAGTATAATTTGTATATAAAGTTATAAGTTTTAGTAGGTTTTTTCCTGTATTGCCAGAGAAGTTTTCTTTTTCTCTTATTACACACTTTGATTCCAATCCAAAATGTCATTATTGTGGTATTGCTACAAATAAATAATGTAATAATTGGCTAAACTATTTTCGTTTGTAATCTAAATATTAGCCAGAATAGATTATAGAACCAGCATCCAGCAGTGTTGCATTGCATAGCAATAATTTCCGGTGTATTACTTTTCTCTATGACAGCAAGGAACTGGGAAGTGGCAACTCGGCATAGAATTACCACATGAATAAATAAACGTACAGAAGGAAAGCTTCCAAATTCAAACATTCTCACCTTTTTCATAGGGATATCAATCAGTTATTGAAAATGGAAAACCAGGCAACTGTGAGTTGGAAACGCCTTGTCTGTGCTAGACAAGCGAACGTACGGACGGACTGATGGAGAGACATGACATAATAACATAAAAAAGTAACAAAAACTACTTGTCTGGTTCTATTATGGTTTTACAATTGATAAATAAGATAAAACCTTTAGAATAATGGTTTTAATCAACAAAATACAAGTAAGATTGAATGAAGGTAAAAGTCGTTATGACAGCCTGTCTAACACCCATAGAGCTTGAAAGAGTTTCGTATCACTACATTCTTCCAGGCAGAAAAGTAATCAATTCAGTTCAGAATATAATCATCGTAGCGGCTGGGTGGCCTTCGTTGCCGCGTTGATCTTCGCTCGATAGTGGCTGGTTCTTCAGATGTAGAAGGAAAGTTATCTAAGTGTTCACCAGCTGGAATTGTTTCAACTGCCAAATTGCTTTTATCTATACCGTTCATACTCTGAGAATCATAAAAATCTTCATCACTTGCTACGAACGATTCTCTAGACTCGTTCAGTATCGCAGGTGCTTCTTGTATTATCTGACTATCTTGTCCTAATGGTGCTAAGTGACGGTTTGAGACAGTGGATTCTCGTCCGTCAGCAAGGCGAACATAGGAATAGCCCGGATTTACATGAAGCAATGTTACTTCCTCTACCACCGGTTGATACTTGTTCGCCCGGTTAAATTTTCGCATTACACTTGTTCTGATTCTGTCAACCAAGTGGGTATAGAGACTCCATTGGTCGATCTTCTGGTGTGGTTAAACATCCTTTCATGCGGTGTACAATGAGTAGCTGTACATAATAGGCTCCGTATGGTATGTAAAGCTTGAGGAAGAACTTGTTCCCAATTTTCTACTGATTTGTTGCAGGATCGTAAAGCCAATTGTATCGTTTTCCACCGTGTCCCATTGAAACGTTCTACTTGTCCATTTCCTCTTGGATTGTAGGGAGTAGTCCTACTGGAAGCAATTCCACGTAAACTTAAGAAATTCTTGACTTCTGCAGACATGAATGAAGTACCTCGATCTGAATGAAGATATGACGGCAAACCAAACAGCATAAATATTTCATTTAAATGCTTTATTACCGTTGTAGAACTCATGTCAGCACATGGAAATGTAAATGGAAAGCGTGAGTATTCATATTGATGAACAGTAAGTATATACTTATTTCTCGTGTTGGAAGGTACAGTGGCCCTTTGAAATCAATGCTTAATCTTTCCATTGGTGAAGTAGCTTTTATCAAAGTAGGCTCTGGCAGGGTTGTTCTATAAAATTTAGGTTTAATTTCAGAGCATATTCTGCAGGAATTAGTCATATCTCTGATTTCATCGATTGTATAAGGCAAATTCTTTGATTTTATCCAATGGTTCATGCGTGCTATTCCAGGATGACACAGGGCTTCATGCAATGACTTCAGTTTTTCGGTTCGTGCTGGTATTGAAGCACATACTCGTGAAAGTGCATCTGCAACATCATTTTGTTTACCTGGACGGTACAAAATATCATACTTAAATGGTGCCAAATTCAAGCGCCATCTCTGTATTTTCTCGTTCTTTATTTTACTCGTCACTTTACTGTCGAACATAAATGAAACAGATCGCTGATCAGTATTGAGGTGAAATGGTCTGCCAATGAGAAAATGGCGCCATTTCCTTAGTGATTCAACTATAGCGTAAGCTTCTTTTTCTATCGCTGAGTGGTTGAGTTCACTGTTGTTCAGCATTCTAGAGAAAAATGCAACTGGTTGACCAGATTGTGATAAAGTCGCTGCAATTGAATGATTGGACGCATCCGTTTCCACTGTGAACGGTGAGTTATGGCTAATAGCATGAATAGTAGATTTAGCAATGTCAGTTTTTAGTTTATTAAAACTATGATTTAGTTCGTTATTTAATGGAAATACTTGTGTATGGGCGAGGTCGTGAATTCGTTCTGAGAAGTTAGGAATCCATTTGTGGTAATGAGCAAATATGCCTACTGTTCTTCTCAGTGCAGGTAAATCGCTTGGTGGTGGCAGACTTAATAGTGGTCGTAAGCGATCACTGTCAGGTTTTATCATATGGTCCTTAATATTATATCCCAAAATATCAATAGAGATATTCAAATATCAATAGATATTTTGAGAAAACTTACTTTTTTCCTTGTTAAGAGTGAGACCATATTTTTGAGCTGCCATCATAAATCTCCTCAGATTTTCATCATGCTCTTCTTGGTTTTTACCACAAATGGTTATATCATCGAGATACGCGTACGTTCCCTGTAGTTTTTCTTTACGAATTACACAGTCGATAGTTCTCTGAAAACTGGAAACACCGTTGGTGACACCAAATGGAATACGCCGAAATTGGTAAAGATTTCCCAAAGCTTCAAAAGCAGTGAAGTGGCGTTCTTTTATCAGGATCGGGACCTGATGGTAAGCGCTTTGTAAATCTATAGCACTGAATACACTGTATTCTGAAATATGAGAGACCAATTCTTCTATGTTTGGTAATGGATATGCGTCAAGTTGCGTATATCTATTTATAGTCCTGGAATAGTCGATAACAAGACGTTTTTTATGATTTGAATTCTTGGTAATGAGAACTTGTGCCCTCCATGGTGACGTACTTTCTTCAATTACTCCTTGAGCCAGAAGTTTTTTTTATTTCGTCTCCAATAATTTTTTTATCATCCTCACTATATCTTCGAGATTTTATAGCAATTGGCTTGCAATCAGGAGATAGATTTGAAAATAAAGGTACAGCAGGTACGCACACTGCAGCAATACTGCACACTTCAATAGGATTCTTCGTTCCTCCAAAAGAGAATTCTAGTGAAGAATGCTTCTGTAATATGTCATGTCTAATGATCAGGTCAGTGCACAGGTTCTTGACAATCAGTAGGTTAAGGCCCTCGTAATCATAATATCCAATTTTAGCTGATGTGTAGGTCTGTCCCTCTACTTGAGACGTAAAAGAAGTTGAAGCCATTAATATAGTTTGACTGCAATGTTTCTTCTTTAAACGACATAGCTTGGAGAAATCGTTCTCTATAAAGCTTACAGAACTGCCAGTATCGATCAATGCTTGAGCGCGAATCCCTTTTATGTAAGCTGTTACAGTAGCTTTCTTCAAAGAATCTGGTGACGCTGCTGTGATACATGCTGAGCCAATATTTTTATTTTTATCAACTAAAATTGCAGCACTGTTAGGTTTTTTACTTCGACATACCTTAGCGTAGTGTCCCTTTTTGTCACAAATCTGACAGATGGCATTGACAGCAGGACAATCTCTTCTATTATGTACAAGACCCCCACAGAAGTAACACTTTCTTTAAGTTTTTTTTTTTTATGCCTGATAGGTTAGCCTTTGACCACTATCTCACCTGATGGTAAGTGATGATGTGGTCGAAGATGTTGTATAGGCTAACCTAGAATTACTGGCTCTCAAGGACAGCTGCCGGAACACACCGTTAGGTGCTTGGCGACAGATTTTCAACTTGAGGGTGGTGGCTAGCCAGGCGGGCATTCGCAAAGTGCCCTCCCACCATGCTGTAACGACTGCCATCCTAAGACAACAACCGGGACCGACGGCTTAACGTGCCCTCCGAAGCACGGAAGCGCTCAGTAGTAATGTCACCAGCGGTCACCCATCCAACTCCTGACCGCGGCGGACGTTGCTTAACTTTGCTGATCGATTCAGAATGGCTAAGCAAACTTCGCTAAGAGCGCTTCAAAAGATAGACGCTATTGCTAATAGATAGAGCTTGATTGCAAGCTTCATCGAGAGTCAATGATAGATTTTCTAGTAATCTTTGTCTAATTTTGTTTGATTTTATACCAGAAATAAACGCATCTCTGATACTATCACATTTATTCTTTTCAGCATCTACTTTTTCAAATTCACAGTCCTTTGCCATTAATTTTAAAACACGAATATAAGCGTTGATATCCTCTTCATTCTGCTGCTTCCTAGTCGCAAGTATGTGTCTGGCATAAATTATATTCTTAGGCTTGTTATATGTTATTAAGTGTACTTAAAGCAGATTCGTACGTTGTACATTCGCTTATAAATTAGTAAATTCTCGAGGATAAATGATTAATCAGTAAATCAAGTTTGATTTTACCATCTTTTTCACTTTTTCGGCAGAATGACAAGAAACTTTCAAATGTCCTCTTTCAGTGCTCCCATTCCTTTGAAGCGGAGCTGTCTGATGGATCTATGTCCAATTTAGCAGGACGCAGAAATGATTCCATTTTATTAGAACATTTTGTTGATTAAATTGATAAATAAGATAAAACCTTTAGGCCTAGTTTCACCATACTCTGTTATTTATTTGACGCCTTGTTAATTGTTTTAACGGACTGTTAACTGAACCGAGTGTCCCGCCAACTTTTAATGGATGATTAATTCAGTTAACTTCATAGAACGTAGACTAATTTAACAGCTCTGTTATTTTTAAAGACCCATTAGCTAATGCCTGATTTAGCGTAAACAAACATGGTATGGTGAAATTATTAGAATAATGGTTTTAATCAACAAAATACAAGTAAGATTGAATGAAGGTAAAAGTCGTTATGACAGCCTGTCTGTTTACAAACACCCATAGAGCATGAAAGAGTTTCGTATCACTACAACAATACAATATTAATACTGCGATAAATCAAACAACATAATCGTCTGCCTCGTATTGCTTTGTGACACCCCTTAACTTTGTCCCCAGGCTGAGCTGGTTCAACCCGGTTTTGTTCCCAAGCGGATGCCCCTGCAACCCCCGCGCGGCTTGTCGTGACAAGGTGCACACATAGCTGTGCGTGTAGTGGTGAAGCTTTCCTTCTGTACGGTTATTTATTCATGTGGAATTACTATTGCACTGCACATATATTAAAGACTATGTACTACAGTGTCTTTCAATGTTATTGATATCGCGACCCCCTTACAGATTGAAAAAATCTGGCGACCCCCTTTTCAGACAAACAAAGAATTAATAATTTAAAAGACTTCGTACGATAATGATTTTCTTTATTTTGATACCTTAATTATTAGTGTGCAAGAATTCGCGAGAGGTTTGCAACTAAGTAAGAGGTAGGTAAGTTGGACGCCCACTAGCGCGGGAAAATCTGAGACTGCGGCAGCGACTGACAATGCGTCGCAGCGATGAGGAAGCCCCCAGCGCCCCCGCAATGTTATTTTGTCTTAACTCTGAATCAATTGAGCGCAGTCAGCGACGCGTACGGATGTGATTGCTTATGTTTTGTTTTTACACTTGCTCCGCGCATTTGCTAAATGGATAAGTTTCTCAAAAGATCGCAGCCTTCAACATCTGGTTTGAGTGTCAGTGATGAATCAAAACCGAAAAAAATAAGATATTACGACGACAATAACTTGTAATAGGGGTTTACAGTCCTAAATAATAAACCTCTATGTGTAATTTGTGGCGATATTTTATCACGTAAGAGTATGAAACCGTCAAAGCTTATGATATTCTCTTCAATGGTGGACATTAAAACTAAAAAGAGAAATAGACTTCAATTAGAATATGATTTGAATGTTAACGTCTCAAAAATAGCACCACAATTTGATACATTTTTGAAAATTAAACAAGCCCATCCTTCTCTCTAAACTTGTGTTTTTGTTGTTTACCTTGCCTTTTCCCATCTGCCGGCGACCCCCCGACTGAGGTTCCGCGACCCCCCTGGGGGTCACGACCCACAGATTGAAAAACACTGATGTACTACAAATTCACCTACGAATAAAATTTACGTAGTATCACTCAGTGATTTGAAATATTTAGATTAGTTATATCCGAACACCGCTGCTCTAAAAGCTTACTAGAATTTACCTATATACATACCTACGCACATGTATATGCAGTTTGTAATGACAAGGAAAGAACGTTCAAATATTATGCGTCATATCTGTTGTTAGAAAGAGATAAATAAGCAATTCGTGTTACCACCGAACCGCCACGAGACGTTCCGATCACCATTATGCTGCTATCTCTTTCACTCTCTCACACCAAACAATACACATATCTCGCTCATCCATTTCATTGAAATTAGTTCCTAAGATAAAACAAAATGACGATATTTTCTATTTCATCAATAAAAGCAATAATTACGCGTGAAATGAAACAGTTTTCTTATCTCTCACAGTGCCTGTATAATTGGTGCAGAGTCTAAAGACACAAGAAAGGCATATTGTCCAAAGATTATTCCTAAAAAACACGATTAGCGGCGATGTATTCACCGGACGCTTGGAAGTGCAAGACTGGTAGTGACTCAGGTGATTACCCTGAATTCGTCTAGTAAATATGGAGGCCATACAACACATCTACAGGTAAAAAAATCTTAGGTATCACTGCGTAGTATTTGCCAAAGTTAAGGCTTGTATGAATAATTTGCTAAGCGGTGGCTTTAACGCTGCATAAATTGACCGAACGATTGAATGAACTACCAGAGCGAGCCACCGGGGGTAAAACTCATGTACAAGTTTCCGTATACGGGGTGTCTCATAAAGACCCAAGTACTTCGCATCAAGGCATGAAAAAATAGAGAACACGGATGTTATAGAATTCTGAGGATGACCGTTTCGCTGACGACATTATTTTGTATGGCTGATGAAGGTGCCTAAACACTTTCTGAAGGAGGTCTTGAAAACAATGCAATTTTTTTCAGTGATTTTTAGCCTTTAACTCCGCTAATGGTTTTGGGGTATTGCCGTACACATTTTATTTTGGGTAACCACACAGAGAAGAATCGCATGGGAGTTAGTTCTGGGCTCCTGGGTAACTACGCAATGTCATCTCTTCTTGAAATGACGTTTTCAGAGAACAATATCTTGTAGTGCTTCCAAGGAGTTTTGTTAATTGTTAGACCACGTCTCTAACTCTATCTTCTTGAAACCACGTCTCACCATCGTAATTTATGCTTTCTTGAACGACAGTATAGCCGTATAACTTGGCGCCTCACCAATATTCCGCAATTGGTAGTAAAGTCGGAATTCACAACGCAGGTGCATGATGGATTGACCGCTCTCAAAAAATGAGCGCACGCAAAAAGCGCGTCACTTTCCCGTGTAGGGCAAGGTGGTGAATGCGACCCTATCTTGCCACACCTTGGCGGAGGACTGCTTTTGCTGAGGGGGTTTTAGTGGGTTCAAGGCCCACACATGCCTTCGCACTGCCCCTCCACCAAAGAGGTAGTGGAGGGGCAGAGCGAATAAAAACTAAAAAAAAAAGAACGGGCCTTGCTTATTGAACCTCCCTTGTAGGCATGTTTATGTTTCTAATTTCAAAGTGAAACCCAGTGAAGTTAAGCCCATGTTCAGCGGTAGAGTAGGTACTTAAATTAAAACTTAAACTGGGAGAAGCACAATGAGCCCATAAAAATAAAAAGCAATTGTATCTACATCGTCATTTATTACTCTTATTTCGTTATTTTGTAAAATATTAATGTACGTACTTAAATAGAAGTAGATTATATAAGTATACAAAATGTAGTTCTGTAAATAAATTCGTACCTACTTAAATAATTATTGAGTAAACGTTTTACGTAATTATATATTCTCACGTAAGAATGGAGTAAAGTTTTATAAAATTCATATATTATATCGTTTTTCTAATATTAGTAAATAAGTGTAGTGAGTTTTTCTTAATGCCATATTTTACGGCGAGAAACATTTTTAGTACAAAATGATTTTGTTCGTTTCTGCACTTAATGATTGTTTGTGATCTAAAACTTATAGAATAAATAATAATAATAACAAAATTACTAAGTAAAGTATATTACATAAAAAAACATATAAATACACCTTATTAAATTGTACAAGTATAATAATTATGGACGGAATGTAACAGCATATTATAAAATCACTTTTATTTCTACGCAAGTACTTACTTAACAAGAATTATAACAAATAAAATCATAATCAATTCCATACGAAAATAGCACCATTTAATCAAATTATTTAAACTTATAAAATATTTATCTAGTTAAAAATATATATATATATATATATATATATTTGAAATATGATTGTATGTTAATTTAAAATTTCAATGATATCTTAGTAATATTTTATTATTATTATTTTAAAGATTTATAAACATACGATTATTTTAGTGATATTATTATATAATTGGTAAGAGAGGTAAAATGTAGAAAAGCCAATCATGCGAAATAATTCTGGAAGTTGATAACTATTTCAACTATGTTTCGATTGACTACATAAATTATGATAATTACAGCAAAATAAATCAACATTAACAGTTTTTGTATATTTTTGTAAGAACATCACATTTATATATATTTTTTTAAATATATCTACAAAACGTACAAACCTTTAACGTATACGCCCTATAACCCAACTTGCTTAAATCGTAACGCCCTTGTGGCTTTGCTAGTCTTATAGTTATTGTTCAGAACTTCTTTGCTAACGTTTAGATTTACTTTGCCAAGGTTTCCCTCCCATACTGATTTCGCGCGGAAACCCATTTATTACACACATATACCCCATCCTAATGTTGTAGATACAATACTTACTGCGTAATACTAATCAGTTACTTACAGTACTTGTAGCTAATTTTTAAATCAGTCATATTTCGAGGTAAGCACTACATAAATATGTTATGATAATCGCGCTAAAAGACTTCTTTCAACGTAAACCTATCGCCTCTTTCTCACGACACCAAGAGCTCGCGAGCTGTTCCCGAATTACTTTTGAGCATGTACACGACATCCATTTGTTTCACATATTTTAAACAAACCTAATAATATCATTCAAGAATAAAAATAAATTATTTTTTAACATTTATAAACAAAACAAGATTCTAATATTGCCAGTTAAAAAAAAAATCAAAAGCAAAACTACTAAGTTCGAAAGGCTAGGACGCCAGTGCCTCTTCATGTCGTATACTAAGTACACTATTTTGTTGTTTTCGACTTATCGCCTTTTATTATGATCAGCGGAATAGACTGAAAGATAAGTGATCGTAGTTGGTTTTTGATGTTCGTAACGGGTCTTACTTCTTTTCAATGAATACGACACTGAACTATGACGTATTCTGTAATAACGACTGTGATTGCCAGTAAAAGAAACTTAAAACTCCCAAGATTCGAGCCACTTCAAGCCGGCCATAGTGGAATTGGGCTCGTGCGCCAGAGGGCCACTCATGCCGTACGCCAACGGAGAGAACAGATAGAAGCTGTAGACGGTCGTCGACATGATGAGGCCCAGGGTGCAGTGGTACACGGTGCGGCCTAGCTCAGGGCTCAGGAAGCTTCGAATGCTCAGCAGGAGATATTCTGTCAGGATACCTGTCAATAGAAATTATTTATTTACTTATAAAACTTTATTGGTATTGTCGAGATACTGTATCATTAGATTAATGATTATGATTTGATAATTCAATGAGATTTGAATTGCCGTGGAGAATATTCAATTGATAAATAATTGATTGAGGCTTTACTTTCCATAAATCCAAATTTAATAATCATTCACTATTATTTAAATATATAAATCGAAAACAATACCTCCGGATGATGCTTTATGTAGAAACGAAACGCATCGAAAACTATTCCTGTTGGCTTTTATGATGAGATATATTAAGGGTTGTATGATTTCTTAAAGTATTTGCTATTATTAAATATTCATATGTTCTAAACGGTCTTTTCTTGTAATGGGCAGATGCAGTAGATTAACAACCAACGGGCCACCTGACCGTTTTACTTTTTTAGACTATTCTTTGATTAATTGAATACTATCCCTTAACCACGTTCGTTCCGTAATCTCTTTACATGAATAACGACTGTGTTTAGCATTTTTAGCAGATGTAAGATCTAAAGGTGGTCCATAAATGCTCGAATTTTACAAAAACAACAATAATATATATAAATTTTTATAAAAAGATGTATCGTACCTGTGAGCATAGCGCTGAGCGCGAGCGCGGGGAAGTAATGGTGGAAGTAGAGAACGCGGCCCATCGCCCAGAAAGGGACGTAGTGCAGCGCCCAGCCGGTGAACGTCCAGCCCGCTGCGTTCAGCAGCTTACGGTGCTTGCCATCTGTACGCATTCAACATATAGAACTCACATTGGTTGAATATAATTTAATAATAAACACATGCCCATTGCCTTTACTAGGATTTACGATTCTTGTTAAGAACGACTGCAGGTATTATTAAGTCATTTTTTATCATATAATACACTAGCGAGCAGCGCCGTCTTCGCACGGGTATTTAACAAAAATTACAAAAAAGATAACAAATATTTTTGTATGTTCATCAGGGATAATGTAAGATTCTAATGGTGAGAATTTTTTAAATCGGTCTAGAAGTTTGAAGTTTATTTGTTACATACAATAATACAAATCTTTCCTTTTTAGGGTTCCGTACCCAAAGGGTAAAAACGGGACCCTATTACTGAGACTTCGCTGTCCGACCGTCTGTCACCAGGCTGTATCTCAAGAACGGTGATAGCTAAACAGTTGAAATTTTCACAGATGATGTATTTCTATTGCCGCTATAACAACACATACTAAAAATAAATAAATATTTAAGGGGGGCTCCCATTCAACAAACTTGATTTTTTTACCGTTTCTTGCTCGATACTAATAACGGTGACAGGTAGACGCTTTAACTATTTACAGAATATTTAGTTTCATGTTCTCTTTAAATATAATTAATTAAAATACAATAAATAAATAAGGGGGCTCCCATACAATAAAACTTGCAAGATTAGGTTACAGATAATGGTACGGAACCCTTCGTGCACGAGTCCCACTCGCACTTGGCCGGTTTTTTATAACATAAGCGTAGATGTAGATGAGAGGGCTTTTTTATGGTCTCGGAATGAGGAAAATGTTAATTAATACAATATTCCAGAAGTAGCAGAGCTCTTAGTGGCTATAGTAAAATATTTTTCTTTTATTATGATTTCCCTGCAAGAAGGTTCCTCAGTTGCGAAGCGTGGATAATTTCTAAAGCGAAGCCCGCTAAATGCGATTCGAAATCGCGACCCTAGATTTTATACCAACATACAATTTACCAAGAAATAGTCTTATTTTCATACAGTCCAGGATTCTCATTCTCGCTTCGCCATCGTGCCAGCTCTTTTTATTTACTCAGGCTTCAAATGGTAATGTTTATACTGCTGTATTACGAATTGAACTTTGATGGACAAATTAGCCGGTGAAATCACAGGCCATATGACCCAAAATCTTGGGTGGCGAAACAAACACCTCTTATAACGAGTATGTTTTAGCTATTGGTTCGAACAGCAACCTTACAACAGGCGTGTCCACACCTGCTTTCGGCACAACATGCACGCAGGGTTTATATAAAATAGATATTCCAACTGTTTTTTAGACTACACAGTAGGAATATCATTTTTAATATCTATACTACATACACGCCTCTTTCAGGAAGGCAGAGACTTGCATATCTCTTTCGCTTCATTTACACTCATCAATCATTCCATACAATAGCGGTTTCATCGGTTGATAAAAAATAATAACTGCTAATAAATAAAGTCCTGACTTTCACTACCTACCAAACATTAGTGTCGGAACCAACACTTCTCTATGACTGTTAATAAACGCGCGCAAACCTCCGTTCACCGTCTATTTATACCTCAAGGAATATTTTCTGAAAACTAAACAATTTCACATCATACCTTGTATAGGAGTCCCGTAGGCCTCCGCACGCTTGTCTCTGATAGAGTTGACGATGTAGACCGCGAGGAATACCACCAGGAAGGCCAGGTTCACCCACCACACCACGGGGTTGCCCAGCAGGTAGATCCTGTGAGTGCTGCCAGAGAAGAATTGACCCTGTCGACATACTTTAGGTTAAAAAAAGCAAAAATCTCCGATGCGGGTAGATTGTTGTAGACATTGATTCGTGAGTTCGACGATAACTAATACAATATTATATGATATTTAGGAAGATAGGTAGTTTCTTATTATGTTTTCGACGACGAAGATTTACCCTGTAGTTGATCGGCCACTGCCACGGTTGCGAAGTGACCTCCCCTTCCTTGGGCTTGAGACCAGCGTTTCCTTGGAACATGACAGCGTGTGACTCGATGAAACGCTCGACGAAGCCTGACGCGTATGCCTCGAAACTCATCTTTGGTACTGAAATAAACAGATGCTATATTGTAATAATAATATTTTTAAAGCTAGTCATTTTTATAGTCAAAACTCAAAACACATCGTATTGCTAAAATAGTTCACAAATAAACACGATCGTAGGATACGTTCAGTTACGGGAATATTTGTAGAGATTTTGTTTAGACGGACTTAACATGTGCTAAAACAAAAAAAATAAACTTCCTCCTAGCCGTGCTCACTTCAAAACCAAAATTGCTCCTATCCAAGTTCTTTTCCGCAAATAACACTTGAGTCAATCAAAAACTAGAAGAGAAGGATACCAGTCTTTTCCGAACGATTCTACTTCTCATATTGAACTAATATTACTATCTACATTTACCTATTCCCAAAACGGCTGATTTTCTAAATGTACCAACTTGAAAAATAACAATTGCATATTATTTGAATAACTGCGAAAATAACTTCGCGTATGTATATATATGTTTGTGTGTGTTTGAAGCGCTCTTAGCAAAGTTGGCTTAGCAATTCTGAACCGATCAGCAAAGTTAAGCAACGTCCGCCGCGGTCATGATTTGGATGGGTGACCGCTGCTGACATTACTACGGAGCGCTTCCGTGCTTCGGAGGGCACGTTAAGCCGTCGTCGGTCCCGGTTATTATCTTAGGATGGTTAGCTAGATGGTTGCTAGCATAGCTACCACCCTCAAGTAGAAAATTTGTCACCAAGCACCTAACGGTGTGTTCCGTCGGCTGTCCTTGAGTGCTTTAATTCTAGGTGAGCCTGAACCACATCATCACTTACCATCAGGTGAGATAGTGGTCAAAGGCTAACCTATCAGACTTAAAGAAAGTGTGATTGCCAGTCAGTTGTAGACACCTAAGAAACAACTGAACAGATTTTGAAGAAATTTAGTACATAAGTTGTTCATTTCTTCTTGGTCTAGGACATCTACAATCACAAATGCGTATCACTAATTTACTATAGAGGGGCGCGCCATAGATAGGTGAACGGGTGGGTACCTACTACAGAATAAATCCAATACGTAGGTACATGGTCTGTATATTAGTTGCTTCATAGTTCGTTCGTACACAGCGCAAGCTATTAAGTCATATAAGACGAGAGAGAGTGAGATAGAGCGAGCGCTTTTTTGTCTTACCGGAGCCTTACTCTTTACAACCTACAAAATTATATTTTGTAACAACATACTCTTTATGGAAAAATACCCCGTAAGATATTAAAATTGGTTGAAGAACGGGAGCAAAAAATAGAGTTATAAGTCATAATGTCATGTTAACTCAGTCGGTCAGAACATACCCCGGCTATAGGGACGGCTAGATGGACGCGGGTTCGAATCCCGCACATGACTATATTTTTCTCTCTCGTAAATTTGTAATGTAATCCGCAGATCAGGCGTTACTGCAAACATATCAATATTTAAAAAAAAGTGTAAATTAATCTGTAATACTCACAATCTTCAAAGATGTTGTCTTCGACGTTCCACAGCGCGTTCTTATCCCTCAAGTTCGGGTTGCAAGCTACTTCTTGCTGTTCGTAGCCCCACTTCGGCAGCTGTTTGCCAGTCGTCGTCAGGGCACACGCCTGATTAATCGACAAGTTATTACTAAATAAATAAATATATAATATACTAAAAAAAAATTAAGACGTAACATTGTTACTGCTAACTGGCTACAGTGCTTTTAAATAGAGTGGTGTTTTCACTTACGGCTTTGAGGCAGAATATCTGATACTATGGCGGTACCAACCAAGACGAACTCTTACATAACCCATCAATGGTGAGGGAACATTTATGAATTAAACAATAATGAAATTTTTGTGTTGAGCTCTTAAGAAGGCTGGTGGTACGACTCTTCATAAGGAAAGCGTCTGCAACATAACATTTATTTACATCTGTCTATTCATGAAGCTGCCAAACAGATATGGTTCTTTATAGATTACGTTTTAAGGCAGAGTAACCACAAATTGACAGGCTTAGACTTGATACATTCATACCAGCCACCACCCGTACCAAGCGCGTATTGTTGTTTTTTTTTTTTTTTTTTTTTTTTATGCCTGATAGGTTAGCCTTTGACCACTATGGTTGTGATGGTTATAGTCCGATTAACAAACGAGTACTGAGTACGTCTCTCGCACATTTCGTCTTTTGCCGTCATTGGCTAATGCCTTTGTTCTTGTTTTGAAATTATTAAGGCCCGTTCATATTGCATATTTCTAAAATTTACTGTAGGAACAATAACGTTATTAATTTATGATTTAAACTTGCATACATAGTATATTCACAACAACAATTTCTGTTCGCCTTTACTTGTATGATATAAAAAAATATTGTAATAGTATAATTTTATATTTTGTACTAGAACATATAAATCAAATAATTCTACTACAATTCTTGTAATCTTAACAATTATCGTCATCTTTATTAATTTAACTTTCTGCAGACACGGCAATAATAAATTGCTCTAACATATTTTGCACATGATTGTCGACTCCGTTCATTTTTGTTTCTATCTTGATTATCACATGATTGACACATTACCACCATTTTTATCTATCCACTTTAACTACTCCTTGTAACAAAAGAGTTCACGACTTCATAAATTTTATAACTTTTGTTATTTTCTGCCATAGCCCTTTACTTAACACTAAACGAGTACAATTGGATTGAGCTCACAGTGATACGTCGCCAAACATATGACGAGACGATTTGTTAACTTAGCTACAACATTTTTTTCAAAATTATCTTTGTTTTGCTTACTCTAATTCAATAGCTGCAACTTTAGTATTGATTCGTTACAAGCAATATTTATCAGCAGCAGTCAGCAGAATATTTATAGCAGGTAGTCAAAGACTCAACTGAATGTACCTACATGTAACTACAGAGTTCGTATGGAACGGACCTTATGTTGATTACGTTGGCCAATAGCAATGCTGTAAAATTTTCAGTACTCGTTTGTTAAAAAAAATAGACTAGTAGCATTGGCCAGCCGCGCAGCAGGTCCATAGTTCGAACCCCACCGCGGGCTTGAGCTTCACCGCATGGTGGAAGGGCATTTTGCGAATGCCCGCCTGGCTATCGACCACCCTCAAGTATAAAACCTGTCGCCAAGCATCTAACGGTGTGTTCAGGCAGCAGTCCTTGAGAGCCACTGAAATTGCAGGCACATGAGACTTAATAAGTATGTCTCAAGGTGAAGGGCGCAGTGCAACTTGTGACGAAATACATCTGTTATAGGCAGAGGTTAGTCCGCTTAACATCAGGTGGGCCTCGAGCTTGTACGGTCACAATAATATAAAAAGCCTCTTTTTTTGAAGTCGGTTTAAAAGATTAAAGTATTTTTCGGGATCAATAATAGAAAACGGCCCGCTAACCGAATTGAAAAAAAATATGATTTTAGGTACCTACATTCTGTGTTACTCGTAGTACGGAACCCTCAGTGTTAGAATCCAAATGGCACTTGGCCGATTTTTTTATTACTAAATTTTACCTGCAAGTAATGCACGAACATGAGCCTGCTCCGTACGGTTTGTAATTCATCGCCGTCCTTGCCGCCAGATATGACCACCTTCCATACGTCATTTGCGTCTCCTATACCATCCTGTAAGAACAAATAAGCATTGCAATTGCACAGGGCAATGCTGCCAGCATGCTCCGCACGCTACCAACTGGTAGTGGGCTGGAGCATTTAGACTGCCTGTGAGTCTGAATTGTAGGTTGTCTTTTTGCTTTAATTGTAGCAGCTGTAGTGTTGTATATACTTCGTAGTATTTTGTAACAGAAGGTGTACATATATGATGATAAGATTATAAACATATAAGATGGGTTCTCAACAAGTCACGCCTAACCCGGTCGTATTACTCATAGGCATTTTTTTTCCCATCGATACTGTTACTCATTGAAAACTTATTTTTAGTGAAGACCAGGTCTCATCACCTAAAACTATTTTATAAGCTACGAATAAAATATGTAAAGCAGTGTAACTTTCATACATTTGCCACTTTGATTTCATACTCATCAAGTTTACTGTACTGTATCAGCCGGATTGTCCACTGCTGAATCACAACCTCCCCTATTATGGGAGGATTCGCAACAATCCCTACGCTTGGCAGGCGTCTTGGGTATCGCAGTGTGAGTTATCAGTTCCTCAGAGAGCACTGCTGCCCACCTCCTGGAGTTACCCTTAGTCGCCTGTTACGACACCCACGGGTAGTAAAGGGGGGTGACATTCTAGCCCGGCACCACACGGACTGTGTTTCTGTAGGTGGCTACGAACTATTTTGATGTACCTAACTTTACTTTAATCTTTCTGGTAAATATAACGCGGGTCCTAGCCGTTTCATCCTGTGTATCCAGATTAGAATAGACATTTCATCACTTACGGGCCCCGAGTCAAATTACTTTTGTGGTTTTTCTATGATTTTATGATACATTCTGTGTTGGTACGGAGCCCAGGGTGTGTGTCTTACTTTTAATTTGTTTTTGTATCTTTGCCATTACAAGATACCTATAAAACTTTAAGAAATAGACAACCTGCGTATCCAGATTATGGAAGGCATTTAAATCTTTTACATCATATGAGAGTCATCATTAGCCGAAAGACGTCCACTGTTGAACAAAGGCCTCCCCCATAGAACGCCACAAAGTACGGCTATTAGCCGCTTGCAACCATTGGCTACCCGCGACTTTTATGATGTCCTACCAACTCTACGTCTTCTGGTGTACCGTGGTACCCACTCGAGAACCTTTCTTCCCCATCGGTTATCGGTTCGTCGAGCAATGTGGCCCGCCCATTGCCACTTCAACTTGCAAATTCTGAGAGATATATCGGCGAATGTGGTTCTTTGACGAATATCCACGTTCCGGATTTTATCGCGCAAAGAAACTCCGAGCATAGCTCTCTCCATGGACCGTTGAGTGACTCTGTGCTTGTCCATAAGGGCCATAGTTAAGGACCACGTCATATGAGAGTTGGCATTTAAATCTTTTACGGCCGGTTAGAGTAGAAATTTAATTCTTGCACTGCAGATTAGGGTAGACATATAATTATTTTACGGCAGATTAGAGTAGGCATTTAAATCTTTTACGGCAGGTTAGAGTAGACATATAATTCTTTTGTGGCAGATTAGAGTAGACATTTAGTTCCTTTACGGCAGATTAGAGTAGGCATTTAAATTTTCTACGGGCCTATTCAAACTACTTTTGTGGTTTTACTATGATTTCGAATTTTATTTAAAACCACCCAGGGCAACCGCGACACCCAGGGTTACGTACCTACACAGAATGTATTATACAGGTACGAAACCCTGGGTGTGTGATTTCAATTCACCATTAACTGTTTTTTTTTTTAAATAAATTTATGGTGTTATATTGTTTTTTTATTTTTGATAGAATGTAATATGGAATTTAGTACCTCTCCATAGCCAGTAACTTGCATGTACTTGGTGGTCATAGGCGCCTTCTCTCTGTGCGAGTGTAAGTTCCTGGTGGTCTGCACGTGCGTCAGCCGCACCAAGTCCCCGCTGCGCACCGTCACCACGGTGGGAACCTTCTCCGCGTCGAACGGCTTTATTATCCAACGGTTGTTTTCGTCTTTGTGCGTATACGTTGTGACCTGCCAGGATATACATTAGGTTAGAGCTTACCGGTTTTTTGGTCGACTATCAATTTCCAATACTGAAAATACTATGTTCTAGGGTTATTAAGACAATTTATATAATTAATAGATCCAAGCATTATTTCGCGGAAGCCCATATTTAATCGTTACGTATCGGAACTGATGTCGTACATTTATGAATGTATTTCAATTGTTATAATTATCTATGATGCACATGGATTTATAACAAAAAATTTACTTAAAAATTTACTAAAATATTTTAAGAAAAATATAGGAAAGTACTTAAATATTTTAGAAAAACACTTAAAAAATATCTAGTGACAATTTCGCCTAATTTCCTTCTAAGCCGACGAGACGTCATAAAAGCCACGTACGGTACGTGAACCGAAAGAATTTTCAACGCGTTTCGCTTCTGCACGATGCATTTATTTATTTCTTAGGAAGACCAACAGTATTACAAATATCTTACATATAACCAATAACAGATAACCAATTATAAGTCCTCACGTTGTATATTGATATCTCAAAATATCTGTTATAATTCTAAGGTTAATTTTTACAAGGCTTTGTGACCACGAGGTATATCACCTTTGGTAAGAGATATTGTGGATGACTATGGTATAGAGAGTGAATTTACAAAGGAGAACTAGCTATAAAGAACAGCTGCCGGACCACAGCATTAGGTGCTTAGCATCAGATATAGATAACAGATGCACTTCGTAATAAATGACGAACTACACTGCGCCTGTCACTTTAAGCCTAGTTGTGAAGTCTCATTTGCCTTTAAATTAACTGGTTCTCAGGGACTGGTGCTGGAACACACTGTCAGGTGCTTGACGACAGATTTTACACTTATTGGTGACAGCCACCCAAGAAAGCATTCGCAGAATGCCCTACTACTATGCGGTGAAGCTCAGTCTCGCGGCGAAATTCAAATCGTTGAACTGGTGTGCGCCCTTTAAGGTAAGACGTTAATTAAAACTAGGTTCATATTACATTTTACAAATTATTGAGATTTTGAGAGCATGATTGAGAGCATAAAATTTTATGCACCGGGTGGAAATTGAACCTGCGTCCTACGAATTCGCGCCGGATGCCTAAACCACTTGGCCACCTGGGCTCGGCTATTTTTGCCGAAATTTCGAGCTCCAACTGTATTTCTTTAACCATCATAGGGGACGGTGCGCTAAGCACGCGGTAGTGCTTCTAATCATATTTAGAAATATAGGTTCATATTGACCTGTTGCTGCCTAGCGCCCACTCCTTGCGGATAGAGATGATGATGCGAGTGTAAATACCCCCCTCCGGTCCTATGGTTCTTCAAAGATATGACAGCTCCGTAGGCAACAACCCTCGGCGCGCTAGCGTTGTGCAGACTATTGCCGATGAGGCGCGCTTGGAATCCGGAAGAGTAGAACCCGTCTCCGTTGCCACTAAGGACCAATAATAAATAAATAATAAATATACTTCACAACTTATGTACTGTAACAGCCGGATCGTCCACTGCTGAACACAGCCTCCCCTATTAAGGGGGTATTTGTCATAATCCCCACGCTTGGCAGGCATCTTGGGGATCGTAGTTTA
The DNA here is from genome assembly GCA_963854805.1 of Plagodis dolabraria. NCBI lineage: Eukaryota > Metazoa > Arthropoda > Insecta > Lepidoptera > Geometridae > Plagodis > Plagodis dolabraria. The sequence continues at coordinate 6,492,829 of OY978459.1, read as the reverse complement.
AGTTGGCAGTTCTTTAGAAGGCGCTGCTGCCCACCTTCCAGTATTTTTGCCTTAGTCGACTCTTACGACACCCACAGGATGATATGGGGAGGTGCAATTCTAACCCGGCACCCCATGGGGCAGACAACTTACTGTTCATGTCTACCCAACAAAAACACCTGCTCCCCATTTCTGTTCAGCTCCATTAAATGTTGGTTAAGTGAGTGGCTATGCCACACATGGGAGTAATGAGACGACCCAGGGCTGTACACAGTAGTACTGCTCGACACAGTAGTCTGTGAGACATTGTGGAATGCGCTTTGGCCTACCAAAGATTGATAGGACCCAGAAGCATAAAATGTCATCGCGATGAGTACCTACAAGAGTTAGTTTGAGTCTTAACTTAATATCGTTACGACGCGGCGACGATGCGTTATTTGATGATGAAATAACAGGTTTATAAGATAAAACTAACAATTTAATATTATAGTAATGCACTTTGGTCTACACACTACGATTCCCTGTGTCGTGTGTACCATATTTTCGACCAACCAATCATACACGTTCTTCTATTTTTATTTTTGCAATAAAGCATACTCTTCTGATTTCATTACAAAATTACAAATTTACGTGGAGGAGAAATTATAGTCATGTGCGAGATTGGAATTCGTCATCCACATCTTTAGCTGGGGTATTCTCCGACTGACTGAGCTAACATGACAATGACTCATACCTCTAACTTTTCCTCTCGTTATTTTAACATCGCATGGGGACGGAGCGACACCTATAGTTCAACTTACGTTGTACCGCACATGACTGCAAGAGGAAAATCCTGTCGTAAATTTGTAAAAAACGTTTTATTTCATAGCAAGGGAAAAATATTGACGATGCCGTCAGTTTTTTCCACTATTATGTAGATCCGTAAAGTACCTAAGGTCTGTTCATTATTGAATCAAATATTTTATATAAGACTACGGCCCGCTCCGGCTTCGCACTGTTATTTAATAAAAATTATAAATGGAACATAAAAAGTAGTTATTGTGGCATAACTGTAATATTTATCCATATGGTATTGTGGATTTTTTTTGTAGACTCTATAAAATTGTAGTACATCACTTTGTCTATTTTCAACAGTTTCCGTGTTGTAACGATTTTTTCGTATATTTTTCACACGTTGAGTTACATTATCGAACTTAACATACGGATCCCTAATTTTTTTGAAAATATTCTATAGGTTATGTTCATCAGGGATAGTGTAGGGTTTTAATGATGAAAGAATATCTCAAATTGGTCCAGTAGTTTTTATGTTTATTCGTTGCATAAAAAAATACAAATCTTTCCTCTTTATAATATTAGTGTAGATTTTTAATAAGAGCACATAGAAATTGAGACTATTTCACCATTGTCTCACGTAATGGTAAGTAATGGTGCTGTCGAGGATGTTTTAGGATAGCCTACAATTTATGCCTCTCAAGTACAGCTGCCGCAACATACCGTTAGTTTTTAGGGACACATTTCTACTTGGAGGCATTAGCTAGTCAGCAGAGCATTCGCAAAATGCCCTACCACCATGCAAAATTATACGCCGATAATTTAACTTTTTAGTTTTTTATTTCCGGCGGTATGCCTTTATTAAACAAAATACTATGAACTATATACAACACTACACCTACTACAATAAAAGCATTTAGATACCTATAAGTCATAGCAGACTCATAGGCAGTCCAAATGCTCCAGCCCACTCCCAGTTACTTTTTCTTTTTTTTTTGTTCACTTTTTAGTTTAACATTATTAATATGTACATGCTGCACTTATACGAGTATAGCTGTATTTTTTGTATCCTAATTCATATAATGAATAATATTTGTTCTATTACCGGAGATACAGGGTAGGGGGTAGGGTATTTAAAAAAAATATATCGATACAGGAATTAATTATATTTTCCGAATAGATCTTTATAATACTTTGACTTGGAAAGAACGAGTACACCTTTTTAGGGATCCCAAGCGACTGCTATCCCCGGAACGAAATGCGTATCACCTGATGTTACTAAAGGTGCTGATCAAGCACCTAACATTTATTATAGCATCGGATGTATGGGTATAACCGTTCGAAGCCTGAAAATGTTAATTACTATTCATTATATTATCACGAAGTCCTATAAACATCTACGCCAAGTCAAAGGGTCCTAGAGCGAGCGAACTGGCCTCTACCTAGTTAATCTTTAACTTGGAAATGCTTGGTAAACTTTTGAGCTCTGGCTGACACTCAAGGTAAGCTGCGCAGTAAACAATTTATATGAATTTTTGCTACTTCCAGGCCTGGCCCACTCCGCACTTTAAGTACATAGCTACAGGTACATCGAAGTATCCGTAGAGTTCAGAGCTATGCGTGACAATGCGATAGAAAGAGAGACGGCTTGTAGGTGAATATAAATATGTATTAGGAACGCCGTACTTTGCGAGCTGAAGTGCACTTTATTGCTTCGTAGCTAGAGACGCTTATTTATTGGAATGGCTTTTCGGAGTGATCCTTCTTGTATTTTTTATTCCATGCTCCTACGTAGGTCACGTGGTGTATGGGCCAGAGTTCACTCGTTGTGCGTAAATATTACTTGTTTACTATAGTATTTATCTTAATCAGAATGTCCAAACGTTTTGATGTGAATGATCAATGATTATTATGAAGACAAACCTAATAGTTTTTCGATATAATCAGTACTAATATTATAAATGCGAAAGTAACTCTGCCTGTCTGTCTGTTACGCTTTCACGCCAAATATACTGGACCGATTTGAATGAAATTTGGTATGGAAATAGTTTGAGACCCGGGAAAAAACATAGGATAGTTTTTATCCAACTGCGCAAAACCAGGTTAATGTTTTTGCCCGATAACCGACATACGCGCGGGCGGAGCCGCGCTCGGAAAGCTAGTGTTATATATAGTTAATGTTAAATTATGAAAAGAAAATGACTGCAGATGAGTTGAAGTTCTACAACAATATAACGACAGTCTTATAAGCAACGCACCTTTTATTGAGAACCGTAAGATGAATCCAAAAGAAAAACACGTAAAGCATCGCTGGCCACAGGATCAGTGTTATTGTTCTGCCAATCAGGTGCTTTATAGTCAGACTCTGTAAATAAAACATAATCATCAGCAATCTCATCAAATAAATAAAAATCCTCGGGTTTATTCACTTATATAATTTATAAAATCTTGCATCATCAAGGAAGACGTCCACTGTTGAACAAAAGCATCCCCATTAGAGCACCGCAAAGAACGGCTAATAGTACGACTAATACAAGCGACTACCATTAACGATATCGTCAGTCCACCTAGTGGGGGGACTACCAACTCTACGTTTTCTTGTGTAATGTGGTAACCACTCGAGAACTTTTCTTCCCCATCGGTTATCAGTTCGTCATGCAATATGGCCCACCCACTGCCACTTCAACCTGGAAATTCTGAAAGCTATGTCGGTAATTTTGTTTTTTTAGCTCCTTGAGCGACTCTGAGCTTGTACATAAAGGCCACAGTTAAGGACCACTTTTCAGTGCCATATGTTATCACTGGCAATTTAGCAAAACACACTGGTTGAAGACTTCGGTCTTCGGGCTCTGCGGTATGTTTGACAAAAAGATGTCGCGTAACTTGCATATTTATGCAAAATGTAAATAATTAATGTAGTATAGTTATGGAGATATATGTGGGTGGGTATACATTATTTATATTTGTATAGGCATACACATGGAAAATGTTATTGTATTTGGCCGAGCAAGCTCGAAGCGTCTCCGTTTCGGAATGGGCAAAAATGCTTTCGTATATCTATCCGGATGTCGCATTTCTCAACCGAGTCTATTGAAATTTTGTAAGCAGGTTCGATAATTATATGTATTTTTTGTCAGTTCAGATTTAACACATTTTTTTAACAAAATGGCTACGTCCTCATGTACCCTTGAAAAGTTATTTAATTGATATCAATTAAGAATATTCTAGTCTATTGATATCCATGGTTTGGACATACATTTTCCTAATTATAAAAATTGTTTTAATTTTTGTATGAAATGTTTGTCATTGTTTAGGTTTTTACTTGTTTTGGCAGCTTATTATTATTGACATTACCAAAGGACCTGACTTGTAACTTTATGCAAGAAAATGGTTGCATTAAACCGGTTAGGGACCACCGCCCTATTAAAGACACTGCTTAAATCAAATGTGAGGAAAGTAAACAAAACAAGATTTGTTAAACAAACAATATTTCATAAATTAAATAAAATGTATGAAGAAATAAAATCCATTTTGTAAACCTTCTTTGCTATTTCAAAATGATGTTTTATATGACTTTATACACAAAGAATCACACGATAGCAATCTCTTGATCTTACCACGGGTTGACTCAGATCCCCAAGCACGTTCCAGAGATCAGCTATGGTCCTGAGACCTACAAACAGGACCACGAAGAGCCCAACGAACTTGACGGATATAGTGCAAGCTAACGCAGCGCCCAACGCCAGTTGCCATACGAGCATTTTGGCGCTGAACGGAGAAACGCCATCGTCGGTCAGAGACCGGACCTGAGGGTAGAAATTAATTTGTTACGTATATTTTATATACAGGGTTATTGGTAAAATGCTAACAACCTCTTAGGGTTGACTTATGCTAGTCCTAACAAACATTTAGAGATGTAATGTTATTTTTCTGTTTTAAAACCTACTCCGAGTCAACAGCGCCCGCCGCAGCAACACTGAATCGCGCCGTGCTCCATTTGAATAGATTTTTGACTATTTACACCTAGCAATATAATAAAAATATGAAATAATACATTACGGGCAAAGAGACTTTTAACATCAGGTGGTCCTCGTGCTTATTCCGTCAAATAAATATAAAATAACAAAAAACTAATACTAAAACAATATTGAATAACATTTATTTTTCAAAACAAAATAAATAATCTCAGAATGTTTTTAGGACTAGCAAAAGTCAACCTTAAGAGGTTTTTAAGATTTTTCCAATAACCCTGTATAGATACATCATCCAAATATGTGATAAGATTTTAAAATCCTTTTAAAGAATTTTAAAATAATTTTAATTACATAATTAATTAACTTAATACGTTTTCTTTTGTTGATTTATCAGGCAACTATCATTTTATAAATATATAAAGGAAGTGAGGGCGTTTTGTGTAAGCGTTTGTTTTTTAATATGATAGTGGTGGAACAAGAGGCCCACCTGATGTTAAGCGGACTAACCCTTGTCTCTAACAAAAGCATTTCGTCACAAGTGAAGAATTGCACTGCGTGGGTCAGCCTGAGACATACAGTTGTTAAGTCTCATTTGCCTGTTATTTTATTGGCTCTCAAAGACTGCTGCCAGAACACACTGTTAGACAGATATTCTACTTGAGGGTGGTAGCTAGCTAGGCGCCTGAGAAATACAGTTGTTTAGTCTCATGTGCCTGTAATTTTACTGGCACTCAAGTAAAGCTGCCAAAACACACTGTTAGGCGCTTGGTGACAGATTTTCTTCTTGATAGGTAGCTAGGCGAGCATTCACAAAATGCCCTTCTACCATGATTTGAATCTCAAGCCGGGGCGGCGGTGGGGATGGAACCATGAACTGCGGCACGGCAGTCCATAGCTTTCGTCCGCTCGGCCATCACTGCTTCATACTATTATTTACGAAGACATTAGTCTTGGACATAGTAATCACTTTTACCTCAGTTTTAGGCGAATTTTGGTACGTATTCCTCATATTTACTGTCATTTTCAGTAGTACATAGTTGTTATTGCTAAAATAGGAAGTCAGTTACCTATATATAATATATTATAGTGTTGTACATTTGGCAGTATATTTACCTTGAAGGCCCCATAGACTGAGCAGCTCATGAAAAATAGCAAAATTGGATCCAGAAGAATGTACCTATTTAGCGTTAGGAATCCCACATCTGAAAAAAAAAACAATATAGCTTTAAAATACATAAAATACAAACATATTTAACCTATTTATTCACCCCTTGATGCAAACACACTTTCTTAAACACCATCGCTGGATGACTGGTAGATCACGCCTTAGCATTAAGTCCTCAAAGTATTAAATAAATAAAATAATAATTAAGGTTATATTCCTAACGACGCTGCCATATGCAAATGCAGGCTGCAAGTGGCTGGCACCTACGGTGTGGGACTGAAACTGCACGTCTTGCAGCTGCCGCGGCGTTAGGAACTAATTTCATAGAAATACATACGAACCAGTAATGCCGTTGAGGCTGACTCCAGCTATGGCACATGCAGCCTGCAGTTGCAGTCGGCAGCATCGTCGTTCGGAATAGAACCTTTATGGTACAGATAGCCACGAACTAAGAACTTTTTTAAGCTTGATGGTTTAGCCTTTGACCACTATCTCACCTGATGGTAAGTGATGATGTGGCCGAAGATTTTATTCAGGCTAACCTAGAATTACTGGCTCTCAAGGACATCTGCCGGAAAACACCGTTAGGTGCTTGGCGACAGATTTTTTACTTGAGCGTGGTAGCTAGCCAGGCGGCATTTGCAAAATGCCCTGCCACCATGCTATAACGACTATCATCCTAAGACAACAACCGGGACCGACGGTTATTTTATGATATAATAAACTATGTTATACTTTTTTATGGCTCTGTGGTAATAGAAATTGTAATCGCAAAAATAGTGAGAAGTATGAAATACGCCCAATAAAGTACTTCGTTAATGTCATATCGTGACAACTTGCTGCCGACAAATCTTTTTAAGTTTGAAGCAATAAAGGCACACCATTAAGTTTTACCTATCTGGAAAAAGTCGCAGCAGCAGCCGTTCGAAAAAAAAACAAACCCGTTTTTTGTTATCAACCACAGAATTTTCCACATTGCTCGAGCCCTTGCTCCTTGAACAATAAAAAATGCATGCCAAAATATGCCTTACCACAAAGAAGCAGCATAGTTCCAATAAATGTAGACTCCAGTGACTTTGTCATCTCCCAAATGCTCAAAAACGTTAGAGGAATTATCAAAGCACCCAAGGTTGTGCAGAACTGAAAAATAATTTAATTCCACAGCTTTATACATATATATGTAAGCAATGATGGCCGAGAGGTTATAGCTACGGACTGCCGTGTCGCAGGTCCCTGGTTCATCCCCACCGCTGGGTTGAGCTTCACCGCATGGTGGAAGGTCATTTTGCTAATGCCCGCCTGGCTAGCTACCACTCTCAAGTAGAAAATCTGTCGTCAAGCACCTAACAGTGTGTTCCGGCAAGTCCTTGAGAGCCAGAAAAATTACAGGCACATGAGACTTAACATCTGTAAATCTCAATGTGACGGGCGCAGTGCAATTCGTCACATGACGAAATGCATTTGTTATAGGCAGAGGTTAATCCGTTTAACATCAGGTGGGCCCCGCGCTTGTTCCGTCACAATCACATAAAAAAAAATAGAAGACTGACGGACACACAATCATTATTAACAAAATATATTAAAAAGTAACAGCTTGAACTTTTCCGAATAAAGGTTATTATTCAGAAAAGATGGTGTTCAGGTTAACCTAGAATTACTGGCTCTTAAGGACAGCTGCCGGAACACACCGTTAAGTGCTTGGTGACAGATATTCTACTGGAGGGTGGTAGCTAGACAGGCGGGAATTCTCAAAATGCTGTTTCACAGTGAGATGAAATGAAGCTCAAACCGGTGCGGTTGGGATCGAACAATGGGCCGGCGGCACAGCTGTCCATAGTATATTATCATTTTACTCGGTTATTACTACTTCAAGCGTGCGCCGTAACACATATTAGATAATAGTTACCGAGTCGTACAATTTCCTGTAGCAGACGTTACTGACGCCGGACGTCGGAACCACGAAATCCAAGAGATGGTGTTAATTTTTCGTCGAGGAAAATTTGCTTTACAATTTCTTAGCTTAGGCGTATTTTCAAATTACAGGTAAGTATATATTATAAGTGAATAATATAAAAATAATACATTTTAATAATTCTCAAATGTATAAGTACATACGATTCTCATTCCCTCATATCTGGCTCCATCATATTTGTCCCCCGGTTTCTCAAAAGGGAATGTCCCATCATACCCCGTCAGCTTACCGGATAAAGCTATTAACATCTGAAAAATCAACAAAGAAAAATGTCAAGTTTTGATGCGCTTGATAGATTATTTGAAAATTGACTTACTTTGTAATGAAATATTTGTTCATCTTCACTTGATTAGCTTTAAGCTTAAGATTAAACAACTGGTTTAATGTGACATTCTCAATTCGTTTTAAATATACTCTGTGGTTTTTAAGAGGAAAATAAGTATTGGTTTAATTATCCATGTGTATATACTTTATCTGTGGTGTGAATTTAATACTGTACCTAATTGTGTTTGTTGTTAGACTGTGATTAAGCATAATATATGGATTATCATGATCACTTGAATCATTATTTGATGATAATATTACTGGAAGTATATTTTATAAGTAGCGAAATTGATCACGTGACAGTGTAAAGTACTTATTAAAAATTGTTAATGATATGTTCTTTATTTATGATGTGTAAAAACATTGAAGATTTTATTATACTTATTGCCATATGATACGATGATACGATCACTTGTATCATTATTTGATGTTATTAATACTGTAAGTATATTTTATAAGTAGTTTAACTGGTCATGTGACATTTGTTGAGATACTTATATAAAATAGTTTATATTATGTGCTTTATTTATATGTGTAAAAACATTGAAGATTTTATAATACTTATTGCCATACGTGAGCTTGAGATCACACAATTGTCAATTATAAAGAGTAATGTGTTTGTGACGGTAGTCGCTTTGTCACCTTGTTTGTTCACTCACTGCGAGTAGCTTCAGTGTATGTCGGACCGCCGTGCGGAGCGGACCTCTAGTGGTATCGAAATAGTCTTTAATGACGAAGTGCTGCCCGTTTCAGTGTCTGTCGGGCCGCCGTGCCGAGCAGACCTCCAGTGGTGTGGAAATAGTCTTTAACGACGAAGTGCTGCCCAATCAAGATGTTGTGAAGTTAAGTAATTTATTATACTCTTTTTTTGGTATTATATAACGACGAATATCTCAATCAATAGTTGATAAGTGTAAATGAAGTGTATATAGTAACTAAGTATCACATTGTTAAAAGTCATTTAAAAGAATGGCCTCGAGTTTCTTGCCCGTTCTTCTCGAAGTGGCTCTATACAACTTTGTTTAGTGAATGAGGCAGTAATGTTAGAATATTTCAATGTTAAAATTTCATTAGAGCGTCGTAGACGCCTAAATTGAATATATGGTTTTGACTTTGACTTTCATTATTCCAACTAACACGCTCGTAGCGAAGTTTGCTTAGCCATTCTAAACCGATCAGCAAAGTTAAGCAACGTCCGCCTCGGTCATGAGTTGGATGGGTGACCGCTGGTATGACATTACTACTGAGCGCTTCCGTGCTTCGGAGGGCACGTTAAGCCGTCGGTCCCGGTTATCTTAGAATGGCAGTCGTTATAGCAGCAGTCGTTATAGCATGGTGGTAGGGCGTTTTGCAAATGCCCGCCTGGCTAGCTACCAATTTCAAGTAGAAAATCTGTCACCAAACACCTAACAGTGTATTCCGGCAGCTGTCCTTGAGAGCCAGTAAGAGGTTAACCTGAACAACATCTTCGACCACATCATCACTTACCATCAGGTGAGATAGTGGTCAAAGGCAAACCTATCAGGCATAAAAAAAGTCAACCGTCTAGAATAGTTATTTCGACAAATCTTATATTAGACGAAGGATTAAATGTAAAAGCAACCTCCGCCAGCAGCCCCAGTTGCTGAGAATTTTGGGTTAGTGCCATGACTCCTTTTAGATTTACCCTTTAAATAGGCATGAGACTTTAAGACTCACCCATAAGAGCCTCAAATCCAGAGTGAAGGGGATTCTGACATGATATCTGGACGTCTCAGTTCCCTTTAAGGGGATTGGTCGATGCGACGCGTGATAAAATGCTGGTGCATATTTGGCTTAACGAATAAGTATTGCAATTAATCGGGGCAATGCTGCCAGCATGCTGGGCACGCTGCCAAGTGCCAACTGGGAGTGGGCTGGAGCATTTAGACTGCCTATGCGTCTGCTATGACTTATAGGTTGTCGAAATGCTTTTATTGTAGTAGCTGTAGTGTTGTATATAGTTCGTAGTATTTTGTTTAATAAAGGCATACCGCCGGTTAGAAAAATCATAGTATTCAATTATATCAATTGCATGCCCATTATATCGAAAATTCTACCACGTAGGTACTTGCATACTATACAAAGCTCAACAAATATAACTACAAACAAGATACCAAGTATCTCTTTGATAAGAGCTCGTCTTGCTGGTTACCACCGCAGTATCAGGTATTCTGCTTCTGCCGTAGCAATAAGCGTGAGCAAGTGACATTACTGGGCCTACGAGACATGAGAAATCACGTCTCGGAATGACGAGCGCAGAGCAGTGTCAAATAGAACGAGGACGGTGTGACACTGCAACTGTAATGGACAGGCAACTTGTCAAACTCATCGCTTCGTGACAATAAAGAAAAAAATAAACTGCTTTGTTGCACTTGGATAGCAGGTATTGTATTGCGGGGATTGTCACAAGGGGACGGACTGACATCTATAGATTCAAGACAAGATCAATTTTACATTTAGCTTCAACTTGTTTACGATGTTGAAATTCTTAGAATGCCTCAGCAGCGCGAGAAAATGGAGCGAATCGCGAGCAAAAGCATAATAAGCTGGAAATTCAAGTGAAGGTTTTTTATTTTATTTTTATACCTGATAGGATAGCCTTTGACCACTATCTCACCTGATGGAAAGTGATGATTTGGTCTTAGATGATCTTCAGGCTAACCTATAATTACTGGCTCTTAAGAACAGCTGCCGGAGCACACCGTTAGGTGCTTGGCGACAGATTTTCTACTTAAGGTACTTAAGCTAGCCAGACAGGCATTCGCAAAATGCCATACCACCATGCTATAACGGCTGTTATCTTAAGACAACAATCGGGACCGACGCGCGACGACTCAACGTGCCCTGCTCCGAAGCACGGGAGCGCTCAGTAGTAAGTAATGTCACTGGCGGCCACCCATCCAAGTCATGATCGCGACGGACGTTGCTTAACTTAGCTGATCGGTTAAGATTAAGATCGCTTGCAGCTAAGCAAACTTCACTAAAACCGCTTCAAAAAAATTACTAAATTTCTTAAATTTTGTCTTGTTTATTGACGAACTCAGGTATTAGATCTAGATATGAGCTCGGTCCCCGTACGACGTATACTTAGGCCGCGGTTTTTCTGAGATTGTAAGAGCAAATCCTAGGATGTGTTCTGCCCAGAAATGGATATTCGCGTTTACGAATTCCATTGGTTGTTAAAATGTTTCAACTTATTTTGATTTAGTAAGAAATATTAATAAAATAATCACTACCTTGCCAAGTGGCGGGTGCACATCGAAGAAGAATGTTCTGTTGATGTACCAGCTTGCCATTTTGCCAAAGTGCGTTTCGTCCCAACTGAAAAAAAAGGAACAAGTATAAATTAAAAAGCCTAAAACTAAAAACCCGACTGCATATTATTTATTTTTTTAAACGTTCCATTGAAATTAAAACCGCAAGTTATTTATGGAATCGTGTTTTTTATTCCTTCATTTTACCGCATGATACTGCACTTGATGAGTTTGGAAAAAAAAAACACAATATGGGTAAAGTTCGCCAGTTTATTTTTATTTTTAACGGACTTCCAAAAAAAGGAGGAGGTTCTCAATTCATCTGTATTTTTTATATGTATGTACCTAGCGCTAACCTAGTGAGACTTGCGCTATCAAGACTAATCTAACGATACCGCAGTTATTAAAATCGGTTACCGCAGTTATTAAAATCGGTTAAGCCGTTTAGAATATATTTGTTGGAATAAAGAAACTCACAAACATACATACATTCATGTATAACCTGAAACATAACACTCCTATTTTTGGGCAGTCTTGTAATAAAATAAGTAGTTTTGTTCCTCACGGGTACGACAGAAAAAGTAGATCCGACATCTAAAGCCGAGTATACATATTGTGTTGTGACGGGTTTTTTTTTAAACGTCTGACGAGGTGAGGAGCCAAATAAGGTTCTTTAAAAAAAAAGTTGAGCCGTACCATTACGTTTGTGGCAAAACAAAAAATATATGTAAATTTTGATCATATTTATGAGATTCCTATTGATCCCAAAACATGATCACAATCAATTGACGTGATAAAAAAAAATTATGAACATAGGTCTAAAAATATCTTCTAGCAGTTAGAACTCTAGTATTTATCAACATATCTTGATAAGTTTAATACAAGAGGTGTATTACATATAATTACAAATCCCTATTGTTTTATTTTTTTTACTTTTGTGTAATATTCATTTATTTAATTATTTTATCGCGAATTTACTCGAGCACACCAGCGCGGCGGTTCCGAGTAGTATTGTTCAAATCCGCTATACAGCACCAACGCGCTAGAGACTATAAACTATATTCGAATAGCGCGCTTTATTATACGCTATCGTTATAACGAAACAAGGCGCTCGCGCTAGATGCATATGCTAGGTGTCGTCACAATAGCGTCAGGCGCAACAGTATAACGCGGATATGCGCAAAGCGTGTTAACGCGACCGAAAGCGCGCGATGACTGAAGCTTGGCGCTATGCCGCTATCCGCTATACTGTTATAGTGACAGTATAGCGGATAGCGGCATAGCGCCAAGCTTCAGTCATCGCGCGGTTTCGGTCGCGTTAACACGCTTTGCGCATATCCGCGTTATAGGCCTACCCAGCCACGTTAGTGGACGCTTGATGCTAAACGTTATATTAATAGCGCGAAGAGAATAATATACAAAGCGCGCTGTATGCGCTACAAGGCAATAACACGCTTTGCTATGGCGCTAGATGCTATATTATCCACCACTAGTTCCGAGGCAGTGTTGCGCAAGCGTTGGCACGGGGAGGTTGCGTCGCTCGTAGCTCCGCTCGCGCTTTCGACTGATAACGATCTTGTCTTTGTATTAGTGCATTGACACGCGAGATTCGCAGCTGTGTGCGTGTGATGATTCGCTCGCTGCAGAGGGCCAACTTGGTTGCGACGTGAAGTATGCGCGTTGACGCTTTATTATTGGTACTTTGTAGACAAATTTTATTTGAAATTTATCACATATGAAAAAAATCAAAACTTGAAATTGACAAAGTTGTAGGTACTTTACTATGGGCGGCCTTATCAATAAGATCAATGAACGTTTTTTTTAATTAGGTGCATAATACATGTACAAAATTAATTAGTAATGTTTATAACGCTCATCGACATAACTGGTAAACTAAAGATAATATTTTTTATTTATATTATGGTAAATAGTTTCCGGCTTTAGTACTTTGTAGGGTACAAAATGGTTCTCTACTACATTAAGAGTGTGTATGGGACTTCATACATCTTTTGGAGTTCTAAGCTTTTTTTGATAAATGTATTAGGTGTTTTGATATAGGTTAATTAATACTGCATAAAGATAACGTCTGCCAAGTGAAGATAGATAACTCAAAAATAGTAAAAGATAGGTAAGGGAGATTTGCCCCTTGGGGTGCCGGGTTAGAATTGCACCTCCCCATATAATCCCGTGGGTGTCGTAAGAAGCGACTAAGGGAAAACTACTGGAAGGTGGGCAGCAGCGCCTTCTAAAGAACTGCCAACTTACACTGAGATCCACAAGACGCCTGCCAAGCGTGGGGATTATGGCAAATACCCCCTTAATAGGGGAGGCTGTGTTTAGCAATGGACGATCTGGCTGTTACAATTACAGTAAGGGAGATTTGAACAATTATCGCAGGGAATCGGGAGTGCAGTCAAATGACACTTGTCATAAATCCAAACTGGCGGATACAAGATTCTAAAAATCAAAACCAGTCCGATTTGGCTGAAAATCAATATCTAGGTTTTACTGGACGTCCTTATTCCAAATTTGGAATTTATTTTTCGATGACGTCTGCCAATTGAAAAAAGTTCGTCCGATTTGGCTGAAAATCGATATCTAGGTTGTGCTGTGCGTCTTTGTTCCGAATTTTGAATGTATTTCTTAATGACGTCTGCCAAGTGTAGAAAGTTACTCCGATTTGGCTGAAATTTAAAATCAAGGTAGTTCTAGACGTTTTTATTCCGAATTTTGAATGTATTTTTCAATGACGGGAGATTTGAACAATTATCGGAGGGAATCGGGAGAGCAGTCAAATGACACTAGTCATAAATCCAAATTGGCGGATACATCATTCTAAAAATCAAAACCAGTCCGATTTGGCCGAAAATCGATATCTAGGTTGTGCTGTGCGTCATTATTCCGAATTTGGAATATATTTTTCGATGACGTCTGCTAAGTGAAAAAAGTTACTCCGATTTGCCTGAAATTCAAAATCTAGGTAGCTCTGGAAGTCTTTATTCCGAATTTGGAATGTAGTTCTCGATGACGTCTGCCAAGTAAAAAAAGTTGCTCCGATTTGGCCAAAAATCGATATCAAGGTTTTTCAGGACGTCTTTGTTTCAAATTTGAAATGAATTTTTCGACGACATCTGCCAAGTGGAGAAAGTAACTCCAATTTGGCTAACATTCAAAATCTAGGTAGTTCTGGACGTTTTTATTCCGAATTTGAAATTTATTTTTGGATGACATCTGCCAATGAAAGAAAGTTACTCTGATTTAGCTGAAAATCTATACCTTGGTTGTGCTGTGCGTCATTATTCCGAATTTGGAATAATTTTTTCTATGTCGTCTGTCAAGTGAAGAAAAATACTCAGAATTGACTAAAAATGGATATCTATTTTGTTTTAGATGTTATTATTACAAATTCGGAATTTGATTTACGATGACGTCTGCCCAGTGAAAAAAGATACTTTGATTTAGCTGAAAATCGATATCAAGGTTGTTCTAGACGTCTTAATGCCAAATTTAGAATTTATTTAACAATGACGTCGGCCAAGTCAAAAAAGTTACTTCGAGTTGGCTACAAATCGATACTTTCTTGGTTTTCCTGGACGCCTTTTTTCCAAATTTCGAATTAATTTTTCGATGACGTCTGCCAAGTAAAACAAGTTACTCCAATTTGGCTGAAAATCGATAGGTATCTAGGTTGTTCTAGACGTCCTTATTCCGAATTCGGAATTTATTTTTCGAAGACGTCTGCGAAGTGAAAATGTTACTACAATTTGGATAAAAATTTATATCTAGATTGTTCTGGAGGTCATTATTCTACAATTTTATATATGGAGTTTATTTATCAATGACGTCGCCAAGTGAAGATAGATGACGTATCTCGAAAACGGTAAGATAATATGTACTGTAACGTTGTGCCTGACGTTACTTAAACAATAGTATTATTCGTCATATGAAACATTAGATGTTAATCATAAACTAAAAATATACTAATTAAATTCTTTAACTAACTTACATACCACTTAAAAGTATAAACTTACGTTAATATTGCTAATTATTTTTACTTACTACGTTTTCGTCTATGCTATGGGCAAGGAACACTCGTCTTCCGCTAAATAAAAATACAATACGCAGTATCAATCTTAATTGTTATTTATTTGTTGTGAAGTGCATGAATCCCTCTAGGGTGAGTTCCTTATTTATTATTGTTATTTCATAGTGCTGACTAAAACCTATGTAACGTAAACGGCTGTGCTGCACTACCGCGCTAGACTGAGTTTTAAAATGTGAGTCACTGGTAATAGTACCACGATCGTGTCGGCGCGGCTTGGCAACAGTTGGCTGAGGAACATCAGCCACCCCCCCGACGGTTCCCGCCTTGTCGTGGCGGTGGGGCTTAGTAGCCGTGGCTTGGTCACCCACGGTGAAGCGAAGAGGAACCAGGGGCCGTGCCGACTTGGGACATCGGCCGGCCCCGGAGGGGCCGCTCCTCTGGGCTTTGCCTCTAAGTCCAGTATGGAGCGGCAAGGGGGGGTAGGCTGCGGTGCTGTCTGGACAGCACCGCATCTGACGGGGAGGGGCCACGGCGGGAGAGGAGTGCCGGTATTACGGTGCGCCGCTCTCCCTACCTTCCGTGGCCACGGCGGGGCCGCCACCGTTCGATGGCGGACGCGGAGGGGCCGCAGGGGAAGAGGAGTGTCGGTATAGCGAGGCGCCGCTCTCCCTATCCTCTGCGGCCGAAGTAGCAGGCGACGGGGCTACTTATCTGACCCGTCGCAGGGGGACCTCGGGCGTCAGAAGCGGGGGTTGTCTGACGCCCATTTGCGGGCTTGGTCCCCGGGTGGTAGCGACGTGCCATGTGTTCTGGTGCGTCGTGAGGGGTAGCACCCCAGGAGGGGTCCGGCAACGGACAACCGTGGCGGGTTCGTGGTCGAGAGCTAAAGCGTCCCTGCGGCCCGCCGAGAAGCGGTAGAGTTGGAACACCGTGTGTTATTTAGTCGGTAGGGGCACTTGCTGCTGTGGGAGTAGTTGGTGTCGAGCCCGACATATCCCGGCCACTTTCCCCGAGGTGGACGGGAATGCGTAAATGCATTTTTCACACGTAAATAAAAAAAAAAAAAAAAAAGGAACATCAGCCACTAAGTCGGTGTCTTCCTTCCAGGATTCCATTTCACTGATTTAACCGGAGGACGGTTGTTTGGCACTCACTACCGAGATCCAGAACTATCAGCCGACGCCAAGACCGCCACATCTGGGACCTGGATCACGAGTACTATCAGGCCAGTGACTCCTTCCGGTCTATGTAACTTCAGTAGAACTGTGCGGCTCTGCAACCTGATAAGGCCTAATAAACTTTTCAAACCTATTCCCTGAGTTTACCTACCTACCTGCTGCCCGTGGGGTGCTTAGCAGCTCCCTAACGCAGCAGTAGGATAAGAGTAGGAAAATTATGATTACTTATCAATCAATTATTCAAATCTCCTAATAAATGAGAAAGTTTCTCGGTTACCTTTTCACGATGGAACCAATCTTTACAATATAGCTTTAGATAAATTGCCCATATTATTATTGCCTAGACCTACAAGAAATTATCATTCTCATATCTCGTACTCGGAAAGTAGTGTTTTTTTGATGCGAGTAGCGGGTGGAAGACTCTGCTTCCCACCTAAGGGCGAGAAAACTCATAGTAAATGCTTCCTTCTCATGTCTAAATACCTCGTAAGGGGATTGATTCCTTTCAACCCTCGTATAACAATCTACTGTTTTTGAGGATCACCTCATTTATAAGGAGATTTGCATAAACGATTGATTATCATAATTTTCTTACTCTTGTCCGATATATCATAGCGTTTTAAAGATACGTCATCTATCTTTACTTGGCAAACGTCGTTGAAAAATTAAATCCAAATGTAGAATAATGACCTCCAGAAATCAATTTTTCAGCCAAATCGGAGTAACATATTTCACTTGGCAGACGTTTTCGAAAAATTAAATCTAAATTCGGAATAAAGACGTCTAGAACTACCTGGATATCGATTTTCAGCCAAATCGTAGTAACGTTTTTCACTTGGCAGACGTCATCTTAAAACAAATTCGCAAAAAAGACCTCCAGAACAACCTAGATTTTGAATTACAGCCAAATCGGACTAACTTTCTTCACTTGGCAGACGACATCAAAAAATAAATTCCTAATTCGGAATAAGGACGTCCAGAACAACCTAGATTTTGAATTTTGGCTAAATCAGAGTAACTTTTCGAAAAATTCATTCCAAATTTGGAATAAGGACCTCCAGAACAACCTAGATTTTGAATTTCAGCCTAATCGGAGTAACTTTCTTCACTTGGCAGACGACGTCGCGGAATAAATTCCAAATTCAAAATAAGGACGTCCAGAAATACCTAGATATCGATTTTCAGCCAAATCAAAGTAACTTTCATCACTTGGCAGATGTTGTCGAAAAATGAATTCCAAATTTGTAATGCAGACGTCCAAAAAAACCTAGATATCGATTTTCAGCCAAATCAGAGTAACTTTATTCACTTGGCAGACGCCATCGAAAAATAATTCCAAATTCTGAATAATAACTTCCAGAACAACCTAGATTTTGAATTTCAGCCAAATCGGCGTAACTTTATTCACTTGGATGACGTCGTCGAAAAATTAATTCCAGGAATAAAGACGCCCAGAAATACCTAGGTAGGTATGAATTTTCGTACTGATCTCAGTCGCAGTTGCAACTGCGGATACTCACTAGAATCGTACGGTAGGCATATAAAGTGCCATGTTACCGGAGCGTATCGCGCATCTGCATATTCTTTGACCGTTATATTTGTGCAGCGAGGGCCGAACTTTTGTAGATTACCTGCGGCGATGCGCTGGTAAAGTAAGCTTGATTAGGCCCAGATGCTCAAGGACATTGGCGACTGTATAAGCCTTAACAAAAACTCATACACAAAACCTTGTTACGAGAACGCTCAATCACCTGAGAGCTCATTTGTGGTTTTGAAAACATTTCGCTGCTGTCTCTCGGATTTCTACAGACACCACCGGCAAACAACTTGAGCATTAGGTGACATAGTAGGGGAAAGTTTGGGCACGTCTTTCATGTTCATAGGTATCTTATCATATCATTCATATAGTCAGATGCCAGCGGGATGTAGCGCAACGCAGGGACCACTGGCCCGACTGATCAGCCAATCGGGTGAAAGCTAGCATTCGAAAACCTTCCTCCTGCAAACCTTTTCGATACGCCAATGAGACCAAAAACGTCTGCTTCGCAGCCAAGGTCTTTGTTCGAGTTATTTGCCAGAGCCTTTACAGTCTGTACATTTTCAAGCTTCCTTCTCCGAATATGCCTCAAAATTATTATAATCTTTACGACTCAAATCTAATTTTGAGGTAACAAATTCATAATTATTTTCATAATTTTTTTTTTATTCATGATTTTCATAATTTTTCTTAAAATTACATTTCATCATTAACAGTGTTTTAAAACCGGAGTTAATTTTAAGTGCGCATTATCTGTAGGTGCTTCAAAGTAAACAATTTGAAAGTTGTTACTTTCAATATTAAATGAGCAAAGGGTTGAAAGGGCAATTACAGCTTTCCAGGGCCGAAATGCAGCCACAGCAAAGATAACGGATTTATGTGATATTTGCACAAGCATTTATTGAATAATACTTACCACTATTAGGGCTTCTGAACTTTATCATATAAAAATTTTTCAGTTTTTTGGTGAGGAATTTACGTTTTCATGTAAAACCCGACTCTATAACCCTGTTTAAATATTTTTATGTTTGCAATAATGCATGCGCTACGGAGCACAACACAAAAAAATATTAAATTTTTTATGATTGCGTCATCATTAATAAGTTTAAAGCTAACTGCAAAATGAGTCTTGTTTGTAGTACAAGTAAGTTGAACTATAGATGGTCGTTCCATCCTAATACGATGGTTAAAGAACAATATGAAAAATTTGAGTTATGACTCATTGTCATGTTAACTCAATTGGATAGAGCATGCCCAGGCTAAAGGTGTGGATGGACACGGGTTCGAATCCCGCACATGACTTAAATTTTTCCTCTCATAAATTTGTCATATTATAACCCTGTGTTTAACATTAAAGGCTTGTTGTATCTTTTGAACCCCAATAATTCTTTTACTTATGTTACTAAGTTACTTTAGTCTATGAGGGTCATCTGATAGGCGTTAAATGAAGAATTTTAATAGGGCAGGTGACAAATCATATACCAATGAATGTCATATTGGTATACGATTTTTATGTGCCACTTTAACGACAGGGGGAAAAAACAAAATTCCTCTATGGTTAGCCATTTGCTTTGCATTTCCAAGCTAATTGCATACACTTTATATCTATCCTTTTCATCTTGTTGTAGAAAAGATTTTACAACATCTTTATTCTCAATATTCATTCAACCAAAAACCCAAAAAATAGGGGCTCTAGACTTAACATGCATACTCTGGAATTGGTCTTACAAACGTTTTGTGAATCTGTAGCATCATCTCAGGTGTCAAAGCACAGAAGGCTTTCCTAATGAGGTAATTAAGACATTTAGCTTTCTTAGTGATTGATGTCAAATGCTCTTCCCATTTCAAGTCCTTAGTAATTTTAGCTCCTAGGTCTGTTTGCACTTTGACCTCCATCAGATTGCAATTGCTTATATGCAATACTATACATTTTAAAGAATTGAGATTTATTAGCCATTTCTTAGCCTAGTTGGCTAGGCAGGTTGGCATTCTGTGGGTTTCCAAATATTTTGGTGTCATGAGCAAAGATACTAAAATCACCTTGTAGGCAATGAGGAATATCAAAGGTTTATATAATGTACAGCACTGGACCCAGAACTGAGCCCTGTGGTGCATCTCTGTGTATCTCTCGGTTGTCAGACATTGTACCTACTCACACCATGTAAGTTTCTTTGCATAGGAATTCCTCCATGCAAGTTAGTTGTTTCCCAGAAATTCCCACAAATTCTAACTTATGTAGTAATCTCTTCATATGAACCTTATCAAAAGCTTTCTTGTAGTCTAGATCTTAGAATTATTTCAATGGGTTCACTTTCATTAAATTTCTTTGTATATGATGAAAAGCATGACAGCAGGTTGAATACCATATAGTGATGTGGGGAAAATCCATATTGATGTTTAGTAATAACTTTGTGATTGATGAATTTCCTTATGTGCGTAACTATGAGGATTTACGTTTTACATTTCTCATATGATGTCTGTATTGTTGTTGCTAAGTATTTGGTGAATTTAATTTTTATAATATTGCCAATGGTATTTTATCTGGTCTTGGTGAAGAATCTGTTCCAATATTAACTCACTTTAGGGATCAAATGTGTCTGTTGACTCAGGTTGAATAAAAATATTTTTTGTGGTATATTAAAACATGTATATCACTACATTCAAGTTATAGTTCATAAATTCTAATCTCAAACTCAATATCACATAAAGTTGATCCACAATCCGTACCATGTATGGCATCACTGATGAAATGCTTCTCTAATAGGCAGGGGTCAGTCACCACTTTACAAAATGTGGTCCACTTGCTTTTTCCACCACAGTAAAATAAAAAAATTCTATATATTATACCTCTGAAACCATATATAATATATATAACTCCGCAACCATTATTTTCTACACGGAAATTTAAAGGAAGTCATAATAGATTGACCTTCCTCCAAAAAAATATAAAGCCAAAACTCTATGTCACATAAACTGAAGTTGTGCTCAAAGAACATTATACAACACAGTTTCATACCAGACATGGTCAGGCTCAAGCACCTTGTAGAATCTTGTCAAAAATGTACCACCACATATTATTCCAAATGTGATCCACCATCTGAAATAGAAAAGACAACAAATTATGTGTATGAATTTTACAAATTTGGTATTGCTTGCCATACTTTGGGTTGGAGTGACTTAGCTCAGTTCCAAATTCAGAAGAATAGCACCTTTTCAACTAAATCGATTTATTCTTTACATAAACGATCCTGTAGTTAGATGATATTTTTTTGTTTACTGCTAATAATTTATACATGATCATGATCAATTTATAAAAGTTTCGCACTTACATTTTCTTACTGAAAGTTGAAGTCTGAGTAATCTTATTTTTGTCTGGCATTGCAAAAATTTTAATCGAATTCCCTGCTTTTATACCACTATGATTTCATCATAAATTGAGCATATTTTAATTGATAAAATTATTTAGCAGAAAATATATTAAAATAACTGTAACTTTTTTCTTCACACGTAAACAACCAAAGAGATTTCAATTCAAACCAAAGATTACAGTCCCCTCTGAAATTAAGAGACAGTCCCCCATAGAGTAAAGAAAGCTATTCTTTGTCTAAGCAGTCCCGCGAGTGCGTTCCTGCTAGCCTTCGGCCTAGACATATTTTGGTCTAAGCGCGGATACACGCCCATCCAGCACTCTAATCGATCTTTATTTGATCCTAACAAGATTTGATCATACCCGTTACGGATGACTTGTCAGAGCAAATTTTGCTCTGCCTGGCCAAGTTTTTACTACCATTTGAATCGGCCAAATCTTGGCTTGCTGGCAAATGTGACAGATTCAACAATAAATAATAGATTTTGTACAAGCTAAGCTAAGGATTAGTGACACACTGTGTTAAATCACTTATTTACGTAATATGCCCCATTTAATAAAAATGTAGACAGTAATTTATTACCTAAAAACATTGCTGTCAATTCCATATTTTGAAAGGAGCTTTATAGGTCGTTCCAGATGCCTTGGAGCAAATCTAGCTCGACCAATATTTGCAGGAACGCGCCCAAGACAAAAGCATCAGAGCCAATAACAGCACAGATAATATAAAAGTTACCACCACAGACCAATTATAAGAAATAATCATAGACTTTCATCTATGGACTGGAAATACCTACAAAATAAACGTGTATACCTACTTTCCAAAAGGGCAAGTCAAATGGCTGCGATCTGAGTTGCTCTCTTGAAATAACGTTTTTATCGATATCGATAAATTATGATATGACACATTGAATAAAAATCCCACATGGAGGTATTAATTAATATATTTTCAGAATCAGAACACACCAGTATACAGGTCAGGGTATCCTTGGCCAACAAAGAATATCTACGTACCTACTCCTATTATTGTATGATAAATATGACAGTATAAAATATTCTGATAGCACAGAAACCTAATGAACGCGCACACGGAATTGAGCCACATAAATGGCTCAAACATGTAATGGACGCGAAAGCTGTTAAAATTAATGTTAATATTAATACATTATAATTTCAGGCGGCCATGGCACGTGGAGTTTGATTAGCATATTATTTAGTCAGTTTAGGGTATCGGTAAACTTTCTGTTAATTAATACCGAATTAAGATGGTATAGTGCCCTGTAAAACGCCTAATGAGTGGCACACCCTATCGATATCGAAATGAGGTAATAGTACGCTGCTCATTCAGCGCATTTGTTCCCTTTGTCGCTTCTTATAACTTATTTCAATATGACTGATTTCAAATTTCTGGCATGAATTTGTACTCTGGTTATTTAATCTTCTAATAGAAGTTGCGAGAGTAAAAAAGAATCATACATGAATGATACGTTTATTAAATAATATATTCTCAAAATTTATATTCCTTCTTTATTTATATTCCTATTATTTTATTATAAATGAAGAATATACAAAATTATCAGACATAATTATAAAAAAAATAAACTACGCACAATAAATGTTTTCACCCAAATCTACTGTTGCCTACACACCTGCCTGTCATGATATAACTTTTTCACTTTGCCATATTTGAGTTGAAAATATAGGTAACTATGTTATTAATAGGACATCATCATCACAACATCCTGCATTTTATGGACATTAGTATCTCCAGGAACAACAAAGCAATATGGTCTAATTGCCTTACTTTATATAAAATGTTTGCCAATTGCAATAGCCGAAGCTGTAAAATAGAATGCTGCTACCATCAATGTGGTCATCGCTTACCAACACTTTTCCACCCCACAGTATTCATTAATAATAAAATAAAAAAATAAGACTTTATTTTCCATATATCAAATAAAATTTTAAATGTGGATTCTTATTTACGAATCATATAATTATGTATTCAAAATATTACGATTTTAATCTAAATCTCCTCCAGTTTCTTCCATTTGTCCCTGTCCTTTGTAATATTCTGCCAGTCATTTCCTGCTGTATCTTTTAAGTCGTCAGCCCATCTTCTCTTCGGTCTGCCTACTCTTCTTTTCCCTTTTGGCCCTTTCCACTCTGTGGTTTTGCTCGTCTGCCTACCGTCTTTGCATCGTGATATGTGGCCAGTCCATTGGCATTTCAATTTTAAAGCTTGTGTGAGTGCATCAGTTACCTTGGTCTTATGTCTAATAGCTGTACTTCTAATTTTTTGTATTTTCCTTATGTTCAGTACACTTCTCTCCATGGCTCTTTGTGTTGTTTCTATTTTTTGTTTAGGTTTTGCCGTAAATACCCAAGTTTGGCAACCATATAGCAAGCAGGGCAGTATGCAGGTATCTATTACAATTTTCATCATTTTGGTCGCTTAAAGAAATCTTAAAAGGAGACTACCCGATGAACATGAAGACATTAATAGGTATATGATATTTTTTTATTATCTTCCCATTGAATTTGTATTAGGTGTATGTTCACTTTTTTGTATGATAGAAGCAGCAGACTCCGGCACTGAGGTCTAAAAAAAAAGATGTTAATGAACTAATATTTTCAGATTTGCAATAATAAGCAGTTAGGGTCGCGCTGCTGCTGGCAGAATGCGTTTGATAGTTCGTGTTTGTGTTTTCGTCGTAGCTTTTTAATTGCTAAAATATACAATTAAATTTATTTTTTTTCCGGCGGTATGCCTTTATTAAACAAAATACTATGAACTATATACAACACTACAGCTACTACAATTAAAGCATTTAGACAATCTATAAGTCATAGCAGACTCATAGGCAGTCCAAATGCTTATAGACATTATAAATATTTATAGACATTCAAATGCCCGTCCAACACAATATTAAGCAATCATAACCAACGTCATTTTTAGGGGGAAAAAAATTATTACGAACTATCAAACGCATTGTTTCAGCAGCCGCACTATAGATGCAATTTTTACCTCTTCATAATGCAACATCTGAGTATTCTCACACAAAATTGGTCTATTTTGTCTCTCTTCAGAATTATGTTCTTTGCAGCTCTGAAATAAATAAAAACATATGAATATTATTACGAAATAAGTAAATATAATTGAAATTTATGAAGCATACAAAAATATTTTTAAATCTCCGAATTTTACTTATATATGTTTTTTAGAAAACTAAAAAATTACTCGTTTCTAGCACAATCAATAGGTTTCTTAACGGTATCTAGGTACCTATGTCGTACTATCAGAATAAGTTTAGAATCAGAATAATTACTCATATTTTAGATACTAAGGATGTGACATTGAATAAAAATAATCGACATTTTGAATAATTGGTAATATAATATTGTTATCGAATATTCACAATAAACTTTATATGGATTCATAAAAATAGTGTAATTGAATTGTCATTTCAATCAAATAATAAAAGTAACGTGCGTAGAAATTAGCTCTTACATATCTCCTCACATTGTATTTTTTCATGAACGCCTGCTAAGCGAATAAGCTTACAAAAATACAACGAAACATTTCTATTTCCATTCATTTCCTCCTACCCCTTAAGACACGATTCGGAAATATTTGTGCTTGGTGTATAATGTTGATCCAAAGATGTTTTGTGGACTAGAAATTGAATAAAATTAAACATCTGGAAAATGCTGTTCCTCATCCACTGGGGAGCAGTTGCTTGCCCACAAACGCAGGCCAAACCTCTGGGAGAACGCTCCTTTCCCGTCTTGTAGGTTTCCCTAGAACGCTGGACATACCTCGTTAGGAGGAACCCTTATGGAGAGCGCTGGCTGTGTCTACAGCCTACGCCCCAGGTTTTCCACGCCTCACGAAGCGGAAGAGCGAGGATCTCTCACTTTAACTGCGTGCTATGGAGACAAAAAGTTCCTGGATTATTGAATCCAGAAAAAAGTATCTTTACCGTTCTAATATTAATTTGCTTAAGTATGAACCTAATTAATTAATAAATATTTCATTTGCAAAAGAAAGCTTTATCTAGATACATTATATAAATGAAAAACTAAAGACGTCTTTTACATTGATAATCTTGATGCATGTTACAAAAAAATTTAGGTAATAGCTGATTTACAAACTAGGTTTCCCCATATCATGAATATCAGTAATTCCCTTCCCTACTTAATTAAAAAAAAACAATGAAAGAAATAAAACTGTTTGTGGAGTTATTCAAAATAACAGATACAGTAATCCTATCCTTATATTACTATGAATGTATATCAGTACTATTATTAATATTATAAATGCGAAAGTAACTCTGTCTGTCTGTCTGTTACGCTTTCACGCCAAAACTACTTGACCGATTTGAATGAAATTTGGCATGGAAATAGTTTGAGACCCGGGGAAAAAACATAGGATAGTTTTTATCCAACTGCGCAAAAAGAGGTTAATGTTTTTGCGCGTTAACCGACATACGGTTACGGTTACGCGGGTGGTGCCGCGCCCGGAGAGCTAGTAATATATAATTTAATCGAATCATAATTTGGTATAATTAACTCATATTTTAGATACTTAATACTACTAACTACTACAAACAGAAAAGCATCAAGGTAAAAGTAAAAATATAACTACTGAAAACGGCATAATAATTGTTTAGCAAACAAACTAAGTACTAGCTTCGATGACTCATGCTTGTGTGGGCTATAGACGAGGATACGTAAGCCACTATGCGTAGGTGTACGTATAGCTGTATAACATTACGAAAGATAAGAAAAGAATTGTGACTATTCAGTAAT
This sequence comes from Plagodis dolabraria, assembly GCA_963854805.1. Taxonomy (NCBI): domain Eukaryota; kingdom Metazoa; phylum Arthropoda; class Insecta; order Lepidoptera; family Geometridae; genus Plagodis; species Plagodis dolabraria. Next base: position 6,466,430 of record OY978459.1, on the reverse strand, counting down.
GTGTTGCTGGCTGTGAATATCTGTTCACAGCTAAAAGGATTATTATTGTGTACCATGACTGTAAGTAAATTAATAATGGCTGCCAAATTACAACTAAATAAATAAAAATAACAATATTTAATAGCATACAGTAACAAAGATATGAAAATGACTATGTGTATTGTAATACACAATGTCGTCATATGGTAAGCGTATGAGGAGGAGGGAAACAGCAGGTCTAGACTTCTTTCTTTTAGTTATTTTTGATTCTGAATCAACACTCTGCGTTGATTTTGTGGGCGAGCGATGCATCTTATCGGAGTATCACACGTGGAAAACTTACTTGAAACTTATACACTCAAAATTTAGTAGTGAGTATTAAGTAAACCAATTGACCGTCGTCAGCAAGAAGAATATTTGCAAGTTGGTGTGTAACTGGATACGTTGATAGTCGTTGCTCACTTTTAAAGATCAAGTTTTTGTTGATGAACTTACGATTATATGAGCAATGTCACCTTGCTAAAAAGTGAACGAATATTAATTAAATTAGCGCCATCTATTCAGTTAGCTGCAAAATGGAATTATCTATCGGTTCTCAATACGATCTCACTGTTGGAGCTGAACCACTGCACGGCAGACCTGCTGCTGGGCATAAACTCGTTTACTAGCGGACCGGAGATAAGTCCTACAACAAGGAAGCTTGCTAATTGCCATACCTGTCTGAGATCCACGACCCCTTTTCTCTCTAATATATTTCAAAATCTGTTCCTCTCTTGTTTCTTTCATGCTCCCTACTACCAACCTTAGGTAGGCAGGTGACAGCGACACAATTAAACTCCAAACTACGTAAATATGCAGACAAAACCTGCCTCACAAGCACACAACAACTAGTGATCACGTTCACACTTTATATAATCACTGCTTATTATACTAACTGATTTAGATCGTAACCTTGATATGTTCGTTCATACTTCGTACATTCGTTGGTCATCAATAATGCTTTTTCCCAGTGTATTTTTTTATATCAGCCAGAAACCTTTATCGCAACACACTTCACAACTTACCCTCATTAGCATGTCAGCAACTTAGTTATCTTACTTGTAGCACTTAACCTTTTATATTTTTATTCATTCCTTAATTTAAGGAGCATGTTCGCTACGTCAAATAGTTAACGTAAAAGCCTAATTAGCAAATACCTTAATATATATACACTCTTTTGCAAAAAAACGGGCACCTAAGGAAATTCACGTTCTAAGGTCGATTTTAGTTATTTAAATGAAATTTCTTTCTTTGTCGTAGTCTGTATACTTATAATCGTGTAAATTAATGCGCGTGAAGTGAATTCGAGCAATTAAAAGAAAAAAAGAGATGGATTCTTTAAAATCGATGTACACGCCCAAACAATAAGAAGTGGTCGGCAATAAAGACAAGTTTTTTTAAAACTTTTTTAATAAAATAGAGTTTTTACATACCTAATAACGAGTGTGACCTCCTCTTGCCAAAATCACAGCTTGAATCCTTCTGGGCATGCTTTCCACGATGTTTTTAACTACGTTTTAAGGAATACTTTGAAGCGCTCGTAGCGAAGTTTGCTTAACCATTCTGAATCGATCAGCAAAGTTAAGCAACGTTCGCCGCGGTCATGACTTGGATGGGTGACCGCTGGTGACATTACTACTGAGCGCTTCCGTGCTTCGGAGGGCACGTTAAGCCGTCGGTCCCGGTTGTTGTCTTAGGATGGCAGTCGTTACAGCATGGTGGTAGGGCACTTTGCGAATGCCCGCCTGGCTAGCTACCACCCTCAAGTTGAAAATCTGTCGCCAAGCACCTAACGGTGTGGTCCGGCAGCTGTCCTTGAGAGCCAGTAATTCTAGGTTAGCCTGAACAACATCTTCGACCACATCATCACTTACCATCAGGTGAGATAGTGGTCAAAGGCTAACCTATCAAGCATAAAAAAAAAAAAAAAAAAAAAAAAAAAATACGTTCCCACCCTTCTGCAATGACTCTTATTAGCTCACTGATGTTTTGTGGAGCAGGTTGCACCGATCTTACCCGTCTCTTTAGAACATCCCACACATGCTCAATTGGATTGAGGTCAGGACTTCGAGCTGGCCAATCTAAACGACGGATCCCAACTTCTTGCATGTACGCTTCCACGTCGCCTGAACGGTGCGGGCGAGCATTATCGTCCATAAAAATGGAATCTTCCCCAAGTGCAGTCAATGTGGGTTGTGCATATGGAATTAGGACTTCCATTATGTACCGGTGTGCATTTAATGTTCCATTTTCTATGAAAACTAACTCCGTACGCTCCGTCGAATTAATTGCTGCCCAAAACATAATGGAGCCTCCACCATAAGGAGTGATTTCTTCGAAACACACTTCCGCGTAGCGCTCCCGTGGTCTTCGCAGCACTCGCCGGCGTCGGTCCTATCCACACAAAGAGATTGTAGCTTCATCAGAAAATAATACATTATTCCAGTCCTCCAGAGTCCATGAAACACAGTTCCGAGCAAACTGAAGTCGAGCAAAACGGTGCTCACGGAGTTACGTACGGAGTGCTTCAAGGCTCTTCTTCAGGTCCACACTTGACGCCCTACGATTACGCAACGCCTGACTCACCAAAAAGCGGTCATCTCTTGGTTCTGTGCATCGTTTTCTTCCCGAACCGGGTCTTCTTTTGACCGAACCAGTCTCTTGATACCGTTGCCAAGTTCTCTGGACAGTTGAACGACTCACATTTAGCCGCTGAGAAACGTAAGTTTGCGAACAACCTTCTTCAAGTAGGGCTATAATTTTACCGGCCCTTATCGCTTTATCACTCATATCAAAAAGTGGTATTTTATGTAAAAAGAAAGATTAAATTGTTTAATTTGCAGAAAATATCCAAAAAGTTTTAAAATATCGTAATCAGTTAAAAATCGTTTCAGCAATTCGCGCCATTAGTAAAGCAATTTTAGAATAATCCCCAATAATCATTATTTTTCTTTTAATAATTTCAAATTTTATATTTGGAACGTATAGAATCATGCCAGGATGCTTCAAAAAACATGCCAATACATCGTCAAAATGTGTATATATATGAAGATCCAGGATGGCCTACAGGCCCTTCACCAGAACGCATCTTCTAATTATGTGATAGGTATGTGGGCGCGGAAATAGAAATGAATGACTTCAGATCACAATCGACGTATTTTACTTAGCATTCACAGAAATCACGATGTAATTGGGTAATTAGCGATCACTACTATACGAAATCAACTCAATTAAATCTTGAAATCTTGAATTCAATTATGCGTCTAAGTATATATATAATATATACTTAGCCGCATAATTGATGAACCGTTAAGTTTACCTGCCACTGACCAATCGTTCATTCTCACTTCTCAACATAAATTGTGACAATGCAGCTTACAGACAGAGGCAATAAAAATTTGAAGTTGAAACTTTGAGTTTGACGCCATCTATTGAAATTGGATTGATTACATCAACAATGGAAACACAAAAGGATCAAAATATTACTATCAAATACACCTAACATCGGAGCGTAGATCATGTACATAACATTACTTTTTATTTCACTTCAAAGCAGGCAGTATTTTCAAAGTTATAGCGAGAAGAAGTTTAAGCCCTTTTTGAATTTCTGAGATTACGCGGGCTCATGCTATGACGTCACACTCCGCCCCGTTCGGCCCGCAAGCGCGACAAGGTGCAGTGCTCGGTCCGGTGATACGCACGTCTCGTTTATTTTTTTTCGCTTAATTGCGAGTTTATACCGAATACAATTAAGTGGAACTGTAGTAGTAACTAAAGTGTTTAGAATGGAAGAAGGATTTCTAATAGGTCAGATGGTCTGCCAAGAGTGGTTAGTTTGATGCACAGTATCAGGATTTTATATGTATGTTCTAAGTAAGCACTACCTACTCTCGGGTAAGTATTTGTTCAAACTTAAACCTAACTGACACTATGTGTCTTTCATTTAGTACATATTATGGGCGGTGATAAAAAAATTCTCGGTAGGTACTCGCAATCAACATCTCGAGGTTGACGATGACGGTCACTTGTCCTGACGCGAGTTTGTGTTTTTTAGTCATCACAAAATATTTTAACCATTAAGTGAGAACATACTTAATGAATAAATATGCTTATTGCAATGATGGCTCAAATTAAAATTAAAATTCATTTATTTGTCAGAATGCAGGTTATCAAGTTGTAACATGGTTGAAAAAGGTAATTCCGAGGTACATTCTCGCCTATATAAGGCATGCAAATATTAACAACACAATAAAGGGTTCGTTAAACATAATAATATAGTCCTTTTTTTTTTAATTATACAAAAATAAGAAACAAGTAATAAAATAAGTCAACAGTACAATCAAAATAAATATTTCAGATTAACAATTCAAATAATGTTTAAAAATTACAATACAATGTCATAATTTTAAGTATAATTTTCTATCATCTAGGAATTCATTTATACTATAGTAACATTTGTCAATGAGTAATGTCTTCAAATTATGTTTAAACTTCGATATATTACACGCTTTTAATGCTTCTGGTACTTTATTATAAATTTTAGGAGCCATACAAAATACACTTTTGTGCATTAGTGTCGTATGGGACATTCTGATGCACAACTGAGATTTATTTCTAAAGTTTAACTTGTGTCCATCTCTTACCGATTTAAAGTAATCTAGGTTATTTTTAACAAAAAGTGCGGTTTCATATATGTACATGCATGGTAATGTCAGAATTTTAAGTTCTTTGAAGTGTGGTTTACAACTATCTGTAGATTTAAGATTTATTATTGCTCTAATGCACCTCTTCTGGGCCAGAAATACCTTTTCCTTATTAGTTGAGTTTGCCCAGAAGATTACTCCATACCTTAAAAGTGAAGCAACGCTCCCATGATAGGCTGTTAATGCTGTATCCCTATTGACAACTTTGGATAGATGGTGTAAGGCATAGGCCATGCTATTGACCCGCTTGGTTAAGTCGTCTGTGTGATACTTCCACGTGAGTTGTCTGTCAATATGCAGTCCTAGGAATTTTGTGACCTGTATTTTATTTATAATTTGATTTAAATAGTGTATGTCAAAGTCTGATTTAGATGTCCTTTGATTAAAATGCATAATATTGGTTTTATTTAAGTTAATTTTTAAATTATGTATTGTTAACCAGTTTATTATGTTATATACTGTAGAATTAATGTCAGTTATGTAGTCAGTAAATTGCTTTTTAATGATGATAGTACTATCGTCAGCAAACAGTACCATGGGGTGTGTTGTGCAGTTTGGTAAGTCGTTTATGTAGCATAGAAAGAGTAAGGGTCCTAACACACTCCCTTGAGGTACTCCGTACTGAACTATAAGTGGCTCAGATAGATATATGACCTCACATTTTTTTTGCATATTAATTCTTCTAACTTCCGTTTTTTGTACCCTATTCGACAGGTATGATTTCATGAGATCTAAGACGTTTCCTCTTATTCCGTAGCATTCTAATTTATGACATAATATATTATGGTCAACACAATCAAAGGCCTTAGTCATATCCATGTAAATTGAACATACAGGATTTTTTCTGTCTACATTTTCCATTACGCTGTTTAGGAAATCGAAGACGGCCATATTAATAGACATCCCTTTTCTGAAGCCTTTTTGATTCGAAGTTAAAATATTGTTAATATCTAAAAAGTTGTATATAGCATCATAAAGTAACTTCTCAAACACCTTTGCAAAGCTCAGTGGTATTGGCTATGGACTGCCGCGCAGCATGTCCATGGTTCGAATCCCGCCGCGGGCTTGTGCTTCGACGCATGGTGGAAGGGAATTTCTGCGAATGCCCGCCTGGCCAGCGACCACCCTCAAGTAGAAAATCTGTCGCCAAGCACCTAACGGTGTGTTCCGCAGTCTTTGAGAGCCAGTGAAATTGCAGTCACATGAAACTTAGCAACTGTGTCCCAAGGTGACGGGCGCAGTGCAATTCGTGTTTTATGACGAAATGCATCTGTTATTAGCAGAGGTTAGACCGCTTAACATCAGGTGGGCCTCGAGCTTGTTCCGTCACTATAACAAAAAAAACATAATCAAAATTATAGAGCCTTTCAGTATGCGAGCACTTTACATATCTCTTAATAAGTTAGTATTTCGTCAGGACTCTTTCATGGGTATGGACTAGGTAGTAGGCAAGATACCTATTTAAATAATCAAAAGTTGACAACTAGGTACCTAGGTTAAGTAGATCAAATATGGCAAGGATAAGAGGACTAACATCGAAATGGTCTTCACAGCAGTGCAGCAGTTTTGAAGTAGTGATAGCTAAGAAATGCTGCGCAGCGGGTCCATGGTTTGAATCCCGCCGCGGGATTGATCTTCTTCACCGCATTGGGGAAGGACATTTTGGGTTGGTCGCTAGCCAGGCGGGCATTCGCAAGTTAATAAGTAGAAAATCTGTCGCCAATCACCTAACGGTGTGTTTAGGCAGCAGTCTTTGAGAGCTAGTGAAATTACAGGCACATGAGACTTAACAGCTATGTCCCAAGGTGACGGACGCAGTGCAATTCGTGACTTGTGACGAAATGCACTTTTATAGGCAGAGGTTAGTCCATTTAACATCATCAGGTGGGCCTCGAGCTTGTTCCGTCATATTTTTAGGGTTCCGTACCATACCGTAGGGTTTTGTCCATTTATACCGCAGATAACTGCATACATAATTTTGATTTGCAACTGCGCAGCAGCTTGCGAACGAGAGCGGGACTGTTGAATGACCGAGGGTGTGACGTCATCGGCTAGTAAGCGCACGCCAGCGTTTTTAAAAACCGTCAGCCGGAAATACGCACTTTGATCGTTAATATGTCAGCCATTTTTTAAGATATTAAATAGTAAAAACAGTTTCTCGTAATTTTCTGTAGATTTATTTGGCATGTAAAGTAAAAAAAAATTGTCAGACCCATTGGCAGCTTGAAAAATTTTGAGATATGTTTATATTTCTATCGATTTTATTTTATAGATAATCGATGTTTTTAGACTCTACTATTTATTCACAACCCTGTGACAAACTACAAAACAAACAAGTACTACATAATGGCAAAAAAATATTGTAGTCATCGCAAATGATTCATGTTTAGTGCGTATTGTAAATAAATAAATCTCCGACGCGCTATTTCGCATATGAGTTTAATTTAGTCTTGCATTGTACGTGTACAGAAATGAACGTTTAACATTTCATAATGGCTCGTTACAAATTAGCTTTTATATTTATTCAAGTTTGTATTTCCTTTACATTTTGTGAAATAGATTTCCAGACGAAAACCAAATTAGCAACTGGTTTTATTGACTTTTACAATAGTTTGCCCAATGAGATTTACACATGCGACGAGAGTTTCTTGCAAAGTGCGCAGCAAACTGTAAGTTTATTTTCTAAAATTTATTAGTGCATGAATTGTACTGATATAATATATTTGGCGATAACTGGATGAAGTAAAGGTTATCGGATGTGTAGACTCAAACAAACGGACCTCTGACATTACTAGTTACTATCATCACCACAACAAAGTTTATAAATTTTATATAATAATTAGTTTTAGACGGTTATGAATTTTATAGTTTGTTTCAATTTGAACCCACGAACTGATTTGGGAATTTGTTTAAAAATATTATTCATGTAACATACATGCTCACTCAAGTAAGTTACACATGTGTGTAACCATTTATACTATCATGCGAAAAGGTTTTAACTATCTTGGCACTGTATGGTTTTAATGTTACGGTAACAGCTGTGTCATTTAATGTAAAAATGTTTGCAGGACATTATAAACGCTTTTGATATCAATATCGGCCTAAAAGTTTCTGAAAAACACAACCCTGAAATCACAAAGTACCTAAAATGTACTGCAAGAGTAGCAGATATATATTTTGGTGTGGCTGTTATGAAGCATCACTGCCAAGATGATACAAACCCGGCTCAGAATCCTACAACCATAGAAGAAAAAGTTCATGAAACCCAAACAGCTGAGGAGACTCCATTTGCCCGTAAACCCATTCACCTGGACAATGAGGGACAGACAGACACATCTGTAAGTATCTAAACACTTTTTAAGGAATTAATAATTTTATAACAAGACATTTTTTATGGTTCCGTACAAACAGTATCATATTACTAAGACTCCACTGTCTGTCTGTCACCAAGCTGTATCTCATGAACCATGATTGCTAGATAGACAACAACAAGTCTAACTCTTACTTGGCCAAATTTTTTTCTGTTGATTCGGCAAGTTTTTAATTTTAAAGGAGATAGTTTGTGTCTGTATGATATTCAGGTGAGTGTGTGCTAATTATTGGATGTTATAGAAATATCTCATCAGATTTTGATAAAATTTAGAATGTTTATACTAAAAATGTAGAAAAATATTGTGAGATTGAATGTAATTAAAAAAAATATATTAATAAAGACTATTAATGTTTTCTATTAACTGGTTTAGGTGGACTATGCAAATACGCACACCTGTTGCACATGCATCTATTACCGCATCTACCTCCCAAGATCGATGTTATACAAAGCGATAACCAATATTAATAATTTATAAAATAAATTTAAAAGAATGACAAGTGACACTTTTGCCTAACTTATCAAACTAGTTGTTGATAGAGGGTACTTGTCATTGATAGTAATACCGTTGTTCAGTAGTCTATTACCATGCAAAGGTTTTGCTCACTGGAGGCATCCATCTTGTCACTCTCCAATAAATTGTCTAATCTTAATCTCTATAGATCAGTAATTTAATTCAAACAATTCTTTGAATATTTTCACAGCTGATGTTTAGGGTTTGATTAGTGTAAAAGCTGAAAATAATAATCACTTAAGAGCTGAATATAAGTAAAAACCCAGAATTTATGTGACATAAGATAATTTTTGACATGAACACACATATCAAAGAATCATATGCCTATGATAAGCAATGGTTTAACACCTTTGATGTTTGTGTAAAAGCCGACGCCGTAAGATGCTGGCCACAACGACTAGGGTTGTCAGTTTTCTGTGATGTGACTAAAATACCTAAAATGTTAATATGAAATGCTTGATGTTTTACACATAATTATATCATAGACCCAAAAATAAACTATGGAATCAATAAATCAATGAAAATGTGTCTACCATATTGGATTTTAAAACTGATATTATATGCATATTCAGCAACCTGAAAAATCTCAAAAGTGACTAATTTCTCCTCACACGAAACACAAAGGCTGTCTACGAGATCTGCAAACATAACATTGCATGCCCACTGGGTATGTGGCAGAGAACAATTTGAATAGTTTAGCAATAAAATCAGCCACACCACCTGTAACATAACATTCAATGATATTATGGTTTTAGATTTTTTTGAAGTGTGTAAACACACTCTGATGTCACGCGAGGCCATCACCCCATATGTTAATATCATGTATATATATTATACTAATGATTTTTTTATTTCTATTTTGTTATGAAGCATCACGGCCAAGATGATACAAACCCGGCTCAGGATTCTACAATCAATGAAGAAAAAGTTCAAGAAACCCAGGTAGCCGTTGAGACTCCATTTGTCCGCAAACCCATTCATCTCGACAATGAGGTTCAGACAGACCCATCTGTGAGTACCTAAACACTTATATTAATTTACTGTATCAGCCGGATTTTCCACTGCTGAATTTAGTCTCCCCCATTATAGGGGGGTTTGCCATAACCCCCACGCTTGGCAGGCGTCTTGGGGATCACAGTGTCATCAGTTCAGTATTAGTGCCCCAGAAAGCGCTGCTGGGCAACCTTCTGGTGTGTTACCCTTGGTTGCTTCTTACGACACCCACGGTTAGAGATTTGACTTTCTAGCCCGGCACCTCGTGGGAAAGTATATTAATTTGGCAAGTTTTATTTATAAATTTGATTCTTTGTGTGTATGTTTGTTGTGAGTGAAATCCCTATATAACCTACTTAAAGACCTTGGCCTGCCAAGAACGGTAACTTCCATCCTAGAATGTATATATAGAAGGCGGCTTATGAAGTACATAGGATCTGGCGAAATCTAGTTAGGCAGGGGTGGAGGCTTGAGCGGTGAAGGGGAGCATTGATGTTATCGTCAAAGGGCCCTTAGCCCTACTCTTGGGTTCCCAGGCCCCTCTAGCCTCTTCCTCTGCAACGCTATGAACCCAGCACCCGCACGGTGAATCCATGGAATGCTAAGTAATTTGTCTCAAAATGTAGAGTATAATATTATATAGTCTACATTTACACAATGTTATATGGATACATGTAGTTTACTTAAATAAAAATTTATCCTAAATTAATCTTATAGTAGTACAGAGTTCCTAGAAAAATATTCAATGATTGAATAGAATATTAGAAAGATTCTATTGTTAAATTTTTATACAGTTATAAAAAGCAGTACCCAAGGTAACAAGATAAAACTAAATTCCATTTGGACAGAGTCACTGCAGGTAAAAGTTACCAATCTTCTCTCAGTCATTCTTAAGAAATGTATGAAAATAATGACAGATAATCAGTTACTGTACTATACCCCTACAATGTTTATTATTTTTTATTATTTAGAAGGTTGTTACAGTGGTCGCAACAACCTTACCTTGACGCGACCGATCGGATGCGATCATTTCTAAGCGACAAATCAATTAACCAATCCAATTGCATTTCTAAGATTGAGCGTGTTTTATTGATTGTAAACTTGATGAGTCCGAAATCATAGCTTTAACTGTATGAGGGTTACATTTCTTTACATATTTTATTTGTAGCTCATAGAATCTTTCTAGGTCATATGTCCTTAAATTTAAAATATATTTTAAATTTATATTCTATGTACAAAGTATTTGGGTTCTACTCTTTTACTGTAAGTACGTATGGCCACTTGAACAAACTGTAACAGTAGGTACATTATAATGATACTAGTAAGATAAGCGTAAGTTGGTAATTAACTCATGACACTCAAAACTGGGTTTTAGTTATGTTTGTCACTTGGCCGTTTTGTTTTATTTTCTCCTATTTTAGAATTTGTAATTACACCAAGTTTGACGCTTATCGAACTCGGTGTACAGGTCAGAGTGCATTTTCTTGACCAACTTAAGGACATATACCCGCCAGGCAAAGCGTGAACTTTTATATAATCTCAACTTGTTATTAAAAAAAAACTCGCATGTAAATATAGTGTATTAATAGACCTATCGTTTCTGGCTTAAATCCTTTTTCTTTTGGACTAATAATTTTTTTTTTTATTATATAGCTTTTAGTATATAGCACTCGTTTTTAGGAGTTTGAGCCAGTTATTCGTAGCTCCAGATTTATTTTAAAAGTATAGTACACATGTATAAATAACTTCCCAATATAGAAAGTTCATTATATTCCCCATGTTTGTGGTGCAATAGAAATATTAAAAACATGCTTATTTTTCTTGAAAGAGATGCTTAAAGTTGGGTCTTTTTTGTATCTAAAATTACGAGTTTTTGAGCTAGTGTATTTTCAAAACTCTATAATTTAATAAAAATCTGATGCACCACAAATCTAGATATTAGGGTAGTGATTACGTAGGTAAAAAAATCATTGAGTTTTATTCGCTATTATTAAAATGAGATTGGAGCTGTGTTTTGTATCGGGGCGTTCGTCTAAAATATACTCTTAACTATCGGAATCTACGAACTGGACGAAGTTCTTTGTATTCCGAGAGTTAAGTTCACTAGAGTGGGACGACAAAAACAATGCCACATGCGCTAGGGATTCTGGCACTCGTCCCAAAACTATTTACGCCGGCAAAAGTACAATGCGGGGGCGAACAACACGTGCGTTTCGCCACGCGACCTCTGGAGAACCAACTGTGGCGGAAAGTACAACAACCCTCGCTGCCCTGTGTTCCGTGAGGCGGCGCGGGCGTCGAAAAAATGGGTTGGGACAACACAACTAACCTCCACCCAATAGCAATGAGGCAGCGTGAGCGTTGATAAGGTTTCGTAACGGAGCCCCCTATTTTTTTTCTAGTAGTCGATCCTTTGACCGTTATCTCACCTGATGGTCAGTTATGATGTGGTCGAAGATGTTGTTCAGTTAACCTATAATTACTGGCTCTTAAGGACAGCTTAATTATGAATTTCCGCTAAGTCACACCTGAATCTATTAACGGTGAGGGATGATATTGTACTCTCAACCTTAATTTGATGGGTACACTTTATATTTTAGCTTGAGGTGAATAAAAAACCACTGCAAGGAATCACTACATTGAATTAAGATGAAAGTTTTATAAAGTATATTTCGACATAATAGGGATGTTGACAAAAAAAATACCTCGACCCTTATGTAGATTATTGAATAAAACACGTATTTTTTTTATTAAAATTCGGACTAATTAGATTCTAATTTTTTTACCTTGTCTACTTTTATTAGATTTTTAATGTATCACACACATGTATCGAAAAGGTACTATTACAAATAAAAGTTATATAGCAAAGCGAGCATTCGCAAAATGCCCTACCACCATCAAATGCATCTATAAGGAGACTCCTGTCATCTGCCTGTCCATTCGTACCTATGTTACTGGTCTCTAGGTCTTAAACAGAGTGACATTTGGACGGATCGACAGGTGTGGGGAATCCTAAAATAAATCAATTCCTCAATTATTATATTAAATATCCCACATAAATTATACATGAAGAATACATTACACCATTGTTATATGTACCTACCTTTTTGCTATTTTTTTTGCAATACAGCCAAAATGTACAAAGTTGAATGTATTGAGAGTATAATAATATTATGTATTAGATACATAAATACATTTGTTTATGTTTCAATGTCAAAAAGGGTGAGCGACAACTGTTTATGAATTATCTTTCATCGTGCCACAGCTCCGAGAAGTGAATTTTTTACAATTCTATCAGTTATTTAATAAGCTCTGCTTCATTTTTCCTCTCATCTTCAGACGTCACAAGTAGTAAGTTAAATATTTTGATATTTAATCACTCATAAAGGCATTTTTATCTTACATTTACCGTACCAAAAAGTCGCCGCGGTGCGGTGCAGAAAAAAAAAACGGGAACAGCGATTCTGATCCTTAAACTGTCAGTTGTTCGGTGTAAGACTGTAAGTGATTGATAAAAAATATGGTCAAGATAATGTCGAGTCATGATAAGAGAAGTGTTTCGTAGCTGTTGGTAGGTACCTAAGAACAAAGGATGACTCACGCTAGACCGTGTCGGGTCCGAGCCGAGTGTCGGCCGGAGCACGGTCAACTAATATTACGTATATTAGGTATGGACACACGCTATACCGAGCGGCAACCGAGTGACGGCCGAGCAACGGACAACGCTCGGAAACAACTCGGTCCCGCCTCGGCTCGGCCACGGCTCGTTGCATGAATACAGTGCCGCCGAGCTGCGCCCGAGCAGTCGTAGTGGTGCTATGCAAGTGAACTGTCGTTTTCGTTCGACATTGAAAAATGAACAACGAACGTTTGATTGAAGCTGTGAGGAAGTATCCAGCATTATATGATACTAGCTTTCTGGGCGCGGCTCTGCCCGCGCGTATGTCGGTTATCGCGCGAAAACATTAACCTCTTTTTGCGCAGTCAGATAAAAACTATCCTATGTTTTTTCCCGGGTCTCAAACTATCTCCATACCAAATTTCATTCAAATCGGTCCAGTAGTTTTGGCGTGAAAGCGTAACAGACAGACAGACAGACAGAGTTACTTTCGCATTTATAATATTAGTACTGATGAGCGATGGCAAATATATGGACTCCAATTATAAGTCTTCATTATGGGTCATAGATTAACAAATTCTCCTTTCTCTTGTCGTTCTCTCCAAAGTGGATGCACACTCTATTTCCTTGGAGTTGAAATGTTTCAGATTCTTCATCGTCCAGTGCGATCGCGATAGCCGCTAATTCCAGATCGTCAAAATTCAACATGATTGTAGTCTAGTTACGTCACTATTTTTGCTCGGGCGAGTATACTGCATCACGGCGCATCGGTCATTGCTCGGTCGAGGCCCGTCTTTGTAATTACAGGTACGGGACCAGCTCGGTGACCGTGCTACGGCCGACACTCGGCTCGGACCCGACACGGTCTAGCGTCATAGTTTTCTACTATACTAGCGTGAGTCATCATTTTATACCCAAGGCGTAAGGTCGGTGCGACTTTCTCGAATATACTTATACCTCTACTTTAGTGGGCTACCGTGGGGTGCCATTTGACCCCAACCATCTCTACCCGTGGGTGTCGTAAGAGGCGACTCAGTGTATCACACCAGAAGGTGGGCAGCAGCACTTTCTGAGAAACTGATAACTCACACTGCGATCCCCAAGCCGCCTGCCAAGCGTGGGGATTATGGCAAACCCCCCCATATTGGAGAAGGCTGTATTCAGCAGTGGACTATCCGGCTAATACAGTACAGTAATGTTGGTGGGCTATATCGCAACAAATATTAGACTTTATAGTCTAGTGATGATCATTTAATTAACCATTATTTCAGTTTGCGTATGAGTATTTTGAATTATATCAGAGTTTTGGATAAAATGTTTCAGAACTCACACAATATCAAAATAAAATAATTAAAAATTGATAATTCGGACTTGCAAGATTTAGAAAAAACTATATTAGGAACCTCATTTGATTCGGTTATAATAGCACCAAATTTCAACGGTGTACGAGTTATAGCACTATATATACAAGGTTATTGGTAAATCGACCCATTTCTGCTAGAAGGGTGTGGGGGAGGTTATCATATCACCGATGAGTTAAAACATTATGTCCCTAAGCAGAATTTGACTATTTCTGAAGAAAAAATAATTCAGTTTTTTTTTAATTTCTTGAGGTCACGGGTTTACATAATTATTAAAAAAAACTATTTGTTGTAATCATAATTGTAATAAAGTTATGCTTAGGGACATAATGTTCTAATTTATCGATAATAACCTTCCCTACAACCTCCTTTTTTATTGTCATGAGCAAAATGCATTTACGCATACACACCCGCCGGGGAGCAGGTGGTTATGTCGGGCTCAGGGTCAATAGGGACTCCACTACCGACTAAAAACCTCATGGTGTTCCGCCGTCATCGACTGGGGGCAGGGGACTGCGGGGTCACTCGCGCTCCCTACAACCTCCTAGCAGGAATAGGTCGATTAAACAATCACCCTGTGTGAATAAAAAGATCGTGACAAAAACAGTTAAAATGATGTGTGAACACAGCAAGACTGTACGGGTTCTGTTTTGTTACGGGACGTCTTAAAAACGATCGACAATGACCTTATAAAGCATGCAAAGTTTAAATGATAACCCAATGTCAAAGTCTTTAATGAGGCTGCGAATAGAGGCCACAAAATGTTCTTTGTACTAGATATACGGCATGTATATAATTAGTACAAAGAGCATGATAAAAAGTATACGACAAATTTACCCATAATAGTAATATTGTGTACTCTAAAATTAGCTCCAATATAAGGTTCTTTGTCCACGCGTCGACTTGCACGGGATTTCAGTGTTATAAAGATATCATAGAATTCGTTCAGTTTTATCGCTCGTACCCATCGCACTTTGGCGTTTACAAAATCAGTTTGATGCGTATAGTTAAGGGTGTATTTTAGACGAACGCCCCCATACAAAACGCAGCTCCAATCTCATTTTAATAATAGCGAATAAAACTCAATGATTTTTTACCTACGTAATCACTACCCTAATATCTAGGTTTGTGGTGCATCAGATTTTCATTAAATTATACAGTTTTGAAATTACACTAGCTCAAAAACTCGTAATTTTAGATAAAAGAAAGACCCAACCATAAGCATCTCTTTCAAGAAAAATAAGCATGTTTTTAATATTTCTATTGCACCACAAACATGGGGAATATAATGAACTTTCTATAATGGGAAGTTATTTATACATGAGTACTATACTTTTTAAATAAATCTGGAGCTACGAATAACTGGCTCAAACTCCTACAAACGGGTGCTATATACTAAACGCTATATAATAAAAAAAATAATTATAGTCCAAACGAAAAAGGATTTAAGCCAGAAACGATATGTCTAATAATATACTATATTTAGTTTATATGAAAGTTCACACTTTGGCTGGCGGGTCCTTAAGTGCGGTCATACCAAACTATTCAATAACATGATCGGATGTCGGCGAGCGTATACGCACTGGCGCGGCACCTAGAATAGAATGGGGAAAGTCGCTGTGCCGTATAAATATGAGTCCTAGGAAAACTCTGAGGCATATTTTAAATGTAATTGATTTTTAACTATACCAAGTTTGTATTCGGTACATATTTAAGAGTATTATATACGTTCGTAAAAAAATATAGTAAATTTAAATTACGATTGCAAAATCAAATCAAATCAAATCAAATAGTTTATTTGCCAGAATACAAGTTAGTAAGATCTTAAAAATATTATTAGACACAGTTGTACTCTGTCTGCAAGCAGACGTGCAAATATTTCATGCACTTATATCGAAAATTAGTCTTATATTATACATAATAATTAGATTTATTAATTACACTTATTTATACATTTATTACTTCAATTATTTATACATTTATATTCTTTAAATTCCTTAATACTATAAAAACAATTATTTAGCAGCCATGCAGTCAAATCTTTATCAAATTTATTTCCAGATAATATTTTTATATTATTGGGTAAGCAGTTGTACATTGATAACGACATATAATAAGCGTTTCGCTTGTATAAATCCTTGCAACAATAGGAGTTAAGAAAAATAGCGCTGCCAGGTTTTAGATTAGCAAAGACAAAATAAAATATAAGGTCGTTCTTAGGTAATTGTGTACGGTTTTATACTGAGGTTCCCAAAGACATTATACAGGGTGGAAACTTTCAACGGGTCAGTGAGGGAAAGTACCTTATCCGTTGTACCTACTCGGAAAATATTTCTTATTTAATTTTATAATCGATCGTGTTTCTAATACTGATCAAAATCTTCTATGGAACCATTCATCGTTGGAGTACTCAAAAAGTCACAAATAGCAAAAACGTTTCCCTTACATTTTGTAAAGAATTTGTGTAACTGAAACACAACAACTAAAATAAAAGACAAATGATCACGTACAATTTTACACATATTATCAAAAAGAATGCAAGGTATTAATTTCCTTTTTTTATTAACTAACATAACTTGATGGTGTATTTTTATTATTTACGTAATATGCTTCTAGCAAGTCTAAACGTTCTAAATTGGAGATTATTTTTCTCTTATCTGTCTAATTATGCACATAGTGTAAAATTCACAACACACTCAGAGCTTTTCTGGCCCAACAAACTTTCAAGATTGTTTTTTATTGAGTTAGAAATTTGAATTGTTTTTTAACTTATCTTTTTATTCAGTCAACAAAAAGATTGAGATCTTTTTGTCCATCCAAAAGCTTTTTTAGTGTACCATCACTAAAAAGCTTTTGCGTAAAATTTTCATACAAAATGTACGGGAAAAGTTTTTTGCAATTTGTGACTTTTTGAGTACTCCAACGATGGTTGGTCCCATAGAAGATTTTGATCAGTATTAGAAACAGGATCGATTGGCATCAAAAAATGTTTTTGTGTAAAATTGCTATTTTCTAGCTAACTGTAATATTTTTTGAAAATCTGTGAATGGGGACCAAAATTATATAAAAAAATATGGATAGTCTCCTAAGACCATTTCCGAGTAGCTACAACGGATAAGGTACTTCCCCTTATTGCCCCGCTCAAAGTTTCCACCCTGTATATAACGCTCACAGAAGGAAAATTCAAGTGGCGCGTCATATTTTTTTTATTCATTGATCTTTTTAAGGGTCAAAAGTCATTTCCGTCTTCTTAAAATATTTATTGCTCTCTTTTTAGTGAGGCATAGGTACTGGGTAGCCCCTTTGCATTCGCGTGGACGATATCGTTAATTTTTTTTATGAAATTCTATTGATCTCATTCTATGTAGTGCAAGTATTAATTGATTATAACTTAAACACTACTGAACCAATTGTGATGAAATTTAAATGGGATCAATTTGAAGGTTTTTTTCTATTATTCTCTAACCAACAAATAAAAAACGGTCAAGTGCGAGTCGGACTCGCCCACGATGGGTTGCGTACCATTAGCTATACAACATTTAACTTCATATATTAACCTTTTTTGTTTTAACGTGCGCGAGCCCGACTCGCATTTGGCCAACTTTTTGTATTTGTTGTTAAAGCGGCAACAGAAATACATTATCTGTGAAAATTTCAACTGTCTAGCTATCACCGTTCTTGAGATACAGCCTGTGACAGACGGACGGACAGCGAAGTCTCAGTAATAGGGTCCCGTTTTTACCCTTTGGGTACGGAACCCTAAAAAAGACTCATCAAGATTAATTCATAATTGTGGAGTAATGACGTAAATTTGTATAATATTGTACTGTAGTGTATTAGCCAGCTTGTCCACTGCTGAACACACCTCCCCCTCTATCGTGGGGTTTGCCATAATCCCCAAACTTGGCAGGTATCTTGGGGATCGCAGCGTGAGATATAAGTACCTCAGAAAGCGGTACTGCTCATCTTCTGGTGTGTTACCCGTAGTCGCCTACTACGACACCCACGGGTGGAGGGTGACATTCTAACCCACGGGCATATATTTGTATAAACCTACTACTAAGTAATTTGTTAGTGAAGTTAATGTTAGTTATTCTTTTATCATGTAAAATCAATTGCCATATTCAGTTTAGCCCTATAACATTACCAATTCTGTCTTGATCTTTCATATTTCTGTTTCGTATTGTTCGTGCAGTTTCTCGTTATTTTAAATAAGGTTCCTGCTCGCTTTTTTTTCTTCGTCTCCCGGGCGGAGCGCAGGTGGGTTGTTTTTCAAGACAAATGATGCGTAATACCCATTTGCAATATATTTTTTTTTGAGAGCTGATAGTCTTACTCTTGACTACTATCTCACCTGATGGTAAGTGATGATGTGGTCGAAGATGTAGTTCAGGCTAGCCTAGAATTACTGGCTCTCAAGGACAGCTACCGGAACACACCTTTAGGTGCTTGGCGACAACTTGAGGATGGTAGCTAGCCAGGTGGGCATTTGCAAAATGCCCTACCACCATGATGTAAAGAATGCTATCGTAAGACAATAACCGGGACTGACGGCTTAACGTGCCCACCGAAGCACGGAAGCGCTCAGTAATAATGCAACCATTATATGGCACGACACGATATCAATACTCGGAGAAAAAAAAAATTATGCAACTACAGTGTGAATTTGATTATAATTCAATTATTCCATATAATTGAACTGGTTCAGTGTGACGAACGAAGTTGAAGATGGATACACACATATTAGAATTTAGATTTTTTTATGTTATTATGACGGGATGAGCTCTGGGCCCATTTGGTGTTAAGCGGTATCCTCTGCCTATAACAGATGTATTTCGTCACATGTAACAAACTGCACTGCGCCCGTCACCCTGAAACACAGTTGTTAAGTCTCATTATGTACTAGCTCTCAAGGACTGCTGCCGGAACGCAATGTTAGGTACTGTATCAGCCGGATCGTCCACTGCTGAACACAGCCTCCCCTACGTAGAGGGTGGTTGCCATAATCCTCACACTTGACAATGTTAGGTGATTAGCGACAAATTTTGTACTAGAGGGTGGAAGCTAGCCAGGCGGGCATTCGCAAAATGCCCTTCACCCATGCGGTGTAGCTCAAGCCAGCCAGCCACCCTGAAACACAGTTGTTAAGTCTCATTATGTACTAGCTCTTAAGGACTGCTGCCGGAGCACAATGTTAGGTGCTTGGTGAGGAATTTTCTACTAGACGGTGGTCGCTAGCCAGGCGGGCATTCAGAAAATGCCTTTCGCCCATGAGGTGAAGTTCAAGCCAGCGGCGGTGATCGAACCTACCGAAAATGGAAACTGAACCTGCACACCGCAGTTCATAGCTATAACCGCTCGGCAGTATTGCTTCAAAAGTCTTTTATAGTTGTTTATACACTGTGATTTTTATAAATTTTTGTATATATACGGCATGGACAATTCACATGCCTTATGGTAAGCGTCACAACTCACACCTGTCCATTGCAGTGTCAGCGTTCTTATTCTGCATGATACTGTAATGAGCTCGTCACACCGAGATGATGGTTATTATGCGTTGCTACAGTCCTTTTCGTGTCCAAGCACCGTAGTGTTAGAGTTTAGGCAGGATAACTAGAACTGCGCTGATACCCACCAAAATGGACTCTAATGATAGGTCTGTAATGTTTTTACTCTTGAGCAGTCGACCTTTCCCAGCTAGTCGAGACCTACTCGAGCAATGATGTATGAAATTTGATTGCTGGCGTTTAAGCTATTTCCTTAGAAAGTTTTGTTTCATAAATGGTCAGGTGCAATAGGTATTTGTTATTCAAGGCTACAAAATCCTAAATCCTAAGCAAGAGGTAAAGAAGGTTTCAAAAGTACGAGACGCAAAATATCTTTGCTGCCGAGCGCAACACACAATTTTTCACCTCACTCCAGCGGGGAAAATGATAGGCGAAAGAAAAACAGCATCAATAATGTAGTAAATTTGGGTTAAAATTTAAAGAATAATTACTAAAATGGGTAATATTTCATGTAAATTATTTTTTCTGGAACTTGTATAGAGGTTCGAATTTCAAAAAACCTAGTGGATAAAAACCACTTTTTCTCGCAGATTTCGAATGATAACTCAACACTTGCTTATAGCACATAAAGGTGTTAGTTATCTTTCTTTTTTATTTGAATACCAGTGTACGACTGATAGAGTCACGGACTGAGGTACTTAATTTTATGTAACCATTTTTTATTTTTCAATATAGTCTCCTTCCAGGTAAATACAATTTTCAGACGTAAAATATAACGCTTTCTTCCCGATCAAAAAAACTCCTTGTCTTTGTCCTCTAAAGGGCTCATCAAATCATCGGCCCCGTAACCATCAAAATCGTCGAAAATCATCGAGCCGACCATACCACGTAATATGCTCTAGTCTAGACTCAAGAGCATACTTGGCATCGACTTCCACGAGTTATTTCACAGTTTTCAGCGAGGAAAATCGGTCTACAATTTTTTTTAATGATATCATCACCTACAGAACCTACACCATCGCGAAAATATACACTGCAAATTATTTGAATCGTTTAAATTGTAATCTACTTCGCTTCATGGTATGAATTGAAACAAACAACCTTATTAAAGTACCTAAACATAAGATTCTCAGTTTTTGTATGATATTATTTCTCGGAAAATCATCGGACTATACACGAAATGTATTCAATTTAAAAATTATTACTGATATTTATAATATTTAACTACCTGGTAACTTATTAATATGTTGACAATGTTTTTATACATATTCATCTGGTTGATTCTTCGTTTTGCGGTAATTCTCTATTTAAAATATCAATTTTTAAATCTTACCTCATACACATATTTTAATATAAATGAGAATGTTTGTGTAGTGTGTAATTGTTGAGAGTGCAAGGTTGTGAACGGCCCTGTATGTGTTTATCTTTTTACTAACCAAGTATGTATTAACTATATTAATGACTAAGTAGCTCTTAATTTATGAATATTAGTAAATGAATATTACAGTTCCAAACGCACGAAACTGCGGCAGCTTGTAAAATTTTAGCAGATTTATGTTAAATAAATTTTACAATAAAAAATACGTACATACCGTCATGCAAAGAATGGCCAGATGTATACAAACCATCCACGAAAAGCCTTATATATCCTAAGTTTTTTTTGATCGCATGAATAGTGAGTGAGTTTGTATCTATCTGAATCGTTACAAACATTTTCTTTATCATTAAAACCTAGTGATTATCCCTTTCGTACTTAGCCTCAACATTTCATCCAAATCCAAAACTATCAAGACCAAAACGAGGCAGTCAGTAGTTATTTGTGTTACTAGGAACAACGTAATACTTTATTCCTCGATGGCATTATTTTGTATTAAAAGCGAAAAAATATTAGCATCCCGGTCGCAGCAAGAAATTCTAAAGTAGAATCCTGAGCATAGCGATGACTTCATTATACGCTGCCGAGAACATAATATTTCAATCCCAAGTCATAACACACTATTTTATTCACTACCAATGAAAAAGAGAAAAACATTTAAAAATCATATTATTGATTCAAATATTTTACCTAACTAACCTAATCCATCGGAAAAATCAGAACAGAGAAAGCTCCAACTTCTAATCAAAGAAATAGGATTTTTGTTCCCAATGACCTCTAATTCTAATTCCCAATGAACTCCAATGGTCAATTTTTGAATAAATGTGATGAAAAGTAATATCTCCCGATGATCAACAATAGCAAGATAACAAGTGAACTACAAATTAGAATCTGTCATCTTTTTCACAAAATATGAAAACCTTATTTAGATAACATCAGGGGACCACCTCATAGAAATATCCGAGTCCAGATATTGCACAGGATGCTCTTCATCCGTCAACACCCAAGCTGCGGGCGTGAATGAACTGGCTGACATAGGTGTTCGGCAACTCAACTCGCTAGAACCAAACGTAAAACACACTCTGCACAGCGTTGTAGACGTTCAAAAAGAGGTACAAGAGTGAGATGTTTACGCTTTTAATACATTGCATAAGGTTCTGTATAAACGTGATTCAAGGATAATAGATAATTTTCATTTGCAGGTAGTCAATGGAGTTCGATTCACTCTTACACTTCTAATAGAGTATGACAGTTGCACAAAGCAAGAGACTGATCCATGTCCTAGACCATGCAAAATTGCAATTATTGAAAAACCATGGACGCGTTTACCTGATGGCTCTAAATATAGAGCTGTTCTCTCAAATAACTGCACCGAAGAAGGTTACTTTGGTGATGATGGTTTTGTTGTCTCTCGTATTGGCAACGGAAATAATGTTAATATTGACGAAAATTCTAATATGTAATAAAATATAATAACAATATTTGACCATTTTATCATTTACCATAACAATTCTTCATATAACGCTATTCTAGAAACAAACTTTGTAGCTTGGATATTTGACCATTTCCCAAAATACTTGCTCATATAAGGCTGTTATAGACAAACTTTACAGATTGGGTATTTGACCATTTCATAATTTTCCAAAACACCTGTTCTTATAACGCTGATGAATACAAACTTTGGACCACTATCTCACCAGATACTGGTAATGGTAGCCTTACAATGAAAAATACTGTAGAAATTGTTATTTATTCAACTTCAATCAGGTAAATGAGTAAATGTGGTAATTTACACAAGTTTTTGATTTTCAGGGTCCCGTACCTAAACGGCAAAACTAAACCCTATCAACAAGGCGCCGTCTATCTCTCCGTCGGTCGTCGTCGTAAAGTCGTAAACGGAATAAGTTAAACACATTTTCAGGTTTGTAACTTATTCCGTTTACGAGTTAACCACAAGCTATTTTGTAAATTTTTATGATAGGGAATCATCATTCTTCTTTAAAAATGGTTCTATTTAAAAGAAACTATTTTCAGTGTTTTTGTTGTAGTTTGAGTGAGTGAATTTCGAAAATGAGCAGCCGATGAACAAAAAGGGACAAATCCAATTCTGTAATTTCTGTTATTTTCTTTTTCTTCTGAAATTTGTAAGCGCATTGTATCTTTTGCTTGTTATCCGCTAGAAAGGAAAAGGTTTTGGAATTTCGTACCTCTATAAAACAATATTACCAATTTAGAAATTTTACTCTTGATTGTTTTACCATAAAATAACGGAAATATAGTAGCTGTTTTTCTTGCACATTGCATTTTTCTTATAGAAATTGTTGTGTCGTGGTTGAGTTCCAATTTACTCACTCTGAACATAAACAAAACTAAATTTCTAACTTTCTCTCCGTGCATCTCGTCCCAGCCACCATATTTCTTTATCAAAGCCCATCAATGCCCCTCATATGTAACAATTTGTGATTGTCTTACCCTAGAAAGAGTTTCACACATCAGATATCTCGGAGTATATATTAACAGAGTTCTTGATTGGCAAAAACAAATAGATGTGCTTAGTGGACATGTTTGCAAATTAATTTTTACGTTTAAAAAACTTAGGTTTTCAGCAAACTTACATACGCTCAAGTTACTTTGCTTTAGCTCAATCCATAATGACGTATAGTATTACTATCTGGGATAGCACATGCACTACGTTTTTGCTAAAATTATAAATAGCACAGAGAGCCCTATTAAAAGTTATGTACAAAAAACCCATCTACTACTCCACGAGTGAACTGTACAAACTAACTGAAGTACTGACCGTGAGGCAACTCTTTGTACTCAATACTACTCTGAGACAACACTCAAACTTAACATATAACTCCGTTAGTCGTCAACTTAAACGTCGTAAAGATAGAGTATGTAAGTCAATTTCATACAGATTACAACTTGCATCCCGTCAGTTTAGGGCTTTAGGTCCTCGTTTTTATAATCGCTTATGCTAATACCAGGACATATATCCTCTCTCAAAGAGAGAGTGCAAACGAGTTGTCATGAAATGGCTACAAAACATGACCTATGAAGACACAGAAAGACAGACACAAACAAACTCACACATAGTCTTCGTAAACCTTCACCCTACACAAACTCTCAACTTCATGGTAGGCTCACATACACACACACACACACACACACACACACAAATATACACATCTTTCTCACCCTTTATCATGACAGTCTGTATTATGATATAATGTTTCGCTATAGCATGAAATACAGTGTCGTAAATAATGAATTTTATAAGTATTAATGATTTATGGGAAGGAACGGTAACCCTGTAACACAGTTAATACTAGTACAGGGTACAGGGATTTAGATTCTTACATGTATTACATGTAAATACAAAATATATTTATGGTAGTATTATATTGTAATTTAGTTGAGAAATAAATTTATTATATTATATGATTATTATTATGTTACGCGCTGCAGTGAAGTGAAAAATTGTGTGTTTCGCTCGACGGCAAAGTTATTTTGCGCCTCGTACCTTTGAAATCTTCGGTACGCTCAGGATTCAATATTTTGAACCACTCGCTTTGCTCGTGGTATAAAGAATGCCATCCTAAGACAACAATCAGGACCGTCACGGCTTACCGTGCCCTCTGAAGCACGGAAGCGCTCAGTAGTAAATGTCACTATAAAAATTCAACCATCCAAGTCATGACAGTAGCGAACTTGGCATAACTCAGTTGTTCGGTTAAGAAAGATTAGGCAAGCTCCGATACGTGCGCTAGAATTATCAATAAATTTGGTTGGTTAAACTGTACACATACGATTATATAAATAAAAAATAAGTCTCTACCAGAAATCTATAACTTTAGAAAAAAATAAAATTATTTTGTTCAGTTACATATATTATATTACCTATATATAGTTTTACTTTATATACTGCTGGCTGTATAATTACTGACAACATTGTCAGCGCTGTTAATACAGAAAAAATAAGTGGCTTAGGCTCCATCCTGATTGCTGTAGTTATTTTTTCGCTGTTTGACATTTTAAGGTAACATCTGGGGAACAGTTCATCGCAATACCCAGAGAAGAGCCTAAGGTCCATTGCATTGGATGCTCTTCCCATGTCAACCCACAGGCCGAAGGTGTCAGTGAATTGGCTGACATAGGTGTAAGGCAGCTGAACTCTTTGGAACCAAACATAAAGCACTCACTGAACAGCGTCGTGGATGTTGAGAGACAAGTACAGGTAATAAGAAACTTGAACATAATCTTGAAGTTATTATTATATCAATATTATATTGAAGAGTGTACATACATTTCTTCTCTTGCAGGTTGTCAATGGAGTCCGATATATTGTTACACTTCTTATAGATTATAACAGTTGCTTGACACCTGAAAGTGACTCGTGTTTAACTTCAAAAGCATGCAAAATAACATTCTTAGAAAAACCATGGATACATTTACCTGATGGTACTAAATATAGAGCGATTCTCTCAAATAACTGCACTGCAGAATGGCAATTCGGTGACGATGGTGTAGTGATACCCCATAGTGATAACAAAGAAAATAATGATATTGACCCAACAAACCCTGGTGGAAGTTCTGATATAATAAAAGCTATTCACAATGTAGATGTACAATCTGAACATCCTACAGAAAAAACATTAACAGATCAAGATATAAAAAAAATTGAAGAGCAAATAATACCTATAAATCAATATGTATCAGAAGCCACTGTTACTACATCAACAATGTCGTCCATAACGCCTGAGTTATCCACTGTCAACAAAGAACATGTTGCAAAAATTGAAATCGAAAAACAGTTCAGACCAAACTCAATACAAAGTAGCGAAACACAGAAAGTTCAAAAGTTAGACGACGCAAAGAAAAAATCTATCGATGAAATGATGAATTTTTTCAGTTTTGATGGCTTTGATTCTTATAATAATAACGATCATGTACCTAGAATTAAAAGAAGCTTTCACACTGATTTAAATGCTCTGCACCTTGCTGAAAAATTCCAAAAAGTAAAGAAAAATATTGAAAATGCAAATAAAATATACAAATTAGCGCAAAATGTTGTAGATTATTTGAATGAAATCGATTTAGAAGTTAAAGATAGAGTTTTAAAAGATGTTACAAACGCTGAAGAAGAATCCGACAACCTTGATAATTTTTATTACATACAATTTCGTACTGTAGTGCCGTGTAAAAGTAACGGCTGTGATGAAACAAATATTGCGACTAAAATCTGTAATACAATCATCGATAACACTGAAAATTTTCCGCATATTTTAAATGTATTCTGCCATGATGAAGATAAGAAAAAACATGTCGGTAGGATTGAAGCAGTGTCATCAGATGATCCTGTGCTTCTCAAAATGGTTCAGGAAGCCATAAAAAAAATAGAAACTGACTCGCCAAATCATAAAGCTCTATACTTAAATAAAATAATTGACGCAAATACCCAAAAAGTGTCGGGTACAGCATTGACAAAAGTTTCAATTGTCCTTGACCAAACAGATTGTGAAAAATCAGTTCCTTTCAAATTGAGAGGTAACTGCACAGTTGTAGATGATTTCGGGTTTCAAGTATGTGATGTTACAATACATAGAAGAGATGGTCTGAGAGAAAAGTCAATTTCTTATGTATGTACTGATAGACCGATTGATATAAGATTTTCCGAATCAAGTGAACAAGTGGTAAAAAGTCCCAATGATCCTATAATACTCGATATGGTGCAGGAGGCTTTACTTAACTTAGAAGAACAATCAGCAAGAAACAATAAACAAATTGTTGTAAAAATAAATTCTGTTTCAACACAACTAGTTGCTGGATTTTTAACTAATATTGAATTTGTTATTGGTTATACTACATGTCCTAGTGGCGTCAAAGTGGAAAAATACAGTAGATGCAGATTATTAGAAAATGAACCACTTAGAACCTGCACGGCTAAAGTTTGGGATCGGACATGGATAGAAGACGGTAGAAAAGTTGAAGTTTCTTGCAATAATTCAAATTCCCCAAGTGTAGATCCAAACAAGTCAAAAAAATCAGCAGGGTTGAGAAAATCCATGCCACAAGATCCTAACAATCCAAAATATCAACAATTGGCTGAAGAATCTCTAATTGTTGACACGAAGACTAAAATAAAAAGACATGTTCCTGGTGGTCTAAAAGACGAAGACCCTAACGATCCAAAATATCAACAATTGGCTGAAGAATCCCTACAAAAGTACTTACAAAACAATGGAATCACAGTAAAGCACAATGTTACCCAAATTTTAAAAGTTACTACTCAGGTTGTAGCTGGCTCGTTAACCAAAATTTATTTCAAAATTACTCCTTCCTCGCAAAACAGTGACACTTTGAAGTGTAATTCAGAAATATGGGAAAGGCCGTGGCTTAATAAAAAGGAAATTACTGTCAACTGTGAAATTGACGATACGAAGACTAGAACAAAGAGAAATAGTTATGTCGGCGGAGTAAGTGAGCAAAACCCTAACGATCCAATATATCAACAATTGGCTGAAGAATCGCTACAAAAGTACTTACAAAACAATGGAATCACAGTAAAGCACAATGTTACCCAAATTTTAAAAGTTACTACTCAGGTTGTAGCTGGCTCGTTAACCAGAATTTATTTCAAAATTACTCCTTCCTCGCAAAACAGTGATACTTTTAAGTGTGATTCACAAATATGGGAAAGGCCGTGGCTTAAGAAAAAGGAAATTACTGTCAACTGTGAAATTGACGATACGAAGACTAGAACAAAGAGAAGTAATTATGTCGGCGGAGTAAGAGAGCAACACCATAACGATCTAAAATATCAACAATTGCCTGCAAAATCCTTACACAATACAGGAAACGCACAAATCAGAAAGAAAAAATATAACAGTACAGTGGGTACCCCGAAAATTGGAGCACCAAAGGAACAAGACCCTACCAAACAGGAGTACAGAAAATTAGCTCAAGACTCGTTGCGAAAATATCAGAAAAAGCAAAAAAGTGTAATAGGTCACGTCGTTGTCGATGTGATAAAAGTCACAGAGCAAGTGGTTGAAGGCATAAAGTATACTATACACTTCACTGCCGCACCTAAATCTTGTGCTCACGACGTATCTGTATGCAATGAAGAGCATCCATCATTAAATTGTGAATCTATTGTGCGGGACCGCACATGGCTTTTAGATAAAGAAATACATGTGTCCTGCAAAATTAATAAGAAAAGGAACAAACGTAGTACAAATTTGGAAAAGGCAGAAAACAATAGATTTCATCAATTAACTGAAGTAGAAATTACTGAATTGGACGAACGTGGGAAAAGGCAAGTTGGAGCTGACGATGATTATATTGACGGTGACACAAGATTTTACTACGCTGAACGAGCAGTACAGCAACTCAATAGCCAGCATAGCTCTGGCAATTTGTATAAATTAATCACCCTACACACGACCCAACACAGCATGCATATGGGCACTCCCCTAGTCCGTATGTACATTGAAGTCGCTGAGACATACTGCTTGCGGCACATTGATAAAAACAGTCTCTCTGAGTGCGAGGAAATGGATGGCGATGATCATAGGTTATGTCTAGCTCGGTTGTGGCCGTCGCCGGATGACGACATGGTCATTCAACAAGTATCCATCGTCTGCGACTTTGACGAAAAATTCGAAGAAATAACTGGGCTTTCACATTCTTTTCTATTGAGATCTGCAATCAAATCACTTGAATCTTCTTCCGATTTAAAGTACAAGTTGGTACATCAAGGGACACCGCACTTGGTCCCATCACTCGATTCCAACACGCCACACAAGCTCAGTTTCATCATTCGTACTACAAACTGTTCTAAGCAAGTTTCTACAGAAAATGAGGTCGCTTTTAACTGTTTTATCGACCCTACTAAACCGGCAAAGGCATGCACTGCTTATATTTGGATGGTTCCTAACAGCAGAACCATATCACGACTGAATGTAGGTTGTGCTCAAACAGAATTCCGTCAAAAACGTTCCATATCAATGAATCCGGCAAATGCAACTTCTGATGATTTAGAAATTCAAAAAATGGTCAAAGAATCATTGGAAAAATTAGAAATGACAACTCCCGAAAGATATAAGCAGAGGGTTTTAAATATTAATGGCTACTATACTAAAGTGACTACGGGAAAAGTTACCACCATCGATTTTGATGTTGGTTTCACCTCGTGCTTGAAGTATGAGTGGGTGGATGATATTAAGTCTTGCGAGTTATTGGAGCACCTTCCGAGAAGGCATTGTATCGCGGAAGTGTGGGAGAGACTGTGGCTCAACAACGGTAGAGATATTTCAGTTCAGTGCGAGGACGAGATTGTGCCTTTGGAATCACATGTAGTATTTGAAAGCGCCGCAACTGCGACTGAACTGGCTAATCGGGCGCTGAAACACATTGAGGCAAAGTACCCTCATCCGCGTAAACTAAAAGTAGTACGAATTTATTCACTAGACAAGCAAGTGGTCGCCGGTGTACATTATCGCATGAAAATGGAAGTTGGACTAACAAATTGTTCGGCTTTAAGTGGTGATGATGAATACTGTATAGTTGGCACGAGAAATGGCGGTGAGAACAAATTCTGTCGAGTGAACGTGTGGCTGCGTCCTTGGACCGACCACCCACCCAACTTCCGCGTTACCTGCGACTATCAAGAGGGTGCAATATCGGAGTTGTACCACCAAATTCAAGCTGAGCATCTCTTCCGTGACTTCATTGCGACCTACAGGCCTGAATATATCAACGATCACGACGAGATGGAACATAGATTTGAGGTATTCCGGGCGAATATACAAAGGATACATGATTTGAATATTCACGAGCGAGGTACTGCAACGTATGGTGTTACTCGTTTCGCTGATTTGACTTATGAAGAGTTTACTAGAAAGCACATGGGTTTAAAGACGAGTCTTAAGGATTCCAACCAGGTACCGATGAGGAAGGCACAGATCCCGAACGTGGACATTCCTGAGATGTTCGACTGGAGGGAACATGGCGCGGTAACAGAAGTCAAGGATCAGGGGTCATGCGGCAGTTGTTGGGCATTTAGCGTCACAGGTAAGAACTTTTAAGATACTTTTTTTAATAAATAACCTTCAATAGACACTCATTGACTCTCCCAGTGTCTGAATATTCTCCCAGATGGTGTCGTGGAGGGTTAAATTGTTACATATTAAAAATGTAGGTGTGTTCCGATTAGTATAAATATCCCAAATATCGAAAAGTTGAAAGTTAATTGGATCTGGTATGGACCTTAAAAGATATGTTTTTTGTAGTGTATATGTAGCTTCTACAGTGCAAGCTCCTTCTAACTCTAGCAACACATCCTAAAACCCTATAGTTATTGTAGTTTTTCTAGGTTAGCCTGAACAACATCTTCGACCACTTATCATCAGGTGAGATAGAGGTCAAAGCTAGCCTAGCTATAAAAAAAAGTTGAAGCGCTCGCTAGCCGGCCTTTTCCGAAAGTAACTGTTGCCATTTCGTCGTCGTCGCCCTGATTGTGTTACACCCATAGTGCAATCCACGAAATAAAACCAATTTCTACGCGTTCGTGCGGTTACAAATTAAAAATAAACACAATATTCATACAAAATGTCACTGATACAGCCTGATATGTTGACATTGCCAGACGCTATATGTTGTTAGTGAAATCTCAAATGAGTAAAATCATTATTTCACTAAGTAGATAAACTACTGTTTTCTAAGAATGTGTAATACTGTAAAAAAATTAAAACACGTATAACACATTTAGGCATGTGCCAATATTTTTCAGTCATAAATTCACAGAATGGGTTGAGCCCGTCACTGAAGTCGACGGAAAGAGAGGCATAAGCTATCGCCTGTCACCTACTTAATTTAAACAAATATTGTCGTAATTTTATTATATTGTATGTAATACATTCTTAAAAGAAGTTTAAAAAAAGGCCCCGAGTTTCTTGGCTGTTCTTCTCGCAGTGGCTCTATAATTTTTTTTTACTTAACGTGGCAGTACAATGTAAGAATAAGAATATTTCACTAAAATTTGTAATTGACCTTTATATGAGCGTCGTAGACGCCTAAATTGAATAAATGATATTGAATTTTGAGGCGCCAGGAAGCCTCGTCCAGGCGCCTCTCTTTATCCTTCTCTTATGTTTGGTACAGCGCTGTGCGAGCTAATTTCGTCGGAGCAGGATTTGCTATTTTATTTAAATGCCTTTCAGGAGTGGCAACTAGTAAGCCTGTGCTAAGAGTTTGGAACATTACGACATTGACATAAAAAATATGTAAACATGTATTTTATTGTAGGAAATAGGTTACTGCTCATGTTATTTTTTTTAAATATTTTTTTTCCATAGATAGCACGACAGCCTAAAACGTATAGACCAATGTATCCCATATTATATTTTGTAGGTAACATCGAGGGTCAGTGGCAGTTAAAGTCGGGCAAACTGGTCTCTCTGTCGGAACAGGAGTTGGTTGACTGTGACAAAATGGACGACGGTTGCAACGGTGGCATGCCGGACAATGCTTACAGGTACATTATGCCATAATAGTTGACCTCCTGCGGCTTCGTCCCCACGGGTTTTATGTAATCACACGCGTACGTATACAATAAGAAACAAACAAAAAAATTAAGAACATTGCCGTCGTGTACCTTCAGTCCAAAAAAGGTCCTGGCTCAGCATGATGCTGTGGGCGAACCTATAGCGCTATTAGAATAAGATGTTTATAAGTAACACTTTCTTAGTCTGCGTGTCCACCAGAGATGGTGTGTCAAAGGAGCGATGTAAGAGTAAAAAAATCCACCGGTAAAATCGCTTAAATTTCATATCCTCGTCGAGTACAGCGAACCTATTCGTAATAATTTTTAACGGCTACAGCAAAAAAAAAATGTGAAAATTTTGCTCGCTAAGTGTTTGTAAAGTAGCAAACTTTTAGTAGCATTTCTTTGTAAGTATTGCTACCATAAACCTATTTCTACCGCCAAGCAGTAATAACCTCATAACTGTGTTCCCGCACAGAATAAAAAAAAATACAGACGAATTGAGAACCTCCTCCTTTTTTGGAAGTCGGTCAAAAAGGGACCTGAATGGTCACTCCGCAAAGCCATTCCAATAAATAAGCGACTGTACTGTACTAGCCGGATCGTCTACTGCTGAACACAGCCTCCTCTATTAAGGGGGTACTTGCCATAATCCCCACGCTTGGCAGGCGGCTTGGGGATCGCAGTGTAAGTTGGTAGTTCTTTAGAGGGCGCTGCTGCCCATCTGGGAGGTGCAATTCTAACCCGGCACCCCAATAAGCGACTAGCTTTGCGACTTTCACGGGATTTTCATATTAAGAATAATTATCATTGTTCGTATACAGTTTGCAATGAAGTTATTCTATTCCATCGGCTTTGTGCGATGACTCTTCTGACCTCGTGACGCATAATGTAATTATAACTCAATTAGAATTTCCTTATAGCATATGGTGTACTAACTACTAAATTATATCATATCATTACGCCTGTATATCACCGAAGGGGTTAACACACAATGTCTAAACACCCAGGCGTTCCCAAATTACTTTGGTCCCATTTAATAAGAGGACAGCCTATTGCTAACAACCTATTGTTGGGAAATGTTCCATACCAAAGCATTTTATTCAACAGTTTCACAGTTCTTTAACAGTTTGAATAGCTCGTAGTGTAGCTTGCTTTGTCATTCTTAACTGACCAACTAATTTAAGCAACGTCGCGGCCGTGAATTGGATGGGTGACCGCTAGTGGCATTACTACTGAGCGCTTCCGTGCTTCGGGGGGCACGATAAGCCATCGGTCCCGGTTTTTGTATGAAGATGACCGTCGTTTAGCATAGCGGCAGCGAATGCCTACCTAGCTAGCTAAACTAGTAGTACTAGTAGAAAATCTGTTGCTAAGCACCTAGCGGTGTGTACCAGCAGTAATTCTATGTAATTCTGAACAACATCTTTCACCACATCTTCACTTTTCATCAGGTGAGATAGTAGTCAATGCCCAGTCTATTAGCTATGACCAAAAAAATAACTTTTGAGGTTCGAATCCAGCACCTCGTGGTTTCAAATCGACGCCTAACTACACTAAACAGGCAGTCACCTCAATTATAAGAGAAGAAAAATTGGCGGCTTGTAAATTTCGTATGTATTATAGTTTTATCTTGACACGGATGGGATCATAGTTATTAATAATACGCTGCGTTACTAATAATATACGTATGCCACTATCAAACCAAGTAAAATAACAAGATAAGAAAAAAAAACAGTGTAACACGCTATGCGGTCACGACGCTGGTAATTACCGAGCAACA
This sequence comes from Plagodis dolabraria, assembly GCA_963854805.1. Taxonomy (NCBI): domain Eukaryota; kingdom Metazoa; phylum Arthropoda; class Insecta; order Lepidoptera; family Geometridae; genus Plagodis; species Plagodis dolabraria. The sequence goes on along the minus strand of OY978459.1, from coordinate 6,432,638 downwards.
AAGCTAATGAGACAAATAATTATGTCTTCCGTTGCTTGCTTTTATCCCACGCTAATTCGGGACGGAATATCACATACATACATAATATATAAGAATAGCTTTATTTATAAAGAATAGGCTTGCCTAAGATGTTGTTTAGGTGAATCTACGATTACTTTTTTTTTTATGTATGATAGGTTAGCCTTTGACCACTTTCTCACCAGATGGTAGGTACGAGGGTGAATCAAAAAATTCTTGGAATCAATATTAAAAAATGCAAAGATTTAAATAATAATATTTTATTTTTCTACATAATCTCCCTCCAATGCAATGCATTTAGAATAACGCGTTTCTAACTTCCTTATTCCTTGTGAAAAAAAAATATTTTCTTGACTCTCGAAAAAGTCCTCTACGGCAGCTATAACCGCGTCATTATCGTGAAATTTTGTTCCACGAATTTCCTCTTTTAATTTTGGAAACAAGTGAAAATCACTTGGGGCTAAGTCCGGAGAATATGGTGGGTGGTCAAGGAGATTGAAGCCAGCACAGCGGATTGCGTTGACCGCAACTTCCGATCGATGAGCAGGAGCGTTATCTTGAAGGAACAACACGCCCAACGACAGTTTTCCACGACGTTTTTCTTTAATCGCTTCACGCACTTTCGGGATTAAATTTGCGTAATAGGGTCCAGTAATCGTCTGGCCTTTTGGCATGTAATCAATAAAAAGGATTCCTTCACTATCCCAGAACACAGAGGCCATAACTTTGCCAGCGGTAGGAGCAACTCGAAATTTTTTAATGGATGGAGAGGATGGTCGTTTCCAAGACATGCTTTGTCTTTTAGTTTCAGGATCAAAATGGTGGACCCACGTTTCATCCATGGTGACAAGACGACGGCAAAAATTATCCGGATCACGCTGGAACATTTCGAGATTACGCTTGGAAATTTCCAAACGTCGCTTTTTGTTTTCGTCGGTTAACATTCGTGGCACCCATCTTGCAGACACTTTTTTGAACCCCAGTGAATCAATTAAAATGGATTGAACGCTACCAAAAGATATCTTTAGGATCTCAGCTATATGTTTTATAGTCATTCTTCTGTCTTCCAAAACCAGATTCTCAACCTTTTTGACATTTTCTTCTGTAACGGAGGTTGAAGGCCGCCCAGAACGCGGGTCATCTTTACAGCTTGATCTACCTCTTTTAAATTCAGCCACCCAGTACGCAACCGTAGAATAGGGTACAGCATCACCCCCTAATGTCTGCTGAATGTCCAAAAAAATTTCCTTCGTAGACATTTTTTTCAAACTGAGATATTTTATCACCGCACGTAACTCACTTTTATCCATAATTTTGACTTTTTAGCAACTCGTTGCACAAAAAAATTTATTACATGCGAACGAACTGACAAAAATAAGTGACAGTGCATAAATATAGTGTGATAGACACTCTTTAATTTGAATATCGAACTTGATCCAAAAAGGTTTCATATATATGCACTTCTAAGAACTTTTTGATTCACCCTCGTAAGTGACGATGTGGTCGGAGATGTTGTTCAGGCTAACCTAGAATTACTGGCTCTCAAGGACAGCTACCGGAACACACCGTTAGGTGCTTGGCGACAGATTTTCTACTTGAAGGTGGTAGCTAGCCAGGTGGTCATTCGCAAAATGCCCTACCACCATGCTATAACGACTGCTATCCTAAGACAACAACCAGGACCGACGGCTTAACGCGCCCTCCGAAGCACGGAAACTGGTTCTAATACAAATCATTTATTTCTCTAGGAGAGATACTGGAACACAGTTAACACAGCACGTGCTTGGCGACAGATTTTCTACTTGACAAGGCGAGCATTCGCAAATTGACCTACCACCACGCTATAATGACTACCATCCTTAGACAACAGCTGGGGTTTAATAATATGTCCTCCGAAGCAAGTAGCCGTAGACGCAGTTGTAAATGCCAATAGCGGTCACCCATTCAAGCCATGACCGCAGCGGACGTTGCTTGATAATTATATAAAATATAAAACAGCGCGCTAGTGCAAAAAAAATATTTCTTATCACTCGAAAGCCAGCTTGTGTGCGTTCAATAGATATTTTGTTTTATCCGATCTAGGTAAATTACTTAACTGCCTGTGTTTCAGAGATCTAAAAAAACAAGTGTAAAACAAGTTATTTCGGTGTTTTTTTTAAGTACCGAAACCTAGTATAAAGCGTTAACCTCTGCCTATAACAGAGCAGTTCGTCACAATTGGCGAATCGCATCACCCTGAGTCATAAAGTTACGATCCGGGTAAGATTTCGCCGGCATTCTTTGACAATAGCCATCAAGTATCATTATCAATGTCGACCTACAAGATATACAGGGTTTCTATATATTATGATAACAAGCACTACCGCGTACTAAGCGAAAATCATAAATTTATATTGGAATACAAAATGTATAGATAAAAGCATCCGGCGCGAAATCGGAAGGACGCGGGTTCAATTCCCGCCCGGGGCAAAACATTTTGTATTCCAATATAAATTTATCAACATTCCAATATATTATCAACTCGTGAACGGGTGCTGCTAGAGGATACTGGTCTGCTCTGGATGCTAGTGCTAATGACATTAACGGAAAAAAAAGAAAAAAAAAAAAACTTTTAACACTGTTCCCCCTTGGAATGTTGCATGTTTCCTATTTCATATTTCTTGCTTACTAATAAATTATGTCATTGTTAAAAAAGTCACGGACCCTGGAGTCTGTGGAGTGTAGATTTCAAATTTAAAAAAAAAACAAAAAAAAATATAAATTTATGATATACAGGGTTATTTGAAAAATGCTAACAACCTCTTAGAGTTAACCTCTGTTAGTCCTAACAATTTTTTTTTGCAAAATGAATGTTTTTTTTGTTTGTGACTTATAAGCATGAAGAACACCTAATATTAAAAGTATTTTGTGCCTCTAATTAATTATTTCATATTTTTTATTACTTGCTCGATGTAGATATTCAAAACTATACAAAGGGAGCCCGGTGCGGTCCAGTGTTGCCGCTGCCGGAGCTCTGAATCTCTGAGCTCGGAGTAGGCGTTGTCTTTTGGTTTGAGATACAGAGCTTAAAAGTGTCAGACAGTACATGTAAAGTTTTTAAGGTTTTGAGTCTCGTAGTAAAAGACAAAGCGTACTCCGAGCTAAGAGCGCCCTCCGCGGCAACACTGGACCGCGCCGCGCTCCCTTTGAATAGAGCTTTGAATATTTAAATCGAGCAAAGTAATAAAAAATATATAAGAGATAATATTAATTATAGGCACAAGAGACTTTATCAGGTAGTCGTGCTTATTCCGTCAATCAGTACTAATATTATAAATGCGAAAGTAACTCTGACTATCTGTCTGTTACGCTTTCACGCCAAAACTACTGGACCGATTTGAATGAAATTTGGTATGGAAATAGTTTGAGACCCGAGAAAAAACATAGTGCGCAAAAAGAGCTTAATGTTTTTGCGCGATAACCGACTTACGCGCGGGCGGAGGCGCGCCCGGAAAGCTAGTTAAACATAAAAAAAATCTTCAAAAAATGTTTCTTAGGACTAACAGACTCTAATAGGTTGTTAGTGTTTTTCCGATAACCCTGTATATATAAATATACCATAATATTATACAATTTGTGAATTTATAGATTTTTTTACTGTTTTCTTATAAACATCCCGTGGTATTGTCATTCGGCGAAGTTTAAATGTTGAGCACGGTGATGTAACGCATTTTCCGTTACAAAAACAAACAATGGATAATAAAGCTGTAAGAATTCACATACATCCTTTTGCGGTGCTGTTATTTGCATTATTGTGCCGTGAATGTTTTTTCCTTGTCTTTGGTTTCTGTACGAGATAACGGGAAACATATCAGAAATGTGTTTTTACGAAGTTTTTTACGTTTTACACTGTCGTTATCGTAAAAACGTTATTAGATACCTACAATCGTTCAACTTTATTTGATTCTGGTTTTATAACCATTTGAATATTTTGGTGTTACTATAAATACCACAATTATAAAAACCGGCTAATTGCGGATTTGACTGGCACTATCGATTTAAATAATTGATTAACTAATTTAAATACAAAGTTTTTTTTAATATTTTTATTTTTACAATGACGCATAGCGCCGCGGATTACATTACAAAATTATAACTGGAGGAAAAATTATAGTGATACTAGCTTTCCGGGCGCGTCTCCGCCCGCGCGTATATCGGTTATCGCGCAAAAACATTAACCTCTTTTTGCGCAGTTGGATAAAAACGATCCTATGCTTTTTCCTGGGTCTTAAACTATTTCCATACCAAATTTCATTCAAATCGGTCCAGTAGTTTTGGCGTGACAGCGTAACAGACAGACAGAGTTACTTTCGCATTTATAATATTAGTACTGATGCGGGATCCGAACCCGCGCCATCCACCCATATGGCCGGGGTATGCTCTGACCGATAAGCCTACGTCTTCTTCTTCGTGTCGACGATTCACGATTTAGATGAGTGAATGCCAGTACTGGGCTGTAGCCACCCCAAGGGCCTCGTACAGGTCACCCAAAGTTCAAGCGTTGGGACACTGGGGGCAGGACTGCAAGTGACGCATGTCCTGCGGAGCCTCACATTGGATTCCTACGTCAGAGCAACCCCATTTGGTCATGTTAGTCCTGCAGCGAACCACTTGAGTCCGGAGTCGGTTTAGCGACTTTCTAGTGGGCCACGCCAGATCTTTGCCCGTAGAGAGTTCTTCCTACACGAGATAGGACATATAACTCTAATTTGTATTCTTATGCTTAACCCTTGTATGCAGATGGAGCGACATCTATAGTTCTCATTGTAGTTTTTGCAATTAGCTTTAAACTTGTTAATGACGAAGCAACCATGTTATTTAAAAAAAATACTATAGTTTATCCTCTCGTTATAATATTGTAAAATTACATTTTAAAAGTATATTGTAATTGTAAAAGTATATTGTAATATTGTAATTTTGTTGTTAAATATACAACATATACAATATTTTTTTAATAGACCTTGTGTGTACGGAAGAGTCAGTGTCCGACTCCATTCGCACTTTGCCGGTTTTTATTGTTATATCTATATAGATAGGCAAGCCTTTGACGTCTTGATTTAATTTGTTGGTAAATCATGAGATCCAATATATTGTCCGGCTTAATAAGCCTTGAATGTGAACTGACTCTCAAGGACAGCAGTTGGAATACACCGTCAGCTGCTCAACGACAAATTTTCTACTAGAAGGTTGCTCGCGAGGTTAGCAATCGCTAAATACCCTTCCATTCAAACATGATCTTATTCAACTATTTCCATCCACAGGGCAATAGAACAGCTCGGCGGTCTGGAGACCGAAAGCGACTACCCATATGAGGGAGTAGGAGATAAATGTTCTTACAACAAGTCTCTATCCCGAGTCCAGATCACAGGCGCAGTCAACATCACCTCTAACGAGACCGAGATGGCAAAGTGGCTCTTCAAGAATGGACCTATATCAATAGGTAAGTTAGGGTTAGCTTTCCAGAGCTATGGGACTACAGCCCCATATTCAAGGTAAACATTTGTTTAGAAACAGTTGATCAACGTTGTTGATGAACGGCGAGAATGCTGCTGGAAACTTTGTTTAAATCCATATGGACTCCACACACGCCAGTCTAAGTTAAAATGTTGCCCGAGGAAGTAGTGTTGTTGTGTTCTCTGAAATTATGTATAAGTTTTCTAAAAAAAAAGTATAATCTGTATAAAGTAATCCTGTACTAGCTTTCCAGACGCGGCTCTGCCCGCGCGTATTTCGGTTATCGCGCAAAAATATTAACCCCTTTTTGCGCAGTTGGATAAAAACTATCTAAATCGGTTCAGATTTCATCCAAATCGATCCAGTAGTTTTTAAGTTTATTCGTTGCATAGAAAAATACAAATCTTTCCTGTTATGTAATCATATTAGTATAGATTTACTGAGCGGATTGCTACAAGGTTCAGTTTTGTTAATCAGATGCAAATAAACGCACAGAATACGATAATATTTTCATAATTCTTTAGAACTTATTGCTTTACGGTGTCACGTCCTGTGACGTACTGCCCATTTGGCGCATTTTCCAATTAGACGAATCTTACAACGTTCAATGAGGACCGGATAGAACCTCATCATAGGTTTTCTCATTTTGAAGCTGAGACAATGGATATCGTCATAAGATATTTTTAAACATTTTCCTCATGTCGTGAATCTCATGCAGTAATTGGTTATTACCCGGTCTATCAAAAGCCAATAATGGCATTTAAAACTTCACGCCTGAAAGCGACTACGTATTCAACTGTAAATCAGTGTCTTATGAAATGCCTTTAGCAAGAATTATTTAGTGATGCGTCGCTTTACTTGACCTTGTTGGATACTGTATACAATGATTATATTGAACACGTGTATGCCCCAGCATTGTATACAAAAGGGGAAACTTTAATTTGAGTTTCTAATAGAGTATAAAATTATCAAGATGTCTTAATTATCGCAATCTATACTAATATTATAATGAGCAAAGATTTGTATTTTTGTATGCAATGAATAAAAATAACCGGACCGGTTTGGATGAAATTTGGTATGAAAATAGTTTGAGACCCGGGAAAGGACATAAGGTAGTTTTTACCCAACTGCGCAAAAAGAGGTTAATGGTTTAGCAAGATCAACGACAAACGCGCGGGTGGAGCCGCGGTCGTAAAGCTAGTAATTATTAAGATACTTATCAGATAATTATCTGATTATTATCAAACTGATATAAACTTAGCAATATTTGTGTAGGGACTTTACTGTAACAGCCGGATCATCCACTGCTCGCCTATTAAGGGGGTATTTGCTATAATCCCCACGCTTGGCAGGCGTCTTGGGGATCGCAGTGTAAGTTGGCAGTTCTTTAGAAGGCGTTGCTGCCCACCTTCCAGTATTTTCCCTTAGTCGCCTCTTACGACACCCACAGGATGATATGGGGAGGTGCAATTCTAACCTGGCACCCCACGGGGCTTTGCTTTTTAATAAATAGTATGTATTTAACAATCAAGATAATGTTTTATTAATCTTTCGTTCATAATTTTGACTTATAAAAAGTTGGGAAATAAAATGTAATAAATAGAACCATTCTTAGGTAGCTTTAGTAGGGAGGTGTTAGTAACTTGTTAATTAATTAACAAGTAGAATAACATCTTCTTCCTCCTCAAATGCATTAACAGGATGGGAATATACGGGTACGTGGGGAAACCCTCGCTATGTGTAGTAGTGGCCTACCTACACCCTCCCATTGCTACCTATGGGTGTCATAAGAGGCGACTAAAGTTAAAATACCGGAAGGTGGGCAGCAGCGCCTTCTGAGAAACTGATATCTTAAACTGCGATCCCCAAGACGCCTGCCAAGCGTGGGGATTATGGCAATCTCCCCTTAACGGGGGAGGCTGTGTTCAGCAATGTACAATCCGGCTGATACAGAATGTGATTTCTTGGAGCATGCGTCATAGGAAAACAATAATAAAATGTATTTTAGCACGCGATAGTGCTTGTAATCATATTTAGAAATATAAAATGTATTGTTTTGTATTGCAGGTATAAACGCGAACGCGATGCAGTTCTATATGGGCGGAGTGTCGCACCCGTGGAAGATGCTGTGCAGCCCCTCCAACCTCGACCATGGCGTGCTCATCGTCGGTTATGGAATCAAAAGTAACTTTCTTTTTATATTAACAGACTCCTGCCTCCGCCCATATAGGGGCGCCCGTTTGGCACACGTACCTATATTTGAGGACAAAACCATAATTTTGACTCGCAGTTCATAAAAATGTTACCCTTCCGAAGGCAGTTCCGACTTTAACATTTTTATGTATGCATAAAAAACTGACTTGCACTTCTTTTTTATTGTTAATAGGTATGCCTTTGACTACAATCTCACCTGATGGTAATTGATGATGTGGTCGAAGGTGTTAACAGGCTTAACCCAGAATTACTGGCTCTCAAGGACAGCTGCCGAAACCCACCGTTAGGTGCTTAGCGACAGATTTTCAACTTAAGGGAGGTCGCTAGACACGCGGGCTAGCGACCTCCCACCATGCGGTGAAGCTAAGCCCGCGGCGGGATTCGAACCATGAACCTGCTGCGAGGCAGTACATAGCCAATGCCACTGCTTCATGAAAATATTTCTCTTAGGAAGGGGGTTATGCCGTCATCTTTTATATGTATGTAAAAAAAGTGAAGCCTTTCGTGTGAGTTATCGAAAAGGTTCTCTGACATGATTCTAAAAATATACCAAATAATTAAGTTATAGCCATATTTTTAATATTGTTAAGTTTGCAATGACGCCTGCTAGGCGAATTACATTACAAAATTACAAATTTACGAGAGAAAAAATTATAGTCATGTGCGGGATTCGAACCCGCGTAAATTTGTAATTTTGTAATGTAATCGGCAGAGCAGGCGTCATTGCAAACTTAACAATATTAACATTATAAGGTTGCGTCATCATTTACAAGTTTAAAACCAATTGCAAAATCGGTCTTGTTTGTAGTACAACGCAAGTTGAACTATAGGTGTCACTCCATCCCAATACGATGGTTGCATGAAGAACGAGAGCAAGAATTACAGTTATGAGTCATTGTGTCATGTTAGCTCAATTGGTTAGAGCATACCCCGGCTAAAGGGGTGGATGGACGCGGGTTCGAATCCCGCACATGACTATAATTTTTTTCTCTCGTAAATTTGTAATTTTGTAATTATAGCCATATGTTTTAAAATTAGTCAGAAAACATTTTCAAAACATATCAAGTTTGGTCTCCCCCAGTTACAATACGGACGAATACATCTACCTCAAAGGATACCTAATTCGCCGTGGGGTGCCGGGCTAGAATGTCACCCCCATCTATTCCCGTGGGTGTCCTAAGAGGCGACTAAGGGATAATTACCGGAAGTTGGGCAGCAACGCCAGCCATATTAACACCTGCAACTGCTAATAATAAGCACAAATTTAACTCGGCCCCCGGTCCCCGGCAGCTTTTTTATTCCCGGCCCCGGTAGCAGGCCAGGTAACGGTGGTGGAGCAGGGGGTGCGAAGAATCCCCGTACTCCGAAACGACGATTCTTGGTCCTGGCAACACATAAGATACGTACTGTTACACCTAATATATTGCTGACCTAGGCCCGAATCCCTCACAAAGCTATTTACGCGGTGTCAGCAGTATTTTTCTCTATATAAACGGTGGCTTCCAAAATTAAGTGCTCAGATTTATTGTGATAACTCCAGGAGTCACCAGACTCAGTACCAGTATACCCTTCAGGTGGAACCTCTGCCCTAATTAGTAGTTAAAAGTGAGTTGCGGGAACTTCAAAGTCAAGTGTATATAAATAATTTTATATTTTTTTAATAAAATAAATGTGTGTGTGTCCATAAGTTGTTTTTTTTTAAGACAACTGAATAGGTCCACACAACAGTACGCTCAGGGAAAACGACAAAATTGTCGAGCGAGAGGAAGAATTCCGTAGGAGGTTCAATAGTCATACAGACAAAACTTTTTTTCTTACCAAAAATGGAACTAACTTTAACACCCAAAAGTGTGAAATAAAAAAGTACCTACTATCACGATATTGTGCGCATGGTACCGACTTCAACAAATTATTTCACACTTTTGGGTGTTAAAGTCGGTTCCATTTCTTGGTAAAAAACAATTTCACTCTTTTTAGTGACCCTTGCTACTTACGGGGTTAATTTCATTTATTGTCAACGACTACACCATCAAGATAGCAATAGTGAATATCTTTCAGTTATTGGAGTGTAAATCAAAAACAGATTGACCGATTTTGATAAAATTTAAATGGGACCAAACGACAAGCATCAGCTTTCAAACTAAAAAAGAATTTTCATCATCGGTTCACCTAATCAAAAGTTCTGAGGTAACAAACATAAAAAAAAACAGCGAATTGAGAACTCCTCCCTTTTTGGGAGTCGGTTAAAAATATAACGGCCTCACGTAAGTTAGAATTTTCTAACGGTATTCATTAATTTCAGACTACCCGCTGTTTCACAAACGGCTGCCGTACTGGATAGTGAAGAACTCGTGGGGCACCTCGTGGGGCGAGAAGGGGTACTACCGAGTGTTCAGGGGCGACGGCACTTGCGGTGTCAACCAAATGGCTAGCAGCTCTGTTATTTAGGCCCGAGCTGATACCTTCTACTACCCATCGGGCGAATTTTAAATATTAGAAACTAAGTTTACTACATGATATTTGCAAAATTTGGACTTGTGTCTTATATAGTCAGATTAACTGAAAATTAACAAAAAATATTCTTAGTATTGATTCCGCGAAAATGTTCAGCTTATAGTCGATCAAATCTAAGAAAAATATTTTGAACTTAAGGTACACGCTGTGACGTCACCGTGTAACCGAGCTATAATGATTTTATATATAACGATTGTTGCGGTGATCCCAAAAATTTACGATTTTTTGTTTGTTATTAAAATTAAATTTTCAGTACCAAAAATAACAGTAACGTTCTGTGCCCGCGGTTGCCATTGTATTTCTTTTAAGTTCTCCAAGATAAAGTTCAAGAACTTTGAGGACAAAACTGTTCTATGTTAATCTGATTATACGAATACCTAATTTAAGCATTCCTGTTTCAAAATACAATTATAATATCGTTTTCGGTTTGTCATTTTTTCAATATAAAATCATCCCATTTACAGATCATTCACGAAGCATTCGAAGAATTCATTTTATTCTGATCATAATGCGGCGTTGCCATGGAAATAATACTCATCTAATTATACATGATTCTATGACTTTTATTGTAATTAAAACTAACGTGGTTTTCTCACAACTCATTTTTAAAGAAAAACACGGGATTAGTCATGTTTATTTCATCAAACGACAGGCTCTTGATAAAAATATTAGAAAATTAGCCATATTTGGACGTCTGCCAGTTGTGATGACTGTGCTTTTTATTCTGCTCTTAATGCGGCGTTGAAAAAAAAATACTAATTAAATTATAATTGACTTTGTGATATAAAAATATAATCATCTAATTACTGATTACAACAATAAAAATCAATTATAGATTTTTATTGTTATAATCCACAATAACAATATATAATCCAAACATAGTTTTGACCACATCCGGTGGTCTTTTTCTAGGAGTTTCTAACACTCATTGAAAAAAACCACCGCATGTGGTCGAAACTATGTTTGGATTTATCTGGCTTATTTATGTGAGCAATCGTGGATTTTTCTTTAAAAATGACTTATTGTTCATCGTTTCCATAATGTGCCTTGATAGAGATCTATATTGAATCTCATTTGATTGTATCCAATATAATGACTTAACTATAATACTTAGTTAGAACTTAAGTTGTTTTGTACGTGTGAATAATTTTATTGATATATCTTAACTTGTATAGTTCGATGCAATCTTTGTGCCGGCTGTAAAGTGCGTACTGTACGTATGTGTGCGTAGTGCGTGCTGTACGCGTACACAGCTCACACTTGACTTTGAGAAAAGGATTCCCTGATGACATAGAAGTTGACCTCCTCTTCAAAGGATTATTGTTTGGATTGAGAAAAAAAAATGATGTATCGACCTTTTGGCAAAACATCCTGCCTGAAGATTTTTTCACAACTGCTTCATAAACAGGTAAAAAACTGAATTGCGGCTGTTTTTAATTGCATTTTGGAACTCCTCAACGATAACGAATTTTCACATCTAACTTTCTGCTATAATGTAACCTATTCTCAACCACTCAGTGTTGAACATTTTTAAAACGAACATCCGATATCTATTATTTTTGCGCATTACGGTCAAACAAAAGGCCGTAGCCGCCACTGAGTAGTCGCAACGCGCATTGATATTGAGCTCTATCTAATTCACGTTTTGTTTAATTTTCCATTACAAGCTCCAAATATATCTGGATCGCCCCATAAAATATGCGCTTGCGCAGCGTCTTGCGTCTAACTACAGCTGCCATAAAATTTGGATTGAACAATACAAGTGCACGCTTAACTAATGTAACGCAATATCTTTGGTACAAAGTATAAGCTAAGCATTTGTCAATAATAATTAACTAATATTATGTACTTACTAACAGCTTGGCTCGCAAGTCTATCTGTAAAATAGGTTAAAATTAAAGACATAAGTGCGTGTTTAAAAGTTATATATATAATTATATATATAAAATAGTATAATAAATTTTGAATTCATTATACTATGGTAGTTCTTATTCTGTTCACACTAAAATCCATATGCGTGTAACACTTATATTGGCCATACCAAAAACATGACGTTATATTCAATTGTAAGCAACAGCCCATCAGTTTAGAGAGGACCAAGTTACATGACGACTAAATTTGCGTAAACTCTAACGACTGTCATTCGCAAGCTAATTTGAATTTTAACCATTATTTAATCGCAAGCTATATACGAATTTAAATTTTAAGCATTATTTAATTCGCAAGCTATGTACGAATTTGAATTTTAAGCATTATTTAATTCGCAAGCTATGTACGAATTTGAATTTTAAGCATTATTTAATTCGCAAGCTATGTACGAATTTGAATTTTAAGCATTATTTAATTCGCAAGCTATGTACGAATTTGAATTTTAAGCATTATTTAATTCGCAAGCTATGTACGAATTTGAATTTTTACCGTTAATTAATTCGCAAGCGTTATACGAATTTGAATTTTTAACTTTATTTAACTCGACATCGTTATACGAATTTGGAGTTTAGCATGAACAGAATAAGAAATACCATAACTTAGAGAATATTAAAGAATTTTATATTTAGAGTTTGTTTCGAATTGACACCATAAAACAAATAAAGAACTAACTTGCTTGATTGCAGTTAAAATAAGTTTAGACACGCCTTTATGATTTTATAAACATCTCTCTCTTATTCATCACCTAGTCATTTCATTTATGAAGAAATATATAAATCTATAGCTTTATATCTACTTAACTTTATCTACAAACTTTTACGCAAATTAACTACTTAAAGACCGTACTATTTCAAGACTACCCCCGTTTAACGGGATCTCGGCCTACAGAGACAAAAGACAGATGTTATTCACGTAGGTCATTTTTATAGCCGCATTTTATATATCTTACTAACTATCCCAATTTTAGTTTTCCTTCCTTCCTGCCGAACTAATACTTAGTTTACTTATGCTTTTTGATATATTTTATTTTACATTTATTTCCTGTTTTAGTTTGCTATTGCAACCGGCCAAATAAATTTGACCTTATAAGTGGAATGTGTTTTTTTTTTGTTATTATATTGTGTTAGTTGTGAATTGTTATTCAATATTATTATTGTAACATTATGAATCGTCATTGTTTAGATTTTAAGCAAAATTTTGTAGATCTTTTAATGTAGGTTTACATTTTGGTAATAAAATTTGCAAAAAGTAATTTTGTATTATTTTATCTATGAAAAGGTTAGCGTGCTAACAACTTAATGAAAACTGTAAGAAGTAATCTACTTCTTAAAATATCTAAAAGTCCAATAATTGGTTAAAGTCCTAAGTCCGTCCCCATCCTACATACCATGTCCGTCAGTAGAGCGGGGCCACCATCTCCGATTTGACTGAAATTAACAAAAAGTTAGTGCACCATTAGTGCTCTTTAGTGTCTTAAAAGTAGAATTAGTGCCTACATAGTTACGAGATATTTCAATGAAAAGGTGTTTAGTTTGTGTTTAGTTTGTTTGGGTGTTTCGTTCAGCATTGCCAAAGTGGGGAGCCGAATCTACCCAACAGAATTACACGAAACTTGGCAAAACTTTAGGCCTCCGAAAAATAAATCAAAAGAAATAAAGCAAATTGTACTACTGGTTTTTGAGAAAATCAACATTTTAATTCAATTAGAAAACTGGAGTGGTTACCCTAGCTGGCCATAGTTATTGATGGTTTGAGCATGACATCCAAGACTAAAACGCGTTGACCAATCTTCTTCAATTCTACCAGCTTTTTTTTGTATACTTGATAAGCTGGCTTTTGACCACTATCTCGCATGATGGTAAGTGATGATGTGGTCGATGATGTTGTTCAGGCTTACCAAGAATTACTGGTTATCAAGGACAGCGCAGCAGCCAGAACACACCGTTAGGCACTTGGCGACAAGCTTTCTATTCGTGGGTGGTAGCTAACCAGACGGGCATTCGCAAAATGCCCTATCACCATGCTTTAACGACTGCCATCCTAAGACAACAACCGGGACCGTAGGCTTAACGTGCCTCAAGAAGCACGGAAGAGCTTTAGTAATATGACTAGCGGTCACCCATCCAAGTCATGACCGCGGCGGACGTTGCTTAACCGAGCTGATTAAGAACGGCTAAGCAAACTTCGCTACGAGCGCTTCAAAATCTTCAATTGGTCATTAGCGCCAATTTGTCCATCTAGGCCCATTAGTTTTTGCTTGTTATGCAAGAAATGAAACTTTGAAATTCATACAGTTAGTGCTTGACAAGACCCCGATAGTGCCAAATCTGGCTTCTAAAAGAAGTAGGTATTGTTTTGAGAAAAAGGCTACTAGATTACTTTTTAAGACAAAAAAACTAATAAGTACTTTTTACTCGGATTAAGAAGAAAATTATTTAATATCTTTATGCGTAGAAACGGTTGATTTATTTTTAAAATGAATTATTTTTTTTACAATTGTTATTAAATATTTAATTAGGTCTGCCCTGGACCTCGGTACTTATAATAAGGGTAAAATACTTTGGCATACGTAGGTACTTCCAGATAGCAATGGACTCGACTGGCAAACAATGCCTTGTCATAAAAGTGTTGTAAATACTAAATAATTAAGAAACCTACTGGACCATCCATTCTACACGAGAATGTTTCCGATAGTTACAATCATAATAAGGTAATTCACAATCAATTTATGTGATACAGTAATAAACATACTAGCCTCCAGTTGCGGAGTCAGTCCTTAGTTCGTTTTAGACTAAACCAAGCCAACAAACAACCAAGAGCTTAATAAACAGTCTAATGTTATCCTATCTTAGATAAAAGAAAAAAATAAACAGTTATTTACATTTTGCTTAAGGCATTTTATATTTCTCCGTTTGCACCAGTATAAACAATCGGAATACGTAAAAGCACGGAACGGCTGCAGTTGACATTACACGCTTTTAGCAAAGTGGGGCACGATCGTGACTAGAGATAATGTTATATCCGACAACGTAAAGGTTTGTCAAACTCAGAATACCTACTCGTAAAATAAGTAAGTTTATTTTTTAATTTCAGCTAGTATTCTGTCCCTCTGTTTCGGTTAACTACTTAAAGTAGATATAGTATATAACGTTGCGGGCATCAGCTATACTTAGTACTGAAGTAGGTAAGCCAGTTTTATTTCTTGGTAACCTGCAACAGAGATCTCACGAGACAGAGGGAGCGTGGGAGTCACGCTGTGTCTAACGTGATACGGAACGTAGACAAGTGTGATGCATTGATAGCTGAGCGGTATAAGGTATAAACTGCCTAAGGTATCGCCGGCTTGAGCTTCACCGCATTAGCTAGCTACCTGCTAAACGTGGACCTGGTTTTTCAATTATTATACAAATATCAGACTGATACAATGTTAATCGACCAAATTTAAATCTTATAAGCAACCAACATTTTTTACCTATCAACTAGGTTAGGCGTGGTTCACGTCGGTCATTATTTAGATTGGTGACCGCTAGTGCCATTTACTACTGAGCGCTTCCGTTCTATGGGGATAAAAATATAATTATTATAAGATTGCAAGTAAAATTAAATTATAAATTTACTTTTGTTTTTAGGATTCTGGGACTGATATTACTAAAATGAACCATTAATTACTTATTTCTTACACACTGTTTATTACTATTTCATTAAAAATACTGTAGGTATATAGTTTTAAGGTACGACAGTTGTAAAAGTAACAGTTGATTTGTATTTTTAATTCTTATTATTTATTGGGATTACACAAAAAATAATAAAAATAACCAATTAATAGGACAGCTATCAAAGTGACTGTTGAAGCCACATTTATCAGTTTTGATTTCATATTTGGGCAAGTTGAACTTCAAGTTTGACTTAAAAATTACCCATACTAGGGCGTCTATATATCTGCCAAAACGACAGTTGTTATATTTTTGTTTTAATTAAATTTTTAGGAAACAAATAACATAAAAAATAACCAAAGATAGGTCTACAGTCAAAAAACGCCAGATATATCACCAAAATGTTATGTATTGAACACATTCGTGTAACTATAACATAATATGTTCGTTCAGTGTAAGATTATATATAGGTACTTACATGCTTTAAATGTTGCTGCATGTATTAGGCTCAGTAAAATACATAATACATACTTACCTCTACTGCAGCACAGACATGAGAGAGAGCTAACGCTCACGTGTCTCGATTCGAACAGGTTATACTGAAATTCAAAGGCACGTAAGTAAACAAAAAAAAATACGCTTACCTAACAAATACAATGTGAGGTTTCATAACGCTACCGAGACGCAGTAAGGTGAATACGGAGTGAATAGGCGACTGGGGCTGTGTTTACACAGGACGCGTCTCTCAGTCGTCTTAAAAAATCAGAGAAATCAAAAGCAGTACCATAATAATTCAAGACCGCTATAAAACATTATCAAGGATGTGGAAGCCCAAATGCCTCGGCAGCTAAACACTCCAATTTCGCAAGATGGCCCAGTGGCAATTGCAGTGGCAGTTTTTTTCGAAGTCAACTGTGTAAACACCTTCTCGACGAGGCCACAGTACAGAGTTAAGCAGCTAATACTGAGATAATCTTGTAATGAGGGTGGGACTGAAGTGTGGTTTTTGACGGAAATAAGGGCAGAGTATAACCGAAGTAGGTATAGGTAAACTGCCTGAAGAACTATAATATAGGAACTAAAGGTGTAATAGTGAAACGATTGATAAAAAACAGTGTCAACATAGAATGCACGATGAGATATATACCGACTCCAATCAGCTTCTAGCTCTCAACAACCGGGACCGACGGCTTAACGTGCCCACCGAAGCGTGGAAGCGCTCAGTAGTAATGTCACAAGCGGTCACCCATCCAAGCCATTACCGCGGCGGACGTTGTATAACTTAGCTCGGTTAAGAACGGCTAAGCAAACTACACTACGAGTGCTTTAAAAGTGTCTCTATTCTATGTGTAAATGTAAGAGGTTACTCTATGGAGAAGAGGAGGTAAGCATTTTTTTTTCTTCGGAAAACATACAGATTTTTTTATTACTATCTTAAACTAAATTACAATAGCTATACTCTAATAAATTGTTTTCGCATATGGAGATTACATGCTTACGTGTTACAAAAAAAAACTACTAAAATATAAAAATAAGTTCAACTATAAGTACGTTCAAATACTCGCACAAAACCTTCAAGTAACGTAGGTCTGTCGAATAGTGCTATATTTAGCGCCTAAGCACAATCCCTTACACCACCTTACCCTATTGGGTAAGGTGGTGTAAGTTTGCGCAGTTTTGAATCAGTTCGTTATAAAAATTTAACAAAATGCTTAATCACAGGTTTCTTTATTTATATTTAACTTATACTCAACTGGTAACAAATTTAAATATAAATTATTGAGAATTAATCATCACTTTTTTCTTAAAAATAAAAAACACGGAACTCGAGACTTGCGCAATCTTACACACCCTGGTGTGTAAAATTGCGCATCGAGGGGGATTAGATTGCGCAGTCGAATTACTTCCATAAAGCATATTTAAATACACCAAAACCCAAGTAATCAGTAAATTTTTCGTGCCACCACACCTGACACGTATCATACTCGATCCAGTTTTCATTAATTGGTTCAATAAATATTTCAGTGCATCCTCCACACCTTCATATTTTCTCTTTTGCTGACATTTTTGGTTTTTAAATACTTTTTTTCGCCAATTTCTTTTTCTAGTTGTTTCTTGTAGGGTGAGCTGCTAATAACTTCAGCTTGTTTGTGCTTTCGATTAGTAGTTATCTTTAATTCAGACCTTGGAATTGGAACTATATCTCCAAGTGAAGGACTCATCTGCATACGATTCGTATTTTAAAGCTCTGTGAAGTTGAGGCAGTCTGATGTGTTCCTAGCTTCAGTCGTTCTGCGGCGGATTTAGGTCCACGCTGGGCGATGAAAAATATGGACAAAGACGCGCTCGTAGAGGCTGCTCTCGTCGAGAGTTGGACGCCGCAGCCAGAGATCGTCAACGTTGAAAGTGAAGCGGGATGGTTTTGCGAGGCAATGTCTCATATATGCGACGTTTCTATGCCGCGGGTAACCAGACTGTGCACCCGTCGGCAGATCTACTGGTGGTCATTGGAACTCAGCCACCTTCGTGCAGCTTGCGTAACAGCAAGACGACGGTATACAAGGTACCGACGCCGTAGACTCAGTGGACGTGACGAGGATGAGGAGAGGCTCCTTTATGCTGCCTATCAGAGTGCCAAAAAGGAGCTGCGCAAAGCGATCGGTAAGGCTAAAGAGAGTGCATGGGAAGAACTTCTGGCATCACTGGATAGGGATCCTTGGGGCCGGCCATATAAACTGGTCATGAGTAAACTCCGACCCTGGGCCCCTCCTCTAACGTCCAAACTAGAGCCGGAACTGCTGGCGCATGTTGTGGAGACCCTGTTTCCTCCCAGAAGTGAGCATACCGCTCCATCAATGCTCATGCATCAAGAAGAGGAAGAGGCTGAGGAAATCCCGGAGATATCGGAGGGAGAACTGGGTGCTGCAGTGTTAAGACTTCAGGCTAAAAACACAGCCCCCGGCCCTGATGGGATCCCCGGTCGAGCCTGGGTGCTAGCACTTAGAAGTGGCCTCGAGACCAGATTTAGGGCCCTGTTAACGGCCAGTTTCAGGGAGCAAACGTTCCCCAGGGAGTGGAAAGTAGGCAAACTGGTGCTGCTTAAGAAAGATGGGCGTCCGATAGATACTCCAGCAGCCTATCGACCGGTTGTGCTGCTTGGTGAGGCGGGCAAGCTCTTTGAGCGCATTATTGCAAACCGCCTCACTAAGCACCTTGATCTTGTAGGACCCAATCTGTCCGAGAATCAGTTCGGGTTTCGGCGTGGCAGGTCCACCATAGACGCTATTGCGCAGAGCCATAGCCGAAGAGGAGGTTGCCATGGGAGGCGTAGTATTGGCGGTGTCCTTAGACATCGCGAATGCTTTTAATACTCTCCCCCACGCATGTATAAAGGAAGCACTCCGGTTCCATAGGGTGCCCCTATACTTATATAAGACAGTAATAGCCTACCTATCGGATAGATCAATATTTACCCCACCAGAGATGGATGGGATAGTTGGGACGTTTCGTGCGGTGTGCCACAGGGGTCGGTTCTTGGACCACTCCTGTGGAACATAGGATTCGACTGGGCTATTCGGGGCTGCACTCTCCGAGGGGTTGACGTCACATGTTATGCTGATGATACTCTGGTGACTGCACGTGGCCGAACTTACCAGGAGGCAAGTCTACTGGCAACAGCTGGAGTAGCTTTTGTTGTGGGCAAAATAAGGAGACTGGGCCTGAAGGTGGCCCTTAACAAATCCGAGGCCTTGTGTTTTCACGGGCCTCGGAACGCGCCACCAGCAGGTGCCCACCTGATAGTAGGCGGAGTGTCCATCGGCGTCGGCTCTACGATGAAGTATCTGGGACTCGTCCTCGACAGTCGATGGACATTCAAGGAGCACTTTAAACTCCTTGCCCCAAGACTGACAAAAATTACGTCTGCCCTAACTAGGCTTTTGCCAAATCTGGGTGGACCGAGTGCTAAGTGCCGCTGCCTCTTTACAGCAGTGGTGCGATCGGTAGCACTCTATGGAGCACCTATATGGGCGGACTCTCTGAGTGCTTACAACAAGACCCTGTTGCGTCGACCACAGAGGGTCATGGCACTCAGAGTAACCCGTTCCTATCGCACAGTCTCTTTTGAAGCAGCGTGTGTTTTAGCTGGGACGCTGCCTTGGGACCTAGAAGGGAAATTCTTGCGGTGGTATACATGTGTACTGCCGAAGCTAAGAGTCGTGGATCCATGCCGCTCCCTGAGGAGGTTGAGCGCTGGCGAGGGAACGCTCGGCAGGTGGCCCACCGCAAGTGGGAACTAAGGTTGGAAGTGCCAAGTGCTGGGCACCGCACAATTGCGGCCATCAGACCAGTGCTCGAAGAATGGTTAGAAAGAAGATGGGGTTTGCTCTCCTATCGCCTCGTTCAGATGCTCACAGGACACGGGTGCTTTGGCAAATACCTGTGCAACGTTGCGAAAAGGGAGCAACTACCGGTATGTCACGAGTGCGGTGCGGCTGAAGACTCAGCGCAACATACTCTCGAAGAGTGTCCAAGGTGGGTCACTGAGCGGTCTCAGCTTGTATACGTGATTGGAAATGACCTGTCGTTGCCAGGAATCGTTAGAGCGATGGTTGGCAGTGACAGGGGATGGAATGCGGTTCAAGCCTTTTGTGAGACAGTCATGACTCAAAAGGAAGAGAGCGAGCGACATCGAGAGGATGATCCACAAGCAGATCCTCTCCGCCGCCGGAGAGTCGGGCGCAGGCGTCGGGCGTATGCCCAAACGCTAGCCCGCTGACAGAGTTTGAGTTACAAGAACACCTGGGAGGAGTGTGGTGGTATGCACGTGTTCCGTCATACCACTACGGAGGTGGAAAAAGTAAATATAAAGAGGGTCCGTATTCGGACGAATGCATCACCGCCGGGGAAACGGACAAGGTTCGCTGTTACCGTTTCCCCTGCCTATGCAAGAAGACGGAACACAGTGGAGTTTAGCAGGTAGGACCAGTGGACTCTTTACACCCGCTGGTGAGTCCGGCATAACCTTGTGTAAAACAGGGTATCCGTAAAAGGATTCTCCACTCAAAAAAAGTTGCATCTTTTAGAGAAGAAGTTACTTTTCGAGTTTGTAAAAGACTGCTTGGTACGCCTTGTTGTGTATCCAACTTCCTCTAGAAGAAAGTTATCAATGACATCGATTGCATTATTTTCCGGGTTCTCCCGTCTACAATTAATAAAATACACATTAGGTATTCATAGTTAAAAATGAATATTATACAGCTGTGTGTAACATTGCGCGCGCAATTTTATCCACCCCCTTTATGCGCAAACTTACACACTTGGTATTCGACGTAGTCATCAAGGTACTGCTGCCATCTCTTAGAAGTTTATCTAACTACATTGTCACTAACCAAAATTTCGATGGTAAACACAAGTACCACAATCAGTGAAACATTGTTAACATATCAGGTTTTTTGTAAGTTATACTTCGAAAGTGTGAATATATTAGATGAGAATGTTGTAAAAACTTTGAACTAACCTGGAGTCAACGTTTTCATTCGTATCTAAATAATTTTATGGGAGTGCAGACTGGCATGTAAACTGTTTAAAACACAACTGAAG
Source organism: Plagodis dolabraria (assembly GCA_963854805.1). Classification (NCBI taxonomy): domain Eukaryota; kingdom Metazoa; phylum Arthropoda; class Insecta; order Lepidoptera; family Geometridae; genus Plagodis; species Plagodis dolabraria. Next base: position 6,411,216 of record OY978459.1, on the reverse strand, counting down.
TTAGCTACGTATTTCACACCAGTGTCGTAGGATGACGTGTGCGCAATCTTATCGTCCGCTCAATCTTACACCATCCTACCCTACCACTATGCTTTGAACATTTTTAATTTACGCACACACGTCCCGCTGCAGTATCACCAGCCTCCACTCTGCAAGCTAGTTACATGTATTTTTTGTTGGCTCGGGCAGTCTTTTTGGTTTTCTTACTACTGTAAAACAGGAAGTACACGCTATTCTTTATTCCATTTTCAGGTTTGCACGTCTAAGACAGATTCGCTCAAATTTTTATAAATTGGAGTAACTAGTCAGTTTATAACATTATATATTCGATTTTTATTTCTTTTACATTAGTTTATAACATTATACGATTTTAATTTCTTATATATTTTTTTGGATTTTCACGACGGATTTCCCTACAATTAATGCTCCCGTCGGCGGCTTTACCCTTTCCGTAAGCGTAGCTAACATCTCGTGTTTAGAATTTCTTAAAAGCTTACAAAAGACTTACTAAAGTCAAAACCAACATTAATTTAGTTAAAAATAACAACACCAACATTTAACGCCACAAGACAAAATATAGAACCAAATTTGTAAAATTCAGTAAGAACAATAACATAAACGAAATACTACCATTAAAAAGAAACAAAAGAAGTCTCAAAAACTAACCAAAAGAAGAAAAAACAGTGTAAAAACAAATAAATTAAAAGTACTGACTGGTACTGCTATACATGTTGTTGTAGGAACGTATTGCTGATATGCGATCATGATTACACTGCCAAATATGGTACCAAGAGAAGTCTATCGGCTCAAAAAAATAGGATAGAGAAACATTATAGATGTCCTAACGGCTTTGAATTAGATTTGCGATTTTATTTAGCTTTGATTTCTGATGGCTGTCGAATGTGTTTTTCAAATATTCAAGGCGACATAACTTCATCTGCGTTACATAACGCATTTATGTTTCTTATAGAAAATGTTTGTTTTTTAATCTGTTCAAAGATGATAAATTTAAAGCTATATTAATTTTAAGCTATATTATATGTGCCGAAATCACACTTTTCTAATTTCTTAGAGAATATGGTTAGATATATTGAATACTAGCTTTCCGGGCGCGGCTCCGCCCGCGCGTATGTCGGTTATCGCGCAAAAACCATTAACCTCTTTTTGCGCAGTTGGATAAAAACTATACTATGTTTTTTCCCGGGTCTCTAGAAATTAAAATTTTCCATGAAGGTGACGATGAGAATCGCGCCGATGAGAATAAGCCATATGTATGATTAAAACTAATATGCCTGACTGTAGTACAAAATAATTTCTTAATAACTCAAGTGACATAAAACCATTTACTCATACGGAGACCACGATCACTGCAAAGTGTTTGAAAAGTACTGTATAGTATAAAAATACTGAATAGATTCAGGCGTTACTTTGCGGAAATGCATATTTAATAATAACAAATATATTTTAGAAGTATCTTAAGAATGATTAAATAACATTTTAATGAAACACTTAAAAAAATACAAAAATATATTTCTAGTGACAATTCCGCCTAATTTTCCTGTTATGCCCACGTGACGCCACAAACGCCACGCAGCCTAACCGGAAGAATATTCGACTAGTGTCGCTTCTAAACGATGCATCTTCAGGAGGTCTTGACTCACCGAGCGCACGATCGAGACTGAATGTCTTGATTATTCGTGAGAAAATTATTATAAATTATAATTACTCTAATATAACCACCTTATTGAGGTCTTACCTTCTTCTGAATGCTGCTGTAAATAGAACACAACTTTTAGTTAGTCAAGTTGCCTGACTGTCAACCAGTTAATACGCACCAGAGGACGACGTGTCGGTGAAAATGCAGCCACCCCGTGCCACCGGGCGTATCTAGGTTCCTAGGTATTGTGGCACCGGGCCGTGGAACTAGGGCATCGAATGTAGGTACTCCAAACGGGGTTACAGTAGCTGAATAAATCTAGGTATAGGAACTGGTAGATGTTTGACTTGCCTCGAGTTTGCTCGTAATTGGTTTCTAGTGAATTGAGTTGCAGTAGCACCTTTGGGGTATCACTAAATAGGAGTAAAATGTAAGTGAAATAAAAACTAGCGCTTGGTAAGTTAAAATAATTTGTTTCACGTTACTACTTACTATTAATAACTTTCGTTATTAATAAAAATTTATGTAAATGCAGCTGTTTTCAAATTATTTTTTGGCTCTCCTCCTCAACTATGATGAATTTTTACATCTAACTCACGCAAAAATATATCCAATTATATCACATATGATATCAAAAATCCGAACCAAACATTTTCAAATCGGACAGCATCCGAAGTGAATATTGTTATTTTTCAACACCCTTGCTGGTAAAGTGAGCTTTATTATATCGTTGTTAGGGCCATAAACCGAACTTTAACACCCTCGTGCATAATAATATTATATACTAGTGCGTAATAGAATTATCCCTACAAAGTTAAGTAAATACCTAACTGCAAATTATATGCGAGTAAACAGAGCATTTTCAATGTAACCGGGTAATACAGATTTGTAACAACAATGAGGTTTATATGTAATCGACAACAAAACATTTGCCGCGCGCAAAAAAAAAAAAAACTTGGGCGCTATTTTCCATAATTTGCGTATGTTGTTTATATCGCATTTGTGCAATATATATTTTTTTCCTCGCAAGGGTGTTGAAAAAGTGCGTATGAAACTCGTGAGCAACTTGCTCATTATACACTCTGCTGGGTTACGCTCTCGCCTACGGCTCGGGCTGCAACCCACAGCCTCGTGTATAATGAGCACCTTAGCTCACTTGTATCGTCATATTCTATTCTCTTATTCACGTTTTTTGTGCAAACAGAAGGTCGTAGCCGCCTCGCGCAGCGCGCATTGTTATTGAACTCAGTTTATTTCATTTTTTTAAATATTTTTTTTGTGGGATTGCGACGGAATTAGCTCGAAACCCACCTGACGTTGAGCGGTAAGCGGTTCCATCGTCTACCGCGTCGTCACTTTCCATCAGGAGAGAGTGCGGTCAAATGTTTACATATCAAATTAAAAAAAAAATTACGGCACCGAATTAAAAAAAAATGACAAAAAACAATCGACTAAATACAGAAAATATTCTAAAATAAAAATACACTAAAGAGCGAATAAACCAAACCATCGTATACAGTTTTTTGTGTCAATTTTACATCGACGAGCGACAATGAAAACATCATCAATGTAGTCGAAGCCAATTAAACACGTATTATTTGGGATCACACAAATACCACTTGTCAGATCACACTCAAATTTAAATGTTATGAGGTAATAAAAAATAAATAATAATAATAAAATAATATTAATGTTGTCTTAGGTTTTCGCGATTGTTACACATAGTAATTAAACAACTTTAAACGGTTTAAATCGCGTATATTTGTCATTATTTTTGTCCCGACGTTTCAAACACTTTGCAGTGATCGTGGTCACGGGGTGACTAATTGGTTTTATTTGTCACATGAGTTATTAAGAAATTATTTGGTCTACCGTCAGAAATTGAAACAATTGGATAAAATAATATTACTATATAAGTATACCAATGTACCTACCTATATTTAAGTTCGATATCGAAGTTATGTTTGACACCAACAATATGAGTTGCTATTCATAATTCTCCTTAAATATGCTCTGAGATTGGCAAATTCAGAATAATTTCGTAATTTTGATTGTGGAGACATAGGTACATAAATATTTTTTTTTGTGTCAGCGATTTAATTGAGCCCGTATTCACGCAAATGCATCACAGAGAAAAGTTATTTTTTTATGCCTGATAGGTTAGCCTTTGACCACTATCTCACCTAATGGTAAGTGATGATGTGGTCGGAGGTGTTGTTCAGTCTAACCTAGAATTACTGGCTCTCAAGGACGTTATTTCATACTTTACTGTGTACGGTACCGTTTGTTTTTTCTTCTGCAAAAAATGTTTCTACGACTGGGAACTGGCATTTAATCCCACACCAAGACATAGCGTGCACATGGGACCTACCCATTTGTACAAATACGCAGTGATTATATACTGTGGTGAGGCGCGCCTTTGTGACCACGAAAAACTGTCATTGTAATTTCTTATGTACCTTTTGAGACGACAATCTCAATGCAAATCATAAGTTTAAGTACTAATATTTACATATTTATATTTGTTTTTATTTGCCGACTAGCTTTCCGGGCGCGGCTCCGCCCGCGCGTTATCGCGCAAAAACATTGACCTCTTTTTGCGCAGTTGGATAAAAACTATCCTATGTTTTTTCCCGGGTCTCAAACTATTTCCATACCAAATTTCATTGAAATCGGTCCAGTAGTTTTGGCGTGAAAGCGTAACAGACAGACAGACAGACAGAGTAACTTTTGCATTTTTAATATTATTTACTGATAGGCTATATTTATTATGTACTGATAGGCTAGCCTTTTAACACTATCTCACCTGATGGTAACCGATATGTGGTCGAAGATGCTGTTCAGGCTAGAATGTTGATGTAGTTCATTCGCAAAATGCCCTACCACCATGTAACCACTGCCATCGTAAGACAACCGGGACCGACGGCGTAACGTGGAGGAAGCACGGAAGCTTTCAGATGTAATATCACCAGCGGTCACCCATCCAACTCCTGACCGCGGCGGACGTTGCTTAACTTAGCTGATCGAATAAGCAAACTTCGCTACGAGCGCTACAGGATATAATACTCTTGATAGATAGACGAAGGTATTATTATAATGTATTGTATAATCAAGAAATTTAGAACAATGTTATTAAAGTACAGTAATAAAATAAAAGCTTATATAATTACTATTATTTACATACTCGCAAGAGATCTGTTTCTATATGCATTGTAAATCAGAAGCATAGCCTCTTTCCTAGGTTCCTACGATTGCTCATAGAAACAATATTACCGTTTTACCTTCTCCAACTAACCGTGACTCTATCGAAGTAATAGATTCCTTCAAAACCGTTCAACCAACCCTTCGTTACACATCAAAGTCCCATTCATCGAGTCCATTGCGTCCATCCAATCAATTGCGCTCGCTTGTAAGGATCGTAACATAACAAGGCCGTGGCTCGCCGGTCAAACGACACTACGTACTAATAGGTAGCTATTACTGATTGGAAGGGAAACAGGAAGTGTACATAAAAAGGAAGAGAACGAAAATCATTACTTTGATTTTAATATCGTACATTCTATCAGTTTAGTTATTTATTCATAAACAAAGTACATTGTATCTGATTATTATTTATAAGTCCTTAAATAATATATACCCCAAGATAACATTTAAAATTGATAACAATATTTTGTTTCGATAAAAATATACCATTATTTTTTTCCCTAACACCCCATTGTGTCTCAAAAACCATTTTGAATATCTTTCTGACACATCTTGTAGACCCACACGTTCTACCAAATCTCTTGTTTTGAAGTTTTCCTTACCCTCTGAACAGTTTTCGGAAAAATAATTTACAGTACAAGCTACCCGTTTGTGGAATGCCTTGCCTTTGCCAGTTCGGCAGGCAAAATCCCTCGACATTTAAAAAATATGACTAAGGAGTACTACCAGCTCAGCTTGTCCTGAAACTGCTTAAATGGTTATTATATTATCTGTTTAAATTATATATTATAGGTATTATTTATGTAAATATGTAATTTATATTGCTAAATAGCATAGTGACAAGAGGAAGACCATGAACTTTAACATTTCATGTGAAATTTTGTTCAGCAAAATGAAAAGCTGATATTGCCGTTAGGACATACAACTGACATTATCATAAGTACCTATCAGTACTAATATTATAAATGCGAAAGTAACTCTGTCTGTCGGTATGTCTGTCTGTCTGTTACGCTTTCACGCCAAAACTACTGGACCGATTTGAATGAAATTTGGTATGGAAATAGTTTTTATCCAACTGCGCAAAAGAGGTTAATGTTTTTGCGTGATAACCGACATACACGCGGGCGGAGCCACGCCCGGAAAGATAGTTACTACGAGTAATAAATGTACCCACTTGAAAAGTACGCATCATTTCCGTAATATAATTTAAGTGCATGATAAAAGGACAAAGAGATACGTAATCAGTAGGTACCTGGTTGTACAAATCGAGCCGTATTCCTTTTATTTCTGACACTATATTATTTAGCAAATAATAATCCTTATGATGAAGCCTTTCGATCGGTATGATAAAGCCACAGGATGATTATTTTTCTCGTGTAACGGGTTCGATTCCCGGTTCAACCATGTAATTATTTAAATATCTATGAATGCAGTTTAAACTGTTTTTAAAATTTAAATAATGTCTTCTTTCAGTAAAATGTTCCATCTACAATATTCACGGACTTTCCCTCCATGTGGCATATTCGTGGGAAGCTCTGTATATTATATGCCCTCGTGGTTAGCTACCACTCTTAAGTAGAAAACCTGTCGCCAAACACCTAACGGTGTATCCCGGCAGTAATTGTTCTTGAGAGCCACTTACTCTAGACTATATGTTAGCCTGAACAACAAGTTCGAAAACATCATCACTTACCATCAGGTGAGATAGTTGTCAGTGGCTAGAAGCAATAAAATAATTAAAATGGATGACATGAAAATGTTATAATCTCTACATTTTATGTACAATACATAAAAGTTTTTTAATTTCTCCAGCACGAACAGAGCCTCTGGTGTTCAATATTCGCAGCAAAATCGATTTTGCTATGAGGACAAAGTGATTCGGATTCCAAACATTAACTTTTGGAATTAATCAACGCTGGAATAACAAAAAACTGGTCGTGAGCGAGTCAGTGCTTCGCTATGGTTCCGCATTGCAAAAACCCTTAAAAGAAAACAAATGTGCATATGTTGATTTATAATTACAGCTTCAAAACCACATTATTAATCGGCATCACGAGTATATGTACCAATTAGTTGTTTTTGAGATAGCCAAACGTAACCAATATACTAACATCTAGGTTAGTATTTTGTGGCTATAGTCCGAGTAGGAATTGATGACTTTCACCCGCGTTAAGCACTCTACTTTTCATTTTGAATATAAGTCTTGCTAAAATATGTATTGACAAAAATGAAATAAGTGTGACTATTTAAAATTAATTGAAAAATTAGTACAATTTGTGAATGTTAAATTTAAATTTTTGTGTGGAATATTTACGCTGTTTGATATATTGTGACAAATTTATCAGTTCTGGATGTGAGTAAAAGTTGGAGACTCTGGTATTTGATTAGACGGTGAAACCTATGGCAGCGGAGAATCCCTTAAAGTTGTAGGTTGTGAAGAACTAGGCCGTACATTTATAGTCTCAATTATTTTGCTTGAATACCTGCTCCATAGCGTAGAAGGCTGTATTTTGTTAGATATTCCATTGAAATATGTAAGAAGCACACTTTCAGAAAATGATTTAATTTTCTTGTCTGCTCGCCACTTCATAAAATCGTTGTATGTATTTAAGTATCTATCCATTGAAATTTCTGGCAAAAGATTTTCAATAACTGTATTTGCCTCATCTTTAACCGAATCTGGAGTTAACATCACAGAATCGCTTGAACTCATTTTTATCAAATATTAGTCCACCCTCAAGTAGAAAATCTGTCGCCAAGCACCTAACGGTGTGTTCCGTGTGGCAGCAGTCCTTGAGAGCCAGTGAAATCACAGGCACATGAGACCTACAACTGTCTAATGTGACGGGCGCAGTGCAATTCGTGACTTGTGACGAAATGCATCTGTTATAGGCAGAGGTTAATTTAACCGCTTAACATCAGGTGGGCCTCGAGCTTGTTCCGTCACAATAAAATAAAAAAAAAAAAAAACCAAGATTTTGAATTTCGGTACAGTTTACAGATGTACTTAGTATCCCGCCAAATTATAATCTTTTTTTAAATATCACATGTGGAACACACCTAGTCGCCACCGCGGGCCATCCCGCTTAAAAGTTTTTTTTTTTAATTCACACGGCCATCGCTTTATTTTTATCGCCTTATTTCATTTTTTTTTTGTATATCCTTAACCTTAATAGATATGATTCTATTTTTAAAATTCATTCCCGCCCTTAAGAGGGAAGTAATTACTATGAGTTTTTCCCGCCCTTAGGTGGGAAGCAGCATCTCCCACCCGCTACTCAGATTAAACAAACACTACTTTCCGAGTATGAGAAATGAAAAAGCTTTTTTCTACCTCGATTTCGGTGATTTTTGTGTTCATGTATTGAACATATCATTGAGTAGGATTGACGTTTTATTTATTTTTTCTAAATAACTTAAAAGTTAGAAGAAACTTTCAAGTATCAAAGAAAGCAGAATATGCTTATAATCCTCATAAGACTGCTAAACGATAGGAGCGTATGGTATATTTAAGCTATGATTCACTCACTACGATAGATCAGTTGGTAAAGCATGTCCCGGTTATAAGGACGGATGGTCGCGGGTTCGAATCCCGCAAGTAGTTCAATCTTTTCCTTTTGTTGTAATAATTTTGTAACAAAAATGGTCTAAGCTGGACGCATATGACTTAAATTTTTTCCTTTCGTAAATTTGTTTTTTAAATAATGATATTTTAATATATTTGTACTCTACTCAATAACTTCTAGACGACTACATCCCACATGATGGTGCAAAAAAGATAACGGAAAAATTAATCTTTCTAGAAATGTAGAGTCCTCTATATACCAAAATTATTATGAAACGAATTACTTACAAAGACAAACCATATAAATTCGATTACAATAATCCAGCACATTTTCTTGATGAGATGGGGTGATGCGGTGAGCGCTGATTTACGCGCACTTCAGGCAGGCACTGGCGCCAAACTGCACAGGACCGGAACCAGTAGCATGCTCTCATATCGGAGGCCAGGGTCGCTGAGCCAGTGGTGTAAGTAAGTAAGTAAGTACATATTCTTAACTCTCTTTTTTAAGAAGTGTTCGGTACGTTACCGCGAGCCTGCCGAATACTTGAAAAAGACCACCGGATGTGGTTGAAACTATCGTCGAATTTATCTAACTTATAGATTGAAGCGCTCGTAGCGAAGTGTGCTTAGCCATTCTGAACCGATCAGCAAAGTTAAACGACGTCCGCCGCGGTCATGACTTGGATGGGTGACCGCTGGTGACATTTCTTCTGAGCGCTTCCGTGCCTCGGAGGACACGTTAAGCCGTCGGTCCTGGTTGTGTTCAAAGGCTAACCTATCAGGCATAAAAAAAAAAATAAAAAAAATGTACGTAAGTAATCCCTTACATATTTCTCATTAAAAATGATTGTCTGTATAATGTAATTGAGCAGTTTTTAAATGTATGTATAAAAACACTTGTTGGTTGATAGTGAATTGATTATGGCACGTGCTACAACCGCGTACTTCAATCTATCTGACCACGTGAACTTTTTCATCCAGAAGGTTTCGTTTTAGAATCGAAGCACGTGTACTACTAAGTCACGGAACTACGCAGCTTGACAGGAGTATGACAAGGTGACATAGAGACAGAATTAATATAAAAATAAATTGTTTATAACAGACATCTAAAAACAGGAGATTCTCAACTGGAATGTATGTTTTCTTTTTGATTGTTTGATGGACTGATTTTGGTGATTTTTTTCTTTGGGTAGAGTACACTTTCACGTTGTTCCCATGGTCCCAAATAAATTTCATTAAAATCAGCTTAGTACTTTTTAAGCTAAAGTAAATTAACTGAAAAATACGTGGCTAAGAGCTAGTTTCACCATACTCTGTTATTTATTTGACGCCTTGTTAATCCATTTAACGGACTGTTAAATGAACCGAGTGTCCCACCAACTGTTAATGGATGATTAATTCTGTTAACAAGGCGTTTCTTCATACAACGTAGACTGATTTAACAGCTCTGTTATTTTTAAAGACCCATTAGCTAATGCCTGATTTAGCGTAAACAAACATGGTATGGTGAAATTAGGCCTAAATGTTTGATGGTACTTGGCTAATGTTAATTGAAACTCTTGGTGTTTTTCTTATGTGATTGTTACAGGACAAGCACGAGGTCCACCTGATGTTCAGCGGACTAACCTCTGCCTACAACAGATGCACAAGGTGACGAATTGCACTGCGCCCGTCACCCTGAGTCATACAGTTGTTAAGCATCATGTGCCTGTAATTTTATTGGCTCTCAATCATCAAATTTTCTGCTTGAGGGTGGTAGGCGGGCATTCGCAAAATATCCTTCCACCATGCGATGAAGCTCGAGCTGGCGTTGGGGATCGAACCCAGGACCAGCGGCACGGCAGTCCATAACTATTACCGCTCGCTAATGATTATGTGAGATCAGTGTTTTGAATCAGGTTGGTACGACTTCAACGAGTTATTTCATACTTTTCAGTGTATGAAGTCGGTTCTGACTATCGAAACAAATTTTTTTTTAATTACACTGAAAAGTTTTTTTTTTTTGCCTGATATGTTAGCCTTTGACCACTATCTCACCGGATGGTAAGTGATGATGTGGTCGAAGATGTAGTTCAGGGTAACATAGAATTACTGGCTCTCAAGGATAGTTGCCGGAACACACCGTTAGGTGTTTGGCGACAGATTTTCAACTTGAGGGTGGTAGCTAGCCAGGCGGGCATTCGGAAAGTGCCCTACCACCATGCTGTAACGACTGCCATCCTAGGACAACAACCGGGACCGACGGCTCAACGTGCGGAAAAGCACGGAAGTGCTCAGTAGTAATGTCGCCAGCGGTCACCCATCCAAGCCATGACCAAGGCGGACGTTGCTTAACTTTATTGATCGATTCAGAATGGCTAAGCAAACTTCGCTACGAGCGTTTTGACTTTAGTATTAAATGACTTGTGGAAGTCCGACCATACTAATTCAAACGATGAACTACAAGAGATCGGGTTACGACTAAAATCCACGAGGATGAAGTCGCCAGTGGCATCTAGTTTTTTTTTATAGCTGTTTGGCTAACCTCTGACCATTGTCTCACCTGAAAAACGGAAAAGCAAACATCGCTACCAGCGCTTTAAAATTTAGAGTTTATTTTACTATCTCGATGATCTATTCACGGTCAGTAAAATGGTCACTTCGTGGTCCGACCGTAAACGATGGGCGCTGGCCGCGACCGGGCAGGGTGAGTCGAGCGCATGATTGCCATCTACTGCAGATTTTAATTATAAGGGTGGTTATTGGAGCGAGAAAATGGGAAAATATACTTGATCTACTACAACTTTCTGTTACCAGGTTGCATGAAAATGGGATTAGTCTGCAGCCTGCATAGTTCTAAAACTGTTTTTGATGTATTTTTAAGGAATACTTAGGTTGGGTAAATTCTCAATTAAATCCGTGGACAAGACAAAAAAATCTATATCTTACAAAACGATACGACTATATTTAACCAACTTCAAAAAACTGAGGAGGTAGTCTGTTTGACTGTTTTTTTGGTGTGCTACCTCGTAACTCTTTACAAGGTGATTTTTTTAATTATCGATAACCTGTACTTGTCATGAATTCCTATTTCCTATATAAATTTGAGTGAGATCTGACTAGCAGTACTTGAGTTATCCCTAATAATGTTTATTTTATGTTTGAAGTCGGTTTTATTAAAACATTTAACTTGTTTACATTAATGCTGCATTATGTAATGATGTTTTGGTGTTACGTTATGTAGAAGTAGACGGGCATTCGCAAAATGTCCTACAACTATGCAATAACGATTGCCATCCTAAGACAGCAAAAGGGATCGTCAGTTTAATGTGCTTTACGTAGCATGGAAGCCTTAAATAGTAAATGCTACTAGAAGTAACCCAACCGAGTAATTGTAAAAAAAAAGTAGCTTAACATATTTAATCTGTTGAGAACGATTGGGCAAGCTCTTTCCTAAAAATTCAATTACTTTATCCTTATATATTAAAATAAATACTTAATCTTAAAGATAATAAAATAACAGGAACTACAATTTTATGTTTAATACCGCAATTGTTATGTGATATGCAATAAAGATATTTGATTTGATTTGATTAATAACCCTTTATAACGTGTACCGATTTTGATAAGTTTTAACCGACTTCCAAAAAAGGAGGAGGTTCTTAATTCGTGTGTTTTTTTATTTTTATGTATTACCTCACTTTTGACTGGGTGAACCGAAAATTATTTTTTGTTAGAAAGCTGATGCTTGTCGTTTGTTTCTATATAAATTTCATCAAAAACGGTCAAGTCGTTTTTGGGTTACACTCCAATAACTGAAAAATATTTAACAATCTTGATGATATAGTCGTTGACAATGAATGACATTCGATCCCGTAAGTAGCAAGGGTCACTAAAAAGAGTGAAAAATATTTTTTTCTAACCTTTTTGGAACCGACACAACACCCAAAAGCGAAAAAAGAATGTTTTTGGTTACCTAAATTTTTTTTACATTTGACTGGTGCTTGTCATGTGATGGAACCACATAACATATTAAGTGTTTGAATTTGGGTGAGATCTGACTAGTAGTATTTGAGTTATTATTATGCCTGAAATTGTTTTTATTTGTTAAAATTTTAATTATGCACTTTTCAAAATATTTTTTTTAATCATATATGGTAAGGTTATGTTGCTAAGTTTTTACTCATTAATAACTTAAAAGCCTTTTCAAAATCCGTTTACGGAGTTTGATGGCCACACAGTGACAACAAAAAGATGCACATCCTCAACAACCTTTTACTTATCTTAGAAAGTGATGAAGCCCATACTAGCAATCAAATACACTCCTTAACAACAAGATTCCCCTTTTTAAATTTATAAGTAAACTCTTCCACCTCATGCGAAGAAAAATTAAAAGTTAGAACAAAGTACTTTACGGGCATCAATCAATAGAGTTTATGATAGGAATTGAGGGTACGAGTATTATATATTGATTAATCTCTTCGTTTTATTATTATATGAACTAGATCGAAGGTAATGAAGTATAGAAACCTTTGAGCTTCTATAGGTACATAAACTTTCTATAGGTAAGTATATAAAACTTTTTGATATATATTGCTTTGTTGACAGAAATCAAAGAGAACATAAACATAACCTATACATAACATCTACGCTTTCATGAATATTTCGATAAAAACAATATAAAAATTACACAATTGAGTTTAATTTCAGCTGTTCACAAACAAATCAATAAGTGCTTTGCACCTATTCAGCTCGTGAAAACATTGTAGCTGCTGTAGCTAAGCGTAGCAGTTCGTAGCAAGCTTACAATAAAACATACCGTAGCCAGTTTTTCATAAAAATAACACTAACAATATACTGTTAAGTTTTTATCTGTATTTGCATCCTAAATCTACTTACTAGTATTTAAAATCACCCGGCGAAATGTCTTCAATAATGCTAAGTGAGAAAGAAAAATGCGACAAGGTATCCAACCCCACTCTAGACCCCGGAACATCCTACGAAGTTTTCAGAAACAATACCACAGCAGTCGAAGTAATAGTCAAAGATGTTCACAGCAAAGGCAAAAGGAAACATCAAGACTTAAACGACATGAAGATGAACAGATTTCAAGCTGACGCAGACAGATTACACTGTGAATTAGATAACGCAAACAAAACATTGGCAAGAACAAGGAAAGGTTTTCAAACAATTGTTGGAGAATTGAAGAAGCATGTAGACGGTGCCAATTCCAGAGAGGCGGATGCTCTAGCTACAAACTTAGCTCTGAAACTGGAGAACGAGAAATTGAGAGTCCTGCTTGAGTCTAAAACGAAATTGCTCGGTAGAGTAAAGAAGGAATTGGCGGCGATAAAACGTGTTCTCAAATTCGTAGTGAAAAGCATTTGCAATGCGCCAGAAATACCCGGAAATTTTGAACGTGGCTCGGACACCGAATACGAAGAATTTGAAAATGATTTGAAAGAAAATGCGACGGTAAAAATATCCACGAAAATATCAGATACGTTCGATACGACAGTCTCTAAAGACCGCGATTTTGATAATAAAGTGTAATTTTAAGTATTTTGAGGATCATGTTGTAAGTGCTAAGCAGTTATAATTATATAATAACAAAACTTTAATGATTTTACCTATTTACCTATATAATGAAGTGTTGAACCTAAACGATTTCAATTCCAATTTTATTGTTCGCAGAGGTTACGAAAAAACTAAGGTGCAAGGATAGCAGGTCTAAGATTCTTACTTACGTCTAAGGTGCTTACTTTGTCTTTGTGTGTAATGAATTAATTATTTTAATTTTTTGGCACTTTTTAGTTAAAGTGGTATTAATACTCGTATACGATATAAAGTTGTATTAATACTCTTATACGATATCTTTTTACGTATATACCTACTCTCATGAAAAAAACAGCATCGTTATAATTTATTATGACATCACAACGGTAATGACATTATGTACTCCACAGCATAAAGCTTTTATGTCGCCAAAGATAGGCTGGGGTGTTTAACTAAACAGTGTAAGACTCCGGAGTGCTACCAAAAATGTATTTGTTTGTAGTTGTCCGACCCTAGAATCAAACTCAAGTCCCGAAGATATCAAAATGATGTTTTACGCCACGCGGCTACCGAGGCATTCAACGATGACTCGAAGGGAGAAGGAAGAGATTAACGATGATAGTTGTGAAATTTGGGGATGAACCCCAAATATCAAACTATTCTTGCTTTGTCTAATAAAATTTCTAGATTTTATTACCTCTAACGAAGACTACTTAAGAGGTTTATATAGCGCGTACTTCTCGATACAAAAAGAAAAAGCTCTTTTCTACCTCTTAATATTGCCCGATTTTGGTGATTTTTGTGTTGATGCATTGAACATATCATTGACTAGGCTTGTACGTTTTCCAGTTTTCTAAATAACTTTATCTTTAACTTTATCGTTTCTTCTAACTTTAAAGTTATTTAGAAAACTGGAATAAAAAAAACGTACAAGCCTAGTCTATGATATGTTCAATATATGAACACAAAAATCATTGAAATCGGGCAATATTAAGAGGTAGAAAAGAGATAATACGACTATTTCTACATTTGGCCATTATGGTTTTTGTCCACCCTCATTAAATGTCAAAAATTTACAATCAGTAGTACAAAGATTACGTGCATTCACCGTGGTACCATTGAATTGTTAGACTATAAATGCCCTTGGCCTTGCTTAATTCAACGGATGAAAGAACACTAAAGAACATAGCTTGCATATATGAGATTGCATTATGCCTATAATCACATAAAATCAGTGTCATGCTTTGTAAATTGCCAAACATTTTACTACAATACAAGTTATCTCAAATAAACTCCTCTCCCGGAGCAATCAAACTTGTTCCGCGTCCCACATTCCCTTCAAAGAGGATTCGATAAATGAGGTTACACAATGGCCCACATTCCGAGGCAACAACCTGACAGACAAACCGTCTGATATTGCACGGAATCAATTGTGGGTTGCATGCAGGCCAGGCGCCGGCGCCAGCGGGAGCAGTGGGAAATGGGACAGACTGCGACCCGGTCACGCGGTCAGCGCCCGACCCCGTGACCTGGATGACACGCCCGCGCTTCTTCTCCAGCTCTAACCTATACCACAGATAATCTAATACCTTCTAGGTACACTGTGACCGCTTAATCTCGACGGTGATAGGCACTGATGAACTTAGTTTTAGATAACCGTTATAGAAATTAGTTAGTCAATCTGTGTGTCCCGAGCTTACTCTTGTGTGATGTATACGGGGTCGATTTGGCTGAGGTTCAATGCAGTGCGAATCACGCAGTAATATTTATCAGCAGGTTCTAGACTTGATTTTATTATAATGATAATCAATAACAAATTTCAATTGTATTTATCCCCTCGGGATACATGCAAGATGATATGTTTGACGTTTAAAAAATTGGCCTTTATAGTCCATATCCTTATTTTGTTATAAGAAACAATATTAATAATAAGTAAGGACTTCCGCTACTGAATACCATGAAAGGGATGTTATTTTGGTCAAAATAAAAACAAACTCCAGAACCGATTTCGTTGAAATCGGTTCCGGAACCTGAAAGTATACATATATATAATCACGCGTGTATTCCCCTAAGGGGTAAGCAGAGGTGTGTAAACACCCACATTTCGCCAATTGGGTTTTGGTCCCATGTAAAAGGGAGTGAGCCTATTGCCATTCACCGGGATCAGTTTCAGGGTCATACAAAATGTTTTTTTCAACACACTGGCCGAGACACAAGAACATAATATATATACTAAAATTATATAATATGCTAACGAAATATAAGACAGGAACACAAGAACGAATTGTATGAAACCCTGGCAGAGCACTAAGATGGTATACAGCCCTGTTGTGCGTCTAATGCACACAACACCCTACTGACATCTACGTGAGAAGTGGCATGCTGCTGATTTGGGTCACTTTTCTCTTAGTCGTCTGTTACGCAAAGAAATGGGAAGGTGACAAAATTAATTCTCCATATCAGTTAGAAATGTAAGAGTTCTGAGGTAACAAACATAAAAAAATCTACTGAATTGAGTACGTCGCCCTTCTTTAAATCGGTGAATTATCATGCGTCTTGATTTGATTACATACGCGCAAAATACTTAAAAATTGTACATGAATTTCATATGTAACACACATAAAAAATCTACTGGATTGAGTATCTTCTCTTTATTTGTGTCGGGTAATTATCAGGCGCCTTGATTTGACAATTTACGTATAACATTTTTGAAACTTGTATTACATTTGAAGAAGCTGAATCCAAAAAAGTCGGCCATGCTAAGCTAAACAGGTTACACTTTCTTTCCTGAGTGCGGCGGTGGTAGTGTGCATAATTTTATTGGATTTGTCGGTTGTTGAGTACGTTTTAGTGCATAACGAGGGTTCACTCGGAGAGAGGGCACTCTTAGCATTATGTCTGGGCTACAAGAAATACTTTATTTATTTAAATAATTACTAATAAGAGTATTGATTACAGAATATTATTACATAATTACTAATGATAAGATTTACAAATGAATAATAAAATGTAGATATTGATAGACATTATATTTTTTTTCTTTGAATTCGCTGAGTTGGTGGCCATGAGTCGCACCGTTGCTTTCTTTTTATGAAGATGTATGTTTTGAAGCGCTCGTCGCGATATTTGCTTGGCGGTTATTAATCAATCAGCTAAGTTTAGCAACGTCGCTGATTGATTAATATATGTATTTCTGGTCATGACTTGAATGGTGACCGTTAGTGACTACTACTACTGAGCGATTCCGTGCTTCGGAGGGTACGTTCAGCCGTCGGTCCTGGTTATTGTTTTAGGATGGTAGTCGTTAAAGCATGTCGGTAGGCTATTATGCAAATTCCCGGCTGGCTAGCTACCACCCTCTAGTAGATAATCAGTGTCAAGCACCTAACGATGTGAAAAAGATATTTTTTCACTCTTAGTGACCCTTGCTACATACGGGATCAACTGTCATTCATTGTCAACGGCTATATCATAGAGATAGGTAAATATTTTTAGTTATGGAGTGTAACTTAAAAACAGGTTCACCGATTTTGATGAAATTTAAATGGGACCAAACGACAAGCATCAGTTTTAAAAATAAGAATTTTCATAATCGGTCCACCCAGTCGAAAGTTCTGAGGTAACAAACATAAAAAAAATATACAGTCGAATTGAGAACCTCTTCCTTTTTTGGAAGTCGGTTAAAAAGTCGATTAACCCCGTAGAAGAACTAATTGTAAACACTGGGAGCAGCGTAATAATCACGTCAAAGCAAGTAGGGGGTAAATATTTATTTCTATCGTGCGCTCGAAGAGTCAAGACCTCGTGAGGATACTTCGTGGAGAAGCAAAATGCGTCGAAAAATTTTCTAGTTTTGCTTTGTAGCGTTTGTGACGTCACGTCGAGCTAACAAGAATTTTAGGCGGAATCGTCACTAGTAATATTATTATAATTTTCAAGTGATAAAATTTATACAATTTTATAAAATATATTTAATGTTTTTTTTTTAAATTAAGTTCTTATGTTAGAGAAATCTCACCTGCGAGAGATAAGGATAACAGACGACAATATATTTTCTACTTTTTATATCCTTTATGTTTCCATTGCCTCTAAAATACTTCATTATGGTCATTCTACGTAAGCAAGCACAGCCGTAGAAGATAAACATTACGATAATCGCTTACAGGTGTTGCTACACGTGCCTATCCCATACAGATTGTACACCGTACATTTTGGGAACAGTATTGAAACTTCAGCAAACATTTACTGTACTGTTATTGTATCAGCAGAATTGTCTACTGCTGAATACAGCCTCTCCAATTAAGGTAGGGTTTGCCATAATCCCCACGCTTGGCAGGCGTCTTGGTGATCGCAGTTTAAGATATCAGTTCCACCTTCAGGCATTTTACCTTTAGTCGCCATTTACGACACCCACAGTTAGGAATGGGTGGGTGACATTCTAGCCCGGCACCCCACGGGCATTCAGCGAGATTGATGATCGATTGATCAATGCAGCAAGCATTTAGAATAAAGATTTTATTTTGTCTAATTCAGTAATAGTTTGCAATCAACACGCATGCAAATATGTATGTACAGTGCACAACATTAAAACGATTCTATACAAATTCTCTTATTTCGAAATTCCCTAAACTATGGTAGTTCTTATTCTGGTCGTACTAAAATCTACATTCGTGTAACACTTAAAAGTACCTTTCTAAAAATAGGATCATTCTATTCAATAATATTAACGGCTCCTAGTGCAACTTTGTAGGTAACTTTGCATAATGTGAAAATAAAAAATAATGAGCTTCATAAAGTTAATTTAGTTGTAGCTAACATAAAGCAGCTTCTCTAAACACGGCATGGAAACCCTGGAAATCATTTGGAAGTCGAGAGGTGGTTTTCGTTAATTCTTAAATTTTTACAATATTTTTCACAACATTTGTAAATTATTAGTTCCCTGTATTATACCTTCTACCTACGTATATTAGTTATATTACATATATTTAGGATATTGTTTTGCTAACCAATAAAATAAATAAAAACATATAAAGCCATTTATACATGCATATGAAATACCCTACAGCCTTTTAATTCTGTGCTATACAGCCAACACGTAACAGAAATGAAATAACACTTAAAATGGAAAATAACATATCCTAGAATATGTTCTGGTCGTCTTTTGTGTGGTTAGGGAAAAATATTTTACCAGATGGTAGGTCTTTTCAGCTCGAGTCTTAGTGGGTACCACCACACTGTCAGTTGTTCTGCCTCGTAGCAATGGTGTGCAAACATAACGGTGTTACTAGATGAACGAGACAAGAACTAACACATTCTGCCCATATAAAAAAAATCGGCCAAGAGCGAGTCGGACTCGCGCACGAAGGGTCCCGTACCATTAACTATACAACATTAGACTTCAAATTTTAACCTTTTTTGTTTTAAAGTGAGCGAGTCCGACTCGCACTTGACCAACTTTTTGTATTTGTTGTTATAGCGACAACAGAAATACATCATCTGTGAAAATTTCAACTGTCTAGCTAACACCGTTCTTGAGATACAGTCTGGTGACAGACGGACGGACGGACGAACGGATGGACGGACAGCGAAGTCTCAGTAATAGGGTCCCGTTCTTACCCTTTGGGTTCGGAACCCTTAAAATTAGCGCAAAAAATGGCAAGCTCAAATAGTGCATTATTTAAACTGAAGCCCTTGATGGATACTAAGACCCTATTGTTAATATATTATGCTTACGTTTAGTCATTAGCTAATTATGCAATTACTCTATGGGGAAATGGGACAAGTATAAGTTAGGTTTAAAAACTCAAAAGAGGGTGATTAGAAATTTAATTTGAAATATAATCGGACTCCAAAAACGCACATCAGTCAAATAATACAATGACTATGGTATCATTATATATTTCTAATAGTATTTTGGAGATGCACCAAAACGAATTCGTCATATTATTATCTCTGTAATGTAAAGTCCAAAACATTTATTCAGTCGTTACACGACAAACTTTGCAACGTTAGAGACTCTATCTAGCACTTTAACAGGCGACTAGTTAATGGCAAAAACAACAAACGTACCTACCTACCTATATAAGTTTGCTTTCGACAAACACTTTCGATCAGACTGAACGCGCCATGTAACTGGTTTTTGGAATGTTTACAACGATCCAGTGATTCATTTTCAATGACAGTCACGAATAAGAGAAATAGTTATTTGTTCAGTAAGTGAGCAATAGTAGATTGTTATACAAGGTAAGCAAAGGGCTTATAGAGGCATGAGATGGTTATCGAGGGCGCAAAGAGTTCGAGTGCATAAATAGATCTTTTATCCAAGGTGAAAGATTTTCATTTTCATTATTTCAGACTGCTTTCCATTTCGAATATGAGGACAGATAATAATAACCTGATTAGTAAAACATATTTCATACATTAAATAATAATTTAATGAAAAGGAAAGATGGCTGTTATGTTACAAAATTGTTGATAATATTTTTAAATTATTATTTTACGTTGTGATTTAACTAAGTTGCTGTACCTACCTATGAAAAGTTGGGAAATGGTATGCATAGTTTTTAATTCGTTTGATAGCAGGGACAATTGTTTCCCAGGGATGAAAGTACTCTTACATCCCTACAAGGTGTGATTTTTGCATGTCATCGATAATTTCGAATTTACCGGTGACTAAAAATTCATTGGCGACTTTGATATTGATATTCTATTGTCGTATTTTGGATATAAAGACATACCATAGAACACATAATAATACTACGGATATACTCAGTGTACCAAACCAACCCGCAACAATTTTACAGCTGCTAGCTTTCATAATACGTAGTATCTCTAAGGTAGTCTGTGCTTTCCATGGAGGTAATAAGTACTACGTACAACAGTACTTATTACTTCCATGGTGCTTTCATAGATAAATCTATGTTTGCGTTCTATTTTACGCAGCATATGTTTATGTCGGTCAAAGTCAAAATATATTTATTGCTGAATTACATGTGTAAAATGATGTTATAATAACTTATAAGGGATTCAATGTAATCTGCCTTTTCAGGGCGTGCAATATTTATCTTACATACAATAGCAAATAATGGAATACGGTAATTATATTACACAATAAAATGAAATAAAAATACAAATAATTTGAAATAAAAACTATACGTTGCTTGGTGCGCCGTACCACATAGTAGATCGTAACTTACCAGTTTAGTCGTCCGATTTCTTGTAACATCCGTTACTACTGACGCTGAACGTAGTACCCACGAAATTCAAGAGATGGCATTTTTATTAATTTACTTGAACATTTCTTAGCTTATAAGTATCATTTCATTGAAACGATTGTGTGAGGTTCACTCTGCAACTGTCTCCATTAGCTGGACTGCTTCCAATAGTCATGCAATTAATTCAGTTACAGCGTACTATATCGGATAGGTATTTGTTGCAGTTTTCAGAAGCTGTGTGTTTGGTTTGGACTCAAAGCGCTCCATTAACGGAGTGCGGCGATATTGCGCCTCTGACACGCTTTATTTCACAGGCTAAATTGAACCGTATGCTGGTGAGTTAAGAAATAAATTTGATTATTATAGATTTTTTACATTATTTAATTAAACAGCATTGAAGGTCGCTAAACGAAATCATAGATTAGGCATAGATAAAGAAAAAGTAGCTTCCAGCGGTAGATACTTGGACCCGAAACCACAGAATAAAATGACGATACCCAAGAGTACCGTCCTGGATCGTCCTGGTGCATTTCCAGAATTATGTTATGGAAATGGGTGCTGGACAGTAAATTTTATTCCATTCGTTTTGAATGCACGTCTTTCCGCTATCTACACATTTTACTTAGGTTGGTAGGTTGACATTCGATCAAACTCAACGCCAACACGATGACGCTGTTTTTATATTGATTTAGTACTATTTAGATGCATACTAAGCTAAAACATAGGTAGTTTTTTCAATGCTGTTGAAACAGTACTTAAAGACTATTTTAATAGTAATAATCTAATATTAAAACTCAATTATATATGCATATACATATCAAGTCTTTTATGCTATATGTTTTAGGGTATGTAGGGTTAATCTTTTTCTTAATTTTGACAACTTTGTTTTATATTAAGCGATAAAACTGGTCAATTTCTCTCGTGTCCATAACCAGTTATAAAAATCCACAGATTGACAGTGAAACAGTGTAATCGGAAGCATAGTATGCATGGCATGTATAAATGATAGGCACAACGTATTTTGTAGTACCTACGTCATTATGCACCACCATTGAGCACCTCAGATACTAGATAATTCAAATTGTAATTATGTACCTGTGATTTTATTTTGTTGCTGTGGTCCGAATGTATGAACATATAAACTTAAAAGGTTCCAACTAGCACAGCAACTATAGTAAATTTCAATGAAACTCTCATATAGGTGACAAAGGCTACAATTTTTTTTTATATTTTTTTTTATGCCTGATACGTTATCTTTTGACCACTATCTCACCTGAAGGTAAGTGATGATGTGGTCGAAGATGTTTTTCAGGCTAACCTAGAATTACTGGCTCTCAAGGACAGCTGCCGGAACACACCGTTAGGTGCTTGGCGACAGATTTTCAACTTGAGGGTGGTAGCTAGCCAGGCGGGCATTTGCAAAGTGCCCTACCACCATGCTGTAACGACTGCCATCCTAACACAACAACCGGGACCGACGGCTTAACGTGCCCTCCGAAGCACGGAAGCGCTCAGTAGTAGTGTCACCAGCGGTCACCCAGCGGTCACCCACCCAAGTCATGACCGCGGCGGACGTTGCTTAAACTTTGCTGATCGATTCAGAATGGCTAAACAAACTTCGCTACGAGCGCTTCTAAATCTAAATTATGGAATACCTCAACTCCATGACGTAATAAATAAATATATATAAAATTTAAATATTGTGAAAAAAAAGCATTGAAATATAAGAAAATTACGGCTTGTTGAAATTGACCTGTAGTAAATTACATTTTCACCCTTTACTGGTAATAACGTTCACTATCGTAAGAAACATCTATAGTGAATTATATCTGCTGGCATCTATAGTGAATTATATTTGGATTGCCTTTGAGTATGCAATGGCATGTCATTTGTTTAAATGCTTTTATAGTAGTAGCTGTGATGTTTAAATATAGTTCTTAACATTTTGTTAATAAAGTCTTTACATTTTTTTACTGCTAATATAAACACATTGTACATTTTGATGCCATAACACTCGTCGTATAGAGATAAGCTGTATGAGGACATAGAAACACAAAGGGTGAAATTTCCTTTAAAACCTTCATTGCTATTTCCGAACTAAATTGACCTCAATTAAGGCCACCATTCACTACACGAGCTTTTCACCGCACCACAAAATCTGTCGACATGTCACCAGCGACAAATCCGGTCGCGTGTGAATGGAATTAGAAACACAATCAATTTGTATACTGTATAAAATAGGTCTTTTTTATTGCTGATAGGTTAGCTTTAAACATCAATCTCATGTGATGGTAAGTGATGATTTGGTTGAAGTTGACCAAAATTGCTTACTAATTCTCAAGGAGAGCTGCCGCTACTCACCATCAGGTGCTCGGCAGCAGATTTTATACTTGAAGACGATAGCTAGCCAGGCGAATGGTGGAAGGCAAACATAAGGTGAAATCAAGATCGCGGCAGCTTAATGGATCTCTTACGTTAGTTCAAAGCCATTGTTACTCGACCATCACTGCTGCAATTTTTATGAGGGTTTAGAAACCTCGTTCCAGTTGAGTAGTTAATTCCAGATGGGTTTATCTAAAAATTATTGGCTTCATGTTATCTCAACGCACTTGGAAGAAAAAGCAGAATTGATGGAGCATAGAGTTTTATAGCTAGAACGGCGGATGGACTAAGTGTATGCAAATGAAGCAATAAATTAAGACTAATGGACCGAATTGATGAACACAATCGAGCCAATGGAGACAGATGCATAATCAAGATTTTAAAAGCCCAAATAGCCGCAGTACTCAACAAATTATTGGAGTACAAAATTTTATGCCAAAGGCGGGAATCGAATACGCGTCCTCCGATATCGCGTCGGATGCCTAAACCTCCTCGGCCACCTAGGACTTGGCATTTCTGCCGAAATTTTGTGTTCCAATTGTATTACTTTATCCGTCATAGGGGACGGTGCGCGCCCATCAACCAGACTACTAGACTTCATCTGATCGAAAGAAGTGCTTTTTTCAAATACTTAACTCCCGGTATGATGTCGCTACCCTTCTATATTTCTAAATATGATTACAAGCACTACCGCGTACTAAGCGAAAATCATATTTAACAAATTATTAGAGTCCAAAGTTTAGCCGTAGTAAGCCGTAGTACGTTAGATATATTATGCGACATTAGACTCAATTAAATTATATTTATGTATAGCGGCAAAATATTACTATTATATATTAACATTCTATACGTTTCTTAAGGCTTCGTAGCGTAGCCGAAAATCTATGTTTTTGGTTTGGTAGCTTTCTATTTTATACCTAAATGTGAAAAGAAGTAAGGAGTTCCCATACAAAAAGATTTTTCCAAACAATTTTGATAATACCATGGAAGCTAGGAGGAAGAATATATTCTTCCTCCTAGCATGGAAGTAATACACATATGTACATACGGCAAACTGACAAACCATAAGCATAGATTATAGACTCGAGAAATTATAACGGAAAATTTCAACAAGTTGACTAGTTGGTATTTAAAATATGATGAACCAAGATTTTCCATACAAAAGTAAGTTTCGTCAAATACTAGGAATAATTATTTGCTTTTCTAACACTATAAGCTGGATTATTTTTAATATTGTTATTTTTGCAATGACCCGCAGATTACATTACAATACAAGTATAAATTTATTGAAAAGTAAAAAACACGACTGAAATTTATATATTTTTCTTAAGCGGTTTTATCGTTTAATTTTTATACCCCACTCGAAGTGTTTGAAATAATCATTTTTCTCTCGCAATATGGCGTCCTAAATCCGCCACTTTTTTAAATTATTTTCATGTACCTTTTGTCACTTGGGCTATCATGTCGAATCTAATGATATAGATATATGATACATCAAAATCGATTAAGCCGTTTAGAAGTTATGGTGGTATAAAGAAATTCACATACAAACATGAAACCGAAACAAAACACTCCTTTTTTAGGCAGTCGTGTAATTACGAGAGGAAAAAATATAGCATCCCGCACTTTTTTTTTTCTCTCATTGTAATTTTGTATAATAAGTTGGACTTAGGTTTAGATTTCTAGAACTATGCTAGGCGTAAAATTTTGTTTAACAAAAAATGGAACCGACCTCAACACCCAAAAGTGTGAAATAACTTGTTGAACTATGATGGTTCAAAAGTACCTATTATCACAAATTGTGCGCATGGTACCGACTTCGACAAGTTATTTCACATTTTGGGTGATGATCTTTTTAGTGACCCTTGCTGCTTGCGGCATCGATTGTTCATTCTCAACGACTATATCATCACGATAGGTACATATTTTTCAGTTATTGGAGTGTAACTCAAAAACGACTTGACCGATTTTGATGAAATTTAAAATGGGACCAAACGACAAGCTTTCAAACAAAAAAAAGAATTTTCTAAATCGGTTCACCCAGTCAAGAGATCTGAGGTATCAAACATAAGAAAGAAAAGACAGGCGAAATGAGTACCTCCTCCTTTTTGGAAGTCGGTTAAAAATAGGACCTGGACACTTTCTAGAGCTTTCTTTAGCATAAGCAATAGACTTACGACTATGATATTTCCTTGCATTTGGTCTAACTCCCAACAAAATTGCTTTTATATTACAAACATTAATGGTCCAAAATAAAAACACTACTTCATACGTAGTCTTTGGGAACATCTCCTAGAAGTGTTGGTAGTGGATTGACTATGCTGAGCAACGGCTGCGATCAATTGGATCGCTAGAAGAATTAACAGAGCACTTCCCTGCTTCGGAGCCATCTCGGTCCCGGTTGTTATACTATGGTGGTAAGTTATTTTGTCAATGCCTGACTGGCTAGCCCTCAAGTTGAAAAACTGTCGCTAAGCATCTAAGGTATGTTCCAGTAGCTGTTCTTAATCCATTCATTTTAGGTTAGCTCCGAACACCATTTTCAACTGCATCAGAACTTACCATCAGATGAGATAGTGGTCACAGGCTAGCCTATTAGCAAGAAAAATAAAATAAATCTCATATCATCACATCAATATATATCTTCAAAGCAGTACGCAGAGCTGTCTCAACATTAGAACTAAAAAAAATCCCTGAGACACACCTATATTTGACCATAGACTTGCCCCATATAACATGGGAATCTGGAGTCTGGAATTGTGCTGACACATTTATGCTACATTTATGGGTAATAAATATATAATAAAATTCCACAGCAAAGGCTTAACGCCCCTCAACCAGTGAGGCAGTCTATATCTGTTTACAAACTACCCCATCTTTTGATAAACGATGTATAACACTGCCTACAACGAATTCATCACCCATGCATGATTTTTACATAAAAGATTTAAATTTTCTACAAATCCAGAAGCAAAATCTTATTTATAACCAAGAAAGGAAATTCTACATTCCATATCAAAAGCAGAGACGGAGGTAAGAAACTCCAAATGCAATAACGTCTCTTCGCTGCATTTTTCATCAGCTCCGTGAGCATCAAAATTCAGTATACAGCCTAACCTCACTGATAGAGTGTCAGCTGCAGTGGAACAGAGGCCAAGCTGGATGTGGAGGTGTGAGACTACTGCCCGCACACATGAGAGAACAACACGATGCTTCTGGGTGTGTTGGCCATGCAGACTCAGAAATTATAGTCTGCATGTTGTTTACAGTTCTGTTCTATGCTGGTGCCTTATCACAACTGTACCAAAATAATATAAAAAATCTTTACTTTAGCAATGTTTTTAAAGTTATCATCGCTATTTGTATGTCTTTTCCCTGTCTCACTGATATATGAAACAAATTGTTTTACCTTTTTTAAATTCACATTTCTATACTATATCAGCCGTTTGGGATTTGCCATAATCCCCACGTATTGGGAGGTGTCTTGAGGATCGCAATGTGAGTCACAGCGCCTTACATATAACTGCTGTTTCACACTACAATCCCTAAGAATATATAGGCTCACCTTCCGGAATTTGAAGGAATGAAGGGGGGGCATTCTTTTCCGGCACCCTACGGAATCTTACCGACGCTAAGTGACGATGTGGACAAAGATAATTTTCCAGGCTAACCTAAAATTACTGGTTTTCAATGATACACCATTAGGTGCTTGACTAATGCCACTAGCGTTCACCCATCCAAGTCATGACCGCATCGGACGTAAATTCGCAATATCTCAAACTGTGAGCTTATGTACTGTTCTCCAATACTCGAACTTTTCCCAGCTCTATACGATCTTTCCCGACTAAATCCGAGGCTCCACGGACAGTCTGAACACAGCCCTCGCTGCCGCCGCGCGCTTTCGCACTCAACGCTTCCACGTGTATTTAAACTTTATTTTTTCTCTAAGTAGTGCTGTGACCGCTCGCTCATAACCCAAAAACTATACAAATTAAACAGTTTTTCTAATTTAAGTGAATCAAAAAATGGGTTTTGAAGCTTCGGCTGCCAGACGGAGATTGTAGGCTAACGAAGGTTCGTTTAGTTCATATCTAGAATGTCTATCAGCGGATTGCTGTACGCCCAGCAGAAATACTACCTAACCCCACGCAGAAATGTTCTGCTCAATTTATTTTAACTGAAAATATAAATGTTTATTATTAAAAATATATTCCATAGACCTACATAAGTGAAATCATATGTAATAGCTTTACTAAATAACTATATTATTCGTAAGTATATATTTTATAGTTAATTTTTATATGATATTGTGATGGAACAAAAACATGGCACACTTGGTGTTAACCTCTGCCTATAATAGATGCAGTTCATGGTGGCAAATTGCACTGCGCCCATCACCCTCAGACATAAACTTGTTAAATCCCATGGGGTTTTAATTTCACCGGCACCAATACCCTTCAACCTGGAATACAGTAATCCGAACATTACTGCTTGTTTGTAGATATAGTAACTAAACAACTTACGCGGTTTAAATCGCATATATTTATCATTATTTTTGTCCCGACGTTCAAACACTTTACAGAGATCGTGGTCACGGGGTGACTAATTGGTTTTATATTTCACTTAGTTATTAAGAAATTATTTTGTACTACCGTTAGAAATTTTATTATAATCATAACGTTCCCTATTCACGCAGTATTCGCTCAGTGTCCAGGTCTTGCAGATTTCTGTCGGCCGTAGAATTTAATTAATTTGATAACAGGATCCCAAGCAGGTGGTACTTACCAACCATCATCTTAATAAAATTTGGAAACTTTTGATTTCAATAGTCTCGCGTAACATTCTTGGCATAAACCGGGCCTTGCTGGCGAGAATGTGTGGATTGTCGCACCGAATGTAGTGGTTGGGTTTGTCCTGGGCATGTTTACAAACCGTAGACTTGGTCGAGCGTCTGTTCTTCATGTGTTCTTTTACCCGCATACCAATCTCTGTTTGCCCAATGTATGACAACATTAACAATCAAGCTTGTAAACACCCGCATCTTACAGAGGAATACTCGATCTGATCTTCTTGTGCGGCTTGAAGTAAATTTTATTGCAGCCGTCTTAAGATATTACCAATTTTGTCTGTGACACCCTTGATTTAAGGTAAGATGGCAGGTTGTCGCTCAGCTGTGGAAGGCTTGGGCGGGCTTCTTTGATGCATTCGTGGGAGTTTGTGATAATTGCTTCGTATTACTTTGGTAGAAATAGGTATGGAGGCAGTGCTTCGCCGGACAAACTCGCACAAAGAGTTCTACCGCTACTAAAATCAGCATTAAAACTGAATTTATTTAGAAAACGACGTCAAAATAGTTTATAGTCATCTATCTACGGCGACTTTACTTCTGCTGTGGTGATGAGCATGGATGTTTAGCTCTAAGGTGACTTATGTACCCTGTTTTAGCACTAAATATGCATGCACAATGTGGATACGTCAAAGTACCATTGATATAATTATAAGTGATGTTTGAAGGTAGGTCTCAATTTGATTTGGTCGCGTTTCGAGTCAAGTTCACACCTTCTTTAGTTTTCAAATTCGTATACACTGCGTTTTACCGTCGCTCGCCACTCGGAACAATTTGCAGCTATAACGATTCCCAGCAAGTGGGTTCAATGTTGCATTTCATGATGTGACTTTTCTGAACGTCTTTATACCTCAAAAATTGGCCACCGCTTTTAGGCTTTCCATTGTTTAGTTCAGAAAAGAAAATGCACTTTGCAATCCCCTTGTCAGGCATACGAGAAAGATGTCCGCGCCACTGCAATTGCCGACGCACGAGATTTGCTTCAATACGCTCCGGAAGCTGTGCTTGAGAGCCAGTAATTCTAGGTTAGTCTGAACACCATCTTCGACCAGATCATCACCATCACATGAGATAATTCTCAAAGGCTTGCTTATTAGATATATTTAAATATTCTTAACAAGAACATCTGACACCAAGCACTTTAGTAATAGCCACTTCGTCTCGGTTAAGCCTAGTTAAGTATACATTGCTCGACCATATCAGTCACCATAGTCGCGAAGAACGGGAGTAAATCACGAACATTACACACTTTTTTGGTATACAAGTGTGTAGGGCATGGCGGTATTGGACTTGTTGGCAATACCGGTATTATACCGGTATCAATATTTTCAAAACCGGAATACCGGTATTTCGGTATTTTTTCGGTATTTCACTATAAATATTAAAAACGCAGAAAAAATATATTATCCATGTAATATTGTTTAAGACTGAATAAATGTACCTATTTTATGATAATAAACATCCTAAAACAGTAATTTTTTTAATCATTAATTAATATATAGTTATAATTTTTGGTATTTACTCTTACGTTTTTTTTATTATAACAATAAATAATCAAATATTTATCATTTATTATAACAATAAATAATCGGATATAATTAACAATTAAACTGAAAATTAAAAGTCATAACGTCTTTTAAAAGATTTTTTTTCTTTCAAAAGACATTTCTTAATATCGTGATTAATTAAGCACAACTGTAAACAGTCTTTGGATAAAAGTAGTGCCTAGTAGTGTATTAGTTTATTATATACACATTTTTTGCTGGAAAAGGTGCAGAAAACAAATGGAATATAACTTTATATATATTTAAATACTCGTTATTAAATGAAGTCCGCCCCGGCTTCGCACGGGTATTTAGAAAATATTCTGTCGTCTATGTTCATATCAAGGATAATGTAGAATTCTAAAGGTAAAACAATTTTTCAAATCAGTCCAGTAGTTTCAATGCAAACAAACAATCAAATCTTTCTTCCATATAATATTAGTTTGGATGAAATTCGCCACTGAAAACGCTCTTTCGTGTTCAACAATTTGGAGGTAAGGTCTTCTACAGTTCATCCAAATAAAGTCCCCTATTTCCTCCATTTTCGTGCTGTGTCGTATAACTGAATAATGTATTGCATCAGATTTCATCATCTTTCGGATCAGAGTCATTAGATTTGTGGTCTATCCCTTGTGATTAGTGTAAAAAATCATTTTATGTACTTTTATCTTTTAGAGATTTCTCAATCGTTTATTTCATTCTTATTAAATTGAAGCTGAACTGGCACCTCGACGTTATCGACACAACCAGTTTAGGCACTATCTGCTGATATTACCGAATAATCGATCTGAGTAGGATAGATACGCTGTATGAAGCTTATTAAATTTGAAAGAATTTAGAGTTTCTTACATACCGATTATCTCGAAAACGAAAACTACCCACTGTATTAGCTGGATTGTCTACTGCTGAATACAGCCTCCTACATTAAGGCGGAGTTTGCCATAATCCTCACACTTGGCAGGCGTCTTGGGGATTGCAGTGTGAGATATCAGTTCATACACAGTTCTTATCCCTATAAAATATTCGGAAACACTGATTACCGTTTATACCACGTGCATGTGCATAGTAATTGTAAATAGAAAACCAGCGAACCAAGCGAGAGCGCACAATGCATGTGATAATATGCGTGAGATAAAAAGATGCACCACGCGGGTCTGAGGGGCGTGCGGTGGTCAGCGGACGATATGTCACTTTTGTTAAACTATATAAACAATACTATCACCGTATATGTAATACCATTTATGTACTCACAATTGCACGGACACATTGACTGGTTCCAATCTCAAAATGACATTTTTTATTAAGTAGAAATCAACGTTAACTAGATTATGAACTTATGTTTATTGAAGTCGGTTTATCTATTAATTTGTAAAAGCATGAAAAGAAAACGTTAACTGCGCATTAATTTACAACCATAAAATTTAATAAGTTGTTGATGTTATTCGTATAATCCATATTAATATCCATATAATCCATATATAGAGAGCCGACGTATTGGTTTTTAAGCCTTTGGTTAGTTTCATGCATATAAACTTCTTTTTTTTCATAATACCGAAATACCGATATTTTTGATTCCAATACCGGTATTTGAAAGTACTCCAAATAGGCCGGTATTACCGGTTTTTCGGTAATACCGAATACCGGTATCCATGCCCTACAAGTGTGTAATGTTGGTGATTACCTCTGAAATGTACTATAAAGTGTTTCTCTAAAATATTTATATAATGTTTTCTTCAATTATTTTTAAAATATTTGTTATAATTAAATATGGATTATAACAAAGAAACGCCTGAATCTATACATTATTTTAACTAGTTCTTTGGTATACATATAATAAGAATCCAGACAATATTCCTACGATAATGTAATATTATTTATTTATACAGTGACTCAGATTTGAATATAATCGACGTGACTATTGCATTATAATATGCCACGGTTCGAGCAGGTAATGGTCCAGCATCTGTATATAATATGTATTACATATGTTGAAGTTCCATGAATATTTTTGTTTATATCATCAGCGAAGAGAGGAGCAGCTCACGCATCTAATAGAAAGATTTTTGGCGCAATGCTTAGGTCTTTGATCCTAAGCCAACAACCTGGACCGACAACGTGCCCTCCGAAGCATGGAAGCGCTCAGTAGTAATGTCTCTAGCGGTCAGCCATCCAAGTCATGACCGCGGTGGACGTTGCTTAACTTATAGACTTAGCTCATTGATTAAGAACGGCTAAGCAAACTTCGCTACGAGCGCTTCGAAGATTCAAAAGAGTCTCATCACACTTATATTATGAATGCAATAATTTGTGAGTGAGTGTACATAGCAGTATTGTTTTAAAAATGTATTAAGTTTTAATTTTTTAAGAAAATATATGGGACTTCTTACTTAGATAAGCCAGATAAATCTGAATACTGTTTCAATCACATCCATTGGTACTTTTAAACGAGTATTCGGGACGCTCGCAGCAACGTTTCGCTTTGCACTGAATGCTTGCTGAATAGATGTTTTTTTTTATCCAAATGTAAAAAGGTGCAGGACAGTTGCGATCTACTGTAACTATGTACCCTTAATACTTTTAATCATAAAGCTAGGAACTCGTCCTGGACATACTACCATTTGACTTCAAAGACTTCATCAAAAAATATTCGTCTATCAATATTATTTATCATTATGCATATATTAATATATCCACGCAACGTCCGCCTCGTTCATGACTTGGATGGGTGACCGCTGGTGACATTACTACTGAGCGCTTTCGTGCTTCGGAGGGCACGTTAAGCCGTCGGTTCCGGTTGTTGTCTTAGGATGGCAGTCGTTATAGCATGGTGGTAGGGCATTTTGCGAATGTCCGCCTGGCTAGCTACCACCCTCAAGTAGAAAATCTGTCGCCAAGCACCTAACGGTGTTCCGGCAGCTGTTCTTGAGAGCCAGTAATTCTAGGTTAGCCTGAACAACATCTTCGACCACATCATCACTTACCATCAGGTGAGATAGTAGCCAAAGGCTAACATATCATAAAAAAAGGTACGTTCTTACACCGGTCGTCGGTTCTCAATATCATTATTTTATGCTGCAAGCAAAATATTCCCAATTAAACTCACGACGTAAACAAAACCTTGGAAATTCAATATTTCAAAGCAGCATTGCTCTACTGCGTAGTGAATCCAATTAAGTCCTTCCAACACAAAGCTCTACGATGAAAAGAAAATCATGTAACTTCAAACAAAGAAATAAAACAAACGCCCTGTAAGTAATATTCTCTTAGATTATTGCAACGGAGAGATAAACAATATCTATTATGTAAATTTGATTAAGAATTCTGTAATGAATGTTTGTTTATCAGCTGCAGCTTTTAAATTGATTGGAAAAGATTTTTATTATGAATAAGTGCAAAGATATGCAAGTAAATGTTCACAGTTGAGTTGCAATACTTTTGCTCAGTTATTACGTAAGTAGTTTTTAAGGGTCTTGACTTTCATTATCATATTGTACAATGACTGCCATGTAATATTAGGAATCGGCTAGGTCGCGTAATATTTACCGGAAAGTTTGTATAAAAAAATAAAGGTTCCTGATAATATATAGCTAAAACTCGCGACAGTTTTCAAAGTGAAGAATGCTAAGTAACAGCCAAAGCCAAAGGCGGGGGTTAATATAAGTCGAGGCTAAATGGTTTTTATAAACTCGGATTTTCACTTCGGTTGCGAAGAAATAAAACTATAATATTAATAGTAATACATATATCTTAGTTAAAATTGAAACTGTTATGTGCAATGTTCTAGTTTGAGTGTCATTGTCTCGAAATAAATCTAGGCCTCTAATAATATCCCTAATATATGGGTATTATTAAAGATCCAGTCAAACTTCTTACAGAAAATGTACTAAAAACTGAACCCTTAACACACAGTTAGGTGCTTGGAGACAGATTTTCTACTTGATGGTGGTTACTAGCCAGGTATGGGCATTCGGAATATGCCCTTCCACAATGCAGTGAGGGTCAAGCCCGCGCGCGGCAGGATTCGAACCACGGACCTGCTGCGCGGCAGTCCAAATACATAATTTCAAATTCCTGGCTATTTTCACTTCTAAGATAGACTCTTCAATTCTTAACTTTACAATATTCACAACCCCTCTAATTTAATTGTTTGTTTTATTTTTACTTGTAATATTTTTAGTTTTTGGGATATCCGCTATAGTAAAACAGCTATATATTATTACGATTTTAATTATACAGCCAGCCAGACAGACAGACCGCGCAGGCTTAGTAATAGGGTCTCTCTTTCTAGTACGGAACCTAGGAATAAATATGCAAAGAAGTGTTACTCTTATAAAATTACCGCTCCGATTTTGAACTCATCAAGTTCACAATTAACAACAAATGCACTAACCAAATTCAATTGTCTCGGTTCATTGACTTACGCTTACAAATGATCGCATTCGATTGTTCGCGTCAAGCTTATGTTGTTTCGCCGCACGGTACACTTTTTAAACCATGTCTGCCGCGGTAATGTATGCGTTCAGCTGTTATTGAGCTTGATTTACATTTATTTGTAATACGGAACCCTAAACAGAGCCGATGTCTGTGAAGTGTTCGAAAGCTTACCAGGCGAAGGGCATTCCTATTTATTTCTCTTCTGAACTAATTAAAACTTTGACAGATATTAATTTGTTTCACTGCTTGACCCAAATCATATCAACACTAAATACATTGTATACTCACGGGATCCAAACTTCGGCCTAATAAAGTTTCCATAGGATGCTAAGCCAAGACTTGCTTATATCAACGCGTAGGAATCAGCAGAAATCAAGACTTTATTGTGTATAAAATAAGATGCAGTTTAGTTTAAAGGGATGAAAGCCGACGATGTATAGAGGTCAGGAGACCCACTGGCTTTCGAAAGGAAATATTTTAATCCATGCGTTACATTAAATGTCTTCGTAAGTGTAGGGTCTAGTTTAGAAAATGGCAATCAAATTTGGTACCAATTTAAATATAAAGCGTCGCTTTCCGGGAGGTTTTCAATTTCACGGTGTATTCCGATTCGATCCCATGAAACGAGATACAACATTTTTTTATTGCTAAAAGACCTTTATCCACCATCTTACCTGATGTTAAGAAGCAATATAAAAGCAAAGAATTTTTGAAGCGCTTCCATACAAACTTAGTTTCAACATACTTTAAAGCAAAGTGTTCAACTCGGTAAAAATTTGCATTCATCATTGATCTATGCTTCTGATTCAAAAGTTTTAGTATATTCAAAAAATAATTGAATTAATCGTTTTGTTTGGGAATTTTTATATTCACATTTAGGGGTAAAATGCCTGAACCCCCACGTGTCACTCTAATCGTATATGTACTTGTAAGAAGATCTACATTTAAATCTTCCTACAAGTAAGTTTTTATTAACAAATACAAAACTAGCCCACAATAACTGTAGCGTATAGTTTAAAGGAATATAGGAACTTACCGAGGAAACAATAAGATTGATAATATTTTGTTGCGAAAATATTAGGTTTTCTGAACCCATATAATTAGTAGATTTTTGCATTTTATACCTTAACAATGTGTGCGATCAATAAACATTACAGCCCATTGTTTGTATAACCATATCCTTATTTATTGACTGTTATACTCGCTTTATCCAACGGTAATATAAAGCTTTTAAAGCTATGAACACATATGTATACGGCGACGCGTTCTGTTCATGGGTTTTTAATTACAGTTCTCAAGTGAAAGTGTATTAGGTAGTTAATTTATCAACTTCCATGAAAAATATTAGCAAAAGCAGCCAAATGTGTTCCGATCTCTTTGGGTTCCGTATGAGTAAACTATATATTTGTTATAATATAATATGTAAATCGCTGTTAGTATGTAAATACTTATTGTCGAGGTATACTCTGACTGCTAAGCCAACACGATATATGACTCTTTTAATTTGTCCTTTCGTTATTAACCATTGTATGTATATGGAGCGACATCTATAGTTCAATTTACTTTGTATACTAACAATACAAATTTTTGAAATAGCTCTACGCACTTGATGACAAGACTAATTTTCCCTCGTTGCAATTTTGTAATGTAAGCCATGAGCCGAGCATGTATCATTGCAAAAATAAAAATATTAAATTCGTGATACTTTTTCTTGGTTTTGGTAAAATGCTTTTTTTTATACCTTACAATATTTGGTTTAAAATCCGCCAGTTTGTTTTTCATTTTTTTTTATTTACCTAGTATCACTTGGGTTATCAAGACAAATCTAACGATATCTCTTACATCAAAATCGGTTAAGCCGTTTAGAAGTTATGTTGGAATAAAGAAACTCGCAAACATACATACATACATGAACCCTAAAAACATAACTTTTCTTTTAAACACACAAACTCCGTGTAAATTTCAACCGTCTACCTACCTAACAAATACAACCTTTAAAGAAAGCGGGGACGGACTTTCAGTAAAAATAATACGGTAATTATGGGTTGAGTTCTCTCGTACGGAATCCTTATAATAACAAAACTTGGGAAAGTGTGAGAAGGGCCTTGCTTTTTTTCCGAATTGCAACACCCCAAAATAGGTTTTGATTACATCTTCAAAACCATATTATAAAGCGGCGATTTTAGTAGTTATTGGTTAAATAGAGCAATATTACATAATTTATTAATTAATTTATTCAATTAGAACGGCCCTACGCCAATTACACTTATGATAATATATTAATATTAAAACAACATCCAATATCAATACATTGTTATAAAATTATAAATTCACAATTTATTGGAGTACAAAATGTTTTGTCCCGGGCGGGAATTGAACCCGCGACCTTCCGATTTCGCGCCGGATGCTTTATCTAGCTACTGGGGGATCGGCTGTGTTGCCGAATTGTTATAAAATTACCTGAAACAAAAGTTAAGATATAGTTATATACTAAATAATAATAATATATTAAACAGATTTTTTAAATTCTTAATTAGTTTAGTTTTTGAGACAGACTCAGGAGCAAAAATGATCCCAAATAGAAATTTTTGACAGCCCACACTTCATTTTTATACGATTAGTTATAAAACTACTGGACCGATTTGGATGAAATTTGGTATGAAAATAGTTTGAGATACGGGGTTTGACATGGAATAGTTTTTATCCCTCTGCACAAAAAGAGGTTAATGTTTTTGCACGATAATCGACACACGCGCGGGCGGAACCGCCGCTGAAAGCTAGTATACAGATATTTCACATTCCTAACTACTTTCTATTTTAAGATGGATCTCGTAACGAAACTGATCTAAAACCGACAACTTTGACGGCTTCTCATTCCTTTGTTTTTATAGAGAATAATGTTGGTACTTTTTTACAGCCGATAGATCCTAGATCACTAGGTCCTTGGCAGATTATATTTTCTATTTGAGCAAGGTAGCTAGCCAAGAGAGCATTCGCAAAATCCCCTGCCACCATGCGATGAAGTTTTAGTCAGCGATGGGAATCGGACCTTGGATCTGCGGCAGGCAGTCTATAGCTATTACCACTAAGTTGTCACTGCTTTAATCGGCTCGTTACTCTATTCGATAAAATCTAAACGATGCTAGGTTACGAAATACATTTATTTTTATGCAAACTTTTCATTTAATAGAACCCCCTCTGAAAAATTTCTTAATTTCACCACTGTACTCATATTAATGTTTTAAACGCGTGAACTCACCTGATGAAGGGTATTGGATATGTCCGAAACCTAGGTCGACAATCTCGACCAATACTCGTGAGAACTGCCGTTTAATATAACATTTAAGTATTTTAACTATTGTAGATTGAATAAATAAATAAATTTACATATATCTAATACTCACATGAACTTTCAAACTAAAATTGTAACTTGAAGTGTAGAAGATACAGATTGACATAAGCTGGAAAAATAGAGAGTAAAAGGACTATAATAGTACCTTATTTCAACATTTGTGTATGGAAGCTAAAAAATGTTTCCTATAGATACTAGAAATTGCATTCCACTTTTAAGACAATTGCATGTTGTTCTAAGGCCTAGGCCGCACCACGCTTAAACCGCTGCGGTTATTAACCGCGTGATTTTGTGACTCAGGAAAACTAATACTAACGGCCGCACTTGCGGTTTTTTCCCGCGACTGATTAAAAAAACCGTGAAATGTTGCAAAATCACTCGCGGGAAAAAACCGCAGCAAAATTGTAATCCAAAGAACTAAGTGGGCGCACACGCACTATGCGGTAACCGCGGGCGGTTTTGGCCAGTATTCGGCAGACCGCCGCGCCGTGCAGAGTGTTTGTGTTGTCGTTTTCGCGCCATTGCAGTTATGTCGTCTACCAAGGAATTTGTTTCAAACGAACCAGATTATGAAAGATTGTCACAGAAAATCATTATAGAAGTACAAAAAAGACCAGCATTGTACGACACTACTTTGCGACAGTATAGTGATAGAAATGTAAAAAATAAACTTTTTGCGTTGACGTCTTCTTTTACTATTTCTTAATACCAGAGCAACAACACACACTGCTCTCTGATATCCATCTTTAAACTGTGAAAACCACGGGCAGTTACGCGGTTTTCAATCGTGGTGCGTGCGTTTCCAGGCGGTTTAGCGGTTATAGCGGTAACCGCTTGCTGGAAAAAACCGTGGTGCGGCCTCGGCCTAAAGAACAATATATAACAGAGAGAGAGAGTGTTCTATAGAGCACTCTCTGTATCTGTAGTGAGAGCTCTGTTATATATACCAGAGCACTTACAACAGATACAGACCACTTAGAGCACTTATATGTTATGCGAAGCACTACATTACGTTTGCCACCAGTGTTCCATGCAGAGAGAACAATGCCAATATTGCTTATATATATATAAGACATAGATATTGCATATATAAGACAATCTTATTCAAGCGTTCTCCTCCCGAACTTTACCTCTACTACAGAAGTACCAAAGCTTAACGAACAAAACAACAGGGTAACTTTGTAAGAAAATTAAAAAGAACCATCTGACTATCTATAAAAAATAATGATAGCATTCAGGACTTGTCCTATTTCACAAAAACTCTACCACCAAATGCTGACCCTATTCAACTATAAAAAAGAGGAATACAAGTTTACGAGGCCGTATATTTCCCGTAACGGAGGTTTCATAACATACACGTTTTTTACACGAAAATATATATTCGGGAAAGATATATTATGCAAATGAACGCCTAGCTCGTAGCTACGGGTTCTACAATGGCGCTACGAGGGTGCTACGCGGCGTAGCATAATCTTAAAGCAATCCACTAGCGTTGTACAAA
Source organism: Plagodis dolabraria (assembly GCA_963854805.1). NCBI lineage: Eukaryota > Metazoa > Arthropoda > Insecta > Lepidoptera > Geometridae > Plagodis > Plagodis dolabraria. The sequence goes on along the minus strand of OY978459.1, from coordinate 6,371,982 downwards.
AAATATTTACATTCAATATCTAATAAAAATATTAGGATGTGTCGCAAAGTGCTACTACGCCTTTTATATGATGTCCTTTTATTTACCCATCTAAGTTAAATAATGAACACTTGAGTTGAGGTACGATGTACCTAATACTCTATACTTCATGTTATACTATGTGTATAGTAAAAACAATAATTGAAGCAGTGATGGCTCAGTGGCATTGGTTGTGTACTGCCGCGCAGCAGGTCCATGGTTTGAATCCCGCCGCGCGGGCTTGGAAGGGCATTTTGCGAATTCCCGCCTGGCTAGCGACCACCCTCAAGTAGAAAATCTGTCGAAAAAGCACTTAACGGTGTGTTCCGGCAGCAGTACTTGAGAGCAAGATAAATTTTTGAAGCGCTCGTAGCGAAGTTTGCTTAGCCATTCTGAATCGATCAGCAAAGTTAAGCAACGTCCGCCGCGGTCAGGAGTTGGATGGGTGACCGCTGGTGACATTACTACTGAGCGCTTCCGTGCTTCGGAGGGCACGTTAAGCCGTCGGTCACGGTTGTTGTCTTAGGATGGCAGTCGTTACAGCATGGTGGTAGGGCACTTTGCGAATGCCCGCCTGGCTAGCTACCACCCTCAAGTTGAAAATCTGTCGCCAAGCACCTAACGGTGTGTTCCGGCAGCTGTCCTTGAGAGCCAGTAATTCTAGGTTAGCCTGTACAACATCTTCGACCACATCATCACTTACCATCAGGTGAGATAGTGGTCAAAGGCTAACCTATCAGGCATACAAAAAAAAAAAAAAATTACTATATTAAATTAAATATTATCTAAATAAACGTACATACAAATACTAAATAAATAAATACATATATACTAACTAATCTAAATACATAAACAATAATATATATAAATATACATACTACATATATATAAAAATATTTTTTTATAATATGGAAGGAAAAGATTAGCTATGAGTGGACAAATAAAATTCTTTAACTCTATTTTTGAATGTGTATAGCGACTGTGACTTTGCAGGGTACAATCATGATAAGCAGGAGATTACTCTTGTTACCTAAAATTGTTAATTGTCGACCATACACCCCTGGCAATTGTGTTCCAATAATACGCGTTAATGTTCTATTTTCTTTTACAGGTTCCATTACAACACACACAATGTTTTCTTTATGCCGAAGATACAAAGATGAACACGGTGAGTGAAATAATCATTAATCAATTATAATCAATTTAATTTAAAAGTGCTATTCTTATTATCGCCAGACTAAAATCGACATAAATAAAAAATTGTCTTAGTGATTTATTAATTGATAATGTATACCTTTCAATATTTGTCTTTGATATATACCCTTTCCATAGAACATATAATAATACTACGTATAGAATGGACACTCCTCACCCCCCACCCAATCCAGCTTCCCTCACCACGCCACCCAGTTTGAGCTGACGCTGCGCTTACTTGAGCTGGGGACGCGCCACACGCGCACGACGACGACGTGACGAAGAAGGTGACCATGGTTACGACCTTATTTTATTTTATAATACGACGCCGCGACGTATGTCATTCTTTTTAACCTATACTATACCTACTTGTTTCTGTTCTTCAGTTATACAGTAGGTACCTTATAAATTCTGTTATTTACAGTACGTTATGTTAATATTTTTTTCCAACCGCTATTCAAATAATAATTGTTTTAGAAGATTATAGTTTGCATAAATTTTCGCAACTGTTTCACTCGCACGCTTGTCAGTGGATATCAGACTTCGTTCGCAGCGTACCAAGTAAATGGAAATAGTTTTTCTATACTATTGAAACCATAGCGACTACTTTGCAAGTTTTAGCCGAGTTCAAAAAGAAGGAGGTTCTACAATTGTATGATCGTCTATTTGTATGTTTTTATGTACCTATGTTCACCGGTAGGTAAAGGTAAGGCATAGGTTCACGTTCACTGCTGCTCATGCAGTCATGTCGCTTGCTGTTGGTAGACCTTCGCCTTGGTTGACACGTGACAGATTTCGTGACTGTTTATTAAATGAGAAGAACGTAAATTATTATTGTGACTGTAATTATTATCATTACTTGTATAAAATAAAAACTTGGAATGATACGTTTTGTATAGTGGAGTTTAGGTATATATTATTGTATAGTAATAGAGTGAAATGTGTAGTAAGTAATGTTACCTACTCCTTTGGGTGTTGGATATTCCTGTCTCTTACGTGGAGTTCGATAGTTGTGCTTGTAAATGTTTCTGCAGCTAGGTAAGTAGATACCCATAATTTACTAACGACTAATAATAGTATCAAAAGATTGTTAGGTAGGTAGTACAATAATTATTCATACGGTGAAAACCTTAGACTTCACGCACACAATTACGCGTGTACAAAAACAACATTTGTGTAGTGTTTGTGTAATAGGTAGTTGGAACGCGGCTTTTGTATAGAGAATAAGTCGTGTGTCCGGGGTGTGCCCCTGCTTACTCCTTTAAGGATATTATATAATGTCATAAAATATTTAAAAATATTTAACATAAGAGTTTCAACTGTAACTGGAACGTACAAGACAAAGGATCTTGATGATTTTGTTTTGTTAGGTAGAGTGTACTTTCGAATTTGTTTGTTACTTACAAATTCATGACTGTGTCGGGAATTAACAATGTAAACAGCTTAGCTTGCGTTATGGATTATGTTTCATAATCTATATCTATATAGCTATGTTAAACATTCCAATGGTTAACTATGTTTCATATAATGACTTGCAGGTTGTATAAACGATTTCGTTATAGTAGCTGTAGCGTCGTATTATAATGTTAATAAAGTCATACCGCCGGAAAAAAAGCAGTCTACATGATCATGATATTAAAGTGTTTAAAATAATATTGTGCGTATTATCAGGTAAAATGATTGAACACGAATTCACATGACTATAAATTACCCCTGTAACCATCATACATAAAAAATCACATAGACCATTAACAAATGTTAGTAATCAATTCCGTAAGTATGAAATGACAAGCAAAAATATTCGATATTGTTAAAAGATCTTCTCTGGATATCGGGTATTACGTGAACAGGTACAATAAATAGAAAACTTAGTAACTAACCCAACAAAATATTAAAGTTTTTAACTATCCGCCATAGGTGTCGCTGTTTTTCAGTTACACTTACTGATCACAGGGAAGTCTACTGTCAAATTAGTTCCACCCATAATATTTGTAGAAAATTAATTAAAATATTATGAAGAGAAAAGATTTGATTGTTTGTTTGCATACAGGACAGGACACTTGCATAATAGGCTCTGAAGCTACTGGACCGAAATGTATTGAATAGGCTCTGAACCTTGAATTTGAAAAATTGGATTAGATTTGAAAAAATATTTCACCATTAGAATCCTGCATTATCCCTGAAGAACATAGATGATAGAGTATTATGAAGACTTTTTTAAATTTTTGTTAAATACCTGTGCGAAGCCGGGGAGGGCTGCTATTTCCCTTTAAAAACTCATATAGGTATAGTAGATATATATTTGATTTCAATATATTTAGAAAAATATAGTTTCTTTTTCAAGAAAATGCAGAAGATCAGCATTCAAAAGATTTGGTTTAGTTGAACAGATGAGTTAATTGGTGAAATTAAATAAATAGTATAATTAAAAATTCAAAAATTCTACGTACTTGGTTTGTCTTAAATATGATCAGATTCAAATTGAAAATAAAAGCGTGCATAGTGACTGATCAGTCTAGGTCATTAAAGGAAAGAAAAGAAGTTAATTCATAATTACAAAATTATAAAGTGTGATAAACTTAATCCAATAAAGTTTATTAAACAATTTTCTTGATAATTGTTACGGTAGTGAGATGTCCAGTAGTATTGAATGAGCCTTATCTCAGCATAATTCTTATTGTCTAAGATAAAAGCGCTGATTTCAGCCAAGACTCATGATATTGTTTTAAAGCTCTGACTAGTTACTAAGCTTACTTACATATATTTCTATTATTAATATACTATAACAGCCGGATCATCCACTGCTGAACACAGCCTCCCCTATTAAGAGGGTATTTGCCATAATCCCCACGCTTGGCAGGCGTTTTGGGGATCGCAGCGTAAGTTGGCAGTTCTTTAGAAGGCGCTGCTGCCCACCTTCCAGTATTTTCCCTTAGTCGCCTCCTACGACACCCACGGGATGATATGGGGAGGTGCAATTCTAACCCAGCACCCCACGGGGGATTATTAATATGAACGTTGGTAAATCTACTATATGCTGCAGGCTTTTATTTATGTGATTGTGGCGGAATAAGCACGAGGCCCATCTGATGTTATGCGGTAACCTCTGCCTATAACAGATGCATTTAGTCACCAGTGACGAATTGCACTGCGCCTGTCACCCTGAGACATACAGTTGTTGAGTTTTATGTGCTTGTAATTTTACTGGCTCTCTAAACACACTGTAAGGTGCTTGGTGACAAGTTTTCTACTTGGGTGGTAGCTAGCCTGGCGAGCATTAGCAAAATGGCTTTCCACCATGCGGTGAACCTAAAGCCAGATTCAGATTCAGATTACTTTATTGTTAAACTGTGTTACATTGGGTTCTTATAATATGGGGTGCTGGGGATCGTACCATGCACCTGCGGCACCACAGTCCATAGTTGTAACCACTCAGCTATCATCACATCTGCTGCAAAGAAACAAAATGTTTAACCTAATTTTACTTATGGAAAATTTTGAAGCTGTAATGTCTCAGTGGCATTGGCTATTGACTGCCGCGCAGCCGGTCCATGGCTCGAATCCCGCCGCGGGCTGAACTTCAATTTAAGGAAGGGCATTTTGCAAATGCCTGCCTGGCAAGCGACCACCCTCCAGTAGAAAATCTGTCGCCAAGCACCTAACGGTGTGTTCCGGCAGCCAGTAATTCTAGATTAAGCCTGTTAACCTTCGACCACATCATCACTTACCATCAGGTGAGATTGTGGTCAAAGGCTTACCTACCATCAATAAAAAAACTATAATCTGAAAAAAATACAGTTAAATGCGAGGAACGTGGAAGAAAACAAACCACCAATAGGAGCGCATCGCTTAGCGTGGCCGGAAAATGAAGCGATTCTATTGTTGGATTTTTCTTCTTACTCCGCTCATCTTCCGCAAATCTCTAGTAGATAGGCAGGCTAATCCTAAAGAACCGGGTAAAAAAGATAATGAATTACGTGTAACCTTTTGAATAGGTTAGCTTTGTTTTCCTGTAAGAAGACACGTCGATTTCTTTTACATATTGGCAATACGAGTATACCTAGGTACAGTGTGGGAAATTTAAAAACCAGTACTTAAAATAAAAGAACTCGAAAATTAAAAAAAATCAAGACCAGTTTGTAAACCAGATTACGCAATTTGCACGATAGCAAACTTACAGCGCTTTCTGCGAAAAAGTTTTCCATACTCAATCCCATTGTAATTAGATATGAGAATATCATTGTATCTAAGAGAATAATAATCTCTGATATTGGTATAAGTTACGACAATTAATTGTAATTTGCATTTCACTTAATTTTTTTTTCAAATTAAATGTATGGTATGTATGAATATATATATTTTTTTACCGGCGGTATGCCTTTATTAAACAAAATACTATGAACTATATACAACACTACAGCTACTACAATAAAAGCATTTAGACAACCTATAAGTCATAGCAGACTCATAGGCAGTCCAAATGCTCCAGCCCACTGGCCATTTGGCAGCGTGCCCAGCATGCTGGCAGCATTGCCCCGTTGAATTGCAATGCTTATTCGTTGAGCCAAATATGTGCCAGCATTTTGACCAAGCGCTCAGATAAGTTTTGGAAAATACGATGAGCTCCCGGTCCCCACGGACCCAACGTCTCTACACCAAACGGCTTAAATATGTAACCCATACCGAGGTTAGCATATTTGCGCCGCTTGAGTTGCTCCGCCGAAGTAGCCGCAGCGCCAGCCCTCACGTTGGTTTCAGAAAGATGTGAAGGCGCTAAAGTGTCTACGCAAGTAGCGTCCCACACTAAGGGCCGTCCTAACTTCCATGGATCCAGAGTCATGCCGTCAGGTATTTTACCATCGTCACGCATCAGACCATTCGGTTCCAGAATAGCTGCAACATTGGCGCTGGCAAAAGCCCGGCGAATGATATCGTTAAGGCTGGCTTGGCGGGAAATGCGAACAGCACTTCGAGAGCAGGAGAGGCCATGGTGACCGAGTTGATCAACTGCAGTACCACATTGGCAGTGATGTACAACACAACACCTATATATAATATATATATTTATATATATAATAGGTATTGTATGTAATTTAATATGTCAAAAGCTCTTGTATCGGCGCGGCTCTAGCGAATTAAGTTTATTTGACACCACATTTTATGTACTATCTAGAACCATAAGAAAATAAATCATTTATAATTTAAATAAAACCATTATAAAATAACTATCTGCTACTGTAAGGGCCTGTTTCAGAATGTCATAATAATGTTTCGGGTTACTATGCAACACATAAAATAACTGAAAGATAGAAATGACAGTTAACATGCAGCGCGTTTCAAGTTTTAACCGATGGATAGGCTAAATCGATGACTGTGAAACACAAAGATAGTGTTTTGTTTAATAAATATGTTCTGGGTAGTAAAACCGGAGTTTACTCGAACATTCTGAAACAGGCCCTAAGTCTAGTTCGTATAAAATGTGATGGATTACAATATGTTCGTATTGAACCCGAGCTCGAATATCGCCCGAAGCAAACATTGTATTATGAGCACTAGAATGCAATTAGTAAATTGTAGTGAATGTAAATAGAATATCCATTATTAAGACGTTCAAACAATATATGTAAACAAAATATTCAGTATTCGTACATTTGAATAATTAATGTAAACATAATATTTAGTATGTATTCGTTGAAACAATTATTTCGTCTGAAATGCAGTGCGCGTCGTTCTTCCACACTAATGATATGCATGTAATAGAAGATCTTTCATGTATCTAGTACTCGTGTATTTGCTCACAGCTGTGAAAATATTCGTTTATTAACAAAATACTACGAACAATATCCAATATCTATTACAACGAAAGCATTTAGACAACTTACTAGTCGTTGCAGACTTCACAGGCAGTCCATGCCCACTACCAGTTGGCAGCGTGGTATTCGTTATATTTTCTATCAATAAACAAAAATGGTAAGAACGCGGTCCTCTTGTCAAATTTTAATCACACTTTAAAAGACGCAAATAACTTTTGAAGTTAAGTCGTTTATAACCTATCAACATTCGCTGTGGGCATGATTTGGATGTGTGATCGCTAGTGGCATTACTATTGAGCGCCGGTCCCGGTTGTTTTCTTAGGATGGCAGCCGATATAACATATTGGTAGGGCAATTTGCGAATGCCCACCTGGCTAGCAACCGCCCTCAAGTAGAATATCTGTCGCCAAGCAGCTAACGGTTTGTTTCGACAGCTGTTCTTGAGAGCCAGTATTTCTAGATTAGGGTAAACATTGTCCTCGGCCACATTGCCGATGCCATATTTGGTTATTGGGCTAGCCGAGCCCATCAGCTATAAATAGACCAAATATTTGTTGTCATGCATGGCATTTGTTATATACGAGTATATAATATCAATTGTCTACACTTTCACATGTGATGCTTTTAAGTACAAGTGATTTGAATATGAAGTTTAGTATACACCTGATAGATGTGAATAATATATATAACATTCTAGAAGATATGACAAATACTATGCCTGATCCCAAAACACTAATTCATCTATTTCTTTCGATTGAAAAAAATCTTGAATATGGTTATAAAAGTTCGCTCAATAAAGTTAGGTGTCTATACAAGGTTAATGTTAATATGCTAACAACCTCTTAGGGTTGACATCTGCTAGTCCTAAGAAACATTTTGAGATATTTTTATTTGTTTTTTTTTTTTTTTTAACTTTTTTTGCGTTTTGATGCCTACTCCGTGGCAAGAGCGTTTACCGCGGCAACACTGGACCGCGCCGTGCTCCCTTTGAGTAGAGTTTTGCATATTTACATGGAGCAAAGTAATAAAAAATATAAAATAATACATTACAGGCATATATATATATATATATATATACCTCATAATGTTTGTTAGGACTAGCAGATGTCAACCCTAAGAGGTTGTTAGCATATTACCAATAACCCTGTATAGTCAATCGTATCGATTCAAAATTTCTAATAATTATATAACAGTAACTGAAAGATTTTATCCGTTTTTAAAAGCTCACTTGTATATGATTTTATATCATAAAAGCAGCTCATGAAATTTAAATATTGCGTTATTCTGTTTCGCTCACATGCATGCGAAATGAGGTAATTCCATCCTTCGCCTTCAGTCAGTAATTTTTCAAAGACCACTTGGATCTAACGATACATATCAAATGTTAAAACTCCATTAAACCATTATTTATAATAAGCACTCAGAATATTCATAAAAAGGCAACTAGATTAAGTTCATGTAATAAATATTTATCTTACCTAATAAAATCTTTGGCATTGTATCATATAGGCAACACCACAGAAAATAAATAATATTTTATATCTCTATGGGCAACACGACGTACGGAACACATATTAGAAATCAATGTTGATACACTACTTTTTTTACTACGATTTATTGCGAGGTAGGTCCTCAGTTGTTTAAAAAAAACAACTTATGCACACACACATATTATTTTATTTGAATAAATAAAAGTATTAATTTACACGTTGAATTACAAGTTCCCGCAACTCACTTTTGCTACTAATTTGGGCAGAGGTTCCACCTGGAGGGTGTACTATTACCGAGTCTGGTGACTCCTGGATTTATCACAATAAATCTGAGCACTTAATTTTGGATGCTACCGTTTACATAGAGAAAAATACTGCTGACAACGCGAAAATAGGTTTGTGAGGGTGAACGGGGAAAGTATTTGTTTGTGAAGAGAAAGGATGTGACTTGTTTGAATACTTTTATTGCACTGATTATTACTAATATTTGCTAATATAAAGAAAATTACAAACTAGGTTAATGTGACAATCGCTACCGCTCAGTCGACGCCTTGTGTAGGTCATCGAAATGCATCTATTGCAGAAAATATAATTAACCTAATGTATGGCATGCCCGTACATACTGCCGACTTATGAAAGGTAAATTAGTAATATATTAAAATTGTAGGGAAAAAATGTAGAATTATTGTCTAAACTATTATCTAATGAATGTCCATGTAAGGTTCATTGTCAACTTGAGAACAAGGGGACGCCTTGTCCATTTTTACACGCACTGCACTAAAATGTCTGTTCGTAGCGTTCACTTGATCCCGCTGGATCTCACTGTAATGCGGATTTGCTGATTCTGAAGAACACGCTGTCGGCATCGGTTGCAGTTCCAATCGAGGTTGTGTAGTTGTATTAGCACCTTTAGCCTTAAGGATGTTATATTTAAGTTTTCGTATAAGGTACATGGCTGCGATAATGACAACTATGGTGATAATTATATAGGAAATTGCATAGTGATGGATATCATGGGGCGAAATCTCTGTTAAGGCATTCTTCTGTTGTGCCTGCACTTGTTTCAGGTTGTCTTGCAGTTGTCTCAGTTGGTCATCTTGACGTTCGGGATGTTGCAGGCAATGGATAGATGAATTATTAATAATTTCATTTATTTCGTTGTGTCTGCGGCAGTTCGTAACGCTGCCCGTCCACTGCGATGTTTGATTTCCTGACGTCAATGCCTAGCGCGCCCGAATGTCATTGCTGTAGGATGCTGGAGCTGTGTTGTCCGCAACCCGGAGGTGAGTGTAGGATAACAACATGTGAACCGCAAGTTGTCTAGCTCACGGATTCTCTGTTGTAGCCGAGCCATATTGCCCTGGCTGCAGGTTGTAGGTATGCGAGGTGTAGTCCCCACAGAACTTGTTGTAGCCGAGCTGTATTGCCCTGGCTGCTGGTTGTAGGTATGCGAGGTGTAGTCCCCACAGAACTTGTTGTAGCCGAGCTGTATTGCCCTGGCTGCAGGTTGTAGGTATGCGAGGTGTAGTCCCCACAGAACTTGTTTTAGCCGAGCTGTATTGCCCTGGCTGCAGGTTGTAGGTATGCGAGGTGTAGTCCCCACAGAACTTGTTGTAGCCGAGCTGTATTGCCCTGGCTGCTGGTTGTAGGTCTGCGAGCTGTAGTGCCCACAGAACTTGTTGTAGCCGAGCTGTATTGCCCTGGCTGCTGGTTGTAGGTCTGCGAGCTGTAGTGCCCACAGAACTTGTTGTAGCCGAGCTGTATTGCCCTGGCTGCTGGTTGTAGGTCTGCGAGCTGTAGTGCCCACAGAACTTGTTGTAGCCGAGCTGTATTGCCCTGGCTGCTGGTTGTAGGTCTGCGAGCTGTAGTGCCCACAGAACGTGTTGTAGCCGAGCTGTATTGCCCTGGCTACTTAATGTTAGAGTTTTTGTAAAGTTGTATATATGTTTACTTTAGATGCAAATGCACTGCACTGAATCCACTGTTGTTCCGGAACCTCGCACGAAGAGGTATCAACGCGCGAGGTTCCATTTTGAAGAAAATATTTATGAAGAGAAAGATGTGACTTGTTTGAGTAGTTTTAGTGAACTCCACTGTATCCACTGTTGTTCCGGGACCTCGCACGAAGAGGTATCAACGCGCGAGGTTCCATTTCGAAGAGAAAGATGTGGATTGCTTGAGTAGTTTTAAGGCACTGATTATTACTAATATTTGCTAATATAAAGAAAATTACAAACTAGGTTAATGTGACAATCGCTACCGCTCAGTCGACGCCTTGTGTAGGTCATCGAAATGCATCTATTATAACTAACCTAACCTAACCTACAGAAAATATAATTAACCTAATGTATGGCATGCCCGTACAGAGGGATTTGGGCCTAGGTCAGCAATATATTAGGTGTAACAGTTCGTTACTTCAGGACATTATACGTCTGATTTTCCCAGTAATCTCAACAACCGCAGTACTCTTCAAGCTTAAGCACAGTAGGGTTCGCAAACTACTGCTCCAAGGCAGACCTGGCTCACTCCGAACTTTAGGTATAAAGACAGGTACATCGGCGAATCCATCCGCACGGGCGGGACTATTCTACGGTGCGTGCCGCGTTAGAAGATAGAAAGAGAGACGGCTTGTGGGTGAATATTAATGTAAGGTACTCAGCGCGTCGCGAGCTAAATTTCACTTTATTGCTTCGTAGCTAGAGTCTCTTATTTATTAGAATTTCTTTGCAGAGTGAACCTTCGGGTTCTTCTTATTCTGTGTCCAAGGCAGAATATCCGATACTGCAATTGTACTTACTTTACCAATACAGCCTCTTGCTGAAGTTATATATATGCTGGTAAAACATATGCTACGCCAAGTAAACAAACGCCATAAGAAAACAGTAAGTTCAAATTTATTAACCTTCATCACAACGATCTAAGGCCTAGTTTCACCATACTCTGTTCTTTATTTGACGCCTTGTTAATCCTTTTAACGGACTATTAACTGAACCGAGTGTCCCACCAACTGTTAATGGATGATTAATTCAGTTAACTTCATAGAACGTAGACTGATTTAACAGCTCTGTTATTTTTAAAGACCCATTAGCTAATGCCTGATTTACCGTAAACAAACATGGTATGGTGAAATTAGGCCTAAACCGATGAAAAATTATGATATTTTCCAAAAAAATAAAGTATGCTCCCAGCATACTTTATTTAAAAAGTACCTCACAATCTTATTTTTCAACTGCAATTTCCCGGCACTAAGTTTAATTGAGTTCAGAAAAAACGCACGGTTTCTTGTAATAATTACTTGCACCGCAAAGATAAGCACTAAGATAGTCTGCCAACGCACGAAAACTCACGTGTTTGGCGGGAAAATCAATTTACTGGCTTGTAGCTCGGTTTGACAACCATTCTATATGATTATGCATGGTTTTCGAGAATTTAAAGTACCTTATATTGTTCGCATTACTTTAAATTCCCACATTATTCCATAAGTTACCCCTAAAACCGATTATTTAATATAACGTCAAACTGTAACTAATGTTCGATAGGTAATTAAAAATATAACTAGATATTGTTAAAAAATTAAAAATCTATTCCAAATCTTGAGTGACCAAGTACAACAGTAAGACCACTTGCCCCAAAACCAAAAGAAAATTAAAAGTTTTGTATATACCACCAAAATTTTCAGAGTTCACCTTATCCATATTGGCTAGGTTTATCTGTTGTTTTTTTTTACAAAATTTACACAATTCAATGTAGGTTGGCCGAGTTTTGTAAAGCGTCATAAGCTTTAGGACTTAGGTTTGACCCCTGGGTCGGATCATCATCATGATCAGCCGGGAGACATCCAGTGTTGAACAAAAGCCTCCACCATAGAACGCCATAATTAACGGCTGTTAGACACTTGTCACCATAGACTGTCCGCGACATATACGATGTTTTCAGTCCACCTAATGGGAGCCCACGAACTCCTCGTCTTCTTGTGTATTGCGGTAACCAACTTATTACAAGAACCTTTCTTCCCCATCGGTTATGTTTGTCAAGCAGTATCTTCTAACATACTCGTGAATAGTTTCGGAGAAATAACGTCTCCCTGTCTCACGCCTCGTTGCAGTTGGATTGGTTCTGGGCTCTTGTCCTGTAGTCGAATCGACATCGTTACCACCATGTCGATTCGACCACACTTTCTATACAAACACTTCAGCGCTTCTTACCTCCGAAGATGCTTCGTGTCGAAGCGACACGCGTCGAAAATTATTCCCGTCTGGCTACTTGGTGTTTATGACGTGGCGGTCTGTAAACACTAATAATAGACCTGATCATTAGTCTAATCACCAAACTATACTGGGCCCACGTTGTTATTTTTGGGTCATACTTTTCACACCTCGAGAAAAAGGCCCGAGTCCCAGCAGTAGAACCGGTTTGGCTTATACAATAAAGTCATTTCTGGCAAACGTGGAAGGTTAGAGACCTCAGCCTATCATTTCGGGTGGCACAAGCATAATGATGAGACATTTTTCAATACAATTGTATAGCCGATTACAATGAAAGCCTCTCGTTCTATAATTTTATTCAACATTCGAGGAATCTTTTTACATTATATTGATTATAGGTAGTGAGTACGATGATTTCGAAGGGCAGTTTCAATAGTGAAAACGGTTCTAAGAATATCGTATAAAATTATAGTACCGGTCTTCAGGAATGATAAATCAATCTCGCTTATCTATGTTACTTGTAATGTCAGAAAAAAAATTTATCAGTTCCAAGCAATGCTTACTGTACCACAAATAATTTAAGAAAGCGTAATCGTGTAGATTAGCCAGTAGAAACTACCAGTTTATCTGTGACATATGTACGTAACATAAATGCGAGTTAGTCTTCTTTTACATCCAATCCATTGCCACAACGAACAGCGTTATACAAAGGCTTCCCTCATTAGGAGGTGGGTTTGCCATCTATGCTTGTAAAGTGACTTGATGATCGCTTTGTATAAGATTGCAGATTTTTCATTCTAGACAAGGATCAATCGAGTTAGAATAATAGAATGTAGTGAATATAGTGAATAATATAATAATAGTCCATCTAGGGTAGTATATAGTGGACATAATTTACTCAAATCATTCTAAAATCTACAATATAATATAACTTAAAATATCAATTTACACTTAATGGATTTAGGAGTTGCTTTGCGGAAAACATATTCAATAAACAAGATTTATTTGAATAAAAAAACCATTTTGTCTAATATTTCAGCTCAACACTACCTGTTAAAAAAATGTATACTCGTGAACACGGTGAATGCAACTTGATCGAAACATCGAGGTTAGAAAAAAATAGTATTTCGATGGTAGGTCGTGCGGGGATAGACCTGTTATAGATTTAGAAACATGAGTTTAGTTGAAGAAAGTTTAAAGATAGTAAAACCGACTTGTGTGTTAATTTACCTGAAATACATGAATTTGAATTTGAATTACACAGGAAAGTGTAAAATAACTTGTGGAAGTCGGAACCGCTATTTCTTATTTCTCAGTGTTGGAACTCAGTTCAATTAAAATATAAATAAAAAAAATATAACTACTTTTGGATCACATTTCAGACACAATAAAGATAGAATATTGCTTCAGTTTTTCAAATCACATATAGATGAAATCGCACACAAAAGAAAGTTGCCGATAATTAATTCATTCTGCGAGACAACACAAAACAAGTTGATCGTCCTGAAGAATAGTTAGGCTACTAAAGTATTCTTTCGTATTGTTATAGATTCGTGTAACCTTACAAATGCGAACGAACTTGCAAGGACGAGGTTTGACGCCCTTAGTAACCTAACCCTTTGGATTTTGTGTGAAGACTAAGTGTTAAAATTATGTCTTAAATGGTATGTTGGACGTAACATTTAAGTTAACTCTATTATTTGAGGGCCCTTTTAAAATATACGATAAGTCAAAATTTGTGCTTGTGCCTATTGGCTTTTAAGCTTAATTTAGGCTGAAGAATATTAGCTTATAATATTAATTTTACCACTTCACACCACATCCATTGAGCGCCTAGTGCATGGTGTTTCTACCTTACTATAAGATCGACGTCAGTGAGTGAATGCTACTTACTTATATGGCGCATAATTTTATCTCAGATTTTACTGTCAACCAATGAGAGGTTGTGGAGCATTTCTGGTTTCTTCCATAAGATATTAAATCTTACTTTTTGTGTGACATTTCGGAAGTTCCATGTTTAGTACAAAGTATTGGTAAAATTTAGACATTTATGTATCGCGTCCATAAGAAACAAAGCAGTACACTTCTTATTTCATCAAACCTACGAATTATTTAAATTTTTTACACCTTCACTATAAATTGAGTTAAAGGATATCATAGTATTATGTAAATGTGACTGAGACCTGAATGCCTTTTGACTGATATATGTTTTTTTTCACGTTTTCTACCCCATGTCCCAGCTGTTTCGCAAAATTAATTGAATAGGCAAAAAATACCTTATAATTATCGAACCTGCTTACACGATGTTTCACGAGAATCTTTAAGAGTTGCGACTTGTATGTAGAGGAAATCAAAATCAAATCACAACTGGAAATCCGAACAGACAAACCATTTTTGACGAAGCTGAAAGGGATATATATGCTCGCCTTTCGTGCTCACTCGGTCGATAAAAAGTAAGTAATATTATATAATATATATCCATAATGATGTTCAGAGGATAGTTGTGATCGTTATAGGTCTCCCCTATATATAATCCAAACCACCAAAAGAGATAATATTGTCTCAAAAGTACCATTAAATTATATGTATTTAAGATAATGTTGTCTTAGGTTTTCGCGATTTTTACACATAGTAATTAAACAACTTTAATCTTTAATAATAAAGGCTTAGGCCTTACACGCTCAACTGTGGAAGGCCCAAGCCTTCCACAGTTGAGCGACAACCTGCCATCTTACCTTACATCAAGGGAGTCACAGACAAAATCGGTAATATCTTAAGACGAGCTTCAATAAAAACTTACTTCAAGCCGCACAAGAAGATCAACCAATTTTTAAGACCTGTTAAGTGCAATATTCCCCTACAAGATGCAGGTGTTTACAAACTTGATTGTGAATGTGGGCTGTCATTCATTGGGCAAACAAAGAGGAGCGTTGGTATCCGGGTAAAAGAACACATTGCTGACATGAAGAACAGACGCTCGACCAAGTCTGCGGTTTGTGAACTTCCCAGGACAAACCCAACCACTACATTCGGTTCGACAACCCACAAATCCTTGCCAGAGAGACCCGGTTTATGCCAAGAATGTTACGCGAGGCTATTGAAATTAAAAAGTACCCAAATTTCAATAGAGATGATGGTTGGCAAGTACCACCTGCTTGGGATCCTGTTATTAAATTAATTAAATCTCATGGCCGACACAAATCTGCAAGACCTCTGGACACTGTGAGGGAATACTGCGTGAATAGGGAACGTTATGATTAATATAAAAATTTCTGACGGTAGACAAAATAATTTCTTAATAACTCATGTGACAAATAAAATCAATTAGTCACCCCGTGACCACGATCACTGCAAAGTGTTTGAAACGTCGGGACAAAAATAATGACAAATATACGCGATTTAAACCGTTTTAAGTTGTTTAATTACTATGTATTTAAGATAATTTGCGGAAATCCGTATTAAACAAACATTAAATCAATAATAACACAGTCTTTTTTGCATTAACACGTACTACGCGAACAAGCTTCCGAAATATAATTAAAAAACAATAAAAAAATATAAAAGCGCACGATCGAAAAATGTCTCGCTCGAAGAGAAAACTTCCTGATGTTTCGTGTGGTAGTGAAACGCGTCGAAAACTCTTCCAGTTGGGCAAGTAGGTGGACGGTCATTCTGAACTTCGATGATCAAAATCGCGATGTTACGTTTCACGTAAAGTATACAAGTTCGATTAACGTTGTTTCGAAAGAACGCTGCTGCGATATTACTTATTTTAGAATGTTCTCCACCACGATGCACGCAACTTCGAAAGTATACTATTGGGATGAACTGAATTGAGAATGTATTTTATTGCGACGCCTGCAACTTCGAAAGTTTTTCATTGCTACATATTTCTTTACTCGTATACTTTACGTGAAACGTAACAACGCGATTTCGATCATCGAAGTTCAGAATGACAGTCAATTAGGCGGAATTGTTAGTAGATATATAATTTACACAAAACAAATTACAATCAATGAGAAATACATGAGTGATGAAGGAGCACAGAATAATATTGATCTGGCCTGGATTGCAACTTAAAACATGTGTACGATATAGAAAGTTACATAGTCTTAAGCTTATAAACACAGGTCTCGAGGGTATAATATTATTATGAACATAAAAAATAAGAATGAATAGGTAAGGCAAAAATATAATTAGGCAAACAAGAGGATAATCTTCTTATGTTTACCCAACAAATTTTACATACAATAAATTAGGAATTTCAATAAATTCAATGTAGGTACTAGAACATTTAGCTAATAAAAGATATATTTTTAATGTTTTTCTAAATTATTAATATAATGTTTCCTTAGATTAATTTTAAAAACATTTGTAGTTATTTAATGTATTTACCCTTGTATCGCTATAATGATCACGTAACAAGTCAGCTGAGTAAATTGGTACACCTGCACTTAGCTAGGTGCAGGGGTGGTCCATAGGGTGAGAAGGGGTGTGGGGTGGAGGCAGCCATTCATAAAACTAAGGGCGATCGATATAAAACGTCTCACCTACTCTGAGATGCTGGGCTTGTCGCCGCGGACTGTGCTCATTGCTGGTTCGACGAAAATAATTTGGCAAAAGGCATTATTATATGCTATTATTAGAAGGGCTTTTAAGTTATTTAGCTTATTTGTTTTAAATCAATCGGTTAAGGAGCAATATTTAAGGACTTTTAGGAGTGTTTTTATGAATAATATATTATTTTTAGTTTATAGCATCTATGTCGTATGAAAGTAAATATTTACATAGCCGTCTGTAATTGAACTTCTCATTTTATTTCTAATAAAACACGTGTGAATAAGCATTTATTTAATTACTAATCGTCTTCCTAAAAAAGATGTTCTCAAGTAAAGGCATATATTGTATTGTTTTTTTATTAGCTTTTATTTAACTTGCAATGTATGTATTGTAAGTATGTTTGTGCGGGTGGATTCTTTGAACTCAGTTTTGAAGTAGACATCTTCAACCGATTGAGCTGAAATTTTTATCTATATCATTTGTTTTTTTTCATGTATGGTGATTGCTCGTGAGGTGTCGGGGTAGAATGTCACACCCCCATCTCTACTCGAGGGTGTCGTAAGAGGGGACTAAGAATATTACGCCAGAAGGTGGGCAGCAGTACTTTCTGAGGAACTGATATATTTTTTATTTTTTTTTATTTTTTTATACTGTACTGGGTAGCACTTGACCACTATCTCACCTGATGTTAAGTGATGATGCGGTCGATGATGGAGCGCGCTTACCCAGGAGATACCTGTTCACTCGCGTTTTGAAGACCCCCATATTGTACTTAACCGGAAACACAGACTCAGGCAGGGTATTCCATTCCCTGGCGGTTCGTATAATGAACGAAGAAGCAAATCGCTTTGTTCGGGTAAATGGAATATCTACCATATAGCGGTGGCGCTTCTGAGTATCCCTGGATGTCCGGTTATAGAATGGAGATGGCGGAATCAAATCATGTAGTTCTGTGGCACACTCCCCGAAATGTATCCGATAAAAAACCGATAAGCAAGCGACTTTGCGGCGATGTTCGAGACTTTGGAGTCTCTTGCTTACAAGTAGGTCATCGTTAATGAGTCTCTTGGCTCTCCTCTCAATAGCTTCCAGTGTCTCCAGCTGGTATTTGGCAGAACCATCCCAAAGGTGAGAACAGTACTCCATACACGACCGGACTTGCGCTTGATAAAGATTAAGCAGCTGTCCCGGTGTGAAGTATTGTCTCACCTTAGCCAAAATACCAAGCTTTTTTGAGGCCAGCTGGGCTTTAGACTCAATATAGGAGCCGAAATTGAGAGTCGGTGTTAATGAGATGCCAAGAAGCTCGAGATGGTTACTTATCGGCACGGACACATTCCTGAAAGTAGGAGCCAGCTGAAAAGGGCTCCGTTTGGCGGAGAAAAGACACGCCTGGGTTTTAGCAGCATTGAACTTAACCAGATTGGCATCGCCCCAATCGGAAACTGCCTTCAGAGAAAAGTTCAAGCGCTGAACCATCGCTTCCCTATGAGACTGGATTTGTAATGCACTGGTTCGTGCGTTAGATGTATAACTCTCTACAACGGTGCTGTCGTCTGCGTACCCAAAAATACCGGGCTTAAGCAGTTCATTAATATGCAGCAGAAAAAGCGTTGCAGAGAGAACTGATCCTTGAGGGACTCCGGCGTTTATAGCCAATTGGTCGGAAGAACAGCCATCGATGACCACTCGAATCGACCGATCCCTCAAGAAATCTGAAATCCAAACACATAAACCAGTGGGAAGGCCGTATGAAGGAAGCTTGCTAATAAGGCTATCGTGCCAAACCCTGTCAAAAGCCTTCGAGATATCGAGAGAGACAGCAAGCGCCTCTCCGTGGTTCTCGATGGCTTCGCTCCAGATGTGAGTGGCATACACTAGAAGATCCCCAGTAGACCGGTTTCGGCGAAACCCGTATTGTCGGTCACTGAGGAGATCATTCACTTCTAGGTATGCCAGGAGCCTGTGGTTCAGTACACGTTCCATCGTCTTACAGAGTATGGAAGTGACTGAAATAGGCCTGTAATTGGCAGGGTCTGCGCGACTACCCTTTTTGGGCACGGGCTGCACGTTTGCAAGCTTCCAAGACTTAGGCACTTGACCAGTCGTCATAGACAAGCGAAAGAGGCGAGTCAATATTGGAGTCAACTCAGGCGCACACATCCTCAAGAGTACAGCCGGTATACCGTCTGGACCACTAGCTTTGTTCACGTCTAGATCGCGCAACGCTTTGCGTACTTCAGACTGTCGAATGCGGATTTCTGACATTAACGTCCCGCAGTTTGGCAGGCTAGAAGGTACAGCATTGCCAGCATCTAGACGTGAAGACTCTGCAAACAGAGAGGCAAATAAATTTGCTTTCTCTTCGGCAGTGTGCGCTAGTGAGCCGTTAGGTTTCAGCAGTGGAGGCAGTGAGGGACGGCAGAAGTTCTCTTCGATCGACTTTGCCAGGGACCAGAACGCTTTGCTACCCGAGGGGTAAGAAGCAAGTTTGTTCCCTGTTCGGCGTATGTGGTCGAAGCGAGCCTTCTTAAGAGCCTTTTTGCAGGACTTGGCGGCTAGGTTAAATGCTTTCTTCTTTTCACGTACATCTCTAGATTTGCGGGTTCGAGCATCAGCCCAGGCTAAATAGGCCTCATGTTTTGACGCTTCTGCATCTCTACATGTAGCATTAAACTTTGGGCGAGCTTTGCTGGACATCGGGACGTCAGAAAATGGTATGAAGTATTCCATACCCTGACGTAACACCTCAGTCACAGCATCCGCGCAAGTTGAGGGATCGCTCGAAGAAAAACAAACCTGCCGCCAAGGGTAAGACGCGAAAAAATTACGCATCTCATCCCAATCTGCTGACCTGTATCGCCACACCCGCCGAGTGCCTCTTGGGCTGGAATCGGGCGGGGAGTACACTGATACAGACTTCACCAGACAGTGGTCGGAGCTACCTAAGGGTGATGAAACCGACACCGAGTACCGGTCTGGATCTGTTGTCAGCAGAAGGTCCAAGCAATGGGCTGTGTGGCCATCAACATCCGGTATCCTTGTGGCTCCTTGGACCAGCTGAGTGAGGTTTAGCGTCAAAGCAAGCTTGCGCATCTCTCGACCAGCGTGGTCTGTGCTCTGGTATGGGTATAGCCAGTCTTGATGGTGGGCGTTGAAATCCCCCAGAAGCACTAATTGAGCAGAAGGATACCTCTGTTGGGCCACATCGGCCGCCTCACAAAGGTAGTTTGCGAGCCTGGTTGTCTCCTCATCTCCGCTGTGCGAACGGTAGACACTAGCATAAAGAAGTTTCTCCATGCCATTGTCCACCAGAACCCACATGATAGAAAATTTGGGGTCTTCAAGGTTGCGGAGACGCCGATAGCAAATGTCATCGCGAGCATACATACAAACTCGCGCCTTAGCCTTGAAACTATGTTCAAGAACATAGCCAGGGTAGGCAAGGTATGTCGCGTCAGCAGGACATTTGATCTGCGTCTCCGTGAGGAACAGAATATGTGGTCTAGCGGTCTCAAGATGGTGGTGGACCGGGTCGAGATTGGAGTGCAAGCCTCGAATGTTTGAGAGGTGCACTTGGAGAGAGAGGACGTGCTTCCGCTGTTTGACCTTTATTCTGTTTGTACCTTTCATTTATGTGGGGAGTGAAGTTAGGTAAAGGGAAACGGAAGTGGGAACGAGGCGCAAATTACCAGCCCGTGACATAAATTAGGCCATTCCACCTAAAGGGAAACAATCCTGGAGACCGCGGGGACGCCCGAGCCCCCCCAGAGGTGTCCACCGGGTCCTCTCGTCTGGTCGCCAACCAGCACGATGGCGCACCTCCGGGATTTTTCGCGAGATGGCGGGGCAGCCTTTCATGAGTGGCTGGCTCACTACTTGGGCCCCCAACTATCTGCGGTCGGCCAGCGGAGAACCGTGCCTCGGATCCCGCTGCTCTCCAAGATTGGCTGCCAGGTAAATTGGCCTTCAATGTGTCACGACTAGCTATAGTAATAAGCGCAACTGTTTCCGACCCGTTCCCCATAATGGCTTCACCAGACATCATGCCGTAACGCGACCGCTTGGCGGCATGGCTTTGTCTGGTGGGTGGTAACACGCCGCGGCCTAAGCCTACCACCTGAAAAAGTACTGCTCTTTTGGCGCCACCCAGGGGACACGTGTAGGACATCGAGGGCTGAACGGACGCGAGCAGTATAGTCCCCCAAAAATATATCTCACACTGCGATCCCAAAGTCGCCTGCCAAGCGTGGGGATTATGGCAAAGCCCTCCATATTGGGGGAGGCTGTGTTCAGCAGTGGTCTATCCGGCTGATACAGTATGATTATGACGAAACGAGTTTTTTAATAAATTATTCGAACTTAATTAATTATTTTTGTGCTTAAAATTGTTATTTTTTATGCACGGATGCAAAGTTTTTGTTGAAACCTGAAGACACGAAGGATTCTAGATTCATAAAATCGAAGGATTCTTAAAACAGAATCCTGAGTGTACTGAATGTTTTGAGGTACGAGAGGTAAAATAACTTTGATGCCGAGCGCAACACACTATTTTTCACCTCATTCCAGAGGAATATGCTATAGGTGAAAGAAAAACAGCTTAAAATAATGTAATAAATGTACGTTAATTTGTAGTAAAAATTAAATGTAAAATTGCTACAGTTGGTATAATTGAATGTATGAATTTATTTTGTGGAACTTTTATTGAGAATCGAATTTCAAAGGCCTTTTCTAAGCTAACGGATAAAAAGCACTTTTCCACGCAGATTTCGAATGTCGAGTATTGAAGGCGAGTGACAATATATCTTGTAAGCAGTAGTGCATACCCTACTGAAAATAGTAGATAACAGACCTCCAATACTAAAAAGTATGAAATATCTTGTAAAATAATTCGGACCATGAAAACATGAGTTCAGAGTGTAGAATCAGCACGACTTCAATAAGTTATTTCATATTTTTCAACCTTGAAAGTTCCATTACAGTAAAAACTAATTATTTTAACTATCTATTGGTCTTATAATACAACACTTTCCGAGCCCGGAATCGAATTCAGAATTTCAAGAAACATTACAACGAACGACCTATATATCTTATAAATATAGTTCTACTAGCGGCCCGTCAGGCTTTGCACGGGTAATTACGCCTATACATTGAGATGCAAGCTATCCTATCTTTCAATTTGGATCAAATTGCACTCGGTGTGCAAATGAAATTTAAAATTGTTTCAGTAGTTTAGGAGTCCATCGCGGACAAACAACATGATACGTAATTTTTATATATATATTTTTTTTTTATTGCTTGTAGGTAAGCCTTTGACTACAATCTCACGTGATGGTAAGTGATGATGTGGTCGAAGGTGTTAACAGGCTTAACCTAGAATTACTCTGGCTCTCAAGGACAGCTGCCGGAACACACCGTTATATATAAAGATAAAGGGATGCAAATGTCCTGTAAACTTATGATACTCACCCTAACAAGAAATAACTGCCTAGTAAAAGCCCAAAAGTTCTAAAAACTCCAACCAGCCAGCATTCAATGGCACCGAATAAAAAACTCAAATCTTTGTACTATTATAGTGGATCACACGAACGCTCGGAGACGGTCTGAGAGCTCATTCGGACCCAATGTTGAGAATTCTATTCAAACATAATTTTTTTATGTTCCAGAATGGCAAGATGCTTTGGCTGATGTTCAACTATTGTTTTATTCCATAAAATGTTCCTAAAATCTTTCAATATCCATAATCATTCTGAATATTTATTTATACCTTATAGGCCATATTTATGCCTTACCATCAGATGAGAGAGTGGTCAAGACTCTCATCTGATGGTAAGTGATGAATGTAGTCGAAAATGCTGTTCAGTTGTTCTCTAACTTAACCTAGAATTACTGGCTCCCAAGAGCTGCTGCCGAAACATACCACTAGGTGCTCGGCGACAGATTTTCTACTTGAGGGTGGTAGCTAGCCAAGCGGGTATTCGCAAAATGCTATAACGACTACCATCCTAAGACAACAACCGGGGCCTACGGATTAATGTGTCATCAGAAGCACGGAAGAGCTCAGTAGCAAGGTCACCCATCCAAGTCATGACCGCGGCGTTTAATTAACTGGTCGGTTAAGAACGGCTAAACAAACTCTGGTACAAGCGCTGAAAAAAATTATAATGGATTGAGTCCGCGACTCAAGATATAATGCCCTACCACCATGCTATAGCGACTACCATGGACCGATGGCTTAATGTGTCTTCAGAAGCACGGAAGTGCTCAGTAGTAATGTTACTAGCGGTTACCCAAGTCATGACGCGGCGTTAACTTAGCTGATCGGTTAAGGACGCTTAAAAAAATATACTAGACTGCATTCGCGACTCAAGGTATAAGATTTTATGGGTCCTATATATGTACCTTATGAAATTAATGCGATCACCGATTTCGTTGAAAACTGTACACTTTTTCTTCACACGTGAACGATCTTCAATTCATTCCATGTTGGCTTTGACGGATGATGTATTACCTGTTTACGGCTTAGTGCTCACCCTGAAGAAAAATATGTAAGAACGACATCGAGGACCACGAAAATATATAAATGCATTTTGCGAATGCCCGCCAGCTAACACCCTCAAGTAGAAATCTGTCGCCAAGCACCTAACGGAGTGTTCCGGCAGCTGTCCTTGAGAGTCAGTAATTCTAGGTTAGCCTGAACAACATCTTGGACCCCACGCGAGTTCGAATCCCTCACATGACTATAATTTTTTCTCTCGTAAATTTGTAATTTTGTAATGTAATTCGCCTAGCAGGCGTTATTGCAAACTTAACAATATTAAAAATATAAGTATAAAGCTAAGTGGGAGAGCATATCGTTGGACTTCCGTCGCAAGAATGATAGATGGTACATTAGGTAAGTACCTACTCGGAGTAACATGTTGAAATAAATGTTGGTCGTACCGACCTAAAAGCTGTCCTTAAAATTCCAAGTAAGCTTCGTAAGCTCCTAGTACGTACTTAGGAACATATGATTTATTAGTGCCCCAACTAAGTTTTAACTTAACTTTGTACTTTAGTGTGCTGTTGAAACTATAGTACTAGAATAGCTACACAACATTGTATACATTAAAAAACAATATAACTAAGCCGAAAGTTACAATAAGACATTGTTTTAGATTAGAGGATCCTTGCCACATGCTATTACTGTAATTTTTGGATGAGAGTGAATTTTATAATCCAGTTTTATAACTTGCTAGTAAGTTCCGGGTGCGGCTCCGCCCGCGCGAGTGTCGGTTATCGCGCAAAAACATTAACCTCTTTTTGCGCAGTTGGATAAAAATTATCCTATGTTTTTTCCCGGGTCTCAAACTATTTCCACACCAATTTTCATTCAAATCGGTCCAGTAGTTTTGGCGTGAAAGCGTAACAGACAGACAGACAGTCAGACAGAGTTACTTTCGCATTTATAATATTAGTACTGAGTACTGATTTAAAAATAGGAGGGGATATTTTTTGACCAACTTTAAAAAAAGGAATAGCTACTCAATTTTGACTGTATTTTTTATGTTTGTTACCTCATAACTTTTCACTGAGTAAACCGATTTTGATGATTCTTTATGGATTTGAAAAGTAGCCTGTTTGTAGTTAAAATGTGTATTATTCCATAAAGATTAAAGAAATACTTCCAGCTTAGTTATTTTGGTTGAAAAAATCTTACTTATTGAAAACACAGGAACTGATGTTTCGTTCGGGCGGTTTTGCATAATCATTCTAATTTGCTTATGTGCGTCAGTACTGTATTATTTTGTATTTATTATTATAATGTATTTCTTATTTTGGATCAGCTATACCCTGAGCTCTGACAAAATAGAAGAATGATTATATTAACCTTATTATATTAATAATAATCTTATTCGTTTCTCTGAGATCCTGAGGTACGAGTACATGCATTGAAAACTCGAAACGTAAGCCGCCTTTAGATAGCTCTTACTTAGCGTCTTCCAGTTATAAGCTTTTCAATTCTGTATGACGTGTTTTTTCCTTTGCATTTTTGATAATCCTAATGTCCCCATCATACTTAGTTTTACATTCAATTCGAAATTTTATTGTTTCTGAGATCTTTCTGGCAATTTTATTCCGCATATGTTCTTGCTCGCCCTTAGCCACTGGAACCCTCTTCCTCAAGTTCTTCTTACATCAACTTTACTCCCTATCATTTACTCTTACGGGGATGCACATTTGAAGCAGTGATAGCTCAGTGGCTTTGGCGATGGACTGCCGCGCAGCAGGTCCGTGGTTCGAATCCCGCCGCGGGCTTGAGCTTCACCGCATGGTGGAAGGGCATTTTTGCGAATGCCCTCCTGGGTAGCGACTACCATCAAGTAGAAAATCTGTCGCCAAACACCTAACGGTGTGTTCCGGCAACTGTTCTTGAGAGCCAGTAATTCTAGGTTAACCCTGTTAACACCTTCGACCACATAATCACTTACCATCAGGTGAGATCGTGGTAAAAGGCTTACATATCAGCAATAAAAAAAAAATACCCCTATAATTTCAATGAGTGTATCTGTAATTCCGAGTTCAGTTTACCAAGTTACCTAGTGACGACGAGGATGCGAAAATGTTTGCAATGCTGCAAAACAGTTGTTGTCTTATTGAGGTACATAGGGTTGACAGGTACAAATGTGTGATTGAGAAATTTACAGTTCGTAGAGATAGGTGGCTCTGATAATAAATATATGTATAATATATACCCTTAGAATCCATATTGATGGAAAGAAAGAAATCTTAACTCCATATTCTACCAGTGGATTGATAATTATAGATTCATTCAAGATAATGAATTAAATCCAGCTTTGAATTTCCACCTAGGTTCTCATCTCCCTGAAATTAATCCTTCAGGCATCAGCTTAGCGTCGCTAATTTCCATCCTCATACAGCGTAAACAAAAACTTGAGACGCTGCGTCACCAAGATAAGGCCAACTTCGCGATTGCCTTTTCACTTCCTTTCTCATGGTAATGAAATTCCTTTGAACGCCACCGTTTGGGCCTGCCGTAGCTCAAGAATGAAATTGTTGAGCAAACTTAATAACTGTGACCGCGGGAAAGAATGCAGTCAACTGTGAACGCGAAATTATTTTGACAGATATTATAACAGGGGAAATACGAATTTCACGTGGGCATTACTACAAGAAATGCGCCTTTCCCTGTTTTGTACGAAACATCTCAGAAATACCTAGACCTCAGCCAGTCTTACTTATAAACGTTACGTAATTTAATCGAGCACCTAAGTACTGCTTAAATCAGCTGTCATAATAAACACCGTCCCACCCTTGTTTAAAATTTTAAATAACAAGATGGCGCCCATGTTCAGACGATTGAGTTATTATTAAGGTTATTTATGAAGAAGCACATATAACGTGAATAAATCTAATAAAATATATCAAGTAGAAATATGCATTGGGTGATGATATTAATATTAGGCGTACTTTGAGTGATATAATTGAAGAGTTTCCTAACTTAATAAGGAACTGTATAGAATATATGGACTGATCATATTTTCCTATTGATTAGGTAAGTACATAAAGGGCAACTTGGGAAATAATACGCTGAATGAGTTGTGAAGGTTTTTCTGTATTATGCCATACTACTCACGTTGATATGAGTAAGGTGTGGCTGAACATTGGTTGCAAAACAGTTGTCTGTACGATCTTGATGCCACGATGGCTCGAAAAGTAGCGGGTATACCTGCTACCACTAAAGTTGGTTGTCAGTCATAAAACCGAAG
Source organism: Plagodis dolabraria (assembly GCA_963854805.1). NCBI lineage: Eukaryota > Metazoa > Arthropoda > Insecta > Lepidoptera > Geometridae > Plagodis > Plagodis dolabraria. The sequence continues at coordinate 6,344,932 of OY978459.1, read as the reverse complement.
GCAAAACTTTTTACAATTATGTTTTTGTGTTGTCCTATGTGTTGTTGGCGTAAACATATTTAAAATATATTGTTGTTTTGTTCTTTGTTTAATAATAATAATAATAATAATATAATAATGTTTATTTCAGTAACCAGAAAATACACAAATACAAATTAAGCGACCAGAGATTCCTTTTAAGCAAAGAATGCCTGTATTAGGAGTCCCTGCTCTTTCATAACATAGAATGTCTTAACTTGGAGTGAATTGTGAAAAAATACGTATGAGGGTGTGTATGTTTGTATGTAAGGATGTGTGCGTGGGGGTGTGCCCAAAGGGGTGTCTGTGAGAGGGTGTGGTGGTGTGTCCTGTGTATGTGCCTGTGTTTTAGTCAGACATATTTACTAAGCCCACGTAATGGAGATAAGGGTATGATTGAATAGTTAAGGAGCTATGTAGTTCTGGTAAGGAGACTAAAAGAACCAGATATATTCATAGTGATAGTAGAATGGATTAAATGCGGATTTCGGCACAGATGCAGCTTCAGTTTGGCAAAAGAAACTTGAAAAAAATACATAATATACCTGCTGCAAAATGAGCTGTTGAATATGTGAATTATAATAGTGAGGAAGATATGAGTCGATATTTTTGTTAGAGAATACTTGACACATGGTTCGGATAAAGGTAGGAGGGTCATTCTTTAGGACAGGTTTTTCAAGCGGCTTGACTTAAAAATAATAGAAATCCAGAAGTCAGCAAGCCATATTTTTTTTTGCAAATATCTTAAATCCTCTCTTAACTGGTTTACTGATTATTATTCAATTATCTTTATAATTAAATATCTTTAAAAAATAAAATACCCCCATTCTTTGATTTTCGTGGAGTGTCCCAAGCCCCGAACTGGTCACTTAGTAATTTATATATTTTAAACTAAACGCTACATGCTTACCAAAAAAAAACCTGTAAGTCTTAAGAAGTTAACAATGCTATAAAAAAATAGACTATAGATCTAAAAGAACAAAAAAATTAAATGTAACTGTCCCGAGGTCCTTGCTGATTTGCGTGGATTATTATAATTTCGATTGCACATCTCTAAATACGTGGCCCCATGATGCACCATCCTAATTCAAGTTAGAATTGGTTGCGCTCCAACACGGCCGGGAGAGTGGTTGAGTGATGGTAAAAAAATATATGGTAAGAACTTCGTTGCGTGGGTTTGGTTTCTCAAAACTTTGATTTGCGTGGTACAATTATCTCCAGTGTCTGTGAATTTATTTATTTAATAAAATATTGTGCCTAACAAATATAAGGTAACGTAACGTATAATCAAAACACAGTTTATTTGCTTCAAAGGTTTTTATTTATTTTTAACATAAAGGGTTTATTTTGATTCGATTCGATTTATTTTGGTCGTGATTTGAGTGGTTTACGTGGTAGTTTTGACCCACGCAGATCATTTTTTGACCATGCAAATGAAATAACTTTGAGTTTTGTATACTAGTTATGAATAAAAATATTTTTTTATTATTTTATTTATGCTGATTATAAGAGAAAGTGTTATATTTGAAATGTGTAATTAAGTGTTATATTTTTGTAATTTCTTTAACAAACAATAAATAATGTTGGACTGATTCTACTAAAAACGTTTCTGTCTAAGTAACCTATATTTTGTTGCCTTATACAAACATAACTTATTTTCAATAGGACGGACCAATAAGTAACTCGTTTGAGATAGTTAAATTAAAATTTTCATTTTTGTGGGTTTATTTGTGATTTGCGTGGTCTCCATTTTTTTAACCTCGATTATCTCTGTAAGTAAATCGCTCTTCGAGGTGCCTTTTTTTAATAAAAATATTGCTTTTACTTATACTTTAAGATTCTGAAACAAATTTAAAACAAATAATGAATTTGAAAATTGCCACGAAAATCACCAAAGAATGCCTCACTCGAAGAATCACCCAGGAATGATGTTGATTTATTTAGGTACACGTTATGAATTTTACCTTTTTATGGACTTGCGACGGTATAGATAGTGCCATCCACGAAGACGCACCCTTCTCTTTTTCAACAGAGGGAATCGCGGGGTACAAAGTCTGACCCGAGCGGCAGTAGCGAGCTGACACACAGTTCGATGCACCCGAGTAGCCTAGTTCACATTGCGTTAATCGAGACATGGCCAGAAAGTTTCTTTACTTTGATTAAGCGATCAAGAAGAAGAGTGGGGTGCGTCTTCGTGGATGGCACTATCTATACATGCACGAGGCCTATCTAATGTTAAGCGGTCACTTCTGCCCATAAGCGCAGTACAGTTCGTCACCCTGAGATATGAAGCTGTTAAGTCTTATGTACTTGTAATTTAATTATTACTTACATCCCTCAAGAAATGCTACCGGAATACACTGCTAGGCACTTGGCGACAGATTTTATACTTAAAGGTAGCTCACCCGACGAGTATCCGCAAAATGCCCTTCCATATTTTTTTTGTTATTGTGAAGGAACAAGCTCGTGGCCCACCTGATGTTAAACGGTATCCTCTGCCTATAACAGATGCATTTCGTCACAAGTCACGAATTGCACTGCGCCCGTCACCTTGAGACATAGTTCTTAAGTCTCATGTGCCTGTAATTTCACTGGCTCTCAAGGACTGCTGCCGGAACACACCGTTAGGTGCTTGGTGACAGATTTTTTGCTTGAGGGTGGTCGTTAGCCACGAGGGCATTCGCATAAAGCCCTTTCACTATGCGGTGAAGCTCTAGCCCGCGGCGGGATTCGAACCATTGACCTGTTGCGCGGCAGTCCATAGCCAATGCCACTGAGCCACTGCTTCAAAAAGTCGTGTAGTGAAGGTCTTGCAAGCCAGTCGTGAGAATCGAACCATGGACCTGCCGCACGGCAATGTATAGATATTAACGCTCGGCTGTCATACATAACCTCAAAATTAAATTTTGTTCTTAGATTATTTAAGTTCTAGATAGGATACTAACTTAACAGATTAAATCCTAGAGTAGAGCAGTCAATCAATTTCTGCGCCACGGGTCGAAGCTTGGTAATAATAACGTAATACCGAGAGTAAGCAAAGACTTACGTACCTAAGTGCTTCCAACGAGCGATTATTTCTTAAGTAATCCATCAAGTAGCTAAACAACAAAACATTTTTCCGTTGCTACGTAACCTTAAGTAGATTACATCGAGGGCTCTTGTCAAAACTTTCCCAGGAGCCGGTTAGACTTTTCGTAAACATTATATAGATTTGTGCTTAGTTGTGAGTTAGGTTACGTTAGGTGGATAATTGCAGTTGTATAATATAAGTAATACCCCGTGGGGTGCCGGGTTAGAATTGCACCTCTCCATATCATCCTGTGGGTGTCGTAAGAGGCGACTAAGGGAAAAATACTGGAAGGTGGGCAGCAGCGCCTTCTAAAGAACTGCCAACTTACACTGCGGTCCCAAGGCGCCTGCCAAGCGTGGGGATTATGGCAAAAACCCTCTTAATAGGGGAGGCTGTGTTCAGCAGTGGACGATCCGGCTGTTACAGTAATATAAGTATTTTTTTTGTGATTGTGACGAAACAAGCACGGGTCCCACTTGGTGTTAAGCGGACTAACCTCTGCCTATAACAGATGCATTTGGTCGGTACGAATTACACTGTGCCGGCACACTGAGACAAATAGTTGTTAAGTCTCATGTGCCCGTAATTTTTCTGGCTCAAGGAATGCTGCCGGAACATACTGTGAGGTGCTTGGCGACAGATTTTCTACTTGAGAGTGGTAGCTAGATAGGCGAGCATTCGCATAATGCCCTTCCATCACACAGTGGGTAGGAAGTAGGTTAATATTTTACCTCATAAGCTCGGAACGACGTTTATCAATCAAAATATGAACAAGAGTACAAGAGTAATTTTTAGGGTTCCGTACCCAAAGGGTAAAAACGGGACCCTATTAATTTTCACAGATGATTTTCAGTTGCCGCTATAACAACAAATACAAAAAATTGGCGAAGTGCGAGTCGGACTCGCACACGTTAAAACAAATGAAAGGTTAAAATATGAAATCTGATGTTGTATAGCTAATGGTACGGAACCCTTCGTGCGCGTGTCCGACTTGCACTATATATAACCATTACATATATTACCAATTGAAGTAATTTGACTTGTTATTTTGAATATAAATAAACATTTATTTGATATATAAGCTGTTTTACACACTAGCGGATTCAATCGAGTATATAACAAAATTTCAAAAAAATTCAACATTACAAATTATTGGAATATACCTAATTTTATTTATTGTTTTAAGTACAAATCATTTGTACTTGTTTGTTGGTTTTCGCTCAGCACGCAATAGTGCTTTTAATTATATTTAGAAATATAGAAGGTTTGCGACAACATTGCGAAAGTTAAGTGTTTGAAGAAGCACCTTTTTCCATCAGATGAAGTCTAGTATCTAATCTGGTTGATGACCGCGCACCGTTCCCTATGACGGTTAAAGTAATACAATTGATGCACAGATTTTTGACTCGTAAGAGTAAAGCTCCGGTGGACGAATGGATTTGGCATCCGGCGCGAAATCGAGAATGGGTTCGATTCCCGCCCGGAACAAAAAAAATTGTACTCCAATAATTTGTAAATGTGACTTTCGCTCAGCACGCGATAGTGCTTGTAATCACATTTCGATATTTCAACATTTTTGAAAATTTTCTGTCGCTTATGTTCATCAGGTACCACGTAGAATTCTGATGGTGAAAGAATTTTTCAAATGGATCGATTAATAATTAGAAATTTCAATTTTTGAATTTTTTTATCGCCTATGTTCATCAGGGATAATGTAGAATTCTAATGGTGAAAGAATTTTTCTATTCGAGTTTCAAAGCCTATTCAATGCAAACAAACAATCAAATATTTCCTCCTTATAATAGGTATTAGCTTATATAATTTTCCTCGTAGTCGCTGGAGTGAGTTGTATTTCGTTAGGCAACAAAGTTATTTTGCGTCTCTTTGAAACCTGCGGTACTCTCAGGATTCTATTTTCGAGCCACTTGTTTCGCCCATGGTTCAACCCCAGTATCCTTCGCTTTCTCAGGTTTCAATAAAAGTGTTCGCGCCATATAACGACTTTACAGGCTGCATGACATGATATGTCTGTAATAAGAACTGTTTTATAACCGATATGTGATAGGTTATCACTTTACTACAGTCTCGTCGGGTGGACGATGATGATAACTAAAATAATTATTATTCTTAATTTTTTTTCAATAATTACTTCGTAGAAAATTACCCATGTTTTGCGTAATAATTTAATTGGATTTTAATTTGAACCTAAACTCGGTTTGACATCTTATGCTTAAACACATCCTAAATGCAGTGAAGCAGTAAATTCAGTCAGTCTTCTGACTTCTTCAGACTTTTGATACAAGATCAAAACAAAATTAATTTTCATTTTACTCATTTGGAATACAACGAAATATGGAAACAAAAGAAATATTGATTGAGTTTGCATAATACGGTAAAAACAATCGTGATGAAATCATTTTTGTATATAGTGACAGGTACTTTTTTAACTACTCAGCTTAATTATGGACCCATTTTGATTTACTCACCTGTAGGTAAATGATTATGTGTTAAAATCAAAGAGACGATAACTAGTTGGGGTTATTCAAAAACCCTGTCGCATACGTTGCACTCAAGCTCACGGCTGTAGCTGCCGTAGTTTCAAAGACTACGACCAACAAAAATCAGCTAACGCTCACAACCACGCAGCTATTGACGTTAAAAACAAAACAAAAACAGCTGTCACGAACAAGTTGCCAGTAAACAACATCACTTAAAAAGAAAATCGTACAGCATTTTCTAAAATTGTACGTTCCTTTATTCAGAGCAAAATGCGAATACTGAAAGCTTTTACGAACTTGACTCGGTGCCGGGTCTGTAAAGGTGCAACTACACTGCCACAGTTACCGTTCAGTTACTGTTTTTTTTAATTGTATTGACATCTCTTTGTTTCCTATTTGATATTGCGCAAGGTGGTAGGGCATTTAGCGAATGCCCGCCTGGCTAGCTACCATTCTTAAATACAAAATCTGTCACCAAGCACCCAAGAGTGTGTTCCAGCAGGCATATGAGACTTAACAACTGTATGTCTCAGAGTGGCGGGTGCTATATATATAGGAAGAAGTTACTGCTGGGACTCATGATTGTTTCGTTTCAAACCCATAAAGAAATGCCATAATAAGATAATGCTTAAGACACAATTTTTATGATTTCTATCTCGATGGCAGCTCCATCATCGAAATGCTGCTTAGCCACCTCTGCCTTCATTTAATACTGGAGTTATATAGTCATGAAACGTCAATACGTATACCTAACAGCTTTAAAGTGCATTGCCATTTACCAAAAGGTGGATGTTTACTTGTCACTAAATATACTCAATCGCCAAACATCGCAAAATCCGGTAACTTACTGATGATTTAACAAAAGCTTGATGCTACCCGAGAGACTTCAAATTTTATACATGCCAAGTTCGATAAAATCCACATTTTACGACGGTTATATATATGCCTTGATGGGCGTGAAGCTTACTCCGATATTGAATAAAGATGTAGAGCCACCTTTATCGGTTATTTCTTCGCTGAGGACCACTAGACGGGCTTCGGCTGACCCCATCCAAAGGCATCGATAACTACTCGAGTTCGGTGATTTCAGCTTTATTGACGAGTTTTTATGAATCATGTTATCGATACTTGCGACTTTTTGGTCGATATGTTTAATATAACATACTATGGAAATTTCTTAGACCGATCGGGGTGAAGGTTATGGGCTCTCTGTAATCATATTTGTTGTTCCTGGTATGCTGTTGTTTTTACACTAATTTTTCATGAGTCTATACATATTCCTTTGCGGAGTATAATAACTGTTCGTATAATCAAACCATAAGCTAAATTATAATTTTAGTGGGATTAGCTTACTATTGAGCAAAAATAAACAAAAGATTTGACAGCATCCAAGGTTTGGCTACCCATGTGATGGGAGTCTAGAATTAGTGGTTGTTTGTTAGGTACATACCATAGTACTCATATTGACCATCAGTGTCTACGTGTTCAATCAATAATTTAATCTAATCACAATATACAAATTAATTAGTAATGGAAGTATGCCACTGTTCTAGATAGCATCCATCGTAAGAGACGATGGGAAAAATAAGAGAGGAAGAGCAGCAGTGTTTTCAATAAAACTTTTTGTGTATTTGTATATTTGTGTACGTATATTTGTATACTGCGGTACACAAATATACTGCGACCCCGAAGCCATGGGCTATTCCGATTCCAACCAGAAAATCTGTCCTAGGTTAGGTTAGGAAAAGCACTAAAGTGATTATTGTATGGCAAACTTCCTTTCAGTCAGTGTTCAGTAGACAATCCGTCTGATACAAATGCAATTTCTGAAGCACTCGTAGTGAAGTTTGCGTTGTCGTTCAATGTTCTTTTGCGGTGTCTACCGCTAGTGGCATTTTTGCTTCCGTGCTTCGTAGGATACGTTAAGCTGTCGGTTCTGGTTGCTGTTTATGATAGCAGCTTGTTATATAAAACTTAATAATAATAATACACACAAGAAGTAAAGAGGTAAGAATGTAAAACTATTTCCAATATTTCATTGATCACATTAATATATTTAAAAACAGACAACCATTTAAGCTACTTACAAATAAAAATATGAATAAATATCAAATAGCATAATATATGTCAGCCTTAATTGAAAATCTAATCAATGGTTTGAAATATATGTGTAAATACAAGTATTAAAATTCATTTTTGTATATAACTTTGTGACAAGTATGTTTATATCAGGTCAGTGAATTTAAGATTCTTTATTGCTTCCATACAGTACAAGATATTAATAAAACTATAAGGTACATAATCCAATGGACCCTGTTAGGCACAGCAACATTAGAAGAGGGGAGGACCCATTATTAAATAATAATTTACCAATTCTACTCTCTTTTGCCGTGAAAAGACCTCGATTCGCGTATGGATGTTCCTTCACAAACAGACGGTCTTTTGTTGACGGACGTTTCTGGATTAGGTCTCTAATACATGCATGGTAGCGGGAGAATTTTACATGCCTTGAAGAGTGGCCAATAACTATCCAGAAACCAAGCCTTGTAAATAGCACGAATGCAACGCTTCTGAATTGATGTCGACTGAGTGTTCCCACATTATTCAATAGTTGAGAATCTATACTTACTTAACTCTAATATATACTTAACTCTATGACAAATTTACTATGTAATCCGCAGAGCCTGCGTTATTACAAACAGAAATATTAATTTATATTTAGATTTATTTTATCGCGAAGCATTTAACATGAGAGTGTCTATTTAAGATAATACCATAGAAAAAGCCTATTAACTTTTACATGAAATCATGATCACAGATTAGTATAAGTATAGTGGCAATAAAAGTTTTTTTTTGATTTTCTAATCGTAGCTTTGAAAATCTCGTTTGTGTGATTAGATTTTGAACAACTCCATTTGTAGACCCTCTCATCCAGACTCTAGATCGAGGCAAATATGATTAGCATAAAAGCAATATCGGACCAACTGTCTCTCGCCACCTGGTGGCTTATCTTTACAGAATTATTGAGGTAGCTATTGGGAACGTAGAATATTGATGAAAGTGATCGATTATTCGGATTTGTTCTGGAGGGTATTTGCAACCATTTGAATCAAAACGATTCGAATGCGTTTTTGATGTTATTCTCAGGTGCTTGAGCACCTGAAAATAACATCAAAAACGCAAGCAAATATACACAGTAGCATATATATGACTTCTTAAACCTTCTGTCCTCCTGGTACTTAGAAAATTAGTTACATAATATTACTTTTTTGAAATCTTAAATTTATCTTGCAAACCGTACTCGCTTAGTGCCTAAATTTATTAAAAAGTAGGTGGGATCAGAACGGAATTGTAAAATAATAAAAAAATAAACGGATCCCACTTTAAATTATAAGTTAGATCAGAACGGAATAACAACTTAATAGAAAATATAACTGCTACCATGTGGTATCTCTTCGTGGGATCGGAGTGGAATACACACTTTTAATAGAACAGTAAAACATTTAAAAGTCTATGGATTAGATGAAAATACAGGTCCAGTAAGACTATTTTTTTTTTAAATTCATAACTCTAATTTCTGACTGGCGACTATCTCACCTTATGAATAATGATGTGGTTCAAGTTAACCTAAAATTACTCGTTCGAAAGGACGGCTGCCGGAATACACCGTTAGGTGCTTGGTGACAGATTTTCTACTTAAGGGTGGTAGCTAGCCAGGCGAGCATCCGCAAAATGCCCTCGCACCATCTGGTGAAGCTCAAGCCGGTGCGATGGCGGGGATCAAACTACGGACCTGCAACACGGCATGCGGCAGTACATTGCTATTACCAGTCTTGTTGTAATTTTGTAATGTCATCCGCAGACTTACTACACAGTTTGTGATTACTTAAACGACAAAAATGCTTCGACTGGTTCGCCTCTGCCAAGCTAGCGCCTGTCACCTACGTAATGTAAATAAATATTGTAATAATTTTACCATATAGTATGTAACACATTAACAAAAAAAACGTTTAAAAGAATGGTCCCGAATTTCTTGCCCGTTCTTCTCGCAGTGGATCTATATTTTTTTTGCTGAACGTGGCAGTACATTGTAGAATATTTCAATATTAAAAATTGTAATTGACCTTCATAAGTGCGTCGTAGTCACCTAAGTTGAATAAATTTTGACTTTGACTTTGAGAGCATGCGTCATTGCAAAAATAAATACTTATATTCAAATATATTCTCGTTACCTGAATTTACCAATTAAAATTGTATAATTAATTAAGTTCATAAGTAAGCTACGGTGAAAGAATTACAAAGTACTATAATATATGATAAATATTGGGTGTGTGTATACCAGTAAAAAAAAATTGAACCAAAAACTGGAACCGATTTCAACACTCAAAAGTGTTAAATAACTTGTTGAAGTCGGTACCATGGTAGTTAAAAGTACCTTTTATCCCAATATTGTGCGCATAGTACCAAATTGGACAAATTATTTAACACTTTTGGGTGTTGAAGTCGGTTCCATTTTTGGATTAAAAAATCACTCTTTTTAGTGACCCTTGCTACTTACGGGATCGATTGTCATTCACTGTCAACGACCATATCATCAAATATTTTTCAGTTATTGGAGCGTAACTCAAAAACGGCTGGACCGCTTTTGTTGAAATTTAGACGGAATCAAACGACAAGCATCAGCTTTCAAATAGAAAAGAATATCATAATCGGTTCACCCAGTCTAAAGGTCTGAGGTAACAGACGTAAAAAATATACATGCAAATCAACAACCTCCTCCTTTTTTCAACTCGGTTAAAAATATCATAAAACAGACTACAACCGCTTCGTATAGCACCTAAACAAAAGGTACAGCCTCTAAAAACCTGTTAAAATGCACGAGTGCCTAATTCAATATTCCATCCCTAAAATTGCAGTCATAAAAAAAGCAATTACCAACTTTTTACTGTCCAGGCGTTAATAAACATATTTTTTAACCTTATGTTTTGAATTCAAGGCATGTATGACTGTGGGTCTCTCAGGCCACATAAAGTGAAAAGTTTACCCGGGGTGTGACGTCACCAACTTCATGAGAGGACACCTGACCTCTCACATGATTTCCTCTGGGATGTGAAGATCACTACATTTTATCTTAAATGTACGGGTGTATGATGTGATTTTGAAACGGGTTGGTACGTTTTCAAACTTCTAATATTAAAGGCTGTAAATATATGTTTGTAAAGTCTTACGTAATAGTACATTGTGTATTCATCAATTACCTACCCATGGACTTAATTGTCTTGACCATGCTTTTGTTCGGGGTTCAAAAAAGTCAAAGGTAGTAATATGTACAAATCATATAACTGACCATGAAGCAGTGATGATTAGTATAGATAGCCAACATAATAATATTTATCAAGGGAATAAACAGATTGTAAAAGTCAATTACCCTAAAGTTGTAAAATATCTTGAAACAGTTAGTTGGTCCAATTTTTATAATCAAAAAGACCCAGACGCTGCAGTTAATAAGATTATTAACTGCAGCGTCTCAAATAATAAGTCAGGCATTAGAAACTCACACTGCCATACAAATAGTGCGTAATTCTAAATACATACGTAAAGAATGGATAACACCAGGACTTATCAACTGTATTCGGAAAAGAGATTCTTTACAACTCAGAAGTAAACAAAGACCAAATGATGAAAACTTAGGTAAAAAATATAAAAAATATCGCAACTACTGCAATAATATATTGCAGAATTTAAAAAATGAATACGACTGCAATAAAATTAAAGAAAGCAGTGGAAATAGTAAAAAGTTATGGTATGCTGTCAAAGATGTGTGTAATATTAAGCAGACAAAATATAAAAACGAAGATTTACTTCGCATAGCCCCTTCACCAAAACAAGCTTTAAATGAAGTGAACAATTACTTCACTTCAGTCGGTCAAAAACTGGCAAATGATACTTTAGCACAACTTAATGTAACAGAACAAGATCTTGCAGATGAATTACTACTGAAGGGTGCACCTTCCAGCTCACTGTTTTTAGCCCCAACAGATCCAGCACAAATTTCAAAAATAATATATACACTCAAAACATTCTCGGCCCCAGGAATAGATAACATAAACAACAAAATTTTGAAGTATGCTAAGCATGTTCTTGCTTCTCCAATTTCCTATGTTTGCAACCTTAGTATAGAAAGCGGAATCTTTCCAGCTTCTTTAAAGGATGCGAATATTTGTCCTATATATAAAGCAGGTGACGCAGAACTGGCTTCCAATTACAGGCCTATATCCCTACTGAGCTCTCTTGCTAAAATACTGGAAACAGTGGTGAACAGGAATTTAGTATCATTTCTTGAAAAAGAAGGTATTCTCTCGCCAAATCAGTTTGGGTTTCGACATGGCAGATCGACTGAGGACGCTGTTACATCATTAGTAGACTTTGTTGCTGGTAAGCTAGATGAAGGACAGAGATGTATAGGCGTCTTCCTCGATCTGGCCAAAGCTTTCGATACCGTCTCAAGACCAATACTACTTAAAAAGTTAGAACATATCGGTATACGGGGAGTAGCACTAGATTGGTTTCAATCTTACCTGTGTGGTCGAAAGCAGCGAGTAAAACTTGGCGAGCATTACAGTGACTTTCAAGAAACTCTTTTTGGGGTGCCGCAGGGCAGCGTGCTCGGTCCTTCTCTGTTTATAGTCTATATCAATGATCTTTTCCAACTGCAAGTGAATCAGTGCAAGCTGTTTGCCTTTGCCGATGACACCGCAGTAATTTTTATGAAAAAAACTGGAACGTACTTTCAAAGGTAGCTCATAACGGTCTTCGTTTAATAGTGAACTGGTTGCAGACAAATCTATTAAAGCTGAATGCAGAGAAAACCAAAATCATCGCGTTCCGCGTCTCAAATCGTACAGCACCCAATCAGCCCCTCAGTATTAAACTCCACTCATGTGAACCACATTAAGAGCAACAATGTATATGCCCAAAGCTACATCAGGTTGAAGATGTAAAGTACTTGGGCATATATATTGATGAACTGTTATCCTGGACCAAACACATAAAAATTGTGAGTAACAGGCTGAGGAAGCTACTGTTCATTTTTAAAAGATTAAGATCGGTGGCTGATGTTGATACTATCAAAGTTGTTTACACGGCACTCTGCCGATCTGTCCTTACTTACTGTATTACATCTTGGGGAGCAGCCTGCATTACGCACTTGATGAAAGTGGAACGTGTACAACGTGCCATACTTAAAGTAGCATTTAAGAAGCCATATAGATATTCCACCGATGCACTATACGCTGACACAAAGGAACTTAGAGTAAGACAACTCTTTGTATTGGCGAGTGCATTAAGATTCCACAAAACAGCCCTCTTCAGCAGAGATCAAAACAAAATTTATTCTAGGCGCAAATGCTCATGGCAAACAATATTAACAAAGACAACAATAGGAAAAAGATGCTATAACTATCTAGGTCACTATATTTATAAACAATTGAACAAAACACTAAATTTAATACACAATACTAGGAAATTATGTAAACGGAAAATCACAGATTACCTACTTATATTAGGACTTAAAGGTACCGAAAATTTGCTACAAATCAACATCTAATCTTTCACTCACACTCATACACACATACATACACACACTCACACAATTACACACACCCTAAGCTCACAAACTCACACACATACACAGAAAAATATTCACCTAAAAAATGGTTATGTTAACTTAGACCCTAATGGAGTGAACTAGCTCTCATAAACACAGGGAATCCTACAGTGAGAGCTAGAGTTATTGATATTATCTTTCTTAAAATTGCAAACATTGTCTAGTTTTAGAATAGTTTTAAGATAATTAAGGAAAACATATTTGTAACAAAGAAATAAAAAAAAAAAAAATATGAAATATTAAGGGCGGTAAGTAAGGAATTACTTACGATCGAGGCTCTAGTAGAAGCCCGATGTCGAAGACTGACGGCTTTCTGAGTCGAGGTTCGTAATTCCTGTACCACCCGTGAAACATATAATGTTTTTTATCACATGGCGAGTGAATAATTATGAATTGTAGCATAAACAAGTCAGCACAACTATTATTACGCAATACTTGAACTTTTTTTAAGCGGATGGCGGGCTTTTTGCCAACACCACAGATTATACAAAAGTTTCGTTCACAAACGTTAAGGGTAAATATTTACGTGGGTATACAGCCATGACAGAGTGTAAAAAAATAAAATAATTTCGACGTTTTGATACAAAAAAACTATTAAAATCGTTTATTAAGAATATAAGTTGAGTATTTAAGTAACATGTAGCGAGATTGCAATTAAATTCCTGTTTAGATAACATTTTAAGACAATTTTTCAATTGCGTGTAAACTCCTTGCTTGAAGTTGCATAAACTGTGTGCTGTGCTATAAATTAAAAAAAATTACTTACCTTGGGTTTCATGACAAAAAGAAAACTTGAGGGTTTTTTTATGGGGATTATGGCCAAGTTAACCTTTTTAGATACTGTTTATGTTGAAGTGTGAAAATATATATTAAACAGCTATAACCACCATTATAAAACTTGGACTAAAGATAAGAGAGCGTTCTTAGGTTTCAGATCAGTAAAGATAAATGATAAGTTCTTAGCCATAAGAAATTATGTGTCATTTTAAAACAAAACAAACATTGGTAAAGCCTGCTTTAAGTTATGTCTTTATTTACAGCTATGTCCGCTACATAAAGATATATGTACATGGAATTTTGCACCTGCCATCTATGTACTCGTACTAATATTAATAAAAGAAGTAACATTTACATTTCATTTTTAGTAACACATTGTTGAAAGGCTTTATTTAATGTCCCCGAGTTTCTTGCCCGTTCTGTTTGCAGTGACTTAGGCCGCGTATTCACCAGACATGTGCAAGGAAGATGAACAGGACACCCGCTCGCATAATTTCTCGGCAAGCCCTTAGGAAGGAAGCTTCGAAAGAAGCGCTTTAAGCCGCCACCCGATCAAAGTCGTTGGCTATGTTCTAATAATAATATTTTTTTTATTTCAGTGCAGGCAATTTGGAACCAGGGGCTCTTTTTTACTTGATGTGTGTACACATCAAGTAAAAAAGAGCCCCTGGTTCCTATACTAGGTTAATGTATACACCTGTGCGATAAGTTCCAGGCTTTCTTCGTCGGTGTATAAATATATCTACTTAGTTTTAGCTAGCTAGTAGTGGTATATATGTAACTTTAGCTTTTGCTTTTGAACTATCAGTACTAATATTATAAATGCGAAAGTAACTCTGTCTGTCTGTCTGTCTGTCTGTCTCTGTCTGTCTGTTACGCTTTCACGCCAAAACTACTGGACCGATTTGAATGAAATTTGGTATGGAGATAGTTTGAGACCCGGGAAAAAACATAGGATAGTTTTTATCCGACTGCGTAAAAAGAGGTTCATGTTTTTGCGCGATAACCGTCATACGCGCGGGCGGAGTCGCGCCCGGAAAGCTAGTATATTATATTTCAGTTTGTAGATACTATTTATTAGTCTATGCCAGGAGATGGATTAATCTTGAGCGTATTCCATACATTTTTAATGTTAAAACTGCATTCAAACAAATCTCTTTAAAGTTATCATATAATCCTTCTATTGTACACACGCCATTGGGGCGCAATTAGCGAGTCCGTCTGCAAGAATCAATAGCTGAAGAGTTATTTGACGATTCGGATAGAAGTCCGGAATGATCCATACAATAAAGTCTTATCTCACACTGTTGAAGCAAAACAAACCTTACGCACCAACAACTTAAAGCACTAAATCAATTTTGAATCCGACGCCTCCGTCGATCGGTACCAAATCAATTAGAAAACAATAGACCTTGCCCTTCATTATTTGGTTACCTATTGTTCACACAGTGAACTGGCAGCACTGATACTAGATATCCAAAGAAATATTATGAAAGCGAAAGTGTGTTAGTCAGTCTTTGCTTTGTCCTTCTTTCATGCAATAATAGAGCATCGTTTTTTTGATCATATGTTAGGTACAGTCAATAATTCACTGTGCAAATATTAACAATATACTACGAACTTTATACAATACTACAGCTATAACAATAAAAGCATATAGACAACTCATAAGTCATTGCAGACTCACAGGCAGTCCACTGCGCCTAATCTGTTATATAAGTCATTCTGTCGTAAACATGATTGCATTTAATAATAACAAATCGAACACAATCGAACCAACAAATCGAAGCGAAACGCGTCCAAAAATTCTTCCGGTTTGGCTACGTGGTGTTTGAGAAGTCATGTCAGCTTAACAGGAAAATTAGGCGGAATGGTCATTAGATATATTTTTATATTTTATAAGTGTTTTATTAAAATATTGATTTAATGTTTTCTTAAAAAATATTTAAAAAATATTTGTTATTATTAAATATGGATTTCCGCAAAGTGACGCCTGAATCTATTCATTACATACTACTTATTCATTATAATTGCATTTATAAATTGTGTACAAGGCAAGTACGAGTGCGTGTGTTCTATTTTTATGCTTTCATATTACAGGATATATAGCATACTCGGTTTTTTGGTGCATTCTTGTAAGTAGTTAGCTATTTTAAATCATGGTTTTAGCCGAACTGTAACGTACGAAAGTTTTACTGAAACCGAAACTTTTGTTCCTGCTTACTAGACTGACGAGGGCTAGGCTATTGTACTGGATTATATAATTCTTGATAATTAGGGAATACTTTGTTATCTAAAGGGCAACATTGATATGTATATTTAATTGGATTACATAACGTTCTCGAAAACGGATAGTTCGGAGTTAGACTTTTTCTGTCACAGATTTTTTGATGGGCTTACGGAACACGCACGAGGCTCACGCGGTAACTTTTGTCTAAAACAGATTCCTATCACAAGTAATGAACTGCCCTGCGCCCATCACTCTGAGACAGTTGTTAAATCTCATCTGCCTTTAATTTCATTTACTCTCTCAAGGACTGCGGCTGGAACATACTGTTGGGTGCTTGGCGACAGATTCCTAGTTGAGGGTAATAGCTAGCCAGGTGAGCATTCACAAAATACCTTTCCATACCATACGACGAAACTCATGTGTTTCATGGTGCGGCGATGGCGATCGAACCGTGGTCCCGCGGACTCGCTAATAGACCATTTATGTCCATATAGTTGTTACCGCTCGGTCATAATTACTTAAAAGACTTGCATCCCCGACAAATGTTCAACGAGGGCCTTCTGTGACGCAAACATCCAAGTTCACTCTAGCTGCTGGAACTTCATCCGCAAGAAGTCCATAGCTGGATATATGCCTCCCCTATAGGTTTCCAAATAGAACGGTTGGAAGCGGCCTGCATCCAGCGTCTTCCTGCGGCCTTAATAAACTGCTGGAACTTATTGTTTACTATCTAGTTGTATGTTCCTCCTAGAGATGAGGTTGCTAAAAGCAGACACGCGATAATTTTCTTCAGTGAATAGCAAAATCGACCTGGAGCGACATAAAGTTACTAATGCTTTAACACAATTGCTGATCGAACACGGTCATGTGATAATATACAATATGGCTAGCAATATTGATGGATAGACCTTTTGATTGGGAGCCGCAAAACTAATAAAGGGATGTTGTGGGATAATTAAGGGCAACTACGTTTTAGATTGTTGTTCGTTGGCTAATATGTGGCACCTATAGAACGTAGTTCAATATTATTCAGTTTAGTATTGAACGAGAGATGCGAAGTTTTCTGTGGTAGGTTTTTTTATGCCTGATAGTATTGCCTTTGACCACTATCTCACCTTATGTAAGTGATGATATGGTCAAGGATGTTGTTCAGTAGAATTACTGGCTTTGAAAGGCAGCTGGCGGAACACAACGTTAGGACAGATTTCCTACTTCAGGGTGGTAGCTTCGCAAAATGCCCTACCACCATGCTATAACGAACTTACGACCAACGTAAGACAACAACCGGACGGCTTAACGCGCCCTCAGAAGAATGGAAGCGCTCAGTAGTAATGTCACCAACGGTCACCCATCCAAGTCATGATCGCGGCGGACGTTGCTTCACTTAGCTGATCGGTTAAGAACGGCTAAGCAAACTTCGCTACGAGCACTTCATGTTAATCCGGGGAAGTACTTCCACCGTAACTATTTCTACCGCCAAGCAGCTAATGGAAGCCGGAGAAAGTTTCAGGCCATTTACTGGCAGATGAGACTTAATAATATTATGGTTATGGGCGCAGTGCAATTCGTCACTGACGTAAAAGGTAGAGGTAAACGCTTAACACCAGGTGGACCTCGTGCTTGAACCGTCACAATAGCATAAAAAAAAACCTCTCAAAATAAAGTAATTAACACTAATAAACAATATTTGTGTGATTTGAGTGATTACAACGTAGTTTTTAAAGCTTTTTATGGAATATCTCTTAATAATCGGTGTGGAAATACATTTGTGTTAGCATCACTTTCTACTTCGATTTTTCCAATAATCCATTCTAGTCCTTTCTCGAAACTTCTGCGGAGTTTTTCTTCGGGAATAGCGATTCTAAATCTGTCACATTGATTCGACTAGAAGTTTTGCAAGTTACTTATCTCTTCTAACTTTCGAATCGAAAAATAAATTCACTACTTACAAGCTAGACCAAATTGGTATCTTTATGTAAAGCCTACGTTACGACAATTATGAGCTAAAGAGTAATAATATACTATACTATATCGTGAAACTTTGTAGTGAGCCTCAAAAAAGCAAATTTTTTAACATATTTATAAAAATAGTCTACGCTGATATGAATAAAATATGTATTGTAAAGGATATGACAAATACTATGCCTGATCCGAAAACACGATGCCATATATTTCTCTCGATAGAAAAACATCATGAATACAGTTCTAATTATGTCTATAATATAATAAATCGTATTAATTATTATTATTTTATGCCTAATGATTATGTAGGAACTATGTGATACAGTCCCTGAAAGATACACGCTATTTGAGATTAATGTCTTCAAAGCAATTTCCATACCATTTTCCTTATATTTTAAATATCAAACGTTCAAACTCTGTGAAATTTTGCATGATTCTGGTGTGCTAGTTTTTCGTAAAATTATACAGTTTCAAATCATTCGGAGAACACGTTTTGTATGGGAATACTTAATTTAATATTTAGAGATAAAATATATGATAATACGAAAAACCTGCAAACACAGGCATAAATATGAAGCTAATCTAAAGCATGTCCTATGTATGCAAAATATCACCGATTTTGAACACTTGGTATAATATATGACGAAACTTCGTTTGTATGGAAAACGCTATAATAAAGACTTACCTAGTTATTAACTTAACTTACCTAGATATTGCGTAGTTTTATTTCACTCACTCGCATGCGAAACAAGGTCTCCCCGTCCTGCGCCCTCAGTCTGATATTATTCGAGGACCACTTCGTCATAACCTTTGTTTTCGCTCGTTTATATATCTCAAAAACTGAGGGTTTAGTTAAACTAAAAGCACGCTTTATAACTGAGCACATTTCGGGACAATTGCAACAATCCCAAATTATTGTAAGGAAGTCGTTATGAAGTTACATACAGGGTTCTCCGTCCACCTCCATCGGTAGATGAGTCCAATAGCAGCATATTACAAGACTGCCCAGAAGGAATGTAACGTTTTAGGGGTTTAGGTATGAATGTGAGTTAATTAATTCCATGTGCACCGTAGCTCTAAATTGCCTAAACAGATTTCAATGTATTTGGTATCGTTAGATCTCTTACATCATCTTGAGTGACAATGGCTATAAGTTTTTTGGTAGAACAGACCAATAAAGAAGTTCAGATACCTACGCACAGCGCACGATAGAATTGAAGCCAAAAAATGCAGGCGTACAACGATACTGATATGTAAGGATGAAAGGAAAAGATTGAATGGAGCATGGTTTCTTTTAGGTTCACTTTTCTCATCTTAGTAACTTTAAGACTTTTGCGAATTGAACACATAGTTGTAAGTATTTAACGGGACTTAATCGCGATAAAACATGTATATATTTATTTATTTACCTCGACGTTTCGAACAAGTTGCATTGGTCGTGGTCACGAGCGGACTGAAGAGGCGGGTGGCAACGTCTTGAAGAGAAGGTATTTTCACCAATTACCCGCATTTGATTAAGAAATCGTCTCGACACACAACACTGACAACATCCATAGGTCTTAATGAAGGTAAAACGCGCTTGGTGCATTTCCTTCAAACCACCCTCTCGATTGAAATTATGATATTTCCTTATTTCAATAGCTTTTCGTACTAATCTAGAATCTACCGTTGAGAGAACTTTCAAGTCGTGGAGCTCAATCCAGTGATCAGCTCCAGATCTCCAGTTCAGCTATAGCAGATTTCTCCATCTTTCACAGCTGCGATATGTTTTCTCACGCGCTGTGCTCCATCAGATCTTTATATGTTGGTTTGAGATTGCCATCAGAGTACCTTTAAACGGTTATGATGATTGATGACACAATCATTAGTTCAGTTCTATATAGATCCCCTTCCATACACATACATATGTGAGCTAAAAAACTGTCGCGAGTTTTGTCCATAATTATTATTTAGTAACCGGCTAGGACTCGCGTAATATTTACCGGATATTGCTCCGACCAGTTTCGAACTTATTTGAAGTTCTTCGTCTGGGAGTCACGATTGTTCACAGCAAGAAGCGCGGGCCTCAGCACGTAACTGGCGTTGAGACGGTTGCGCCGTAGCTGTCAAAATCAGAATTCCTCCGTCCGAACTGTCACATATGTTTTTTTTTTTAAGGGATTGAGACGGGACATGCACGAGTTCCGCCTGGTGTTAAGCTGACCTCATCATCCTGAGACACAGAACAGTGGTTAAATCTCAAGTGCCTGTAATTTTACTGGCTCTGAAGCTCTGCTGCTAGAACACACTAATAAGTACTTGACAACAGATTTTCTAGTTGAGGGTAGCTAGCCAGGAATTCGCAAAATGTCCTTCCACCATGGGATAATGTAGAAGCGTGTTAAAGATACCGTAATTTGATTTTCGTTTCAACCAACTCTCTCAATTTAATTCAGAAGTCTATACAAAATAACGACCTCTATTCTTTTACACACAAAAATAACCCCCTACCAACCTCCCTAGCTTAGGAAACAGTGACGTCCGCAGTCTATTGTAGTAGATACCAACAAACAACGTACAGTAATGCTAACAAAGGCTATTTTCGTTGCAAACAAGAAATTTTCCGAGGGAAAGAGCGGTCGGCACGTGAGCCGAATGCCTGATATAAAGATTAATGAGGATACACACGAACGCTTAAATTGCTGGGCTGACGACTCGACAGTCCGTTGCCACGTTTATTTAATACACAAACCATGGCTAAAGTAGGAGTAAATAAACACGGCGGTGGTTTGTATACAGTGCGGTCAAGGTAGGACTGGTTTATTACAGGGAAATCCTACTTAATAGTAGAAACGTGCTTTTGTTACCATTAGCCTTTGGTACGGAATGAATTTTGAATTAAATTGTACATGTTAATACGATTTAATGTAGTTTAAAAACCTGTCTTGTTCCTACCAAAAGGCAAGCTAGTTCGTCGGCCGCGTGAATGCCTTCCTCCAGGTAAGAAAGACTGCGATCAAAATCAAGCATGCCAATTTGAAATAAAAGCACTTAGATTTTTCATGGGTATATATTTTATCGACATTTTGTCCTAAACTAACATTTATTCGTAAGATACTTTTTCCCGATATTCTTACTTGTCGCACTCCCTCCCTAGGGAGTCCGACATAACTCAACACGTGGAGGCCTGCTTTACTGACAGGAATTATGGTTAAAAAATCCGTCGTTCTCACTAGTCCAACCGATTAGTTCAACTGTTGAACTAGTGAGAATTTAAGGTAATGAATAGATTCAGGCGTTACGTACTTTGCGGATATGCATATTTAATATTAACAATTTTTTTTTAAGTATCTTAAAAAACGTTATATAACATTTAAATAAAACACTTATGCTATTTTAAAAAAATCTCACAAAGATTTTTTTTAAAATAGCATTAAGGGTGCGGGGTCGAACTACAAGGACGCAAATAGTCCTGCAAGTTCCGGTCTTAGGGCTATATTTCATTCGGATACCATGACGGCGGAACCAGTCGTGCCAACAGTTTTGAAGCAATGATGGATCAGTGGCATTGGCTATGGACTGCCACGCAGTAGGTCCATGGTTCGAATCTCGTCGCGGGCTTGAGCTTCACCGCATGGTGGAAGAGCATTTTTGCGAATGCTCGTCTGGCTAGCGACCACCACCAAGTAGAAAATCTGCCACCAAGCTCCTAACGGTATGTTCCGGTAGCTTTCCTTGAGAGCCAGTAATAGGTTGAGCCTGATTACACCTTCGACCACATCATCACTTACCATCAGGTGAGATTATGGTCAAAGGCTTTACTATCAGCAATAAAAAAATAAAAATAATATGTCCGTAAGCTACCAAACTAGACACCTAACAGACCCCAGAGTCGCCACACCACACTATAGACAGTATCAAAATGGACCCCGAAGAGATATCACTAATTTTTTTATTTTTTTATTCTTGATAAGTTAGCGTTTGACCACTATCTCAACTGATGGTAAGTGGTGATGTGGTCGAGGATGTTGTTCAGACTAACCTAGAGTTATTGGCTCTCATGGAGAGCTGCCGGAACACACCGTTAGGTGCTTGGCGACAGATTTTCAACTTGAGGGTGGTAGCTAGCCAGGCGGGCATTTGCAAAGTGCCCTACCACCATGCTGTAACGACTGCTATCCTAAGACAACAACCGGGACCGACGGCTTAACGTGCCCTCTGAAGCACGGTAGCGCTCAGTAGTAATGTCACCAGCGGTCACCCATCCAAGTCATGACCGCGGCGGACGTTGCTTAACTTTGCTGATCGAATCAGAATGGCTAAGCAAACTTGGCTACGAGCGCTTCAAAAACTGCTGTATGTACGTAGGAAATGAGAGTTCATGAGAAAAAGAATCAGTGGTGGTGAACCCACCTTATTTACCCGACCGCGAAAAATGTAGACAAACAAACAAGCGTTGCGCATGAAGCGCTCGTAGCGAAGTTTGCTTAACAATTCTGAATCGATCAGCAAAGTTAAGCAACGTCCGCCGCGGTCATGACTTGGATGGGTGACCGCTGGTGACATTACTACTGAGCGCTTCCGTGCTTCGGAGGGCACGTTTAGCCGTCGGTTCCGGTTGTTGTCTTAGGATGGCAGTCGTTATAGCATGGTGGTAGGGCACTTTGCGAATGGCCGCCTGGCTAGCTACCACCCTCAAGTTGAAAATCTGTCGCCAAGCACCTAACAGTGTGTTCCGGCAGCTGTCCTTGAGAGCCAGTAATTCTAGGTTAGCCTGAACAACATCTTCGACCACATCATCACTTACCATCAAGTGAGATAGTGGTCAAAGGCTAACCTATTAGGCATAAAAAAAAAAAAGAAATAAGTGCTAATAAATAACAATGACAGGAAGACCGGTATGCAGTAGACGCATCATATGCACACTACTAAGATTACTATACCATGTTCGAGGTACGGGTGCCACTTTTTCCGGTTTTTTTAAGGTTAATGCGTTTGTATGATGTTTTTCACTGCCGATTTAACTTACGGTTTTTTACGTCGAGAAGGCGTCTCGACTTTCAGTCCTTTCGTCACGGAGTGGGTGCGCTCACGACTGCGCCCACGCATGCACTGGTGATGCATGCGTGTGGTAGTCTTTTAGTATGAGTCAAACTTACGTTAGTTTTAATCAATTATGTACGTATGTGTTTTAATAAAAGTATTACTTTGTTTCAGAGCATGGAGGTACACAGATCAAGGGCGGATACATGCTACGCTATAAACGTAAGTCATTTTACATTTTAACTTTGACATAAAATCAACACTATTTGTAATTTTTGTATAGGTACCGTACCCCTAAAGGACACATGTATAAATTAATTAAAAAGGTAAAAAACCGACTGCATATTATTTATTTTCGTTATACGTTTTATATCGTTCTTCTGAATTTAAAATGGCAAGATATATATATATATGTATGTATCTATGTATGTATTAATGGCATCGGTTTTTTAAAGCTTAAAACAATTTTATCCCTCGATGGATTTGGAAAAAAATGTTATCACACAATGTGGTCTAAAATCCGTCAGTTTGTTTTTTATCTATCTTTTATAAGCTATCTAGTATAACTTACGCTATAAGACGAAAACCTCTTTTATTGTATGGTATATTATTGTCTTAATTATTTATTTTATTTTAATTAATTATATTTAAAGAGAACATAAAACTAAATATTCTGTGTATCGTTAAAGCGTCTACTTAACTGTCACCGTTATTAGTATCGAGCAGGAAATTGTAAAATGGAGCCTCCTTAAATATTTATTTTATTTTTAGTATTTGTTATTAAAGCGGCAATAGAAATACATCATCTGTGAAAATTTCAACTCTCTAGCTATCACCGTTCTTGAGATACAGCCTGGTGACAGATGGACGGACGGACGGGCAGCGAAGTCTCAGTAATAGGGTCCCGTTTTTACCCTTTGGATACGGAACCCTAAAAGAGACAGCGGGTTTGTAAACTAAACGAAATGAGTTAAAAACTTGGAATTTCATTATTTTGTATACATTGACTGGTGATGAATATTGAACAAAAAATTCATACACACTATTGTTAGAGGGGATCTAATACAAGGGAAGATAGTCAAAAAAGATTTTTTGCATCCTTGCATGTAGGATGTAATTTTGTTCTTTATAAATAACTACCTTTTACCGGTGGCTTCGCCCGCGCGGACTATCCCTTAGGAACCGTCACTGGTTTTCCGGAGCCGTGTAAAATGTGTCATATATAAACTTTTAAACCTTTTTAATCTTTTTAAATTGAACTAGTAAATTTTAATCGTTTTATAAGTCAACCTTCAGTACCAAATTTTTCATAAAGTTTTCCATTGTGACACTAAGAAAACATAGTTATATACTTGCCCCGCGGCTACCAATTCAAACTTAGTGCCCTATGTCGTGTGATGTAACATATCGATAGAATACTCAGACGCAGTGGTGAAATTGTCACCGTTATACTTATCATCATAGGACAATATCGCAAGTTCTTGCCAATAAGCCACTACATGGCTGACAGTCTCTTTACGGACTTTACGGAGTTTTCGGACATCCATTGCCCTTTCCTTGAGTCCCATAGAATAAATAAATAAATAGGACAAGGATAGAAATAAATTATCTTTAAGATTGTCTTATTATACAAGAGTATTATGGCCTTTACCTTCATGAACACAAAATGCAGTATATATATATATATAAATTATTCTTCTCCTATGTAAGTTAGGTTCCTACCTAAATAATTATATATAGACCTAGTTAATTCTAATATCTTCCATGTTCTTCATAAACACAAATATGGGGCCAACTTTCACCCCTTATAGTAATAATAACTTGATCTTACTGCAAAATTTTATACCTCCACGTCAATTAACAGAATAGTAAATGTTTAAATTTTTCTTTAATCGCATAATCAAATATACAAAAAGGAAACAAAACTTTACTGTGATTCACATTTCTTGATCACTGCTTTAGTCATTATTCAAAATTACACACAATTTCTTACATAATATAACATTTCAATTTTACATAGAACACTGCTCACAAACTAACGTTATGTTGCTAGCTTGGAAGTGAACTAGTCCTCACAAACTCAGGGTATCCTACAGTGAGGACTAGGGATTAACCTCTAATCACTAAGTTAATAATGTACAGATGTACGTACCTGCCTATAGTGAAAACGTACTATAAAGACGGACTCACTGGTATGTACATTTTCCTTATATAGTGTAATATTTAATATATAGTGTAATAGATGTATCTTGTAGTACATATATTTGAGCAAATAAATATTATTATTATTTTCATTTAAAGTTTTACTTTTCTCGGCTTTAAGCCGGTTTTGACTGTAATTACGGGCCTTGGCCAAGTAAATTACTTATTATTATTAATAATAATTTATTATTATTATTTTTATTAAATAAGCAGGCTTACAAGTGGTAAAGGAATCGCTCGGCGCTTTGATAACGTCACAACAAATAGTTCACTCTTCTCGCGAACTCTGACGTGACATTTAATACGAATGACAAATCCGTCATATTTATCCATCTTAAAAAAAATTACTTTCTAGCAGCGGATTTAAACTTGATTTTGATTATTTTACGATTAAAATGGGTTTAATTAATGTGTAAATTACCTACAATGTTTTTATTTCTATTATTCTTTAAAATAAACGCAGCAAAATTATTTGATGAGTGAAACTATAAAAAGTTACTGACAGTTTTTGTGAACCATACAAAAAAAATGTCGTAAAACTATGGTAAAACCGTTCCATAACATTTTAGTTCGGCACAGTGCGAGCGGAATAACGCTATATTATAAACATCTTGTATTTCGCTTGCACATCCGTGATACATATTTCATTCGTTCTTTTAATAGGATCAAACCAATATTACTTGACGCGATTGTGGGTCGGTGATAGTTCGTGTCTGCGAATGATTATTTTAAGCATGAAATAAAGCGCTACTTTTTTATGATGGTTTCGTAAAAGGTGGGAGTTGGCCCCTTGGCCCTATGACACTTTATTTCGTTACTTGATAGGGTTGTCTCATCTATCAATCATCATAAATACCTATCGTCGCCGCGATCTCGTCGTGGACGAAGCTATAATGATAACCAACAAACATTCATAATTTTTTGGGGAATTTAGAGTTAGCTGCATACTAATTGTGATAACAAGAGTAAAAACCATTTTAATAGAGCGTCGAAAAGAGCCTTTTTGTGCAATTACGTCACCAACCGGAAAGTTTGGTTTCATCAGTCAAACCAATAGGTTCTTGTAGCTGTGCATAAGAAAGCCATAAAACAGAAAATGAGAAGTCAAACTAGCTATAAACATGAAGCGATAAGGTGTATGAACGCTATGCCTACGCGAGGCGAAAAGACAAATGAAAAAGAAAAATATGCAGCTATCGACTGACTTTATTTACTATGCATGCTGCTTTTAGCTAAGTAAGTACAGGGACGCGTAAAAATATAATTTAGTTCTTGCTATTAATCATGATTATTCACAAATTGCAACGATAAGAAAAATCATAAACAGAGACGGATGGTACGTTCGAATTTCACTCGCTGTTCAAATATTTACTTTCGTTGTGTTATTGTAAATTTATTAGCATAGAAAAAAGCATTAATACCAACTGTGCTAGAATTAATAATCGTATCAATTTAGAGACTACGTATACGGATATCTACATTATATTAACATAGCTATACCGTATAATTTATATTTCCGTAGCCCACATTTATTGGTTGTATAAAATATTTACCGCCAGCACAATGCTGTCATGAAACGCCCCTTCATTGAAGTTTACGGCCATCGAGCGGCAACCCTACTATAGGGACATTGCAGTGTGTGTAAAAGTAAAAACGTCAGCTTGTGAGAGAATAACGGAACGATAAAATATATCATAGATCAACTTAATATATTTCAAGTATAGATATCTCTGTCTCTCTTGTTATTTTCGATGTGCCTAAATGTGTTTTGGATGATATAGGTTCATTGTTCTTAGTTTTCGTCGTTCCAAACTAGGTATTAACTCTTCCGTATCTTTAGATTTTTATTCTAACACGTGATACCTGAGTGGTGTTTACGCGCGAAGATATCTGGCAGAAGGACGCATCTTGCCATCACGTGTCGAATAAAGCCACGTCTAGAAGCGGCCTAGCCGTGCTTTCAATCACACAATTTTGGTGAAAGCACTTCAAAGGATGGGTCGAATATTGTGCTGTAGAAAAATGGCTGGATTTAGAAACTTAGCATTATTGCTTGTGCCCGGATTGCTTGTTTCTAAGAGCAGTGGGATCCTAAGAACGGTTATCTAAACGTCCTAAACGATTGTAGCTAGAATGAAGTTCAAGTATTGTATGCTAGCTTGAACGAAAGGCTGCCCTCCTGGCATCTTGTGAAAATTCCCAGAATGTATGGAGAATAACAAGAAGTACTTTAAAGCTTTTGACATCAATACATTTGGTCTGACAAAAAAAAGACTTCATGCATAATTTTTCAGGGTCTGGCACAAAAGTATTACAAATAAGGTTCCATAGTACGGCTCACCAATTGGCTTATATTCTCCTTTTTTATTGCGCTTTATTTTCACAAACATTATGCACACTACTGATGTATGTTACGACCTACCGCAGCGCAGTCTCTGTTATCTGATACATATAACCTGTGAGTCTTCAAAATAGAGAGCATGTTTCACCGTCGTCGCCTACGTCGTTGCTGTCTGTTAAGTAAGACTACATACTTAATTGGCTTATAAGTTGAAACGCTAGTAACGTAGCTTATTCACTCGTTATTAGCCCATCAACTAAGTTAAGCAATATTCGCTGCGTTCTAACTTGGATGGGTGATCGCTAGTGACATTACTACTGAGTACTGAGCGCTTCCTTGCTTCGGAGAGCACGTTAATCCGTCAGTCCCGGTTGTTGTCTTAGGACAGCAGTCGTCATAGCAGTACGGCATTTTGCGATTGCGCCTGGCTAGGTACCACCTTCAAGAAGAAAATCTGCCGTCAAGTACTTTACTGTGTATTCCAGCTGCTATCCTTGAGAGCCAATAAATCTTCTAGGTTAGCCTGCATACCATCCTTGACCAGATCATTACATAGCATCAGGTAAGATAATGGAGAAACTCTAACTCATCAACTATTTAAAAAAATAGTTCAAAGTGCTTGTTTGGAGTGGGGCATTAACGCTCCTACATAATTCGTAGACTACATCCAAATAACATAATATAAAACCAGTTTATATAATCCCGCGGTTTGGGGCTTTTAGTTCCCTTGAAAGGAAAATATAGCAATAATAGTAAAAGCTACTGTTCGATCAATTTGTAAGAACCACAACTCGAGCGCTAACAACATCATTTTGTCCGTTAATCAGATAATGCATTTAGTGGTAAAGGTAATTTTCTGCATATCGTATTGTAAAAAGACTACGCATATTTTTTATGCCCATATTTCCCGAAAAATTTCGGGCAGAGGTCCCTAAACAACAAAACACCCGCGTCCATCCACCCCGCGGGTTCGAATCCCGCATATGACTATGTTTTTTCTTTCGTAAATTTGTAATTTTGTAATTAATGTTTTAATTCACATCTTAGTTAAATATTATTGAACTAGCGGTCCGTCCCGGCTTCGCACGGGTAATTAACAAAAATTTCAAATATTATAATTTTATACACATTAAAAAGTAGTTATTACGACATAACTGTAATAGTTAGACTTATAGTATTGCGGAATTATGTATAGATATTGATGTCTTCTATAAAATTGTAATACATCACTTTATTTTCAATAATTTCCGCAGCGTACTGGATATAATAATTTTTTGCTATTTTTTTCCGTACTTTGGGTTACATTATAGAAATTATCGTACGGATCCCTAACTTTTTTGCAAATGTTCTATAGCCTATGTTCATTATCCCTGATGAACATAGGCTATAGAACATTTTCAAATGTTGAATTCTCATTTTTTTAAATCAGTCCAATAGTTTCAGAGCCTATTCAATGCAAACAAACAAACAATCAAATCGTTCTTCTTTATTATATTAGTTTAGATATTGTTGTTTGATAATATTTGGTTATTATTTTTTTTTATACCTGCGGTATGCCTTTATTAAACAAAATACTACAAACTATATACAACACTAAAGCTACTACTACTAGTAATTGTTGATTTGAAATACAGTCTATTTTGGATAGTCAGGCCGCCTCTTTCATAGGGCTTGAATACCTATTCGGTCTAGACTATTTAATCATATAGAAAAATTCCATTTACCCTTATATGACAGAATATTGCACTAATATGTTTTTCATATGTTGATATTTAAGCCTAAAGTAATAGTAATGAATAGATTCAGGCGTTAATTTGCGGAAATCCATATTTAATAATAACAAATATTTTTAAAAGTATTTTAAGAATACATAAAATGATACGAGTATATTAATAAAACACATCTAGTGACAATTCCGCCTAATAATCCTGTTAAGCCTACGTGTCGTCACAAACGCCACGCAGCCCAACCAACCAACATAAGTTTTGTTGGGCTCAAAAGCCATAATTTGGGCCATATTTTTGACACAGGTTATATAACTCTTTTCATTAGGCAATCAGGTCTAAACATGCGACAGGGACTTATGTTAATATTAGCCTTTTTGCTCAATAGATCTAATATTTTAAATTTGTTGCAGGGAAATACTTATGGAACTCTTGGTCAGAAGAATGGGTGGTACTTTACGACGATTCTACAATGGCGTGGTTTAAGGTAAGTTAATACTGTAATTGACATTATTTCCAATTCTCAATTTTGAATCTACTAAAAACAATTTGCGTCAGAACGATCAAAACAAGTAAATGAAGAAGCAGCGATGGTTCAGTGGCATTAGCAATGGACTGCCGCGCAACAGGTCCATGGTTCGAATCCCGTCGCGGGCTTGAGTTCGTATGGTGGAAGGACATTTCATGAATGCCCGCCTGGCCAGCGACGATCCTTATATAATATTGTGGAACATTTAATTGTTCTACCATCAATAGTTTTCGCAGCGCATGCGATGAAACAAATTTTACAGGCAATTTTTTACACCTTTGGGTAACATTATTGTAGTTTTGCTAGGGATCCTTATTTTTTTCTTGTAATTAAAATATAGTAGTAGTCAATGGTGATGTAGCATTCAAATGCTGAAAGAATTTTTAAAATCGGTCTAGTACTTTTCAAGCCAATTCATTACAAACATACATACAAGTCTTTCCTCTTTACTATATTATATCATTATTATCATAGTATATAGTATAGAATTCGGCGGTATCGTTACAAGTTTTACAATCTTTTTTTCTAATAATATTTTTCATTAAAAAATAATGCAGAAATGCATCATCAAACGAACTAGCACACATAGAGTATGATTGCCTCGGGCACTCATAATGGTTCCGTTTTCCCATATAACCTAAGGCTTCCTTCGTGATTGGATGAAATATAATTAAGTTACGTAAGCACAAGCTGGGGTCGGGATCCCATAAAATACATTAGGAAGTGGCAAACTACGTTACCGATGAAGTCACTATGTTAATATTGTTCAACTTGAAACTTATTTTTGCTGCAAATCAAACCAAATGCTTCGATAACAGGAACATATTACTAAACCTACACGCTGCTTTACACTAATGTAAACTGCTTTTCCGTTCGTCTTACATAAGTCAAAATACTTTCTTAACAAGTTTAAATTAATTAAAAAAGTAAAACCCCGACTGAAAATTATTTATTTTCTTTAAACGTTTTATCGTTCCATTGAACATAAAACTGCAAGTTATATATACATATTAATATATATTTATGGATTTTATTATAAATGATATTTATATTATATATGTTAATTTACGTAATTGTATTTCTAAATATTACATTAGATTACAAGCACTATCGCGTGCTAAGCGAAAATCATATATTACAAATTTTTGGATTACAAAATTTTATGCATTTCTGGCGAAATTTTTCATTTTTCTTTTTTCGATCAGATGAAGTCTAATAGTCAGATTGATGGCCGCGCACCGTCCCCTATGACGGTTAAAGTTATACAATTGGAGTTATTGACCTCTATATACTGGACGCGACATCTCAAACGCGCAAAGTCGAAAAGGTAAGACAAGCCAGCCGGCATATCCTCACCCACACGCAACTGGGCACTCATAGAGATCACACGCGCTTTTCGACGAAAATTGTGTATTCAAAATGCCATCCTGCGTCCTTAGATACTGCAGAAACCAGTCGGAAAAAACAAATAAAAGGGATGGAATCACTTTTCACAAGTAAGTTCAGATTTTGGAATTTTGGAATTGGAACACGCCCGAATACATTATTATTTTGTCGATTAGTAATCGCGATAGACAATGCTTCACGACACAGCCATGTTGACGGAGCTACGGAGTGAAATTCATAGATTAAGTGGACAGATATGACAACTAGCAACATTGAGTAAATTACCTATTTTTTACTCACGATGAAAAAAGTTTGACGTTTCTGTTTATTAACATAACTCCCAAATGGCTAGAACACTCCAAGGAGCATATTTATTATTCCCTTCATATAACTATATTATGTCAATTACTCGTACGTATTCTCTTAAAATAAGTTACTAAATAAACACCGAATTCGGATATATTTTTTAATTAAACAATATCAAAAAACCTTACTTAATTAAAAAATATAATATGTATTATATTTTAAAATTATTTACTTAAACGTATGTATTCAAAATATTATTAACTTTTTTTAATCTAGATTTTATATTATCATAATATAAAATCTAGATTTAAAAAAGTTAGTAACACTTTGTTTCTATTAAAAAGCCAATTGTACCTTTACTTTCAAAAACTGAATGGCGTGGTTAGTAACCCTCAGTAATACTTATTTTTTTAACTTTATTTTATTATTTTTTAACTAATACATTCTTCACAATGTTTCGTAGGTACAAAAGCCATGTCCGTTCTGTGTGCTGATAGTCTTTGATATTGAGAAACCATAGTACCTCAAAAGTAGTCTAGCGCTGCATGTTTGAATAGTTTGGTTAGATGATGCAATTAGCATAAGCGCTGTAAGCGAACTTTTGTAGGAAACATTAACCTACAAGCATTGTGGCGCTGCATGTTTGGATATTTGGTTAGACGATATAATTCGTTCCGGACTGCAGTCCGATCTCGTAAAGCGCTGAAGCGCATTTATGTTAAAAATTAGCAAATCTAACGACATCTCTTACATAGAAATCGGCTAGACCGTTTGGAAGTTATCGTTGAATAAAGAAACTTACAAACATACATACATGAATCCTGAAACCATAAATCTCCTTTTTTTGGGTTGTCGTGTAAAAATACGGCAAGCTACGCCCAGGCCAACGCTATCAGCGACATCCGCGATGGCGATCACTTTCATAATATATAGATTCACCAAGTATCTGAAGGTGTGTTCCGGCAGCTGTCCTTAAGAGCCAGTAATTTTTAGCCGACTTTCAAAAAAGGAGGAGGTTCTCAATTCGTCTGTTTTTATTATGTTTGTTACCTTAGAACTCTTGACTGGGTGAACCGATTTTGCAAATTATTTTTTGTGTGAAAGGTGATGCTTGTCGTTTAGTCCCATTTAAGTTTCATCAAAATCAATCAAGCCATTTTTGAGTTACACTAAAATAACTGAAAATATTTACCTATCTTGATGATCAATCCCGGTAGTAGCAAGGGTCACAAAATAGTGTGAAAAATTTTTTTTTATTTAAAAAATGGAACCGATTTCAACACCCAAAAGTGTAAAATAACTTGTCGAAGTCGGTACCATGCGCACAATATTCTGATAATAGGTACTTTTGAACTATCATGGTATCGACTTCAACAAGTTATTTTACAATTTTGGGTGTTGAAGTCGGTTCCATTTTTTGGTAAACAAATTTTTTTTGGTTAGCCTGAACAACATCTTCCACCACATCATCACTTACCATCAGGTGAGATAGTGGTCAAAGTCTGGCCTATCAGCTATAAATAATATTCCTAGCTTTTGTGTCCCATTGCCTCTGTCATTACCAAACAACAACGACTACGAAAAGAAGTGTCTTATGCCGCCAAAACATCAGTGGGCACTCGTCGCTCATTAAATTTTAAACAACTTGAGAATCATGTAACTATAACGTCACTTTTTTTTCTAAATACGATGACATGCACTATCTATATAGATTTTCGATCAGTCTAGTAGTCTAGATGAAGTCTAGTAGTCGGGTTGATGGCCGCGCATCTTTCCCTATGACGGTTACGAGAACGAAATTTTGGCCCGAAAGAACGTGCCCAGGTGGCCAAGTGGTCTAGATATCAGGCACGAAATCGGAGGACGCGGCTTCGATTCCCGCCCGGGGCATAAAATTTTGTGCTCCAAAAATTGTAATGTTATCTGGAGCAACAGTAAGATATTATTAGATAAACTATTTCGATTTACTAACCATCAGTTCCTAAAAGGTTTATTAAACCCTTGATTAATGGAGACACTAAATACTGAAAGCTTATTGATACTTAATGAACGTTCAATATTCAGTGTGTAAGCTGATGAAGACCTTGACAAACGCTACATACACTAATGGTAAGGGTATCGCTTTCCTGGTAGTATGAACATTGTGTTTGGTCAATATATTTATTTACTTTATTTATTTATCTTAGGAAGACCAACAGCAATAATACATCATTTTACAAAAAATATTTAAGAAACATGAAGCCAATTAAAGGTCCTCACGGCTAGGTATATATAATAGTTATAAATAATGTAAACATGAAAGACCACAACTTAGTAATGATTCATTATAACATAATATGATTATTCAAAAAACTCTCAGCTTACTAAGTCGCCTAGCCGACGCTATGCTTGTGCAGAATATGTCAATGTCATAGCGCTTACATAGATCGTTAAAGTTATTACTTGCTCTCAGTACATACGAATTCCTTCTATAGTTAGTGTTTACCTTTGGTTCATTTATAGGGAGATTAAACCTCAATACTTTAGAGTGCCCCTGTATATTGATTTTACTTGATATATATTAATAGATATTTAACTATACTTATATTAAACTATAACATGCTATAATAACACGTTTCAACTATCATTGGTACATAAGTTGTAGTTATGTAGCCTCGATAGCTGAGCGGTAATGGCTATGAACTGCGGTGCCGCAGATCCACGGTTCGATCCTCACTATCGGTTTAGCTTCACTGAAAGAATGCTCGCCAGCCTAACTACCACCCTTGAGTAGAAAATCTGTCGCTTATCACCTAACAGTGAGTTCCAGCAGGAGTCCTAGAGAAGAGAGAAGTATTTATGAAATTACAGGCATATGAGATACTAAAACTGCATGTCTCAGGGTCATGATGGCTAAGATTTTTTTACCTGTAGATGAGTTGTATGCCCTCCATATTTACAAGACGAATTCAGGGTAATTACCTGAGTCACTACCAGTCTTGCACTTCCGAGAGTCCGGTGAATACATCGCCGCTAATCGTGTTTTTTTAGGAATAATCCGTGGACAATATGCCTTCCTTGTGTCTTTAGACTCGGCACCAATTATACAGGCACTGTGAGAGATAAGAAAACTGTTTCATTTCACGCGTAATTATTGATTTTATTGTTGAAATAGAAAATATCGTCATTTTGTTTTACCTTAGGAACTAATCTCAATGAAATGGATGAGCGGGATCTGTATCGTTTGGTGTGAGAGAGTGAAAGCAGCATAATGGTGATCGGAACGTCTCGTGGCGGTTCGGTAGTAACACCAATTGCTTATTTATATCTTTCTAACAACAGACATGACGCATAATATTTGAACGTTCTTTCCTTGTCATTACAAACTGCATATACATGTGCGTAGGTATGTATACAGAAAAAATCTAGTAAGCTTTTAGAGCAGTGGGGTTCGGGTATAACTACTCTATGAATTTCAACTCTCTGAATGATGGGCACATTATGTTCCGTATCTTGTGAGGAAATATGTTATAGGCAGAGGTTACCGCTTATCATCAGATGAGCCTCGTGCGAGTTTTGTCACAGTACCATTTAAAAAAGTATTTTCTTCATAATTTAAACTTTCAAATAAAAACTTATTAGACTTCCAACTATTCTTCACTGGCAGTAAACTTGAGCATAGACTAACAACCGACTGATTAAAAAGTCGAGTGCTTTGGCATAACGGGCTTCACCGCCTATACTGGTTGAATTATAATGATATACAGGCATTCCTAGAAGCCTATAAACCTATAAACTTACTTGAAAGTTTATCTCAACGAAATAGCATTCAGGGAAGCAAATAGCACGCTGTGTAAATGGTAGTAGACTGGAACATATATGCTGCCTATAATATATCCCTGTAACGGCTGTAACAAGCCATGTATTGCTTTATTCAATATTTTTATTTGTCGAATTTTGAAGCGCTTGTTAGTTTGATTAAAACAACAAAGTTAAAGTCAAAATCATTTATTCAATTTAAGCGTCTGCGACGCTCTTGTCAAGGTCAATTACAAATTTTAATATTGTAATATTCTACATTGTACTGCCACGTTCAGCAAACAAAATTGTATAGAGCCTCTGCGAGAAGAACGGGCAAGAAACTCGGGGCCATTCTTTTAAACGTCTTTTAACAAATTGTTACATACTTACTATATACATTTTATTTATACTTTCACTGGTTTATACTATCAATTAACATATAAAGTCATGGTTTACATAAACAGATATTTTCTTATTCAATATATAATAATTGTCAAGAACCTTTTTACAAATCATTTTAAGAACCATTACTTTACATATAAATGAGATTTGTCGTTATGCAATATCAGAAAAGAGAATAATAAATTACTTAACTTTACCAAATCTTGATCGGGCAGCACTTCGTTGTTTTTAAGGCAATTTAAGGCCAACACTTTGATTATACTATATAACACTTCAGGAGGTCTGCTCGGCGCGGCAGTCGGGCAGGAAAGTCAAGTTAACTCGTTTTTTTTTTTTTTTTTAGGGAGGACATAGATGCTGGCTACCGCTTGTGCGGTCGTCCAGCTCCACCGGGTTTTGGGCGAGGGCCTGGCCCTACAATAGCCCGGGAGGGAGAAGTGCCGAAGGCACTTCTCCCGAGACGGGCGTAGAAGGCGAAAAGCGCTTTCTACCTCCGTCTCCTGCGGACGCCGAAAACGTACCGCTATTATAGGAGGGGTTGACAGCGAGCTCAAGGGCACCACTGTGGTTCGGACCTCGGCTTGTCTCGCTGTCGAGAGACATGGGGGGGATCGGAGCAAAATGCCTCTGTGCAACTGCAGTGTTGCACAATTGGGCCCTACTGAATAATACTCTTTGACTATTTGGAGAGCAATTTATCGTGACCTTGTTTTTGCCTCGAGCTCGCCGGCGAGCTCGGTGTTTGATTGTGTGACCTCTGATTACCTCACACCTGGGGATTTTACCTCGACGACTTGCGGATAACGCTAAAGCTGCCAACGTAATGGCTGCGATGGGGTCATCCGGGTCGTCTAATACCTGCCGTGGTCGGCGACGGGGGGGTTTGAAAAATGGGATAGAAGAGGCAGTCGAGTAGTTCGATGCCTGGACAACCAATGGGTTCGGGTGGTGGGGCGCTCGATCAAAGTATCGGCGGGCGCAGTCCTTATTGAACTGCGCTAGAGAGGGAAGGTTTAAGTCGCAATGCAACTCGGTGTTCCGGATATACCACGGAGCGCCGGTTGCACTACGAAGAAAACGGTTTTGAATGACTTGAAGCTTATGGAGATGGGCCTCACTAGCATGACTAAACACTACTGATGCGTAAGTCATGATGGGGCGGATGCAGGCAGTGTAAAGTGTCTTCTTATTTCTAAGAGACATTTTACTCTCTTTGCGAATCAGGGGACCAAGGCGACCCATTACAAAGGCCGCTCTGTTACGGACGGTTGTTATATGATCGCTAAAGGTGAGATTCCGATCAAGGGTGACTCCGAGATATTTTGTTTTACTAACCCAGGGGATGGGTTGGTCGAACAAAGTTATAGGTTGCGGGTAACGGGGGCGGCCCTTCTCAGTAAAGTACATAGCTGCACTTTTAACTGGGTTGACCGCGATGCGCCATTTACGGAACCAGTCACCGATCTCGGTGATGGCCCGTTGGAGGGCGGGAATGGACTTTCTACTGATATGCCACCCAGTGGTATAAATAGCGGTGTCATCCGCGTATTGGGCTAATAGGACGTTAGGCTGAGAACGTGGGATGTCGCTGGTATACAGCGCGAAAAGAATGGGTGATAGCACGGAGCCCTGAGGGACTCCGGCTCTGACTGGGTGGGGGGAGGAGAGGGTGCCTTCCACGCGATAGCGAAAGCTTCTGGCTTTAAGGAAGTCTTGTAGGATGAGCACAAGACGTTCTGGCACGCCAAATTGGTATAGCTTGTAAATCAAGCCATTGTGCCAGACTTTGTCAAAAGCTTTCGCTACGTCGAGGAAGACTGCTATCGTTGTCTGGGGTTTGGGGTACTTGTTAAAGCCCTCAATGATGTGCTCCGTGAGGCGGTGCACCTGTTGGACGCATGAGTGTCCGGGCCTGAAGCCAAACTGCTCATCTGGGATAAGGTGGTGTTCCTTAGCATGGGACTGGAGACGGTTTGCAAGTAACCGCTCGTAAAGTTTGCCTAAGGCACTGAGGAGGCTGATGGGGCGGTAACTGGTGGGGTCAGATGAGCTTTTGCCTGGTTTGTGAATGCCAATGACATTTGCACATTTCCAGGTGTCTGGGAATAAGCAGTGGCTCATAGCAGCATTGAAGATGCTGACTAGGAGATGGATGAGAGGAGGAGAGAGGGTTTTAAGAACCCTGTTGGAGATGCCATCGGCACCGGGGGATTTGCGCGGTCGGAGGGCCTTGATCAGTCTCGCCACCTCAGCGTAAGTCGCTAAGGTGATTGGTGGGAGTTCAGAGGTGACCACAGAGCTTTTACGTTCGACTTCAGCATCCACCGAATCGAGGTGAGCTTGGTCAACGTGATCTACGTTAGGGGAACACTGAGCCTCTAGGCTATCAGCTAGGCACTCAGCTTTGTCTTCGTCAAAGAACGCTGGGACTAGTGGGACTGGTCTGTATAAGGGAGGCATGTCGTTGTAGTTACTTCCTTTCATACCTCGCGCCAAGTCCCAATAAGCCTGGTGGCTTGGCACGAGGTTTGAAAGTTTGTCACCCCATTGTTGATCACGCAACTCAGACATGCGACTTTGAACCATGCGTTCAAAGTGGCGTTTCTTAGTTTTGTTCTCTTTACTGGGGTAAGAGTCGTAATGTCGGGTCACTGCTTTACTTTCCGTCACTAATCGTCTCACATCCGCTGGAATGACAAGGCGCCGGTCGTCCGGCACCATGACCTCCTTTGCGGATGCACCTACTACGGTGGAGAGGTGATTAGTGAACGAATCGATCGCAAGGGTTACGTCATCTTTAGTCAGGATGTCGTCAGGGATCTTGTCAAGGTCCGGTGAACTGATAGCCTTTAGGGCAACGCCTAATTGCTTCCAGTTCACTATCGTCTTAGTGGGGCGGGGGAGGTCTGTTGTTGGGTCGGGACCTAGTCGCAGTATAATGGGTCGGTGATCAGAGTGAAGCTCGTGAACCACTTCTATGGAGCGTAACTGGAGTGTTACGCCTCTGAGTAGTGCCATGTCAAGCAAGTCAGGTCGAAAGTCTTCCGTGTGAGGGTAGTGAGTGGGCTCAGTGGGCGCAATTATGTCAAAATTAAGTTCTGCGACTAGTTTTTCAAGTGCAATGCCTCTGGGATTGTTGACGTTACAATTCCATAGGATGTGCTTACTATTGAAGTCGCCAATCAGAAGGACGGCGCTTCCTAATGAGAACAATGCTTCTAAGTCAGCTCGGACGATCGGCTTTTGACAAGCTTGGTAACAGGACGCTATGACTATAGGTTGATGACCAGTCATAGCTAGAAGGCAACAAGATGCTTCCATATTAACAAGAGTCGGGGTAGGTAAGGGGATGCAGTGCAGGGACCTTTTGTAATAGATAAGAGTGCCTCCCCCACGGGAGTTCACTCTATCATCACGTACCGTTCTGTAATTGGCAAACCTAGGGTTCGCCTTCCCCGGTTTTAGAAGGGTTTCCTGCACGCATATAATGTCGATAAGGTGGGTGCAACAAAAGTCGTGGACAAGGTCACGTTGTCTAAAGAAACCGTTAGCGTTGAATGACGCTAACGAAACTGAGCGCGGTTTCGTGCGTACTGGGGAGGGGCCTGGGGAACGAAGCGCTTAAGGGCGCTTAGTAAGTTCGCGTGTTCCAATGTGTATTGGATCACGTCCGCTGGGGATTGAGCGTATTGCATCTTGTGGAATAGCTCTTGTACCTCATTGATGTCAACCGACATAGCCAGATCGCTGACTAGGTTGATTGCCTCTTGAAGAGGGGCAGCCATCAATGGCATAGGTGGAGCTTGAGGCCGGGAAGCGGCGCGGGGAGGCGCGCGAATGGTGTTGGCGACGGGTGCCGGGAGCGCGGGGCGAGCCGGGGCCGGTGCGCGGGCAGGGGCCGCGGCGCGGGCGGGTGCGGGTGCGGGCGCGGGTGCGGGTGCGCGGGCCGGGGCGCGGGCGGTAGCGACGGTCTTAACCATACTGGGTGGTTTAGACCATGCGTTACGGGCTGGGAGCGGCGCGGGTATTACCTGTGAGGCAGGTACTACCGTTAGTTTAGGGCTTACCCGTTGGTAACGGTCGTAAGAGGGACGGGTCGGCCTATGCCTTGCCACCCTGTGGTTCACTCGTGGTGCTTTAGGGCAGCCACGGTAATTCGCGGTATGCCCTTGAGCACCGCATAAAACACAGCTGGGTGGGTCCGGCGAATCCCGGGTGCGAGTGCACGCTGCTGTCGCGTGATCGCCTAGGCACTTAACGCACCTAGCGCGAGCGAAGCAGAAACGGGAGGCGTGCCCGTATAGTTGGCAGTTATGGCACTGCGAGGGACTCCCATTCTTGTATGGGGCTTGGACATCGAGTCCTGAGAGGCCACAGACCTTTTTTAAATTAAAAATGGCCTTGCCTTCAGGAGTACGATCTAGTACTACGAGTACTAGATCGTAGGGGCTGCGGTCCTTCCCGCTGTACATGCGGTGAACTGCATGTACGGGGAAGTCTTGTGCCTTCAGGTCGGCACATACCGAATCGGTATGTACCTCCTTGGGCACACCGCGGATGACCACTCGGAGGACTTTCTCCTCTTCGAGCGCATAAGTGTGAAAACTTATGCTCTCGTGGCGGAGGAGTTTAGTTAGCGCTCTGTGGTCGCTAATGGTGGAAACTTGGACTTTAATGCCCTGCTGCGTGGAGCGGGCATTAGTATAGTGGATCCCACGATCCGAAACTAAACGGGACAGCATGTCCCATTTGGTTTTGTCCTGAATGAACAGGGGCGGAGGCGGTTTTTCGCGGCGCGCGCTCGCGTCCTGAGGGGACGCGGCAGTGGTGGCCGGAGCGGAGGGAGGAGACGCGGGGCGCGGGGCGGGGGTCGGCTTCTTGCCGGAGGCGGGGGCCTTAGCGGGTGCCTTGGCGGGAGGGGCGGAAGTTGCGCAACTAGCGGCTTTAGGAGCACGCTTGCGTTTGCGGTCAACGACGGTATAGCCGTCGTTATCGGAGTCCGAGTCAGTGCGTAAGGCGCGACTCGGATCTACTTCCATCTCCGTTTCGGAGTCCGAAGTGGGCTCGACAACGGCGATGGAGGGACGGGTGCTCGCTGGCCTCCCGATCGGTGAGCGCGAGCGAGACCTCTCACGGGGAGGGGCTGCCACCGTGCGTCTATTATCCGGGCCCGGAGCGGGCGAAAGCGGGCTGTCCTCTGAGAAGGACCGGGTCAGAGGAGGGACGATGGCCTCCGGAATTGGAGTTCCGGAGGGAGCGATGAGAGTGTCCGTGAGGCGGGCACTCTCTGCATCGTTAAGTGATTGCTGATGATCAGCGTAGAGTTCGGGGTAGCGGAGGGCGAAGGTCTGAAGGACCTCCACCTCACCGTTAGAGGGACGTTGCATCCTGAGGGGAATACTCAGGATGGCCTAACGGGTTCTGTCTCCCTCTCGCAACTCGTGAGCTCACTTGTGTGAGAGGGAGTGAGTACCTATGGTGTGCCCTAGTTGTGTACCCTCTCCGAGCTTTTTTCTCGGCGGAGAGGGGTGCTCCTAAGCGCTACTCCGGGGTTGACTAGGGGTGACCCCAAGGCCAGTAATCCCGGAGCCCAGCTTGCTTCGGCTGACCCGTGAAGCGGGAAAGGCCACGGTGCAAGGTTAAACCAAAACAACAACAGTGGCCGTTGTCACCGTAGGGTGTCACACTGCGACCGCAGCAAATGGCGGATTTGATCGTTCAGACGGGTTTGGCTGACGCTACCCCACGCCTGAACGACGTCGCTTAACAGCACAAAGTGTGTTGTTACGCGACTGTTACTATGTTGTGTCGGGTAGTAAAGTGGTGAAATGCGCACCGAAAAGTGCGGTCAAAACAAGACCACCAGCCCGATATGATGTTGTTCGTCCGAAACAAGGGACTTGGGTAGGTGGTAATGCCTGACGTCTTAGAGCGCCTCTGCGCGACGGCACGGCGAGCTCGTAGCTCGCGTTGCTCGGCGTTCGGCGGCTGCTCAGCTTCTGCACACAAAACAAAAACTTCGTCAGGACTGCGTATTCCAAGGCACTGGTCTGCAACTAGCGTCGGAACGATGACCCGAGTGAGACGGCAATAGTGCGGGGACTATTGCGGTCTCACTGGGAGATACTGGCGGAGCTGTAGACAGGTGTGCACGGCGTGGCGGCACAGGTCGGAGTCAAGTTAACTCGCCCTAGGCTACTCCTTTTATAGGAGGGAACAAACAAGGTGACTCAGCGACAGCGTCACAGTCCAGAGTATTAAATTTAAACCACAGATAAAATATACAGACAGATAATTAAACTATTACTTATTTTCATCTGTGGAAGGTACACAGAGTATTTCGAAAACTAAACTAAAACGTCATATTAAACCAAGCGACAGCAGTCACAGTCCAGAGTATTAACTTCAAACCACAGATAAAATATACAGACAGATAATTAAACTATTACTTATTTTCGTCTGTGGAACGTACACAGAGTATTTCGAAAACTAAATTATAACATCATATTAAACCAGTTGTTCAAATCATACATAGCTAACGGATGTAAAAGTAAATTCTGCACCCTACATTTAATTAAGTACAAAAGGAAATATTACTAAGATAAATTTAAAAACAGCCAATCAAGTGAAAATGAACAATTATTTCAATAAATAGTAAGTCAATTTTCAAATAATCTATCACGCTCGTAGTGCAATTTACTTCGTCGTTCTTAACCTAAGATAAGCAACGGCTGTCGCGGTCATGAATTAGATAAGTGACTGCTAGTAGCATTACTACTGAGCGCATCCGTGCTTCGAAGGGCGTGTTAAGCCGTCGG
The DNA here is from genome assembly GCA_963854805.1 of Plagodis dolabraria. NCBI lineage: Eukaryota > Metazoa > Arthropoda > Insecta > Lepidoptera > Geometridae > Plagodis > Plagodis dolabraria. The sequence continues at coordinate 6,302,201 of OY978459.1, read as the reverse complement.
TCTCGGTTGTTGTCTTAGGATGGTGGGATATTGCGAATGCCTGGCTAGCAACGCCCCTTAAGCAGAAAATCTGTCACCAAACACCTAATGGTGTGTTCCAGAAGATGTCCAATTCTTGGTTAGCATGAATAACGTCTTCGACCACATTATCGTCAGGTGAGATAGTGGTCAAGTTAGCCTACCAGCTATATAAAAATAAAACAGATGCCCGGTATAAAAATCTGCTATAATAATTATTATTCCGTTCCAGGAAATGTAAGTAAAGTAATTATAGCTAGCAGCTGATTAAGATATTCAGGTTTCTTTTGGACTTCGGCCCCTAGGGGTGGGCGAGCAAATTATTTACTGACATTCCTAGAGGCCTGGAGATACCTACGCTTAAATGGTGCAAGACATAAGCGGAAAGGGGTATTATTGATTGTGTATCTATAAACTAGTAAGTAGTGGCAAGTGTGTCTTAGTTAGTGGGTGCTACTGTAATTGAGGTATTGTGCGTCCAAACAGTAGTGTGTTAAACTTTTGAGTTAATAATTAAATTCCACTATACCATACGAACTTTCTGGAAGAAAGAAATTACTGATGGTTTATGTTTTAAATTTTATAAATAGGTATGTTTTTATGTTATTCTAATACTTTTAGTATTAGAATAACACAAAGTATAACATTACAAAGTTACAACGAGAGGAAAAAAATATTGTCACGTGTGGAATTCCAACCCCAGCATGCACGAGGTATGAGCGTGGTAGGCAGAGACCACAGATTTCCACTTACTACGATCCTTACATATCTCTTTCGCTTCATCTACACTCATCAATCCTTTCATGCATAAGCGTCGGTTTAGGATACTCCTGACCTGTAGATGAGTATGAGATGAAGAATAAATATGATAAATATCCGAGCACGCATCTTAAAAAATATAAATATTAATATTTAGGGTTGCGTCATCGTAAACAAGTTAAAATCTAATTGCAAAAAATAGTCTTGTTTGAAGTACAATGTAAGTTGAACTATAGAAGTGGCTTCATCCCCATACATGGTTAAAAACGAAAGGACATATTAGAGTCATACGTCACATGTCATGTTGGCTTAGCGGTCAGAGCATATCCTGGCTAGTGGATGGCACGGGTTTGAATCCTTCACATGACTATATTTATCCTCTCATTATAATTTTGTTATATTATCAGTGGATAATGCGCCAACAAAAAAATAAAAATAATAAAATAAAGAATATATGAATATATAAGATCCACTAGAAAAACAGAAATGTTATAATTTCACTGTACAGACACATACAGACGTATGTCGTGGTAACTTTAATACAAACTAATCTACAAATTTGAAATACGGCATGCATAGGTATAAATAATTTTAGTATCTATGACACAGTATTCAAATGGGCTATGGAAGTCTGTACCTCTAGACCAATGCAACTTCAAGTGGGGGTCTGCTAAGCAGGCTATTTGCAGGGATAGAACATGATGCAAATATGGTGACGTGTGTGTTGTTTGGTGATCAGGTTAATACCAAGAATAATTCAAAACAAGGTCAGTAAGGAGTCGTTAGTTAAGAAGTAGGTCTGGCAGAGACGATTTTCAAACCATTGCGTTGTTGGCCGTTGTGTCTCATATATACTACTGACTTTGTTTGATAAACACCGTCTAACATGATTTACAAACACACACTTCCGAAGCGGACTTTTCTTTTTATTTTTTTTATTATTTGAAATGTTTCAAACAAGGCGTTCAAATAATTTGACAAACATATAAAGTTGTTTGTGAAACTTTATATGTTTGTCAAATTATTATGTTAATCGTTTCAGGACACTTTAGGAAAAGAGTGCACTAAATGCGCAGCGTGCTATCCACTCACGTCTATGACATAGAGAGCATTCAAACCATTGCGGTTTGAATGATGAGTCGCGTTTTAACAAATACTCTTCACCACAATATATGAAGATATACTCATAAGTCACCCGAAAAATAACAAGATGAGGCTTATTCCTTGTCGTTGTGCCTAAATTGCATTCGATTGATAATCAATGGTCACACGTTTCATACGAAAATTTTCAAAACACAAGGAAAATATAAATAAAATTTCTAAACTCTGCTATGCTCTGCTCAGTTTTAATTCAAAATACTACAGAGAAAGACACAAATGCACTACATCTCAAAGCTTGTAATCACATGGTAGTTTGATGACCAGTTTATTCTTTAGAAAGTGCTATGAGTATAATCAAAAAGTTTCCGCTAAAAGCGTGTATCTCACGCCGTGTTCGATGAAGTGCGTCGATGTCAGAGTAGGAGCACTTTGGGACACTTTCCCATGTTACGCAACGTTTGATGGCTTTTCCCTATCACAATATTTTCTCCATTCATTCGTTATCCTTACGAAGTTTGCAGGGAAAAATACCTTGTAATGACATCATTGAAAGCTTTTCACATGGATAAATAATAATTTAGTTATAAGTATTTAACGGGACTTAATCGCTTAAATACTTATAACTATGTGTTCAAGTCGCGAAAGTGTTAAAGTTACTAAATAATAATTTCTTCTTAAGGTGCCGGGGTAGAATGTCTCCTCCCCATTTCTTCCCGAGCATGTCGTAAGAGGCGACTAAGGAAAAAGTGCTCCAAATAAGCACTATGCCACTTATCACTTGGATGTGAATAGGGGGTAGTGGGCATTGGGACGCACAACAGGGCTGTATACCATTTTAGTATTATTCGTAATATGTTCATGTGTTTCTTAATGTGTTAGAGAAAACATTTTGTCTGACCCTGCCACTGTGTCCAGTCAATGGCAATAGGCTCGCCCTCTATAACATGGGACCAATAGAGATATCCACCAACGCCCAGATAGATGTAACTGTCAAAGGTTTTGTACAGAATCGATGAACATCATTTAGAACAAAACACTGCAAACTATTGTATAGTTTATTTTGTTACTAACCAAATACTGAAAACTATACCAACAATATTTTGCAAATGATTGTTGCCTGGCTGGACTGCTCAATAAAAAAGGGTAATTACCTTAGTCACTACCAGTCTTGCACTTCCGAGCGTCCGGTGAATACATCGCCGCGAATCGTGTTTTTAGGAATAATATTGTATTTTTAGACTCTGCACCAATTATACTAGCACTGTGAGAGATAAGAAAACTGTTTTATTTCACGCGTAATTATTGCTTTTATTGTTGAAATAGAAAATATCGTCATTTTGTTTTATCTTAGGAACTAATTTCAATGAAATGGATGAGCGAGATAAGGGTATCGTTTGGTGTGAGAGAGTGAAAGAGATCGCAGTGTAATGGTGATCGGAACGTCTCGTGGCGGTTCGGTGGTTACACGAATTGCTTATATTTTTTTTTCTTACAACAGATATGACGCATGATATTTGAACGTTCTTTCCTTGTCATTACAAACTGCATATACATGTGCGTAGGTATGTAGATAGGTAAATTCTAGTAAGTTTTTAGAGCAGTGGTGTTCGGTTATAACTACTCTAGTATTTCAACTCTCTGGTTTACCCTCTTTATGTGTTTGATGCCCTTGTGTGCGAGTCTGATTTACACTTGGCCGATTACTTTTATCTTTGAATCACGTTATTGCTTTGAAACAATCGACAAAGTTAAATAAAAACAAAGTTTCTCTGTAACTCGCCCTACCTTTAACCTTTTAGGGATGACTATTAATTTTCCAAAGGTAAACTAAAAGCAGGTACAAAGTTCGATCACCTTTCAATATTTATAACATTCGAAAAAGTTATTACAAAATATTTGCTAGAAGCGTAGTTTGCTTAGTCGTTTTTAACTGATCAGGCATTATTTCGGTCATACTTTGCGGTCATTACTTGGCTGGATTATTTTAGGATGGCAGTCGTTATAGCACGGTAGAAGGGCATTTTGGCAATACCGCCTGGCTAGGTATCTACCACCCTCAATTATAAAATCTTGCTCGAAACACTTAACTCGTTGTTCCGGCAGCTGTCCCTGAAGGCTAGTTCATATTTTTTTATGTGATTATGATGTAACAAACACCAAGCCCAACTGATGTTAAGCGATAACCACTGCCTATATCAGATGTAATGCGTCACAAAATGAACCACGTGTAAGGTGTTTAGAGAAAGGTTTTCTACTTAAGCTAGCCACACGAGCATTCGAAAAATGCCCTTCCTCTATACGGTGAAGCTCAAGCTGGTGGTGGGGACTGAATCATGGACCTATAGAACAATCCATAGCTATTACCGCTCCGCTGTCATTGCGTCAGAATTCTACGTTAAGTCTAGCTATTTACCACCTTCGACGAAATCATTAATTAGTAAATACCATTAATTGAGATTGTAGGCAAAGGTTAACCTGTCTACACGTTGTTTTATGTTGGTACATTTCAATTCATGTGTGAATTTGACTTGCTTTACACTGGTTTGTATTATTTTTTCAATTTGTATTGCATTTTTTTGTATTTCGGGTATCAATAACACATACATAAAAAATCTTTTATTTGGACGAGTACAATGAGTGATGCACAAAATTCACCAGTGTTTAGGATCACATACAAAGCGTACGAATACTTCTTTATTATAATAAACAAATGATAAGTATATTTTACATATTATTGGAGTACAAAATTTTATGCCCAAGGCGGGAATCGAACCCGCTTTACAGGGTTATTGGTAATATGCTAACAATCTCTTAGGGTTGACATCTGCTAGTCCTAACAAACATTTTGAGATCTTTTTTTGTTTTAAACTAAACATTTTTTTTTGTTTTAATGCCTACCCCTAGCTATGAGCGTTCACCGCGGCAACACTGGACCGCGCCGTGCTCCCTTTGAATAGAGTTTTGAATATTTACGTCGAGCAAAGTAAAAAAATGAAATAATACATTACAGGGACAAGAGACTTGATGGGCCTCGTTCTTATTCCGTCAAAACAAATAAAAAAGATGAAAAAAATATATTAATTTTTTTTTTTTTCCATACCTTTTATTTATCTCAAATTATGTTAGGACTAGCAGATGTCAACCCTCAGAGGTTGTTAGCATATTACCAATAACCCTGAATAATCATATTTTACAAATTATTGTACTCCAATAATTTGTTAAATATGATTTTCGCTTAGCACGCGATGGTGCTTGTAATCTTATTTAGAAATATATAAGGGTAGCGACATCATACCGAGAGTTAAGTGTTTGAAAAAATACTTCTTTCGATCAGATGAAGTCTAGTAGTCTCGTTGATGGGCGCGCACCGCCCCTATGACGGTTAAAGTAATACAATTGGAGTACAACATTTTGATAGAAATGCCAAGACCCAGGTGTCAGAAGAGGTTTAGGCATCCAACGCGATATCGGAGGACGCGGGTTCGATTCCCGCCTTGCGCATAACATTTTGTACTACACGATCGTGATAGTGCTTGTAATCATATTCAGAAAAATGATAAGTACTTATTAAAATTAAAACAGGCAATCCGAGTGCACCGTGACGTAGTTTTCGAACGCACTCTAGCTATGCGTTTTCACGATGACCATTGTAATTAGAAGATACATCAGTATACCAATTCAGGCAGGAAGGAGGTGAGCAGTAGCTACTATTGTTACAACTAATGTAGTATATAATACACTCGAGAGCAATGAATCCGGGTCACTTAAAGAATGTTAAAAATCTCGGAAACTAAAAATGATAGGTTAATGCAATAAATTGTATTTAATAGACAATGTAATACTCCTTAAATGAAAGTAAAAAAAATATGAGTCACCATACATTTTATTAACACAAAATTACATAAAGAAAAAAACTGCTGATCTCTCCTTAAAACAAAAATAGGAAACATGAAATTTTTGAACTTTATTACGATTTTCTTGAATTTTAATACTTCGTATTGCCTCCTCGTGCTTCCATTACTGCGTTTACGCGGTTTGGCATACTGTACACCAAGTTCCTTATACGATTTTGGGGAATATTCTCCCATTCCTCTGTGAGAGCAATTTTGAGCTCACGAAGCGTGATTGGGGGAGGGTTTCGTTGTTTTACGCATCTGCCTAGCTCGTCCCAAGCATGCTCGATCGGGTTGATATCCGGGCTGCGCGCTGGCCACTCCATACGAGTAATGTTCATCTCTTGAAGGTAGTCATTCACAATCCTACCTGTATGAGGTCGGGCATTGTCATGCATAAATATAGCATCCTCACCTAAATTGACCATAAATGGACCAACGTGATCATTGAGGATATCTTCCACATATCTTACGCTAGTTAAAGAGCCGTTTTCTATGATCACCAGCTCTGTGCGACTTTCAGAAGAAATTCCGGCCCACACAAGTACAGACCCACCACCGTAGGCTACTTTTTCTTCGATGCATGCTTGCTTGAATCTTTCCCCTGGTCTTCGATACACTCTGTGTCTTCCATCGTGCTTGTAGAGCATAAATTTTGATTCGTCGGAGAACATAACTTTTGACCAATCTTCAATACTCCAATTTACGTGGCTCTGGGCATATCTTAGTCTCGAAATACGATGCCCACGCTCCAGTTTAGGGCCGTTTGCAGGTCTAAGGGGTTTTAAGTTAGATTCAGCAAGCCGACGTCTTACTGTCCATGCACTTGGGTTACTTCCTCCGAGGCGTCGAAACTGATTGGTGAGTTCAGTTCCTGTGAGAAAGCGATTTCGAAGCATGGTGTTCACCAAGTATCGGTCTTCTCGTGCTGTGGTACACCTGGTTCTGCCCGTTCCTGGTCTGCGTAGGTTAGAACCAGTTTCTTCGTAACGTCGGAGAACTCTTTGTACTGTTGACAGCGACACACCGACAGTCCTGGCTGTATCGCGTTGACTCCGGCCGGTTTCCAGCATTGTAAGTATTCTGGTGCATTCTTCAGGCGTAAGCGACATAATTTCAGCTTGAATAATGAATATAGAGCACTATCAACATGGTTTATGTACCCACATAAATGACAGATTACAAACAAAAGCAAAACCAAATGCTGTAATTTCGTAGTTCCATCTTCGAAAGTGGCCCTTTTTCAAATTTGATTTTTTTATGATATAACTTTACAATAACTAAGAAGTTTTAATACCTTCATTTAAGGAGTATTACATTGTCTATTAAATACAATTTATTGCATTAACCTAGCATTTTTAGTTTCCGAGATTTTTAGGATTCTTTAAGTGACCCGGATTCATTGCTCTCGAGTGTATATTCGTACGTAGCTACTACACGTGGCTCGTTCTAACGTGGCAGTACAATGTAGTTCATTTCAATATTAAAATTTGTAATTGACCTTCATAAGAGCGTCGTAGACCCCTAAAATGCATAAATGGTTTTGACTTTGACTTTCACTCGTAACAAAACTAATAAGACCTAACTCACTTGTATAGAAATACCTTTGCAAACTCGCGACTACAGAAAAACACCTTGAACGATTCAGAACTCAAACAAACAAAATCCTGGGTCTTGTTCAAATTATGTCCACGTATCGATTCTTTATTCCTGCCACCATAAATATTCCGAGGTAGTGTAGGTATCTCGTTCCGGAATTTATTCTTTTTGTTTTCATAATAGAAAAGCTGGAGAAAAACAAGCTAGAATAACAAGCTAATATAATTCGTGAAGACATGGCCATCGACACTTTGCATGTGGCAAACATTTGGTTCCTTTTTAGTCAAATAATATCAGTACTAATATTATAAATGCGAAAATAACTCTGTCTGTCTGTCTGTCTGTTACGCTTTCACGCCAAAACTACTGGACCGATTTGAATGAAATTTGGTATAGAGATAGTTTGAGACCCGGGAAAAAACATAGGATAGTTTTTATCCGACTACGCAAAAAGAGGTTAATGTTTTCGCGCGATAACCGACATACGCGCGGGCGGAGCCGCGCCCGGAAAGCTAGTACTTCATATATTGATGAAGTTTATTATTAGCAGTGTTGTAGAGCACTATTTAATTAAAACTTAAATAAATTAGGTTATATTTGACACGTATTCGTATATATGCAATATAATTCAATATGATAATTTGTTTGAGCTTCAAAAAAAATGGCATATTTTATAAGTGTATGTAGGTATAACATTTATGTATCTAGCGAGAGCCTCTTGAGGTATTGGTCGAGGCTCTTCGCTATTAGGCCGTTCGCTGAAATGACTATCGGGACAATGATCGTCGAGTCAACATCCCACATGGCGGTTACCTCGTGAGCCAAGTCAAGGTACTTGCTGATTTTGTCCTTCTCGGCCTTCACGAGGTTGTCGATATGTGGGATGGTGATGTCAACGAGCACTGCCCGGCGCTGGGATCGGTCGACCACCACGATATCAGGTTTATTGCAAACACTAGTCCTGTCCGTGATGATAGAGACTCACCGTTAGAAAGATGCGAACAACTGGAAATGATATGCCTGAGTGACTCTCCGGGACGGCGGCATGCTCGACAAATGTCGACCGTACCGTCCTTCAGTATATATTTTTTTGTTATATACTGAAGGACTTATCCGATTATTTTTGAAAAAAACTATCGGATTGTAATCTTTCAATTAGGTAGTTATTCAAAACTTGGTTGTCGTTGAAAAATGAACGTTTATACATTTGTTCACCAGACTTACACAAAAAAAGACAATTAAATTTTTTTAATTTTTTTATGCCTCGATTTCCATGCATGTATTTTTAAGTTAGGTGAGTAAAAAAGCTTCCAACGAAAATTAAAGATGAATCAGACATCTTATAAAACAAATGCATTAAGTACATATCACATTTTCATTCTCAATGTAATGATTTAGACATTTGTTTAAATTTAATCTTCTTATATAATCAAAGCTTAATGCAAGTGTACCCATGTCCATATGCTTGATTCATATCACTGCATGGAACTATTCGAACGCGTCGCGAACATCGAAAACAACAACTTTCTTCTAAGCTGTTTTGTATCACTCCGCAAACTTTGCAACTGTCTCTGATGCTAAAAATTGATGGTTGTTTGGCGCCAATTCTTCATTCTTTCATGAATAACATTGTTACAAAGTTAAAACTGTATCTTATGTGACTATGGGATCAATGATTAATGGTGATCAATCGATTACATTCACCGGCTCATCATTATCTTCTTACCCATATTGAACACAGTGATGGACCACATTTCGAAGCAATGATATCCGAGCAGTTGTCGCTGGTCCATGGTTCGATATCCACCGCCGGTTTGAGCTCCACCTCATGGTAGAAGGGCATTTTGCGAAAACTCGCCTGGCTAGCTAGCACCCTCAAGTAGAAAATCTGTCGCCAAACAAGTGTGTTCCAGCAGCAATCCTTGAGAGCCAGAAAAATTACAGGCACATAAGACTTAACAATTGTGTCTCAGTGTGACGAGCGCAGTGCAATCCGTACGGATGATCATATATTATAGCATCTATCATAGTCCGCTTAGCATCTGGCTTTTAGAAATCATTAAAATTCTTTAAACTAAAGTTTAATATGAACAAAATAGTTGAACCTGGAACCATGCTGATTTAAACACTCTCAACTGACATCGTCATTGTCCTACTTCTAGAAATTATTTCATAATAAAAAAAATACGATGGTATACAGGTGTAAAGAAGATGGTATAAAGGTATACCTTTATTAACAAAATACTACGAACTATATACAACACTTCAGTTACTACAATAAAAGCATTTAGTCAACCTATAAGTCATTGCAGATTCACATGCAGTCCAAACGCTCCAGCCCACTACCAGTTCGCTGCGTGCACAGCATGCTAGCAGCATTGCCCCGTAAAATCGTAATGCTTATTCGTACAGCCAAACAGGTGCCAGCATTTTGATAACACGACGCATCGACCATGCGCTCTGGTATGTTTGGACCATACGATGAGCATTATATTTTTCTTGTTGAATGTAAAGACAGTTCCAATTTTTCTTAAATTAGTTGTTTTTATTAGTATGTCGAGATATAGGCCCATTGGTAGTGACACTTTTTTATAGTTAAGTCTAAAACCGACTTGGCTAAAGTTAGTGAAATTTAAATGGATGATCCGTTAAAAGTAATGCATGGTATATTATATAAAGAATAAAAGATCCATATGCGTCAAATAGAAAATCTTCCACATTTTTTTGGAAGAAAAAGAGGGTCGTACATAGAACGAATTATTATCCAACATATTCTTTGTCTATATTCCGTTGAGTAAAGTGTCAGTAGCCTGTTCGTTGAATTTGGTTAGTGACACGATTTCATTTGGAGCTTTACCCAAATCAAGATTTAGTTTTGTTATGAGGTTCAAAGCTTGTTCGTATGTCTCGCTACATTCCTTGAATATTAATACAATATTCTGAAGCACTTTGATGGCGGGCTTCTCAGTACTTTGAGTGATAAGTTCACTTTGAGCTCAGTGTTTTATCATCCTTTTATATGCGTCATATCCAGGACTCTTCGTTTAGAGTCCATCTTGAGTCTACGCATTGTCAGGTATTGCGACTCGAAGGAGTAGTGTGCAAATAAACTCTTTTTCACAAAAAACGGGCACCTAAGGAAATTTACGTTCTAAGGTCGATTTTAGTTAATTAAATGAAATGTATTTCTTTGACGTAGTCTGTATACTTATAATCGTGTAAATTAATGCGCGTGAAGAGAACTCGAGCAATTAAAAGAAAAAAAAAACGATGGATTCTTTAAAATCGATGTACACGCCCAAACAATAAGAAGTGGTCGGCAAGACAAGATTTTTTTTACTTTTTTTAATTAAATAAAGTTACACATGTAAAAACCTAATAACGAGTGTGACCTCCTCTTGCTAAAATCACAGCTTGAATCCTTCTGGGCATGCTTTCCACGATGTTTTTAATAACGTTTTGAGGAATACGTTCCCACTCTTCTGCAATGACTCTTTTTAGCTATCTGATGTTTTTGTGGAGCATGTTGCACTGATCATACCCGTCTCTTTAGAACATCCCACACATGCTCAATTGGATTGAGTCCTGACGACTTCGAGCTGGCCAATCTAAACGACGGATCCCAACTTCTTGCATGTACGCTTCCACGTCGCCAGAACGGTGCGGGCAAGCATTATCGTCCATAAAAATGGAATCATCCCAAAGTGCAGTCAATGTGGGTTGTGCATATGGAATTAGGACTTCCATTATGTACCGGTGTGCATTTAATGTTCCATTTTCTATGAAATCTAACTCCGTACGCTCCGTCGAATTAATTGCTGCCCAAAACATAACGGAGCCTCCGCCATAAGGAGTGATTTCTTCGAAACACACTTCCACATAGCGTTCCCGTGGTCTTCGCAGCACTCACCGGCGTCGGTCCTCTCCACACAAAGAGATTCTAGCTTCATCAGAAAACAATACTTTATTCCAGTCCTCCAGATTCCATGAAGCACAGTTCCGAGCAAACTGAAGTCGAGGAACACGGTGCTCACGGAGTAATTTAGGGCCCCGAGCTGGGCGGTAACTCTTGATATTGGCAGCCAAAAGCCTCCTCCTAACCACAAGCTAACTTCTACTCCTCTTACTTCTTCAAGGCTCTTCTTCAGGTCCACACTTGACGCCTTACGATTACGCAACGCCTGACTCACCATAAAGCGGTCATCTCTTGGTTCTGTGCATCGTTTTCTTCCCGAACCGGGTCTTCTTTTGACCGAACCAGTCTCTTGATACCGTTGCCAAGTTCTCTGGGCAGTTGAACGACTCACATTTAGCCGCTGAGACACGTAAGTTTGCGAACAACCTTCTTCAAGTAGGGCTATAATTTTACCGGCCCTTATCACTTTATCACTCATATCAAAAAGTGGTATTTAATGTAAAAAGAAAGATTAAGTTGTTTAATTTTCAGAAAATATCCAAAAAGTTTTAAAATATCGTAATCAGTTAAAAATCGTTTCAGCAATTCGCGCCATTAGTAAAGCAATTTTAGAATAATCCACAGTAATAATTATTTTTCTTTTGATAATTTAAAATTTTAAATATGGAACATAAAGAATCATGCCAGGATGCTTCAAAAAACATACCAATACATCGTCAAATTAAAAAAACCTATTTCTTGTTCTTCTTCATTGAAGTAGAGAAAAAAATCTAAAGTGCCCGTTTTTTTGCAAAAGAGTGTATTACTGTGTTTAGACTTGAAGGGCACTGTAGCAAATGCAATTAATTGCACGTTCCACTAGAGTCCCCTATCGCAGTCCCCCAGGAGACTATACTGGGTTTTCCCACTGGTTTTTGTTTCAAAAATCTCCATTCATTCCAATCTTACTGGATTGTATGACAAATGATAGGTAGAATAGGTACCGCTTACATGGACAGCTGCCGGGACAACTTGACAACAGATTTTCTAATTGAGGGTGGTAGGTAGGTGGGAAATATGTCCTACCGCCATGCAAAATGCTGAAGTTTTCAGACCACCCAAAGCCCCTGAAAGCCTCTTTGATAGCCTAACGACTGCCATCCAAAGACAACAACCAGTGCCAAGCCAAAATCGCTTAGTAAAAAAATGCTACTAGTGGTTACCTATTCAATAAGAACCCATCCGTATAGAACATTGCTTAACTTTTAGGCTAGCTTCATTACAAGCGCTTCGTATCGTGTAAACAAAAGTTGTTTTTATCAGCAAACATGAACCAATATCATAAAATTTAATGTTCTTATAAAAAATCTCAAATATCAATATCCGTAGCGAAATTCTCATTACACTTTGTAACACTCTGATTACCTGGCTTAATATCCTTTTCATCCCTAATTTTAATCCCCAAGATGGATTTACATACGACCCTTAACATTAGGGCCATAACGAAAACGCTCAGAAGTTTTGAAAGCTTGTCATGCTCATGTGTAATTGCGAACATGTCCCGATGCCGATGCGGCGTTGTTTTTTTTGTGGCTGATATGCTAACCTTTTACTACTATCTGTAAATAATGATGTGTTTATTAACTATTAACTACGTATACCGGCTAGAAGTCACGGTGTTAAGGCGTTATCTCCGACCGGTGTTCGAGCAGTAAAGACGCTCATTATCAAGGAATGCGGGTAGATTCTAGGGCCGCTAGACGCGCACTGCGGGCGGCTGCTCGCAACGTCCTCTGCGAAACTTGAGGAACGGCGGGCAGCAATGGCATCGCAGGCAGAGTAGGGGTGCGTACGTCACTGTCACTGTCTTCACTGCACTCGTCAAAAGTATGTGTAGGGTCTTCGTACACTATTGCAATTACGTCTGATTCGCGGGTAAACAGTTTAGCACTGGTCGAGGCACAATTAAGCACGGGTTTCCAAGCAGAAGGTTAAAGTCCAGCCACAGTCCCTATTAAAATTTTATGAAAATATAGTAATGAAGTGGTTGAAGAGGTTGTTCAGGTTAACCTAGAATTACTGGATCTAAAGGACATATGCCGCAACATACCGTTAGGTGGACTGCCGTGCCGCAGGTACAAGGTTCGATCCCCACTAGATAGAATAGATCGGTCCACTCCACTACGTGCTGCTGTACCTTAACAGGGTCATTATGTACCATTGCACAATTTGATTTGTTTATATATCTGCATGTAAACCACATTTGTATGTACCTAATGATTTCAATAAATGATTGAGTATTGAGTATTGATTACATACATAATTTTGGACATGACTCGCACTTTTCGCCAATTTGTTGTAATCTCAGAGATTCAGTCTGAAAATTTGTTTTATCATATTATATATTCACGTCATTATATCCCCGGCAGAGTAGGCTGGGGTATCTACTAAGAATAGGAATTTAGATTAAACTGACGTGACTTCGTAGATATGTCTTACCCTTGAAATTTTAGGGTAGTAGTACATCAGAATACGGTGATGTTTTATTTATATTATAGATAAATGCCGTAAAAACCACAGACGCTACTATGCAAATACTTATGAAACACCTCGTGGATATTGAAATTCTGTAAAAGAAACATATACTAGTATTCAATTACTTTTCCATCTAATAGAATTTTTTAAGACGCTTGTAGCGCAAGAGATCAAAATAATAAGCGTTTTTTTCATGGCTCTGCCATAACTTCAATACTTATATGACGAACCAGATAAAACGGTGCTACGCCACCCTCGTAGCGTTAGCTACGTCGCACTCCGTAGACCGGTTACGAAAATTCTACGAGATATAAATTCGCTGGGAGTTTCTTACTTTAGTACGGTTTGGCAATTTTTATATTTGTGACGGTATCTTTTTATATCGGTAAAGGTTTTATTATTGCATTATAGGATGAAATGTTTTTGTTGCCTGTTATTGGCTTGTCATAATGTTGTGAAGAGAAAATTATTATATAATTTAGTGCGATATAAAATTAGGTTATCTATCTCTTTATATTTTTTGGCACACCCTATATGAATAATAGTTTTTTTTTTTGCATGGTGGAAGGGCATTTTTGCGATGCCCGCCTGGCTAGCGACCACCCTCAAGTTGAAAATCTGTCGCCAAGCACCTAACGGTGTGTTCCGGCAGCTATCCTTGAGAGCCAGTCATTCTAGGTTAAGCCTGTTAACACCTTCGACCACATCATCACTTACCATCACGTGAGATTGTGGTCAAAGGCTTACCTCAGTGCTAAGCGAGACGTCAACGCGGGCGTCCCGAGCTCTCCTTGAAAAAGACCACCGAATGTGTTTGAAACTATAGTCGGAGCTATCTGACTGATTCACGTGAGTTATCCCGTATTATTTACTAAAAATGAGTGAAAACCACGTTAGTTTTTATAATAAAAAAGGCTTACCTATCAGCAATAAAAAAAAAAAGTTGGCAAATATAAAGATATTATATAAAATCAGTCTTATTGGATACCATCGCAGTATCAGATTTTTAGCCTCGAAGCAGTAATCTGTAAATACTTGTGTTTTAGGCGTGAAGGCCGGTGTAACAATAGACATATCTGGGGAAACAAAACTAATTGGTAATGGTAATACTACCACTGTAATAAAAGGCATGACCTTTTATTACAGTGGTAGTATCACCATCCTCGTTCCTTCACGCCTAAAACACAAGTATTTACAGATTACTGCTTGCTATCAGACGGGTGACAGTGTCTATGTGAACTTTACGTGGCATTCGCAAAATGCTCTACCACTATGCTGTAAGTGCTGTAACAACTGCCATCCTATGACAACAACCAGAACCGACGGCTTTACGTGCCCTCTGAAGCACGTTAGCGCTCAGTAGTAATGTCACTAGCGGTCGCCCATCCAACTTATGTCCAGAGCGGATGTTGCTTAAATTATCTGATCTCAGCAAACTTCACAACGAGATCTTAAGATCAAATAAGATCACTCCACATTAAAGTTTGTGAAGTTTCCAGTGTGAGAATAATTAGAATAATCTTTGCAAGTTGAAAGTTCAAATTATTTGTAAGACTTTAGTCACTGGTAAAGAATTCTGCAAGTTATAGTTTGGATTAAATCGCTATACTCATCATCGCCGTTATCCCACTATCGCTCCTCGGTAGAGCATCTCTCGCTTCCGTCTCTACATGACACTATTTCCACGAAATCAGTCGACAGAACGCATTATCCCTTCAAATCTCTTGTGTAAATTTCACATCTAACCGAACGATTCACATTAGGCTATTTTTGGAAAGGAGATTTTAAAGAAGGAAAAATATAAAATAGGTACTATAAACTGTTAAAAACGAAACTTTTCGTCGTGGTGTTTATGATGTGATGAGACTAGAATATAATACAAGTTACTGTTGAAGAATGAATTCAGTTATTTTAATTGATATTTTAATTCAAAATTGTTCGTTTCAGATATTAATACCTTTAATACCCATCGTTCTTATTTCTTCAATACCCATCGTAAACACACGGTTATATTATTATCGAAATACTTACCTTAATAAATTGTAATATTAAAATTTTTAAATTTAAGTAACTTTCAATTACTTTTCTTTATTTTCATTTTAATTATTTACTTTTAAGAGGTTTTCACAACTTGACGTAGTTATGTACCACAATGTAATACGTAATTTGTTGTAATTGTTTAATTTCTCTTGCCATGTTTAATATTATTGTACACTTAAAAGGTATGCAGAGCCTACAACACAAGAAATTATTTTCTTAGTGTAGGTTCTGTGCGAATAACAGACTAGACAAACATACAAGCCATAGCTTTTTGTCACAATTTATAATATTAAGAACTTTATTTAGTTTGTAAATAAATTGTTTATTATTTGCGAAATAAAACTATTATTATTATACCGATGTATCACATTAAAATTACACCAAGAAATCAAAATAAAATATCAAAATTAAATTAAAATCATGAAAAAATCTTTAACGCGTCTTTAATGTCTACGTTGGTCTTTCCATACAAACCTAGTTACGTCATATTTTGAATACCAAGTGTTCTAACTAGTTAAAACTGCATGCATATCCTTGAGCACAAAATGTATACTTCTGTTAGCCAGTTTTTAGTTTTTATCAAATAAACAGCGACTCCGGCTTCGCACGGGTGTAACATTGAATTACTGATAGTAAATAATCTGAAATATCTTCGAAAATATTTATTTTAATTACATGTTATGCAGGGCCATATTTAATGCACAATGTATTTAAGGTACCTAATTGGATAAAGGAAAGGAAAAGGATAATAAATGGTTATTGTGTGTTATCCCTTAGAGATATATCATCAAGGACTTGAGGAACCCTTATAGGATCACTTTGATGTCCATCTGTCTGTCTGTCAAGACCCTTTATATCAGGAACCAGTGAAAGTATCAAGCTGAAATTCATATCAAATACTCAAGTTTACTGTCCCTTTGAGATGTGAAAAAATCTTATTCCTAAACCAACGCAATCATAAGGTACATCCGTTTATGCCGCAAGTTTTCGACACTTGCAAGGGAATCAAAACCTACAAGGTACTTCCCGTGAACTTAGAATTCTGAAATTTGGTCCGAAGCAACGTTTTATAGCACAGATAAAGGAAAAACTACGAAAAGCATAATTATTTGTTACATTATATGATAAAAATATTTTCCATAACTTTAAAATGTTATGAATTTCATTTAGCAATAAGAATACCATAACTATTACTTATATACCTACAGTTTGTACGGAACCCTCGGTGCGCGAGTCCAACTCGCACTGGGCCATTTTTTATTATTATTATTATTTACCCTTTGATACTTGCTGCTCGATGACAGATTTTCTAATTACGAAAGTTAGGAACATTAACAAAACACGTCTAAATACATTTTTTACAAAATAAGTACGCCTGTTACAAGTTATCTAAACATAACGTTAGAAAAGTTATTGAAACAATACGAGCATGCTATACTCGTAGTTTCTATAGCTATAAGCCGCTACTCTCAAATAATCAAAGTTTGGGGACTCAGTGGCAACCCAACATTTAACCGCAGAATATACGCTTGTATAGATGTTGCTTTAGTTGACGGGAACACTCCGAAATGCAATTTAGCTTCGCAACAATAGCTACATTGAGGGTGCAGCGACCCGCGGGATTAAATAACCAGTTGATGCGATTTTCACAGCATTCTTTAATAAAAGGGTTGCTGAGCTGATAAAACTTGTTCATTGTCGTTGATACAAGATAATATTTTCAGTGAATAGACGAAATATTGTACTGACGATAAGTTATTTTAATTTATTTTAATCAATTTCTTAAGCGACTTAACTGGAGTTTTCTAGGTTATTTATTATAAAATAATAATAATAAACCACACTGGCATATATTATAAATAACACAGGCCCATAAAATGTATACCTTAAACTTAAACTAACATACATAATCGCGGACAAACAACGTGACACGTAATTTATATATATAAAATGCATAATTTATATATATAAATTACGTGTCACGATGGACTCTTAAACTACTGAACCGATTTTAAATTTGATTTGCACACCGTGTGCATTTTGATCCAAATTGAAAGATAGGATAGCTTACAACTCAATTTATAGTCGCAATTGCCTGTGCGAAGCCGGGGAGGGCCGCTAGTAGTTTACATAATGACAAGGTATTAATCTCGTTTTATCTGCTCACAAAACCTGATTAATATATATATCCAAAATGGTGATTTTTGCTAACCGGCAGTAGCTGGAAACTACGTAATTAGCTGTTTACATACACGGCTAAGCCCCGGTTTTTCATTAATTCGCCATCAGGGCTTTGTCACTACTAAATTAGTTAACATACGAGTAGCAGCATGGTGACATATTTAATGATAATGTAAATACGTTTGTTACATATTTAAGTATTTCTGTCATTCCTTAGTTAAAACAATTAATATTTAAGTAGTTTGCGCTTTGGTTTCGACTTCTATTGTCTTGTAATAAATAAATCAATGCAGTCAATATTCCTAAGAATAAATGTATATACAACAATTATTAAAGGGGAAAATTTTAGTATGTTTAAAATAGAGGTTCATTTGTTTTAAATTGGTCGGTTAATATTTTATCAGTCAGATAATTTATAACTGATGATTGAAAAATCGAGCCAATATTCCCAAGAATAAATTTAAACACAACCACTATTAAAATAATATGATCAAATTTGATTTTAGTAATTTGTTTAAACATTGGTTGGTTAATATTTAACGAGTCAGATGTTTTTTATCCGATGATTGAAAAATTGAGTCTAAGGGGCAAACATCTAAACATGCAAAGTGTACGATATATATTGTACTCGTAGATACACCGAACAGATTTAGTAGCTACTAAAAGGACTCTTTTTTCACATAACTACAGAACATGAATTTACCCTTACAGTTGAAATAACAAAAACTTTACTGTAATTGATGTTTCTGAAATAAACATAGGATCTATAATTCAACAATATACCTCCATATTCGCTTCCAAAGACTAACTATAAAGATATGGGAATTACTTAATAATCTGACGAAACATGCACAACTTCACAATGCAAACTAAGGCTATACAATGTATAGTGCACGGCATTATGAACTCTATTGTGCTCGTCAACGGCCCATATCGCAAACGGCGATCGCGAACACATTCTGCTAATGGCATGGGCGGGCGGCAAACAACTAGGGCGGGGGAATCAAGGTCGTTGAATATCATCAAGATGTATTATTTTTTATATAAATTTCAGCTGTTGGTAATCAATGCTTTTATACATCGATTTTGGTTGCTTTTTGTGTAACTGTTCATATGTTAACATCATCAGGTTTAATAATAAACAATATTTTAAAAAATATTGTAAAAAAACATTTAATAGTTTAATATTTTAGATCAACACTAATAAAATACATCTAGTTATAGTTCCACATAATTTTCCTGTTAAGCCTACGTGACGTCATAAACGCCACGTATCCAAACCGGAAGAATTTTCGACGTGTTTCGTCACTTCTACACGAAGCATCCTCGGGAGTTCTTTACTCTTCGAGCGCACGATCACGAAAATGTTTTTAGGATATTGGTTACTATTAAACATGGATTTCAATTCACATATTTATATGTTGAAAGTGAGCACCTACAAATGGTTCTTATGATAAAATGATATTAGTTATCTACAGTCAACCATAGTCTTCTGGTGTACAAATATCAAAAGCAGATTATATACATCAATATTAATTTTGTTAGTCTATATATACAATGCATTAAGTAAAAACGTGTATCAAATGTTGGAGATTGGAGGCCTACAATTACGACTTAGAAAAAAATTATATTTTAGAATTTGATTAAGTGTCATTTTCTTCAAATCTACAACGCATTTCTGTGGTCTGCAAAGTAACCCCTAAATAAGGTTAAGTATATTGTCATAAGGTTTACTTAGACTTTCCGAAATTGTATCTATATTTAGAAGACGTATGTATACGACTAGATTATTCGATTTAGCTCAGGTCTATCTTCGCTCAACATTTTGGGGCCAGCATTTTGACCCCCTACATTTTAAAATATATAAAAATCCAATTTTATGGTTATTTATTATTATTTTCACCAAAGTGATAAAGATATTCTTTTTTCAAATTTAATTTTTATATATTTTCTCAATTCAGACTGAGCTAGAATAGATTTATTCTGAATCTGAGTTGAAAGGGTCGATTGATCTATTTGAAAACAAAGTTAGACTGTAATTATCCGATAAAAGAATTCCGTTCTCTGATATTGCAGATACTGAGTACATTATAATACTTTCATTTCATATTTTGACATGATTAATATTTTATATGAAGCTTAAAAATTACATAAATATCTCACATTTATGACGCTGTCTAAGCTATAGCTACTGACGACGTAGTTTTTGGTTTTGATTTCATATTTGGACTATTATTGACCTAAAACATAAAATTACTACCTATATGTGCTTGGATATAATATAGTACAGTTTTTTTAACAGAACTTATATTTAACTATGGTCTTTAATATAATTTGTGTGTTAAAAAGTGTATTTACAAGCTCGGACCACGTTTACAAATATCACTGAATGATAGAATAAAATATATATATGTATATATATTATATGACATGGACCGTACTTAAAAGATATCTAAAATAATGCTCTAGCTTGAGTTTTTTTTTAACAGCTTCTAAGTGCTCAAACCAATATAAACAAAGTAAACACTGTTTATCCCACACGCTGATCCTGTATTATCCTAATGTTATCGCAACAGTTAAGTGGATTCCCTGCCGTCGTTATTGTGGAAAGTTGGCGAATGTTCCCGAATAAGATCGTATTTGTATTTTATTTCTGCGGAACCATATTCGTTAGGCGCGAAGGGTTTCGTAAGGGCCATAGACGGGGGCCATTGTCTGGCACTCTGCACCTCTTCAGCCACTTAAAGAGATGTTTCATTAGGCGTATTTTTAACCATTGATATATTTCAATTCACTTTTTGAAACAAACATCGATCTATATCTATATAGGTACCATATTCTGTGTGAGTACGATAACGCCTCGCATACATTAAGATATAATGATTTGTGCCTTTATTATTTCATATTTTTAATTATTTATTACTTTCCTCGATGTAGGTATATGTTCAAAATTCTATTCAAAGGGAGCTTGTGGACTACCTCTGTTTAACAAGATATAGAACATTAGTTCTTCGACTTTACTCAAAACCTTAAACATCTGTCAGAAAAAAACATTAAGTTTTTCTAGTACTGTCTGAAACTTTTCAGTTCTTAGTCTCGTAGTAAAAGACAATCCTACTCTGAGCTACGACCGCCCGCCGCGGTAGCACTGGATCGCACCGCGCTCCCTTTGAATAGATTTTGAATATTTACATCGAGGAAAGTGATAAAACATATGACATAATAAATATATATACAGGTACAAGAGACTTTAACATCAGATGGGCATGGTGCTGGTTAAGTCAAAAAAAATATGAGGAAAAAGAAGCATTCATCTAAAGATGTTTGTTAGGACTAACACAAGTAAACTCTTGTTGGTTGTTAGCATTATTTTACCACAGAATAAGATCTACCTGGCATAAAACGCATGTCCGCGCTGATACTAATTTGTGGTGTTTTCTAAAAATAACAAGACTCAAATCAAAACAATTAGTTTATTTATTCAGGGGCAGTTTCCTGAATTACGAGTAGCTCAATCCTAATAAACGATTATTTATAGAACCTCTATATCCATGAAGTAAACAATGTTACTGAAAGTTAAAGGCTGTGGCGTGACTGACTCCCAACGTTGGTTTAAAGTTCATCTCGACGAAACCGCGGCTTAACCGCGCGAATGTGTCGACTCTGCACTTACATCCTAACCAAGTGCTCTCGCGGGTGCTGATTAAACGAAATTATGTAACGACCCCATCGTTTTAAGCATAGGCTACACAACAAGCGAAGCTAATCCTAACCTATAATATCGTAAAGTGGCTATAACTGGTTAATTTTTAATTGCTCATGGTCCAGCATTTCACTGTAATCTCACGTGACAGTAAGTGATGATGTGTGCTGAAGGTGTAGATGGGCTTCACCTATTGAACTGGATTCCTGGTCTTAGAGAATTTCGAGTTTGCAACAAGTGCATGCAAAAAAGATTAAAATATTTTGTTCCGTTATGGAGTTGCAATGCCTACTTTGCTTTGCAGCTGCATCCCTAGATCCACACGATAGTACCATAGGTTTTATTTTTAAACAACTTCCAGAAAAACACGATACGTTTAACTTTTTACTGGATTACGAATAATCTGCGATTATTTGTTAATGATGTTTTTTTTTCATTATCTTTCAGCCTAAAAATGCACGCCTTTTCACTAAATGTGGTTATTTTAATATGTGTGGGTGCAGCGATTTTCTGCGAACTTGGACACATTCGCGCAGATCGCACACACACCACAACGACTGAAAAACTTATGACATTTATTGACGAAGTTGAATGCGAACGGTGTCATACTTTTGGAAATATCACATTTATTCGATTTTAAAGAGCCCTTTAAAAACGTATTGAAAACGCATCGCAGCTTCCTAGCATTAGTTTCGCTCGAGGTGTAACCTGTGCTTTATTCTTCTGTTTCCGGTTGAGAAAGGGAGGTTGGGGTTCAGCCCGAGTGTGTTACAAGATGTAGAATACATTAGGCAAAGATTTAGTACGGTTTTTGTAATGCATGTATTTTCGGAATAATGGGTTTTCCATTGTAGCTCCGAAGCTAACATTGAAATAAATAACGTATAGCAACCACAACACCTTATCTCCCTAATATATACTTGAGTGCTATATTAAAGATCAGTTATGTTTGCGAACACTCCGTAATGACCTAATGACTAAACGGATGAGATGAGATTTGGTGTAAGTATACGAATTATTTCTATCTTCAAAAATAGTTTATCTTCCCAATATCTGTGGAGTTTGTTTTACTGCCAAATATTATTGTTTGAATTTGTATAATATATTTGTGTAATTTGAACAGTTTGGTGTAGAGACGTTGGGTCCGTGGGGACCGGGAGCTGGTCGTATTTTCCAAAACATATCTGACAGCTGCCGGAACACACCGTCAGGTGCTTGGCGACAGATTTTCAACTTGAGGGTGGTAGCTAGCCAGGCGGGCATTTGCAAAGCGCCCTACCACCATGCAAAGGGTCTAGGGTCGGATAGTGAGATTTCGTCATCTTGCGCTTTGCATTTAAGTGCATTCCTTTCTTATGGACTATTTTAGCGCTTTTTAGGTTGGGCAGAAAGCGATAATGGTGTAAAAAGTTTTGTACTAATTTTAAATAAAAATAATAATACCTATTATTTAATTATTTCAATATTTATTATCTGCTCACTCCAACTCAGAAGTGAACATTTTAAACTAATGATTTTATCGACAACTAACGTTATTAATAGTGAAGTTGGACATCACTAGACAATACTAATATAAAATGTGATGCGTATCTAATGATTGCTTATCGCCTTACAATCATAACGCATCGGCATTGCCGGAATTTTCGGAATCGATATTCATAGGAAATAATCACCATGCGCCGGAGTCCAAAGCATAGGAAATAATTATAATGTCCAAAGGGTAGTTCCCCGAGCTTTGATCTATCTTAAATGAAGAACATATTTATCGAAATAGTTTACTTTACGCTTTCATCGTGTATTTTCCAATTAACTGGGATAATAGCTGAAATATAACTGAGATAACGCGAGTGAAACCGCGGGTACAGCTAGATATTTATAACAACGTTGATGGTAAACATATTTAGGGAAAACAATAAGTGAATATTTTAGAAAAATACGAAAAATATATCTAGTTACAACACCATCCAAATTTCCTACTAAGCCCACATGGTGTCAGAAAAGTCCCGTTTCCTAGCCGGAATAGTTTTCGACACGTTTCGTTTCCACACAAAGCATTTTCATGAGGTCTTGACTGTTCAAGCGCGAAGTTAAAAAGAAATTAAGCACTGAAAAGAAAAAAGTCCACTCCCTTTTGTTTATGCCGCCAAATAGAGGTATTCAACAACAGTGCAACAGATATTAAAACTTGAATTATTTGTGTAGTTTTGAGAGTTTGTATATTTTGTAATCTAGCAAGTATATCAATACAGTTTTCACAAAGACAAAGTTTTCCAATTAGCGTTCTCTTGGCTCTATAATGGTCTAGAGAGCGTGGGTGGCGATAAAGGTTTCCATTGTACCTGTACGAAGAAGTAAAGATTTTTGCCTACATCAAAATTTCTTGAGTCACTAAAATTGGCAAATGCAGTTTTAAGGCGACGACCTCATGTTAGATCATTCTGAAGGTGAACTGCTCTTCATACGATCATTATCTCGATTTAGAAAAAAAATTTACATATTATGTACCTACGCACGTTTTAGCACCAAATCCGTACTGATGGCTCCTTGAATAATCGGTGAAAAAAATTCGGAGGTAAAGAACTTTTGGAACTCCTCCACAACGATTAAATTTTAGATAAGTAATAAGCCTTTATTAACAAAATACTATGAACTATATACAATACAACTACTATAATGAAAGCGTTTAGTCACCTACGAGCCATTGCAGACTCACAGGCAGTCTAAAAGCTGTGCCACACAGTTGGAAACCACGGGCTCCGCGCATTGGCTTGGCGAGCGGCCACCACAGTCTGAATTTGCTACTATACAGTTGCTCACCACAATGTGTTTCGAACTCCCGCGCCGATAACACGCATCCAATGAAGGCCAATCTACACACGATATCGCTTAATTTATAAGTTTAAAAATTACTTTCTTTCTATGCAATTTGGATAAAAAATATGTCATAAATAATGAATTATATTTGGTCGAGGCTTTTATACCTGCGTATCTCAAAGAGGGAAATGCGCTATTCGTGCGCTCCCGCCATGCGTGCGCTCCCGCCATGCGTGCGCTCCCACCATGCGTGCGCTCTCGCCAGCTGCAGCAGCCCTCGCGTGGTTGCAAACCAGCGTCCACACAGAGGGAAATAGTGGTTGCTCACCACGGTTGCTAAACGCATGCTCGCAATCCAAGGGCGTTGGAAGGTCAAACATAATTTGGTGGCAAACCATCATCTACACGGTTGTAATCCATGGTTGGCGACCATGGTAGGAGGCTCGTTTCCGACTGTGTAGCACAGCTTTAAATTCTCCAGCCCACTATCGGTTGGCAGCGTGTCCACCGTGCTGAGAGCATTGCCCTATTGGATTACAATGCGTTGCGCCCACAGAGATATAATATACTATTATTTTTTTTTATTTTTTTTTAATGCCTTATAGGTTAGCCTTTGACCACTATCTCACCTGATGGTAAGTGATATGAAATATACACATGCGATTACGACGTAGAAATACTGTAGAGTAGAGATGGAAGACGTAGCCACAGGACAGAGCTTGTAATTCTAGGTTAGCCTGAACAACATCTTCGACCACATTATCACTTATCATCAGGTGAGATAGTGGTCAAAGGCTAGCCTACCAACGAGAAATAAAAATGTATACATATATATTTTTTATGTGTGATAGGTTAGCCTTTGACTCCTATCTCACCTGATGGTAAGTGATGATGTGGTCGAAGTTGTTGTTCAGGCTAACCTAGAATTACTGGCTCTTAATGACAGCTGCCGGAACATACCGTTAGGTGCTTGACAACAGATTTTCTACTTGAGGTAGTTAGCACCTGACTAGCACCTTCAAGTAGAAATACTAGGTGTAGCTATAGACTAGCTAGCCAGGCGCAAATTGCCCTACCACCGCATATAACGACTGCCATCCTAATTTAGCAACCGGAATCTACGGCTTAACGTGCTCTCCGAAGCATGAAAGCGGTCAGTAGTAATGTCGCTAGCGGACAGACACCCAACTCATGATCGCTGATCGGTTATGAACGGCTAAGCAAACTTTGCTACGAGCGCTTGAAAATTTATCAGATAATAATATATATGTCATCAATTATTTTTCTAGTACAAAATACCATGTTGACCACTATGACGTCACGTGAACGTATCATATGAAGTTTTCAATGTACATTTCGTCTCTTGTGTACCAAGATACGCGCGCCCGCCGCCCGCGCCTCTCTTGGTCCCCTTTGTCGTCCTATCCCCGCATTCCTGCGCCCTGTGGGCGAGGACTCATTAAAGTGTTCTGCCTATAGTATTTTCCACTAACTATTTTCTTGTCATTGAAATCCCACACTCTATTGTTTGTGTGCAAAAAACTTTGTGGGGATGACAAACAAACCTATTAAAATAACGTCCAAATTTGTTTACTCTGTTGTAATTTGTATGTTGTAGTGGTAACCGGGTAGTGTATCTGAATCCAAATTGCTTACTAAATACGTAGGTGCTTTGACATGATTTACTAGTAATCTGCTTGCTGCATACACGTTATTTTGAAAGGACGGAAGGAAAAGGAAGGAAGGTACAAATATGTCTTGATTGCGATTGCGTTCATAATTTGAAAGTAAGTAAATACTTGTGTCACCTTATGAAGATTACTTATACGTGTTGAAAACACTACCTAGTCCGGCCATTAATTCTGTAGCCAATAAAAATGCTTTTTTTATGTTGTAATGCAATATTAATGAAACTTATATATACATATTTATTAAAGTTTCAGCAAAAAATAAAAACAATATATTCTTTTCGAAATGGCCACGTTTGGCTTCAATAAAGGCCTCTGGCACCTAATCTATGCACTTACGCACTGTTTCTATGGGAAATTTTGCCACTGCTTGCTCTAGAGGTTTTTTAAGAGACTCAATGTCACCGTGTCGTTTAGAGCAAGTCATGTCTTCTAAAACTGACCATAATTTGCAGTTTAAAGATTAGAAGTCTGGCCTATTAGAGGACCAGTCTTCAGATCTGATAAAGTTCGGAACATTGGTTTCAAGTCAGGCTTGGGAGGTTCAGGTGCAGAGTCCTGCTGGTTCACGGTACATTTATAAAATCTCTTGTTACACTTTGGCTGAAGTTTTCACTCGTTTTTCACAAAAATGTAGCTTTGTGTAGCCTTGATTACGCCTCACCAAACCAACTCTGACGCAGGGTGATGACCACGATGTACCTTTCCGACCACTTTTGTACCTGTACATTACATTATTAATTTCGATAATTAAGTGTAAGGAAAATTAGCCTATTGCTTTTTAGATATATTCTATTGCATTGTACACAGGAAACTAAGTAACGAATGTCATACTTAAAACAAACAGTACGTCACAAATGATAATATTTTATCATAATTTTTCTACGTTGTTTATTATGATAAAATATACCTAAAAATGGAACCGACTTTAACACTCAAAAGTGTGAAATAACTTGTTGAAGTCGGTACCATGATAGTTCAAAAGTACCTATTATCATAATATTGTGCGCATGGTACCGACTTCGACAAGTTATTTCACAATTTTGAGTGTTGAAGTCGGTTCGAATTTTAGGTTAAATATTTTTACACCCTTTTTAGTGGCTCTCGCTACTTACAAGATCGATTGTCTTTATCAATGACTATATCATCAAGGTAGGAAAACACTTTTCAGTTATTGAAGTGTAACTCAAAAGCCGTGGAACCAATTTTGATAAATGGAACTACCTACTAGGGAAGTATCAGTTTTCAAATAAAAAAGAATCAAAATCGGTTCACCCGGTCAAAAGTTATCAGGTAACAAACATTAAAAAAATACAGTCGAATTGAGTACCTTCCCTTTTTTTTTAAGCAGGTCAAGTAACCCTACTTCTCACAATTGTGTTACTATTTCAAAAAGTAAAGAATACCTTCTGTGCCCTTACTATAGAGGAAAGCCATCTCCTGAAAACCTTCACTCTATATTTATGAGATCTGTGTATTTGTCAAAAGGAACACTTGCCATGCCACAACCATCTTAACAACCTATTGTACAGTCACCTGCAATAACAAGTAATGTGATGTCACAAAAGTTTTAATAATCAAGGTTAACATAAAAAGATAAGTAAAAAAAAATATGTTTTAATTTTATGATACTTCTTCAAACAGAAGTCTTTACCATAATTTTGAAAAACACAATGTTTAAAAATTTGTTAATGCAGACGACTGTACATATTTTGCAACGGTTATGTCTGAATTGTCAAAATGTTAACTGTTTGTCAATGAGGGTTTGTAATGGAATATATGAAAAATTCTAAAAATAAACTAGTATGAACATTCAAATACTAAAATTGGTATATTCGAAACTCAATTATGCACAAAATATATATAATAGCTTGCGTCAGACTTTTCTACAAATATGTACTCAATCAAATCATCTGAATGCAAATGGTACTGTTAGAAAGAGATGGTCAAAACAATAATTATATCTGAACTAAGCATTAGAAACAAACACGCTCGTAGACATACTATTTCTTTAAGTCTGCACCGAGGCAGCGATACGTAATTGCGGTTCGTTTGATCCCTTGCTGTAAGTATCTCCATTTCTTGATTTTGAGTTATGTAATTAATATATATTATATTTAAGGACTCATTCCATAAATCATACACTTTGGAAACACCATTGCTAAAAAAAAACTCGATTGAAAAAAAAAAACAAAGTTACATCTGAAAAACGAAATAAACCCTTAGTACGGCGTAAATACTTTACGGAGAGTCATCCGTATTTGAATAATAATAAAAACAACATGTTTTTTAAAACGTATACACATTACATTTTTCAAATAGGTGTTATATAATTGTTTTTACTATACGAAGGAAATACTCAAATTCACGGATGTTCCGCCCATTTAAGGGTATATTTTAGACGAACGCCCCCATACAAAACGCAGCTCCAATCTCATTTTAATAATAGCGAATAAAACTCAATGATTTTTTACCTACGTAATTATTATCCTAATATCTTGGTTTGTGGTGCATCAGATTGTCATTAAATTATATAGTTTTGAAATTACACTAGCTCAAATCTCGTATTTTTAGATAAAAGAAAGACCCAACTTTAAGCACCTCTTTCAAGAAAAATAAGTATGTTTTTAATATTTCTATTGCACCACAAACATGGGGAATATAATGAACTTTCTATAATGGAAACTTATTTATACATATGTACTATATTCTTTTAATAAATCTGGAGCTACGAATAACTCGCTCAAACTCCTAAAAACGAGTGCTATATACTAAACGCTATATACTAAAAATTTAATTATTAGTCCAAATAAAAAGGATTTAAGCCGGAAACGATAGGTATAATAATACACTATATTTACTTGCGAGTGTTTTTTAAATAACAAGTTGAGCTTATAGATAGGGTCACGCTTTGGCTGGCGGGTATATGTCCTTAAGTCAGAGCCGCGATGCTTTGTCCCTATCCGCTTTAGTAATTTTTCGGCCGTCGGACGGATGCTGTTGGCGTACTTTACTTACGCACACATAGGTACGCGGCGCGCCTAAAAAGCTCGGTGCGCCCTTAACTTATATAGGTACATAATTTCCTGTTACTGCTCAGTCTTTCTCAGTCAGAATGTCCGCACAAAATTGAGTTCTAGGGCTATTCAAATGTTTTGCCCCTATAATAATCAGGCACTGTCAGAAACAGTATGACGTCACTACCAGAACAACTGTGCTGTTATGACGCTGACAAGTCCTAAATAGCTTTACTTCAACAGATTTTGAGCAAAATGTAATTAGTTTGTAACACCAAGAAATTATATGCTAGAATAAAATTGCTAAGTTGACTCTAAATTACTCTTTTAAAGTAAATATCTTAATTAGTTGCGTATAAATGTGTATGAAAATATATTAATAAAATAAAAAACCCTTATCAAGAGGTACAAGAATAGTACATTACTGCAGCGGCCAGCAAAGGAGGCATTGATGGACGAACATGTAAATGTGGACCGAGGCGAAGCCGAGTCATACATACGTAAGTCCATCAATGCCTAGTTGTGGCCAAAGCTTGTATAGTGCTTTTCTCAAATAATGCGCGGAAATTAAAACCAAGTAGTACCTAGGCAGAATTTTTTATTTGAAATAATTATTACATTTCCAAGCATGTTTGAGAAAAAGTTATATTTTGCATTTACGCTACTAGTTTTGTGTTACTTTAGGATTTTACCTAAACTGATCGCGATTTTACCATCGCTGTGTCTCCTTCACTCCTACCCAGTCCGATAGTGACAAAATTACAGCATTTGACAGTGTCCTAATGGCGCTTTTTTAATGTGGTGGTACATGTGACTTTGTCTTGGCTAGCTTGGCTGGGGTGGGTTGCTTTTACTTTGTCGCCTGACAGCATGGATCATGACGGCGGGGTGGCATTACTCTTAAAACATTCAGTTGTTTATGCTTTTAGCTGAAGAGTGTGAAAAGGTGTTTTTATCTACCAAGTGTTGCAACCACCTTACTAAATAATAATACACATAAAAAGGCTGAAAAACTAGCCATAATTACATGATGTGACATAAAACACCTGTAATTTCAGTTCAATGTGCGTTACATCAGCTGATTTCAAAATGGTTTTTGTGTTATTCATAAGACAGCTCTTTCACATTATATTGTACTATACACAATCTGGTCAAAACACTGCGTTGATACTTTTTTGTAAGACTGCTTGTTCCTCGTTCGTAATACAGCTGAATTCCGATTTATTTATTTATTTTAACTTACCATTTTCTTTGTTCAGACAAATTTATCCGTCCGTTTATACGTAATTGGTAAATCTAAACATAATTATTTGAAAACCTTTTTTCTTCTTCTTTTTTCAAATACAGTACGAAAAATCTAATAATAAAATAACAACTTTTCGAAACTTGCAAGCATCAATGGCAATCCGGGTGCACAATAATTCACTTAAGCTCACTTCTGTGGCGTGATATTTAAAATTTAAATTTTTCACGCTCATGGCTGTGTTTCGTAACCATTTGAAGCAGTGATGGCTCAGCCGCATTGGCTATGGACTGCCGCGCAGCAGGTCCATGTTTCGGATCCCGCCGCGGGCTTGAGCTTCACCGCATGCTAGAAGGGCATTTTGCGAATGCCCACCTAGCTAGCGACCACCCTCTAGTAGAAAATCTGTCACCAAGCTCCTAACCATGTGTTCCATCAACAGTCCTTGAATGCTAGTGAAATAACAGGCACATGAGACTTAACAACTATGTTTCAAAGTGACGGGCGCAATGCAATTCGTGACTTGTGACAAATCTGTTATAGGAAGAGGTTAGTCCACTTGTTCCGTCACAACAAAATAAAAAAGACTTTAAAAAAACATGCTTTTCGCGAGTGTAAAATAATGTTGCTCGTATTATTTTTCCTAACAGTTACCGACCACCAAAACACACGACAAAATATAAAAAAAATACTTCTACCTGTAACATTAAATTCAATCAGTATTAATAAGATATTCTATATTGTAAAAACTCTACCCTCCAAATCTTGCGTTTTACGTGATCAAATACCTACAATACTTGTTCGAAGATCAAGAACAAAAAAATACTAAAGAAAACTTCGTTCTACAAAAAAACGTAGGTAAGTCAGCGTTGGCCTCACGGTTTTTTTTTGCACGACTGCCCAAAAAAAGAAGATTTGTGTTTTCAGGGTTCATGTATGTATGTATGTTTGTGAGTTTCTTTATTCCATCATCAACTTCTAAACGGCTTAACCGATTAAAATGTATGAGGTATCGTTAGATTTGTCTTGGTAGTCAAAGTGACACTGGGTATATAAAAAAATATTATAAAAAAAACTGGCCAATTTTAGATGACAAATTGTGAATTAAAAAAATTGTATCCAAACCCATCGATATGAAGACCTAGAAAAAAACAATCCCATAAATATATATATAACTTGCAGTTTTAATTTCAATAGAAAGATAAAACGTTTTACAGAAATAAATAATTAGCAGTCAGGTTTTTTACCTTTTAAATTAAAGATAATATTTTAACGTTTAACTTGTTAATAGATAGACTATTTTTATAGAATATCTGACATTCTAATATAATCTGAGGGGTATTGTAATGATTACAAACTTCTCATTATTATGGGTACCGTGTTTTGACATGCTGATTAGATAGTAAATATAATATGTGCTCGCGGCTAAAGGCAGAACTTTTTAGGGATATTAATGTTCTATGTATAACTTGTTCACTACAAATTTGTATATTCCCAAAATTCACGCAAATTTCACGTTAAAAATATAAGAGTTGAATAACCTTATAACTTGGCCAGTTTAGGGTATTATGATTTATTATTATTATTTAGTAAGCTTGAACGCTACATAAGCAATATCACTTAAACATCTTGAAGGTATTTGCTCTAAGAAAATATCGTGTATTTCCCTAAATTCCCCATGGTATTGTTGAAACGTTTACTTCAGCTCGATTGATAGTATACTAGCTGTATTTGATGCTAAAACTGTTTGATGTGTAAATAAAAATGTTGGGTTCATTCGTACGTTCAAAAAAGTTGCCATTTTTAGAGTACCGTAGCGAAAGGGGAAAATTGAGCTCAATTAAAATGAGACTTCGCAATCCGTATGTCCGTCCTTCCAGCCGTCCTTATACGACAGAGGTTTAAAATTTTGTGAAAATCTGTAACCCAAAATTGATTCTCAGACTAGAAATTTACAAGTGTGTATATTTCAGGTGGGCTCCAATACACGAGAGTTACCCAAAATAAACTTTTTTGCGCTGTAGCCTGTAGTTGGGTTTCATCGTCTAGGGCTTACGAATACGTAAAGTTATATAAGTCAAGCTCAAAAACAGCTGAACGCCAACTATACTGCGGCAAGCGTGGTTTAAAATATGTATCGGACGGCGCAACATTACCTTGACGCGACCAATCAAAATAAATTTTATTAGAATATTTCAATGAAAATGAAACATCCGAATACTTAACTTTCGCATTTAGCTTTATAATTTTTTTGCAATTCAACGGGGTAATGCTGTCAGGATTCTTGGCATGCGCCAAATGTTAGTTGGCTGGATTTACATTTGCTCTGCCTGCGAGTCGGTGAAGACTTGTTTAGAAAGAGGTGGTCTAAATGTTTTTATTGTAGTAGATGTAGTGTTGTATTTTTTTTTTTTTTTTTTTTTTTATGTTATTTTGACGGAACAAGCTCGAGGTCCACCTGATGTTAAGCGGTTACCTCTGCCTATAACAGATGCAGTTCATCGCTCAAGTGACGAATAGCACTGCGCCCGTCACCTTGAGACATAGTTGTTAAGTCTCATGTGCCTGTAATTTCACTGGCTCTCAAGGACTGCTGCCGGAACACACCGTTAGGTGCTTGGCGACAGATTTTCCACTTGAGGGTGGTCGCTAGCCAGGCGGGCATTCGCAAAAAGCCCTTCCACCATGCGGTGAAGCTCCAGCCCGCGGCGGGATTCGAACCATGGACCTGCTGCGCGGCAGTCCATAGCCAATGCCACTGAGCCATCACTGCTTCAGTGTATAGTTCGTAGTAGTATTTTGTTAATAACATACCGCTGGTTAAAAGAAACTTTCGCAAGTATAATATTATTTGGTTGGATTTCCGTAAAGCGAGGTCCGAATCTCTAAACCAGCGAGTGTTTTGCTCCTCATTGTGGATTCATAACTGTCCGCCGGGAGCTGACGGGCTCGCATGATGGATGGCCTTTCGCGGGTAATTATCTATCAGCCCTTGTGCTAATGTTGTAATACCCGATATTCGACCGACCCTATGCGTCAAGGTCATTTGAATAATAAGATATTTTTTGTTATGATGGTAGTTATATAACGAGATACATGTTTATTCGTTTACCTTTCTGAAGGGTTCAGTATCACGCAAAAAGTTTTGGATGAATTTGGACGTTTGCTGAAAGTGTACGTAGCAGAGTACCCACTGGTAGTTTTCAGAGCTCTTCATAGTTTTATATATACGAAATACATAGTGATCTGGTTTATCATAGAGTTATCATCAGGCCAGATCTCACAGTGTATTCACCTTTCTGAAGGGTTCAGTATCACGCCAAAACTTTTGGATGAATTTGGACGTTTGCTGAAAGTGTACGTAGCAGAGTACCTACCCACTGGTAGTTTTCAGAGCTCTTCATAGTTTTATATATACGAAATACATAGTGATCTGGTTTATCATAGAGTTATCATCAGGCCAGATCTCACAGTGTATTCACCTTTCTGAAGGGTTCAGTATCACGCCAAAACTTTTGGATGAATTTGGACGTTTGCTGAAAGTGTACGTAGCAGAGTACCTACCCACTGGTCGTTTTCAGAGCTCTTCATAGTTTTATATATACGAAATACATAGTGATCTGGTTTATCATAGAGTTATCATCAGGCCAGATCTCACAGTGTATTCACCTTTCTGAAGGGTTCAGTATCACGCCAAAACTTTTGGATGAATTTGGACGTTTGCTGAAAGTGTACGTAGCAGAGTACCTACCCACTGGTAGTTTTCAGAGCTCTTCATAGTTTTATATATACGAAATACATAGTGATCTGGTTTATCATAGAGTTATCATCAGGCCAGATCTCACAGTGTATTCACCTTTCTGAAGGGTTCAGTATCACGCCAAAACTTTTGGATGTATTTGGACGTTTGCTGAAAGTGTACGTAGCAGAGTACCTACCCACTGGTCGTTTTCAGAGCTCTTCATAGTTTTATATATACGAAATACATAGTGATCTGGTTTATCATAGAGTTATCATCAGGCCAGATCTCACAGTGTATTCACCTTTCTGAAGGGTTCAGTATCACGCCAAAACTTTTGGATGAATTTGGACGTTTGCTGAAAGTGTACGTAGCAGAGTACCTACCCACTGGTAGTTTTCAGAGCTCTTCATAGTTTTATATATACGAAATACATAGTGATCTGGTTTATCATAGAGTTATCATCAGGCCAGATCTCACAGTGTATCACTTACATATCTCAGTGTTTAATTATAATATAATTTGTATTTTTTTTGCATCAACACCCAAAATAAAGTCATTCATTCAGATGTTTATATTGCTAGCTCAAAGGTTAGTTAGATCATGTTTTGGTTTATAATATTATTTTATAGTCTCTAATATTTCTTTTTTAATCATTGTCATCAAATTCTTTGCACAAGCTGTTTGTAATTTGTTGTATTAAGCTTTCGTGAACCTTTTTTTTATAACTATTATATGTCTTGGCAAACAACCGCCCGAGAACAACAGAGATATGCTGAAAAACAGCACAGAGATGCTCCTCTGAAAACAGAACATTGCCGCACAAGCTGAGAATAACCCTATTTCCTAAATTCATTTTTAAATTTGTGATAATTTAGTAATTAGGTAATTTTTAAGGCAATAAATAGTTTTTTTTTTATTTTATTACCATATAAACAACACATTATTATATTTGAGTTATATGCATTCGAAAACTACTAAGGTTTGTGATGGATGCTATACAAGAGACTACAACGACGATTCACAATCTACTACAGTACTAATAAAACAAATAAGATAAAAATTCAGCTCAGTAGGATAAATAAACAGTTATTCGTAGTTAGTATTCAAAACAAAAAGAAAAACAAATAAATCAGTTATTTACATAATTAATACATAACCAAAGCTAAGGAAGGGGAGTACATATCTAGCTTAAAACATTACTTTATTATTTATTTATCTCTCACAATATGGCCGAATATGTGGTCATCGTGCTAAAGAGAAGACAGAATAATGTTTGCCACACTTGGTTTATTCTTTACCACAGGTTAAGGGGTTTGCCCCCGAAATAGCCTTCTTCCCCCGCCATGTAGAACACTCTTCACAATTTTACTTGGTTCGCTACTGGTTACAATGCATGTAACGCATGTATTTTATTGTATTGTAACTCTATATGAATAGCACGTGCTGTGTGGTAAAACACTACAATTTGGCTCAGTTAATTGCCATAGTAATTCTGCAATAGCTAGCATGCTCTAACCGATGTTAAAAGAGGTAGTGAGCTTAGATTTTTTTGACTGAGTCCTATAACCACGGATTTAGGAAGGGAGGGGTAGCCAAACGGTAAATTCTGCGTTTCAACATATCTGAATACTTAGGAGACGCTAAAACTGTTTTGTGAACTGAAAGTGATGTCCTCAACATAAACAGCTTCCTAACCGTAAGCACACCACAATTTTTGTACAATTCCGAGGTTGGGTATCTAAGTGGCTTATGTAACAACACTTTCAAGATAGATCGTTGTGCTCTCTCAACTCGAATGAGTAACGTCTTGCTGCACTGCCCCAACAAGTTTAAGTGTGATATGAAACTTTAGCGTTTCAAAATCAAAGTCAAAATCATTTATTCAATTTAGGCGTCTACGACGCTCTTATGAAGGTAAATTACAAATTTTAATATTGAAATATACTGCATTGTACTGCCACGTTCAGCAAACACAATTTATAGAGCCACTGCGAGAAGAAAGGGCAAGAAACTCGGGGCCATTCTTTTAAACGTCTTTTTACAATGTGTTATATACAATACAATACAATTATTACAATATTTGTTTAAGTTTTCCATAAACCTGCCTACCATGTTCGACCAAATCATCAACGTGATACACCAGTAGGTGAATCGTAGTACCAGCTAATCTATTAGCACAAAAAAATATTTTAGTAACAGCTGTGTATATAACACTATCAGTTTTTGAACTGTCGCGGTTATTAATTAATATTACAGACGGGATAGTTACCGTGTTTTTGATTACTTTAGAGCTCTCGATATTTCGTCACTGTTGCAAGCGTGAAGTAAACTGAAGTCTATGCGAGTGGATGGTAGGCAATAAGAGCAAACGAACCGGTCTACCCACTTTCTTGTACGTTTTTTCGGCAAGGCGATGCTGTTTTTGTCACTTTCACTCACACCACTATTTGAATTTCAACATAGAAAAACTAACAATATCAGGTGGTGAACTATTTGTAACATTTCATCGAGAGCTCAAAAGTAACCAAAAACACGGTAAATATCCCGTTTGTAATAATAATTATATTATATACAACACTATTACATATACAGTAGTGTTTTCAATAATAATGTAACTGATTCGAATTTGTTACACCCAATATATTGCTGACCTAGGCCCAAATCCCTCACAAAACACCCCAAGCGGGGCGTCAGTGCAGGACATATCGCCCCCAAATAGAATAAAAATAGAATAAGAATAGAATAAGAACTCCAGGAGTCACCAGACTCAGTACTAATATACCCTTCAGGTGGAACCTTGGCCCAAATTAGTAGCAAAAGTGAGTTGCGGGAACTTGTGAGTCAACGTGTAAATTAATATTTTTTTTTTGTGTCCTTAATGAAATGAAATGAAATTGCTTTTATACCAGATTTGCATCCATAAAAATATATAAATTAATGTAAATCATTGACACTAAAATTACATTTAAACTACATAATAAAACCATTAAAGGGAATTTAAAAATAATAATAATGAAACCAAACAATCAGTGCAGTAGCTGATATACTTAAGTTGTTTTTTTTAAGACAACTGAATCGGTCAACACAACAGAACGACGAAGATCAGTCTGCATCATGGTGAGACGTGTTTCATCTTTGACCTTTCACATCTCTAAGGGGGATGACATTTCCTAGTTCTCGGTAATTAACAGCGAACTCGAGCTGTGCTAACTCGATATATCAAGCTGTACTCTTTCAGGGTCAGTGGTTAGCGCCACTCACGCTATTTCGAATGTTTTGGTCAGACGATTCGATATAAATTATAAGCTTTCAAACGCTTTACAGAAGCTTTAGGAAGCATAAAATGAGGTTTTTGTTTCGATTATAGACAAAAGTTTCGTGTTATTGTGTAGTATTAGGGAACGTTGCAAAGGTTTTTCTTTATCACGCGTGACATGGAAACACTCGTTAGGAGACGCGCTTTTACTTTGTATTTTTTTAAAGGAATTGTGAAGGAACTAGCCCGAGGATCATCTGATGTCAAGCGGTAACCGCTGCCTATGACATATACAGAGGTTACACTGCTGCCGTCACCCTGAGACATTATTAAATGTTATACAATAACCGGCAAAACACTCACGTTGGGGATCGAGTACGTCGGGACATACAGTTGTTAAGTCTCACGTACCTGTAATTTTACTGGCTCTCAAGGACTGCTTCCGGAACACACTGCTACGTTGTTGGCGAGAGATTTTCTACGTGAGGGTGGTAGCTAGCCAGGCGGGTATTCGTAAAATGCCCTACCACTATCCTGTAACGACTGTCATTCTAAAACAACAAATGGAACCGACGGCTTAACGTGCCCTCTGAAGCACGGAAGCGCAGTAGTTAGTAGTAATTCCACAAGCAGTGACCCATCCAAGTCACGAGCGCAGCGGCCGTTGCTTAACTTTGTAAAGTAAGCTACGCTACGAGTGCTTCCAAAATAGAACAGTGATATACCATATCCGCCATAGAGAAAACAAAAACTGAAGACGCCAATTTATAATGTAGGTACTCGTAACTTGTAAACTGTGAACCAAGATATTATAACTATACTTATATTATAAAGAGGAAAGATTTGTATTTTTGTATGCAACGAATTAACTTAAAAACTACTGGAACGATTTGGATGAAATTTGGTATGGAAATTGAGACCCTGGGAAGGACATACTTTTTATTCAACTGCGCAAAAAGAGGTTAATGATTTTGCGTGATAACCGACACAAGCGGGGGCGGAGTCGCGGCCGGACAGCTAGTTATTTACATTTATTTCTTTCACGCGATGTTGTTGCGGTGTGGGACCCTAATACTACGAGTACCATTTCAGACTTGGCTGTTTTTTTTAACTATTTCAGTATTGGATGTGTCTAAATAGAAACTCTTTTAGTAGAAAATCAAAAATTTACGAGGAAAAATTTAAATCATGTGCCGTAAAAAGAAATCCCCTCGTAAATTTGTAATTTTGTGATTACATTACAAAATAACAAATTGCATGTAATTTTGTAATGTAATCATGCGTACAAACAGAGCATGCGTTATTGCAAACATAAAAATATTAAAATTATAGGGTTGCGTCATAATTAACAAGTATCTTTAATATACGATTGTTAAGAAGAACGATAGGAAAAAAATTGAATTATCATTGTCATGTTAGCTCAATTGGATTAGAGCATACCCCGTCTAAAGGGGTGGATGGACGCGGGTTCGAATCCCGCACATGACTTAAATTATTCCTGTCGTAAATTTGTAATTTTATAATGTAATCCGCAGAGCATGGGTTATAGCAAACATAAAAAAAAATATTAAAATAGAAACTCTTTTGTATTTATCGCTATCGGTTTCGTCCTCTGTCAACGTTATATGCGACGACAGGGGCTTATGAAATCGTTTGTGTTACCCTCATTTGTAGCCTTGTTTGTATTTTTCTTTCAAGCTTGTTCGTTATTTTTGTCAGTATATCTTTTCATTTAGTTTGCGATATATTTTGAACGATTTTTTGTGTTTATACTCACTTAATGAAAGAAAACTATTAATCATACAATATTCATAATCATTTATTACAAACATTATGTAGAATTTTGAGAAAGAAATTCTGTGAAGAATGAAACATTTTGTTAGTAGATAATATTTTTAATATCAGGTTATTGGTACATCTGGTGCGATCCAAAACCATATCACCTGGCCAAGAATCTCCGTCCCCGAACTAGGAGTTAACTTGTACCTATCTCAGGGTAAGAAGGATCCCACACCAAGGAACAATCCTTACTAAATATATTAGGTTTAGGCATCCGGCGCGAAATCTGAGGACGCTCGTTCGATTCCCGCCCGGGGCATTATAAGTTTTGTGCTCCATAATTTGTACAATTTTATTTACACTTAGTACGCTATAGTACTTGTAATCGTATTTAGAAATAGAAGGGTAGCGACACCATTCCGAGAGTTATGTGTTAAAAAAGCACTTCTTTCGATCAGATGAAGTCTAGTAGTCTGGTTGATGACAGCTCACCGTCCCCTATGACGGTTAAAGTAATACAATTGGAGCACGAAATTTCGGATAGAAATAGCGTGCCCAGGAGGCTGAGTGGCTTAGACGCGAAATCGGTTCGGTTCCCGCCCGGGGCATAAAACTTTGTGCTACAATAATTTGTAAATTTGATTTTCGCTTAGCATGCGACACCCGATTGAAATTTTCACAGAATATGTCAACACATACCAACGTAAGGCAGATTATCTAAAAATCATAATAAGAGCAAAAACTGACGTGCTTATCAGGGACATTGCCATTCAATTTAGCGTAGGCGTCCATACTTTCAACACTTTATGTATATCATAACATCGTCATTTTGAAAAATTTCCAAAAACGGAATCGACAAAAATAAATGAAGTTATCAATCCTACTCACAAAATTTCGTGAGTATCCGAATGAGAATTAGAAATGCGACTATAGCGGAGAACAACCTGACATACGAAAGCATTTTTGTGTAAGTTCAAGCAGATACGCTTCTCTTGAACTTCGTTCTCGCTCGGTCAATAATAAGAATCGGCAATTCGCTCCGCAAATTCAAACAAAATATAAACGTTTTTCCTAAAAATATGTTGGTTGGTGATAGAAATAGTCCTTCATAGCCCCCCCCCCCCCCCCCAACAAATATCCACATTATGTGGCTGTCAGCATCAGACGTCAGCGTGGTAGCCTGCCGTTGGCGACGCACACGTGCGTTAACGGCACGTGAGGCTGGTGGAGTCATGCAGGCGACCTGCGTAGTTTTCCTTGTGTAGCGCGTGATAAGGCTTACCTTTTTGGATATCATGACTAAGAAACCTTTTTGGATATCATGCAGACCTATTTTCAAGGATTTACAGTTGCTCACTTTTCCCAGTATGTATATTAGGAATGTGTGTCTGTTTGTCAAAACACGCCCATATTTATTTGAGTCTTGCACATATTCCAATTTTAATACACGGTACCCCGATCGAATGAGAATCCCAATACAAATCAGGACACAATCATACAGAAATAGTTGTTTCCCAATGAGTGTAAAAATGTATAACAAATTGCCCTTAAGAATAACCCTCCTTTAAACGCGGGTTGCGAAAATTGTTACTCTGTGCCTGTTTTTATAATCAGACTGAATATTTTGATGCCAAATTTTAATCTTAATAATATTTTTTGTTGTTGAATATTTGAATATTTTGCCACATTATATATTTATTTTAAAGTTTTATTGACATAGATATCAAGACTTATGAATTATTATATAACTTTTGTATTATTATTATTACCATTAATAATAATAATTAATAAATTAATATTAATTAATATTAATTAATTAATATTAATTATTTAAATATACCAAAATTGTAATTTTAGTGCGATTATAATACTAGAATGATATTTAAATTTACAAATTATGTTATCGATTTGTTCCGACGTTAATGAAATTTTTAGATATTTTCATCAATCTGACAAGCAAATATATTTTCTTTATTGCTTATAATTAATATTAAATTAAATAAGATCATAACGTCATAATAAATTGCAAATCGACAACATAATTGGTAAAAATATAAATTAAAAAATTTAATTAACGTCGGATAATAGCAAATCGATAACATAATTTGTAAATTTAAATATATCATTCTAGTATTATAATCGCACTAAAACACTAAAATTACAGTATGCTAGGACATTCTTATTGCAAACTAAGATTATTATTGTACCATATTTCTTGCAAATAAATTATCATTAAGTTTAAAATGCAAGCAATAATAGCCGTATTAGCTATGGACTGCGGTTCCGCAGGCCCATGGTTCGATACCCACGTGTATGTGCGTACGCACACGTACTAGCTACGTTTGGTACCGCTCTCTGTACAGTCTAACTACTTGTCTAGTTTTACTTTGATAGTAAGTACGAGTAAATGAATAAAACAACTGCCGAGGGCCATGTGTTCATTAACTTGGGTTCATTACTTAGGAAAACAGCAGATGGCTGTCGTTCATTAAACGAAGAATATCTAGTCAATACACTTACTAATATATACTTGTGCTTGGTTTTTTTTTCTGAAACTGAATGACAGTTCCAGTAAGTTAATCGCCTTTTTATAGGGATAAGAGTTGCCGAATCAGTATTTTCAACTCAATGTACTGAAAAAAATATATAGTCTATCAACATGATAATGATTGATTGCAATTTAATTTAATTCAATACATTTGCTACATTACGATTAAAAATAAGGTTTTTCTATCGTCTATTTTGTGTATATAACCCGCATTATCATGATAACAGCAAATGATTTATAATCAATTCTTACACCAAAAGATAGGAAAATAAAAAATATCAAAACTGTATTGATAATTTTATTTTAATCCCGTACCTACTTCTTGTGCTTAGTAATTTTTGTGTGAGTCTCACACATTTCGGACGAAAATATTAACGTAATTGTCATTTCAGGGTTTTTTGTATGTAAGGTTGGCCTTTGACTACTATTTCCCTTGATGGTAAGTGATGATGTGGTCGAAGATGTTGTTCAGGCTATCCTAGAATGACTAGCTCACTAGGACAGCTGCTGGAACACACCGGTAGGTGCTTCATGATAGATTTTCTACGCGAGGGTGGTAGCCATCCAGGCGGGCATTTGCAAATGTCATACCACCATGCTATAACGACTGTCAGTCTAAGACAACAACCGGGAAAGACGGCTTAACGTGCCCTCCAAATTACGGAAGCGCTCAGTATTGATGTCCCTAGCGGTCACCCATCTAACTCATGACCCTGGCGGACGTTGCTTAACTGTGCTGATCGGTTATGAAGGGCTCAGCAAACTTCGCTACGAGCGCTTCGAAAAAGAATTTCGTTACAAA
This sequence comes from Plagodis dolabraria, assembly GCA_963854805.1. Taxonomy (NCBI): domain Eukaryota; kingdom Metazoa; phylum Arthropoda; class Insecta; order Lepidoptera; family Geometridae; genus Plagodis; species Plagodis dolabraria. The sequence continues at coordinate 6,259,588 of OY978459.1, read as the reverse complement.
CCTTCCAACTCGAGTGCTAGACACGCATGGTGGCAACATAATCGCCGTCCGATGAAAATGTTATTGTTATAGAAACTACACACAACTCCCACTTTCATTTTCACAAATTCATTTCAACACGGTGGCTCAGGCCTTAAATATTTACACATTCATTTTAGTATGGTGGCAGGATATTTTCTTCAGATGGTTCAATGTATTGTCATCATATTTAACACACAAATCCCACTTTCATTAACACAAATTTATTTCAACATGGTAGCTTCACATTGTCTTCAGATAATTATCTTATTGTCATCAAAACTACACACAATGCAAACGTGTCATTTCCTCATGATCATAGTAGCACTAGGCTCATTATTATATTTTCATCAGATGATTCAACGTATTATCATCATAAATAACACACACAATTCAAAATTTTCGTTTTCACACATTTATTTAAAAATGGTGTCACCATATTTTTATAAGATGATTCGTGGTATTATTGTAATTTAAGCTACAAGCAATTCAGGAATTCATTTCAGCATGGCGGTTCCATATTGTCATTAGATCATTTTCTTGTGTAAGGATACTTCACTGATTTCATCGACTATTGAATGTATCAATGTTTATTTCATTTAATATTCAATATACAATAATGTAATATGGATTATAATACATTATATTGATTATAATTCATTATCAAGTGCCTATCTAATAAGATTGTATAGATTAAAAAAGTAAAACATTTGACATAACTGATACGGCGCTAACTGGTGGAGACAACCGCCATATTAAAAAAGGCGCCAATTACTTTTGGCGCCATTCTATGATCTTATTTTTTAATTACTAGTAGGTAGATACAGTTTTAAGTTCTTACTGGATCTGATTAAAGATAAGGAATAACGATTTTATTATAACATAAGTATGAATAAATAATGTTAGAAATAATTGCGCCTAAAGGAAAATACCTAAGTTAATAATTATTTGTCAAAACGATTTAAATTAAACATACATTTCTTGAGATGATTCGTGGTTTAATTTTTTTGTTATGTACCTATGGTGGCACCATATTATTCTCAACAGATGATGCATGGTATTTTCATAAAAACTACACACAATTCATACTTTTCATTTCCACATATTTATACAAATATATTATCATTATATGATACTGGTAATTTCATAACAACCACATACAAAAACATGAATATTTTAGTTTGTACATCTATACTAATATTATAAAGAGGAAAGATTAGTATTTTGGTATGGACCGATTTGGATGAAATTTGTCATGGAAATAGTTTATGACCCGGGAAAGGACAAAGGATATTTTTTATAACCGAAATACGCGCGGGCGGAGCCGCGGCTGGAAAGATAATGTGCCCAATGGGTAGCATGCAATCTTTCACGAGGGAGATTTTTCACTCTTATCTATTTTAGCGCCCTGATAACCTGAAAGGCATCTTCAGACTAGGGGGGACGGGTTGGTGTCAGGATTGTAGGCCCTGTCATAAAAGTAAAACATTTTTATTTTAAAATTCGGTTTGTGGCCTTATGTGCCGTTAGCTAAAACCACAGGAATATAGAACCTAAAACATATCTTTAATTTATGCTCTTGTGTAGTCTTCTGTGAAGTAAGAGACGACGGATACGTGGGATAATGGAATATATAGGTAATATGATGGCCATCTAAATTACAGCGGGTTCAAAGTAAAAGCAGTAGACCCCATCAAGACCTCCAAAACAAGGATGTTGCTTGCTTCTAATTAATTCTATTTGTTTTAGGATGCATCAGGAAAATGTATGGCGACGCAAAAGCACCTCGTGAAGGAGAGCCCTGAAATGCTAGCCATCGCGACATGGACTGGTCAGGTGCCCAAACGACCAGCGCTGCCACCAGGGGCCAGACTATCACAGCTAATGGCTTTGGGCTCCAGGCGAGACCCTGGAAACGTCGTGTGGATGCTGGCCAAAAGTGATGCTGAGATGAAGTGAGTTTTTAGATTAGTGGTCTTTTTTTAGACTAATTCTACCAGGTACTACTCCTGAAAAACACATGTGGGTTTCGGGTAAGATATCACTAAGGTGGAATGAAAAAAACCAAATGAGGTGTTTATCGAGGATTCAGCTGATAAAATTATTATTATTAGTAGGGAACCTTCTTTTTCAGGTTATAGGTTTGGAAAAGATCTAAGGAATGCAATGTCGATGCTGACAAAGGAAATAAAGATGTAATTAAATTTTCTTTATTCTAAGACAGAGGGTTGCTTGTAGTAATATATAATTTCAACTCTGCCTGACAATATCAGATATCAAGTAGACCAATTTAATTGATTTAAACACTTACTCCCTAAACTGGATATCTTCTCCCGGCTAAAGAGTAATATCTCCCCTCATAAATCAGCAACTTCACAAGTGTTAAAACTTTGCGAATAATAATTTAAATTCTGAATCAGGTTGAGTAAGGAGCCTCTAACTTCCAACGTTAGTTAATCCGTGTTCTAGCCGCCTTCTGTTAGATAGAGTGAATTTAACGACAAGAGCAGGGAAGCAAGTATACATTGACTGTCTTTAAAAAAGTGTTGCTATTCATACGTGTATATGGAACAAAATACATACAGGATGTTCCCTGCAGATATATAGGCCAATTACAACAAAGACACGACACAACAATTGTACGTAATATTACGCACATTGTTAATGCTGTCATACCTAATATGACCTAGGTTCGAATCCCTCACATACCTATTTACGCGTTGTCAGCATTATATTTCTCTATCGGTGACTTCCAGAATTAAGTGCTCAGAATTATTGGTATGACTTCAGGAGTCTTCCAGATTAAGTTCTAGTATACCCTTCAGGTGTAACTTCTACCCAAATTATTAGCAAAAGTGAGTTGCGGGAACTTGCAAGTCATCGTGTAAACATAATTTTATTTCTCAAATAAAATAAATGTGTGAGTGTTCTTATGTTGTTTTTTAAGATGGCTGAATGGGTCCACACTACAGTGTGTATAAGTCTGTTGGTGAGTAACACCGCAGTGTAAGACATTCTCGAACTGGAAGAATACTCGACTAGTTTCGCTTCTAAACGAAGCATCTTCAGGAGGTCTTGACTCACCGAGCGCACGATCGAGACTATAGTTCGTGACTATAAAAACTAGTCGAATATTCTTCCGGTTTGGCTGCGTGGCGTTTGTGACGTCACGTAGGCTTAACAGGAAAATTAGGCGGGATTGTCACTAGATATATATTTTTATACTATTTTAAGTGTTTCATTAAAATATTATTTGATATTTTCTCCAAATACTTTTAAAATATTTATTATTATTAAGAAACCTAACAGCTGTGAAAAAAAATATTTGGCAAATACAACGCAATTGTAACAGTATATGTACTTAACGTGATTGACTCTGATCCTAAGACAACAACCGGAACGAACGGCACGTTCTGTACTCACAATGTAACCACTATCTTACTAACGCGTAACTCCTCATAGGCTATTTCGTGCTCAGCTGTATTACAGGTACATATATCAAAGACCTCTCGGTACAGATTTAAAATTATTTTGACCAAAGACATACTGAGTAGCTAAAAGCAGCACGGTTAGAGATACACACTTACCACACGCTCTCAGAAAGTGCCTCAGTGCTCGTTCATAAACGGGTTATAAAGTTCCTCATTTCTCCCTTATAAATGTGCAGCGGGAAAAGTTATATGGAATTTCATTCCTGCCCTCCATAGCAGGGCCGGAATGTTGGTCTATTTCTGTCCTAGAGTTTTTTTTAAGCCATCCGCTGCTCCACTCCTCGTTGGGCTTGATCTACTCTCGAACATAAATAGATAGTTTTCTTCCCTTGGTGTAAAATGTACTGTTGTACTCACGAAGACTCTTCCCTCCACATATATTTTGAGTTGTAGCTTTTAATGCCTACCCAAACGACCATACATTACATTTTATTGTTTAACTGTATAAATCAATGAATAAATATTTACTTGATTAAGTTTTAGGTACAATATTGCATAGTTGTTATAGCATTGTAATGCGGTGCCAACAAAACTCTACTAGGCGGTAAAAGAAAAACTAAACGACGCGCAAGTGTTTGGTGATTAGTCACGGTAATATTTAAAATAATATTACCGTGGTTTAGTTTCTTTCCATTTTTCTTATCCACTAAATGTTTACACCGAAAATAATTAGAAAACAATTTGAAAAAGAGCTTATTCGAAGTCATTACCTAATTATGTTTGGTAAAAATAAGATGTCGTGTAAAATTTATGTCAAATATGAAAAAAGCTATCAAGACAAATCTAATAATATATCATACATCAAAATCAGTTAAATCGTTTAGAAGTTATGGTGGAATAAAGAAACTCACAAACATACATACATAGACACTCCTTTTTTGGGTGGTCGTGTAATAAATTGGGAGGCCATCAAAGTTTTATCGTATTTGAAACAAAGTTTAGTTGATCCTATTTTTAACAAACAAATACTTAAAACGCCTATTGAAAAGTAGTTTTGATGTTGATCTTATTATAAACCAAATTTTATTCTTTCTTTAACGTTGTTGCAATTCTTCATAAAAGAGGGAAGCTCAACTGGCGCTGAGTTATGAAAAATAGTTATATTGAGCCGTGAAAAATAGTTATAGTGATCAACCCTTTAATCCGTAGGTTTTAAAGGGTTGATCACTTCTTTTCTTTTCAGTCCTGTTGCTATTATTTTTAAATCTTCAATAGGACCCCTTGTTATAGGACAACCACTCAGAATATACCTACTGACTCTTTATTCTAATGATCATGCGTAGCCTCTCATGAAAACGTAATACAATGAAAAAATTTAAGATTGTAATTTTGTAAGGTAATTTGTTTACGGTCGGCTCCAGAATGATACTACGTCCTCCTTCGAATGTCTCAATTAATATTAAGGTAATAATAATTATTGGTAAGGAATAATGCGCCAGCGCCGAACGAACAGCTTGTCACTCTCACGTCACGGCGTGAGTAGGTACTGTACATAGGTTTGCTGCACATGAAGACCACAAGAGGGCTCTCCACCATCCTAATGCCTTAAAGAGCTGAAGTGTACAGTTATAATTCAAACTTGGAGAGATTTGGCATGCATATGCATTTGAGTCTTATATCTTCCTTTGGTTTATTATGAATGATGGTCTTGACGATGAGCGCAGTGCAGTCCGTCACTGGTTGAAGAAATTCACCCACACCCTGGGACATAAAGTTGTTAAGTCTCATGTCCCTGTATTTTGACCGGCAGCCATACCCTTCAAAGCGAAACACAGTAATTTGAACATTATTGCTTAGCAGTAGAAATATGAGCAGTGGCTGTGCTTCCCCGGAAGAACTCGCACAAAGAGTTCTATCGCTACTAAAATTCCAAAATAAAATGTAAAATACAAATTGAAAATCCTAGTTAATAATTATTCACCATCAAGTTCATTTAAACACGCTATTAAATAAAAAAGAATATACATGGAACTGAGAGTTTATTCAAATAACTTTCAAAAAGTTTTATAACATGTTGCTGCACACTGGCTGTACAGAGAGTTCACAGTTCGTGCGTACCAAATCTGGGTAGATTCAGTACACGTGCATATAGTTAAGAAGTTCAGGCTTAGACATGGTCAACAATGTTGACGGGGCCGGGAACGACGGGGTTGCCGACGATCACGGGAGATGGCATGATGGGGGCATCGACGTTGTCAACGATGTTGACGGGGCCGGGAACGACGGGGTTACCGACGATCACAGGAGAGGGCATGATGGGAGCATCGACGTTGTCAACGATGTTAACGGGGCCGGGAACGACGGGGTTACCGACGATCACGGGAGAGGGCATGATGGGAGCATCGACATTGTCAACGATGTTCACGGGGCCGGGAACGACCGGGTTAACGACGATCACGGGAGAGGGCATGACGGGAGCATCGACATTGTCAACGATGTTGACGGGACCGGGAACAACGGGGTTACCAACGATCACGGGAGAGGGCAAGACGGGAGCGTCGACGTTGTCAACGATGTTAACGGGGCCTGGAACGATGGGGTTACCGACGATCACGGGAGAGGGCATGACAGGAGCGTCGACGTTGTCAACGATGTTGACGGGGCCTGGAACTATAACCTCAGGGACTTCAGATACTTCAGGCACTACGACGGGTGCTGGAGCAATGATCTCGTGAGATGCACCATTAATGTTGACAATAATCTGAACAAGAGGTGTGCGATCAGAAGCGGCATCCTCGGTGGCAGCTGGCTGCTCGGGGAGAATTCCCTCAATTATGGCGGGTCCGACAGCGATGGGAGAAGGCTCGAAGCCCCCAATGATAGCGGGGCCGATAGCTATGGGGCTCTCGTCCACTACGGGAGTGGGGCTAGGCATGCCAGGTGACACCAGGCGGTGCATAGGACTGGCAGCCGCCAGAGCGATCAGCGATACTATGATGAGCATTGATTTCATTTTCGCTGTAAAAGAAAATTTACATATTAGAATTTATGATTAGAGATATAGACGCAATTTAATTAAGTACATATTATAAGATTTTTATCAACACTATAATCTTGCTGCGTTTTTTTTCACGTGGTTTGAGTTAGGTATGTTTTACTTCGACGGTAGTTTTTTTCCTGCAAAATCAGATACCAATATCCACGCCAACTTTCGCATTCATAATATTAGAAGAATAGGAGGTAGGGTAGGATTTGGTAGAGCATGGGGATGGAATAGAACATGATTGATTAAATGGATAGATGCCTAATTTGTGGCAGAGATGCAAATGTTACGATGAATGTGGTATAAAAATGGACGAAATTAAACTTCAGGGTATTGACAGAAAAATTAATAGTGTAGTATGGACTTGTCATGAAGATGGAGGAAAAATTACTAAAAGACTGTTCGTTGGTTGTGGGCTCGTATTTCGTCTCCCTGTAGTTATTAATGAAATCGTAAGAGGCAATGAAGGGAAAAGTATCAAAAGCCAACAGCAGAACCTTCTGAAGAACTGCCTGTGATTCCCAGACACCTGCCAAGCATGGGTATTTTGGCCAAATCTCAGCATTGGGCGCACCAGCAACGGTGGACGTAATGGCTGATACGAGTGTTAAGTATGAATGTTTGCCGAAGTCATTGCATGAGCTAAGGTCAACAAAGAAAAGTAGTAATCTGAAAAGATAGGAGGAAGACACAAGTACAATAGTGCTGTAGCCGAGGTTACGAATGGAAAAATCATAAATAATGTGGTTTGCTGTCACTAGCCTCCGTGACAGATTTAGATGAAATTCGGTACATACATTCCTTAGTTCTTGGATCAGGATATAAGAAACTTATTGTTCCCATTTGGTGCTTATTAACTGACCTTAGTAACTAGATAGTGTTGAGATCGGAGGCCTGGTCCACACAAGTCTCTAAAATTCACTGAAATTAAACTCAAAGTACGAGACCGAAAGGTTTATTTCGCTTACCAACTTAACTCAACTAAACGACGATGCACTCGGACCTAACTTGTTATCGTGCGACAATCGCTTGCGTGTGTCAGCCTTGTTTGCAAATTTAATGACGCCATCTATGTTGAACGACTGGTACTATTTTAGTTCAGAATTTTAACGCATACAATTACGATTCCAACATTCCACCCATCAAGGATCATTATAGAAGATAATGTCCTTCATACAATGTTTGATAAAATACGAATACAACTCAAATGATGGAACGTCGATAAACAAGGAAAAACTAAGTAAAATACAAACATAACATTAATTACCTGTCGCGGTAAAATACATAAATCAAAGCTAGTGTTACCTACTCAACCGAGTGCCAACGTCTATGAAAACTTCGATATAATAATTTCTTAACATGCATGTACAAATACAGTAATGAGTAACAAATTAAATATCAAACATACTTGCCACCCATCATGACAAACTAATTTGATAGAATATACAATTATCTATATTATTGCTACTTGCCACCCATCGTGAAAATACGTAATTGAATTAACATTTGTAATCAAAATATCAAACTTCTATAGGCAACAAACAAATTTTGGTAATGGGTCGCTTAATTACTGTGTTTTTACACTTGAGAGATACAACGCGCACAAGCCCATCGTCACCGGGATGCAATTCGACGATTCTGGCTAAAGACCATTTACCTGGTGGCAAGTTTTCATCCTTAACTAGCACTAAAATACCGATTTTTATATTATTGTCCATTTGTTTTACCCACTTTGGTCGTTGTTGAAGCCTGCTCAAATACTCACTCGACCATCGACTCCAAAAATGCTGGACTAATCTTTGCACTAGTTGCCACCGCGTGAGTCTGTTAATATTAGTGTCTAGATGTGATTGCTCTGGGACTACAATAGGCGGTTCGCCGATCAGGAAATGACCGGGAGTCAATGGTAAGACGTCATCAATGTTGTTACTAATTGCCGATATTGGCCTAGAATTTAGGCAAGCTTCAACTTGACTTGTAACCGTTGACATTTCTTCGTATGTCAAAGTCGAGTTAGATAAGATTCGTCGCAAGTGGTGTTTTATGGAGCATACTCCGGCCTCCCAGAGCCCACCGAAGTGTGGGGCCCCTGCGGGGATATGATGCCAAGTAGTTCCATCTCTGGATAGCTGGTCATGAATCTTGGTTGACACCTTCTCAAGCTGACCCTCGAAGAGGTCTCTTAGTATTTTATTTCCAGCAGTAAAATTGGTAGCGTTATCGCTCCAGATGTGACTGCAGTGCCCACGCCTGGCTGTAAATCTTTTAAAGGCCGCTACAAAGCTCTCGCCTTCTAGGCTACTCACAATCTCAATGTGTATGGCGCGTGTGGACATGCAGATAAATATGCAGAGATATCCTTTGTACGTCTTACAACCACGCCCTTTCGACAATCTAAGGTCTATTGGACCAGCTAGGTCTACACCTGAGTGCAGGAACGCTCTTGTGGGTGTGACTCGTTGGGAAGGAAGATCTGCCATCAATTGAGTTCGAGTAGCAGCTCTATGTCGTACACAAACAACGCACTTGTGCACTTCGCTGTTTATCATACTCTTTCCGCCTAGGATCCAAAACCTCTGCCGAATGTAGCAGAGCATCAGAGTTGGACCCCCATGAAGTGTCTTCGTATGTGCTTGGGCTATTATTAGTTTGGAAAGACGATGATTATGAGGCAGAATTATCTGATGCTTATCATCTTCCGGAATATTACAATGACGTAATCGGCCTCCAACTCTTAAAACATCCATTTCATCTAAGAAAGGGTTAAGCGAATGAAGTTTACTCCGTTTTTTAAGGGCTCTCTTTTCCCTTAAGCAATATACGTCTTCTGAGAATTCTTCTCTTTGGCAAAGAAGAATGGCAACCGTCAGAGCGTTTGCAGTTTCATCAGCAGTAAGGTAAGTAGGAAATCTTTGTTTACTTATGTGTCTGAACCTTTTGCACCAAGCAATAACTCTTAATAATTTTTCTAGTGTTGAATATCTCTCAAATAAATAACATGTAAAATCTTTATCATTTTGTATTTCAGATTCTACGAAGTGTACGACCCGTTCTTCAAGCTGTAGATTTTGCGGTAAGTCATTAGGGACCTTATGTCTTTTTTCTCCTTCCAGCAACCATTTCGGACCTTTCCACCACAGTTCTTCGTGTCTCAACATCGAACCCAGGACACCCCTCGATGCCACATCAGCTGGATTTTCTTTCGATGGGACGTGACTCCAGTGATGACCAGGTAAGTGAGATATTATTTCAGATGTCCTATTAGCTATAAATGTTTTCCATTTACTGGGATGGCCTTGAAGCCACGCCAGAACCACTTGAGAATCAGTATATGCGTAAGTATTCTCCTTACGTACATCTAGCTGTTCAGCGACTTCTTTTAGCAGCCGAGTAAGCAGTACAGCACCACAGAGTTCCAGACGAGGTACGGATATTGTCTTTACAGGTGCTACTTTCGTCTTAGCGGATATCAGATGAACGTGGACATCGCCTTCAAGATCTACCACTCTAGCATATACCACTCCTGCATAAGCTATTGTACTCGCGTCAGAGAATCCATGCAGTTCTAGTTGGGTGTGGGTTGTTGTAGTGTGTAACCATCGTTCTACTTTTATTGCAGATAGGGCAGGTAATTCGGCACGATACCTTAGCCAATCTTCTCTAATCGTTTCAGATATCTCTTGGTCCCAGTTCACGCCCGTAAGCCACAGTCTTTGAAGGAAAACCTTCCCAAGGATAATCGTCGGAGCAAGCCAACCCATCGGATCGAAGAGTTTCGAGACATCGCTGGCAATAGTTCTCTTCGTCACCTTGGTTTGCTCAGGTAAGTCAATTGAATATTGAAATTCGTCTCTTTTATTGTTCCAGGCTATCCCTAGTGTTTTAATTGTCATGTCTAGATTCAATTCCTTGTTAACGTCGTCATCTTCAGCAAGGTGCATAGCTTTAAGAAGTTTGGGATCATTAGTGTTCCATTTTTGAAGCTGAAACCCTCCAGCCTTCATTAGTTTGGTTACATCGTTGTAGATTTCAACCCCTTGTTCGTAGCTATCGGCACCGGTTAACAAGTCATCCATGTAAAAGTCTTTAAGAGTGATATCTGCTGCCAATGGATGCTGTTCTCTCTCATCATGAGCTAATTGCTGTAGAACCTTTGTCGCTAAATAGGGGGCACTTGCAGTGCCAAAAGTGACTCTATTTATTCTGAAATGTTTTATCTCATTGGTAGTATTCTCGCGCCATAGGATGCGTTGAAAGTCTGGTTGAATTACGCCGATCTGCCTGTACATTTTGACAATGTCTCCAACTATGGCCACCTTGTGTAGGCGCCACCGCATGATGATGTGTCTTAAGTCTGGTTGTAGTCGCGGACCAATCATGAGATTGTCGTTGAGAGATACATTATTTTTATATTTGCAACTTGCGTCAAAAACAACTCTACACTTGGATGTGGTTTTATCTTTTCTGACGACGGCATGATGTGGTAAATACACAGCAGTTTCTTTATTCTTGCCTTTGTCATCTTTTATTTCATCCATGTGTTGCAGATCTATGTATTCTCTCATAACTTCAGTATACTCTTTCTTTAGCTCTAAATCTTTCTCTAGCCTTCGTTCGAGGTGCATTAGTCTTGCATTGGCAACATCTTTTGACTCTCCGTATTGGCACGATGGATCTTCTTCTTTAAAAGGTAAAGCTACCATGTAGCGTCCATCTTTCTGTCTTGTATGTGTCTCTTTGAAATGTTTTTCACATTCCTCCTCTTCTTCTGTGAGGTGTCTCGGACATGCAATTTCTTCTGTCTCCCAAAACTTTTGAAGAGAATTGTCTTCAATCTTTATGTGCATGCTGAGTGTATTGGTGTAGCCTTGCGAAGCCATGGTACTGTCTATGTGGCCTGTTAATATCCACCCGAGGTGAGTTTTCTGCGCTATTGGTGTTCCTCGAGGGCCTTTCTTTAGTCCTTCGGTGATAATTGCACCAAAGACGTCTGCTCCCAACAGCAGATCAACCTTGCCCGGTTTGTCGTAGGTTGGATCCGCAAGCTGTAGTTGGTGCAGATGTGACCAGTCCCTGTTGTGTACCTCAGTAGTTGGTAACATTCGCGTAAGTGATTTGAGAACAAATGCTTTCACTGGTGTAGTAAAATTTGTATCGAATCTTGAATGTGCAGTAAATGAAACCATAGTTTTGGAGTTGAGGCTTCTCCCTTGCTTGCTTCCTCTCCTTGTAAATAGTGGTCTTCCATAAAATATTTATCTGACTTGACGTTCTCTTTTGTTAGAAGCATATGATTATTTCCATATTTAGTCCATAGGTCTTCTATCAGATTTAGTTTTACTTGAATATAAGTTTTATTTAACCGGACTTTAGGAGTTTTCTTATAATTTGACAGAGATGATTTCAACTGCCTTAATATTTCTTCTTGTTGACATAACAACTCCGCCATTGTAATAATTTGCAAAATTAACTTAAGTCCAAAAATTATAATATTAACACTTCCACTAGTAAAGTCTAAACAGAAGAATCAATCAAAGTTCAAATTACAATGTATTATTTTATAAGTCTTTTTCACGCCAAATTTTTCTAAGTTGAAGATTCACTCGAAAATTTTACAAGTCTTTTTTCGTCGTGATTATTCTAAGTCGATGAATACACTCACGAAAATATTACAAGTCTTTTTTTGTTGCGATTTTTCTAAGTCGATGGATACACTCACGAAAATATTACAAGTCTTTTTATTGTTGCGATTTTTCTAAGTCCAAAAATAAATTGAATTTTTTACAAGTTATTATCAACACTGAATTTAACTAAGTCTTTTACAGTTACACACAAATTTTAATAAGTTCTAAGTAGTATTGTTCAAATCCGCTATACAGCACCAACGCGCTAGAGACTATAAACTATATTCGAATAGCGCGCTTTATTATACGCTATCGTTATAACGAAACAAGGCGCTCGCGCTAGATGCATATGCTAGGTGTCGTCACAATAGCGTCAGGCGCAACAGTATAACGCGGATATGCGCAAAGCGTGTTAACGCGACCGAAAGCGCGCGATGACTGAAGCTTGGCGCTATGCCGCTATCCGCTATACTGTTATAGTGACAGTATAGCGGATAGCGGCATAGCGCCAAGCTTCAGTCATCGCGCGGTTTCGGTCGCGTTAACACGCTTGGCGCATATCCGCGTTATAGGCCTACCCAGCCACGTTAGTGGACGCTTGATGCTAAACGTTATATTAATAGCGCGAAGAGAATAATATACAAAGCGCGCTGTATGCGCTACAAGGCAATAACACGCTTTGCTATGGCGCTAGATGCTATATTATCCACCACTAGTTCTAAGCACTCAATTTGAATTTTTCTAAGTTCTACTTCACTTGTTAATAAAGTTTAATATTGTCTATTTCTATTACTCACTGTTACCGTAATCGATCACCACAATCCATAATCCATAAATGTCACTACACTGTCACTGTCACTTGTGAGGCACACGCACTACCGAACACTCCCGAACGCGTAGACTGGAAATTCGACTCGACGGACCAATGTTGAGATCGGAGGCCTGGTCCACACAAGTCTCTAAAATTCACTGAAATTAAACTCAAAGTACGAGACCGAAAGGTTTATTTCGCTTACCAACTTAACTCAACTAAACGACGATGCACTCGGACCTAACTTGTTATCGTGCGACAATCGCTTGCGTGTGTCAGCCTTGTTTGCAAATTTAATGACGCCATCTATGTTGAACGACTGGTACTATTTTAGTTCAGAATTTTAACGCATACAATTACGATTCCAACATTACGTGCCGAAATGGCAGAGCTGAAACCTTAATTACTTTGAGGGATATCTTTGCTCTAGCGCCACCCTCAAATATAATATTTGTCGCCAAGCACCTGATGGCATGTTCCCTGAGAGATGATTCGTGATCTAAGTTAAGCGCGTGTACGATATTCGACAACACCATCAGTTACTTGGTTAACTTATGGTCACTTGATTACATAACTTGCGAGATTTCTACAATAATTTATACGATATTTATGAGTAGATCTTAAAAAAATATATTACTTATTGATGAGATATTGAAAACATTCATCACGGGTACACACGACGTATTTATTTTAAAAACTATTTACGGTTTCTGCGGTAGCTTAGATAATCATATGCAATCGTTTCAAAAAATATGATAACAAGCACAATTGCGTGCTAAGCGAAAATCATATGTACAAATGTTTAGAGTACAAAGTTTCTCACTTCGAGCGGAAATCGAACCCAAATCCCCCGAATTTACGTATCCATCCTTAACCACTTCGCATTATCTTTAATAATGGTTTCAGTTATTGCCAGTAATATAATTTAAAAACCAGTGATTTTCATAGTCATCTAGAGCAGTTACCAAAACTAGCTACAAGCACAAAAACTTAAAATTTTGTATGTCCCGCCATAGAGTTATAACCTAAAAGAAAAAATAAAAAACAATGTTTTCTTTGTTGCTAATACTGTGATTTAAAACACAATTTATTTTTATTTGTTTTTTGAAAGCCAAAGTGGCTTACATACTAAATGCCATATCCATGCTACCTTTAAAAATTTAATTCAAATACTTTCTCCCCGTCAAAATGTTCGTATGAGAAAATACCAAAATACGAAAGCAATTTTCATATAAATAACGCCTTACCTGTTATTTGTTTGTTGGTCTTGTACAAACTATGTTTCCTTCGTGTTTTACCTGCATTTTATAATTAACTGTATCTGATCGGCAAAATAATCTGCATTAGCAAGATTAACAACGCCTAATAAAATTTTATTGCATATTATCCCCTTTTTACGATAAAAGCATGTGTCGTCAATGAGTATTTAGACGCGATTACCGGATCAATACATTTGATTGATTATTGTTAAACCACTGAATTATATGAAAAGAACGAACGGCGTTCTCAAATGAATTCACCCGGTATCGTGGGTTTCGTGTTATGCCGTAATATGTCGGTTATTTTCATTAAATATGTGGCTAAATATATAATGAAGTAGCTTTATTCCTAGGAAAAGTCCGCTACATATCACGCGGAGCCGATATCGTCCATTTGTGAATGAAATCCAATTGTTATCATTATCTATGATGCACATGGGTTTAAAAAAAACCACGGTTATCACGGTCTGACTTTATCATGTCTTCATAAGTTCTATAATCAACTTGTGTGTTAAAAAAATCACTCTTGTTTTAGTAATGCGTACTGTTTACAAGATCACTATCACTCGTCTAAGTTCAGTTTACGATCGACAAGACTTGCAATTACCATTCAATAATTATTTATTTATTATAATAAGATATACTTTACCCATCAAAATCAGTACAAAATTGGCGGAGTAATTGCGTAACATACATACAAAAATAAATATTCAAATCTTCGAGAGAGTAACCCAAAGAGAAGCCATTCTAGTTGCTTTGTACGAAATAAATTCAGTCAATTTTTGTCTTATCGAAACGCGTTCTAATTGGCTAAGCCACCACGTGGTGGTGACTTAGCCAATTAGAACGCGTTTCAATTAGCCCAGTGATGGGACGTAATTAATGTGCTAATTTAATCGATATCGATAAAATCAATATTTTGATGAAATACATTGACAAAAGCATCTCTATTCTATCTTGAGCGTTGAGTGTGAATACTATGTTGTTATGTGCTTGGCTAAAGGAAGTAGGTAGACAGTAGAAACTACTTTCTATGTGTAACATTATGTGTTCACCATTGTAACAATTTACCAAATGTACATAGCATTACCTATTGCTATAGTCCGTTTTTTTTAACAAACGAGTACTGAGTATGTCTCTCGCACGTTTCCGGTATTGATAGAGCGTGATGTATGTGAATTTTTTAAGGCGCGTTCATATTGTATAGTACTTCTAAAATTTACTGTGGAATAAATTACGTAATTATTTTATGATTTAAATTTGCATACTTAGTATATTTGTTGCAAAATTTTCTGTTCGCGTTTATGATTAAAACTATATTGTAATAGTATACATATAATATATTATGCACTAGAACATATAAATCAAATAATTCTACTACCATTCTTATAATCTTAAAAATTATCGTCAATCTTTGTTTAGCGTACCCTAATACCAAATTTGTAACATTTGTATTGATTCGTTACAAGCAATATTTTTCGTTCAACAGAATGTAACTACAAGGTTCGTGTGGAACGGACTTTATGTTGATTACGTTGGCCAATAGCAACGCAGAAAATTTTCCGGTACTCATCTGTTAAAAAAAATACACTTTAGTTTATAACAACATCAAAATTAGTTTCTTATCACAACTAGGATAGGAATGATTTGCAAATTCAATATAATACTAGCGATTCATGAATGAGTAACTTGAAAAATTTAAGATTTCTTTTTTTTTGTCCTAAAGTAATTCTATATACATTATTAGATTCACATGAGCCATTCACCGCTTTTTGGTCTGTTTTTATATAGTACAATGATGACTCCCTAAGTAACCTTTAACATCAAATATGATTTACTGCAAAAAATTTCAGTTATAAAAAAAATATCGATACTTTACCATAGTACTGTAAGCACCTCACAAGGAAAAATAATATTTAAAATTTCGAATGAGTGCAATATCACACATTAGTTGCATGATTAGACGGACCGTCAATTCCACTCTCGAGGTTAGTTTCTTGATGATTCAAATTGAGATCACGTCTCCTCCTTTGAAATTCGTCCAAGAATAAAGTCACAGTACTTCGTCTAAATAATCATTGCTTATAATTTTCAAGCTTGACGAATATTCTGTACAGGAAAATACACACATGTTATTTACCGATGATGTAAATTTATTTAAGACTAGCTTTCCGGGCGCGGCTCCGCCCGCGCGTTTTTCGGTTATCGCGCAAAAACATTAACCTCTTTTTGCGCAGTTGGATAAAAACTATCCTATGTTTTTTCCCGGGTCTCAAACTATTCCCATACCAAATTTCATTCAAATCGGTCTAGTAGTTTTGGCGTGAAAGCGTAACAGACAGACAGAGTTAATTTCGCATTGTACTGATAAAAAGAACTCGACCAATTATAAATATATATTATCTTCTTCTGTGCCTGTAATTAAATTTGAAAAATAAAATTTGAATGTTGGTAACCCTCACCTTGTCCATGTCCATTTAGCCTTTTGATGACCATAATTAGTGTTCTATGGATTATATTATTGCATGCCTGTAGCCGTTCATATCGTATTTCATTTTCCAAAATATAAAAAAAAATTTCACTTTTAATCTCTGTAGATTAAGGAAATCCTGCGGCAAGGCGTTATGTAACCATTTTTCATAATACCTCACCTGTTATATTACAATCCTCATTGTGATTGACATTTCCTTCTTTATCGCGTATTTTTTGTTTAAATACGCGTTTATAAATATTGCTTATGGAATTATCGTGCATTTTTATATTATCACATTTTAGAGAATAAAAGTAAAACTAGCTATGATTTGGTCTATCCGCGTGGATTTTGCGTGATCCAAAAAACTTCCACCAACATATTCTTTTTACACGACTGCCCAAAAAAGTAGCGTTACGTTTTCAGGGTTCATGTATGTATGTTTGTGAGTTTCTTTATTCCACCATAGCTTCTAAACGGCTATTTGAATGTATGTGATATCGTGAGATTCGTCTTGATAACCCAAGTGACACTAGGCACATAAACTATTCAAAAATCAAACTGCCGGACTTTATACGTGTAAATACGTACAATGTGAGCAAAAAAAATGTTTTTTCTGCCAAACCCATCGATTAGGGTACCAAAATGAAGGGCTTTTAAAAACCGTTTTCATAATATATATAACTTGTTGTTTTAATTTCAATGGATTAATTACTACATATATGTTTTTTTTACGTCGGTTTATAAGAGTAAATAAATACTTACCTATACAAAAAAGATCTATATATTTTTTTAAGGAATTGTGACGGAAGAGCCACTAGGCCCAGCTGATGTTAAACGACAATCTCTTCCTGTAACAGGTGCATTTCATCCGAATTGACGAACTGCACTGCGCCCATCATCCTGAGACTTACAGTGAGACGTGTGTGCCAGTCACTCATTGAACATAGCACGTAAACTGTTTGAACAGATCATATATAGATCAGATAGCTCTAGACGTGCTCCTTACGATGATTCCTATTTCCTACCACCTGAGTCTATAGATTTGAACGATCGACGCCTACCCCCATTTTAGTTTTATTGACTGAACCGAGCAGGGAGGTATTTGTTAAGGGTTGTCGAACCGAAAAAGGGTTGAGTTTGAAAACAACTATCAACTGGGACATGTGACAGGGGTAGATTTATATATTATGAAAGTTGTAACAAAAACAAACATGTGATACCCCTGAGATTAGAGACGTGGATACCGAAATCTTTGTTTATTTTACTTACTCTTTTTCTATCGTACAATCTCGATACATCTATCATCTGCCACAAATTTGATTTTTTTTCTACTTTTTAACCGATTTGAACAAAAGAAAGCAGTTCTCAATTCGTCTGTATTTTTTTGTGTTACCTCCTTATTTTTCAAAGGGTAATCATTTTTTTTTATTGCTTATAGGCGAGCCTTTGACCACTATCTCACCTGATGGTAAGTTATGATATATGGTTGAAGATGTTGTTCAGGATATCCTAGAATTACTGGCTCTCAAGGACAGCTGCCGGAACACACCGGTAGGCGACAGATTTCCTACTTGAGAGAGGTAGCTAGCCTTTCTCAAAGTACCCTACCACGTGTATATAACGGCTGCCTTCCTAAGACAACAACCGGGAAGGTGCCCTCCGAATTACGGGAGCGCTCAGTAGTGATGTCACTAGCGGTCACCCATCTAACTCATGACCACGGCGAACGAAGCAAACTCCGCTACGAGCGCTTCAATTATAATTCAATTATCTGTATAACTCCAAAATTATAAGCTACGGTGTAAAGTTTAAGTTCATTCGATTAAGGCCCTTGGGTACGTCAAATTCGTACTTTCTAAAGCGAACTCCTCCGTAACCGCTGAAGTTGAAGACTTGAAAAAAATATATTTTATAGATGAATTCAAGTACAACATTTGCAACATATGATTTTACGGTATTACTATTACTTTTGCCTTAAAAAAAATTCAAACTACATACTATTTCTTGACTTATATGGCGAACTCCTTCTAAACGGCTACGATTTTTGAAAAATAAATTGTACCATTAAATTTCTAGATTGTTATACTACAATTATAACATAGCATTTGTAAATCCATTGATATTTTCCTAAGAAAATGTCGAATTATTCAGATTCAGAACGCTTGCGGTTCCGAGGTGCTCTGCGCGGACGCGGGCGGCAGTGTTTCGCAAGCGTTGGCACGGGGAGGCTGTGTCGCTCGTAGCTCCGCTCGCGCTTTCGACTGATAACGATCTTGTCTTTGTATTAGTGCATTGACACGCGAGATTCGTAGCTGTGTGCGTGCAATGATTCGCTCGCTGCAGAGGGCCAACTTGATTGCGACGTGAAGTATGCGCGGTGACGCTTTATTATTGGTATTTTGTAGACAAATTTTATTCGAATTGTCTCACATATGAAAAGAATCAAAACTTGAAATTGACAATGTTGTGGGTAAATTACAATGGGCGGCCTTATCAATAAGATCAATGAAAAGTTTTATAATATATGTACAAAATTAATTAGTAATGTCTATAACGGTCTCATGTTATAACTGGTTAACTATAGATAATATATTTTTTTATATTATGGTAAATAGTTTCCGGCTTTAGTAGTTTGTAGGGTACAAAATGGTTCTCTACTACATTTAGAGTTTGTATGGGGCTACATACATCTTTTGGAGTTCTAAGCTTTTCTTGATAATTGTATTAGGTGTTTTGATATAGGTTAATTAATACTACATAAAGATAACGTCTGCCAAGTGAAGATGGATAACGTATCTCGAAAATAGTGAGAGATAGGTAAGGGAGATTAGCACCGTGGCGTGCCGGGATAGAATTGCACCTCCCCATATAATCCCGTGGGTGTCGTAAGAGGCGATTAAGGGAAAACTACTGGAAGGTGGGCAGCCACGTGGGGTGCCGGGTTAGAATTGCACCTCCCCATATCATCCCGTGGGTGTCGTCAGAAGCGTCTAAGGGAAAACTACTTAAAGGGGGGCAGCAGCGCCTTCTAAAGAACTGCCAACTTACATTGCGATCCCCAAGACGCCTGCCAAGTGTGGGGATTATGGCAAATACCCCCTTAAAAAGTGAGGGTGTGTTCAGCAGTGGACGAACTGACTGTTACAGTTACAGTACTGAAAATCGATATATAGGTTTTTCTGGACGTCCTTATTCCAAATTTGAAATTTATTTTTCGATGACGTCTGCCAAGTGAAAAATGTTAGTCCGATATGGCTGAAAATCGATATCTAGATTGTGCTATGCGTCATTATTCCGAATTTGGAATGTATATTCCGATGACGTCTGCCAAGTGAAAAAAGTTACCTAGATTTGGCTGAAATTCGAAATCTAGGTAGTTCTAGACGTCTTTATTCCGAATTTGGAATTTATTTTTCTATGACGTCTGTCAAGTGAAGAAAGTTACTCCGATTTGGCTGAAATTCAAAATCTAGGTAGTTCTAGACGTCTTTATTCCGAATTTGGTATTTATTTTTCGATGACGTCTGCCAATTGAAGAAAGTTACTCCGATTTGGCTGAAATTCAAAATCTAGGTAGTTCTAGACGTCTTTATTCCGAATTTTGTATTTATTTTTCAGTGACGTCTGCCAAGTGAAGAAAGTTACTCCGATTTGGCTGAAATTCAAACTCTAAGTAGTTCTGGACGTCTTTATTCCGAATTTTGAACGTATTTTTCTATGACGTTTCCCAAGTGTGGAAAGTTACTCCAATTTGGATGAAATTCAAAATCTAGGTAGTTCTGGACGTCTTTATTCCGAATTTGGAATGTATTTTACGATGACGTCTGCCAAGTAAAAAAAGTTGCTCCGATTTGGCTAATAATCGAAATCAAGGTTTTTCTGGACGTCTTTTTTCCAAATTTGAAATTATTTTTTCGACGACATCTGCCAAGTGAAGAAAGTAACTCTGATTTAGCTGAAATTGAAAATCTAGGTTGTTCTGGACATCGTCATTCTGAATTAAGAATTAATTTCTTGAAGACGTCTGCCAGGTGAAAAAAGTTACTCATATTTGGCTGAAAATGGATATCTAGGTTTTTCTGGACGTTTTTGTTCAATATTTGGCATACATTTTTCGACATCTGCTAGGTGAGGAAAGTCACTCCAATTTGGCTAACATTTAAAATCATTCATCAAGATTTTGCTGAAAATCGATATCTAGGTTGTGCTGTGCGTCATTATTCCGAATTTGGAATAATTTTATCTATGTCGTCTGCCAAGTGAAGAAAAATACTCAGAATTGACTAAAAATGGATATCTAGGTTGTTTTAGACGTTATTATTCCAAATTTAGAATTTGTTTACGATGACGTATGCCCAGTAGATAAAGTAACTTCGATTTAGCTGAAAAGATCGATCGTCTAGAACAACCTAGATATCGATCTAGGTTGTTCTAGACGTCTTAATTCCAAATCTAGAATTTATTTAACAATGACGTCGGCCAAGTGGAAAAAGTTACTTTGATTTGGCTACAAATCGATACTTATATTGGTTTTCCTGGACGCTTTTCTATTTGTACTATCGATCTTAATTGTTATTAACTTGTTGTGAAGTGCGTGAATCCCTCTAGGGTGAGTTCCTTATTTATTATTGTTATTTCGTAGTGCTGACTAAAACCTATGTAACGTAAACAGCTGTGCTGCCCTACCGCGCTAGACTGTGAGTTTTAAAATGTGAGTCTCTGGTAACAGTACCACGATCGTGTCGGCGCGGCTTGGCAACAGTTGGCTGAGGAATATCAGCTACTAAGCCGGTGTCTTCCTTCCAGGATTCCACTTCACTGATTTAATCCGAGGACGGGTGTTTCGAGCACTCACTACCGAGATCCAGAACTATCAGCTGACGCCAAGACCGCCACATCTGGGACCTGGATCACGTGTACTATCAGGCCAGTGTCTCCCTCCGGTCTATGTAACTTCAGTAGAACTGTGCGGCTGTGCAACCTGATAAGGCTTGGCCTAATAAACTTTTCAAACCTACTCCCTGAGTTTACCTACCTACCTGCTGGCCGTGGGATGATTAGCAGTTCCCTATCGCCGCAGTACGATAAGAGTAGGAAAATTATGATTACTTATCAAAGACGCACGAATTAACATCAAAATAATATTTTGACTAACCTCGACGTTTCGATCAAGTTGCATTGACCGTGGTCACGAGTAGACTGAAGAAGCGGGTGTCATCGTCTTGAGGAGCAGCGGGAGCGATTTAAATCTACCCCGCTTGGTTTTCGTTAATGTAATTTAGAAACATGAGTTTAGTTCACGAAAGTTTAAAGAAAAGTACTTATAAATCAATTATTCAAATCTCCTAATAAATGAGGAAGTATATCGGTTACCTTTTTACGATGGAACCAATCTTTACAATATAGCTGTAGATAAATTGCCCATATTATTATTTCCTAGACAAGAAATTATTTATCTCATATCTCGTACCCGGAATGTAGTGTTTGTTTGATGCGAGTAGCGGGTGGAAGACTGCTTCCCACCTATGGGCGGGAAAATCTAAAGGTAAATACTTCCTTCTCAAGGGCCGACATGTTCAATAGCACAAACGTTGGCCATTTTGTATTTATGCGTACGACACAGTCGTCCCTATTCTTATTTTTCAATGTATTTTCGCCATTATACAAATCTTCCTTTTATATCGTCGTTTTTAAACGAGTAAACCCGCGTCGGCTATAATCTCATTTATAAGGAGATTTGAATAAACGATTGATTATTATAATTTTCTTACTCTTATCCGATATATCTTAGCGTTTTAAAGATACGTCATCTATCTTTACTTAGCAAACGTCATTGAAAAATGAAATCCAAATGTAGAATAATGACGCCCAGCACAACCTAGATATCGGAGTAACTTTCTTCCCTTGACAGACGCCATTAAAAAAATAAATCTTAATTCGGAATAATGACGCCCAGCACAACCTAGATATCGATTTTCAGCCAAATTGAAGTAGTTTTTCACTTGGCAGACGTCATCGGAAAGTAAATTCCAAATTCGGAATAAGGACGCCCCGAAAAACCTAGATATCGATTTTTAGCCAAATCTTAGTAACTTTTCTCACTAGGCAGACGTCATTGAAAAATAAATTCCAAATTTGGAATAAAAACGTCCAGAATAATAATAATAATATAAACAATAATATAAATCTTTATTTAAGCCAATAACACTTTTTCCAAATCTTGTATTGCTGGTGGTCTTCACACTTCGACGCTGAAGTTTGTATCGTTAAGACCTTAATTGATAGCTGTACAGTGCACAGTTGACTTCAGTACAATTTTTCACGCAAAATAGTTATAAACATAAATTTAACTTACAAATTATCCATAAAATAACATCTTGTTCAGTTTCATACATTTTTTTTTATAAATTATCCACACAGGTGGTATTAATATTTTAACTAAATTTGTGTTATTTACGTGTTTGTATGTATGATGCTATATGGTGATATATAAACTGAAAAATTCAGGACTTGATTATATAAATATGTTTTAATAAAAGGGCTAAATCTTCTTGCAAAAGTTGTACGAATGACAGGTTATTTTAATTGGAAAACTCGTTTATGTAGCATATTACTAAAATTTGCAGATGACATTGAAAAAATAATTCCAAATTCGGAATAATGACTCTCAGCACAGCCTAAATATCGAGTATCAGACAAATCTGAGTAACTTTCTTCACTCGGCAGATGACATTGAAAAATAAAGAAAAGGAATAAAGACGTCCAGAACAACCTAGGTAGGTACACTATACATTTTCATTTGACGACTGATCTCAGTCGCAGTTGCAATTGCGGATACTCACTAGAATCGTACGGTAGGAATATAAAGTGCCATGTTACCGGAGCGCATCGCGCATCTGCATATTCTTTGACCGTTATATTTGTGCAGCGAGCGCGGAACGTATGCGGCGATGCGCGAGTAAAGTAAGCTCGATTAGGTCCAGATGCTCAAGGCCATTGGCGACTCTAATCGCCTTAATTCGGTCTTATATGGTGGTGAGTCTCATGGGATGAGCCTATGTACCTACACCTATCGTGCACAGTTCCGTACTGCCGAAAGCTAGTCTACAACAGAAAAATATATAAAAATTCCGCCTTTCTTCTTTGAGAAATAATTTTATAAGATTTCTAATGCAGTATTTGGCTTTGGGCCAACTTTCTACACAAAATGTTAAAAAATTACAACGCTGACTATCTCAAGACTCGATTTTGCTATTTGGGTATACGAAACCGAAGAAGTAGAGATAAATGACGCCAAGTAAACAATACATGTTAAAAAACTAGTCTAACTAAATGATATTACAATTTTTATCGCTGCTATCAACCACTCCTTTTGAGCTTACTGACTTAAAAGCTTAGGTAACGATCAGCGCAGTTTTTTTAATTTCTATAGTTGATAGGTCTTCCTTTGACCATTACCTCACCCAGTGGTAGGTAATTTGTCGCCAAGCATCTAACAGCTTGTTCCGGCAGCGGTCCTTGAGGCCCAGTTAGTTATTATCAAATTACAGGCAATCAGAGTGATGGGCGTATTGCAATTTGTTGTTGTGATGAAATGAATCTGTTGTAAGCAGAGGTTACTGCTTAACATCAGGTGGGTGTAATGCGTGTTCATCTCCATCACAATCGCAAAAAAACGGGAGTGAACTTTGAACCGGAAGCTACGCTTAATTCTTTGTACTCACACACAACAGGCTTAGTAAAAACCGTCAGAATGAATTACAAAGAAGTAATCCTTGAAAAATTAAGAAATTAATATTTAAGTGAGCTTTTTCTAAACGGATTAAATCTTTTAGGTATTGCCTTACATGGCTCCTTCATCATAATTAGGACGATTTAAATATTAGAACTGTATTCTTGATTTTTTTCTACAATGAGAATTATATGGAATCATGTTTTCGGATCAGGCATAGTATTTGTCAATCCTGTAGAATCAGTACTTCAGTACTATATATAATATTATAAATGCGAAAGTAACTCTGTCTGTCTGTCCGTCTGTCTGTCTGTTACGCTTTCACGCCAAAACTACTGGACCGATTTGAATGAAATTTGGAATGGAGATAGTTTGAGACCCTGGAAAAAACATAGGATAGTTTTTATCCAACTGCGCTAAAAGAGGTTAATGTTTTCGCGCGATAACCGACATACGCGCGGGCGGAGCCGCGCCCGGAAAGCTAGTATTATATATTTTATTCATATCAGTAAAGCGTACACGATTTCTAGAAAACATTCAAAGTTCACCTTTTGAGACTCACTTTACTGTTATATGAAAAATAATATATGACATGAAAATTGACTCAAAATGTTGCATAAATAGCGTGGATGTTTGCAGAACGTACCGGCTTAAACTGAGCCGTCTGGAAAGGGCTCTCGCTCTACATTGCTGACGCTTTCAACCACTACCATAGTATCAGTAGCTAACACCAAAACGAGCTTCTGAAATTGCTACCATTAGTCTCTGTCGTCTCGTCTCGGCTAGAAACCCGATCCTATCTCGTTATTTACAATAATTGGGTGAAACGGATGAGATGTCTGTTACTTGAGTCGCGATGGTGCTGAACGCGTTCAGACATACTCTTTGTATATATATGTACCTATTTGTAATGACGTAACGCGTCAATCAGTGTTAGGTCTGGGAGTCACAAAAAACTCTTAATTCATTCTTATTTTAACAATACATTTACAATGGCTAAATATGCTCAAAAATCAACTGATATAGGTATTGTCTCAAGCATACGCACATACTCGTAATATTTTTGCCACCGTATCCGCCGAAACCTGGGTGTATAGATACACTGTCTTCCTATCTCTTCCAGGCAACTTATATGAATATTGGTAGTACGTTAAATATAACTAACAAAATTGTGCCTATGGCTCAGATTTGTCTATGCTTGCACAGCGGAATACTTTAGTTGCTCTCTTTCTAAATAACATTCACAATGTCGTTTAATACTCCGTCATTTCATTTGCTAATTAATATTGCAGCAGACTGTGATACAAGTAACTACACAAAATATATTGCCTGTACCTAATAATGTACTTACTAATATTCAGCTTCTAACAGTGGATTTGCCTACAAATGGAAGGTATTTGATTCATTTACGCTCTTTGTAAACTTAAACCATATTAAAATCCATTTATTCGTAATACGCATGGTTCCTAAAGTACCAAGTACAATGGTACCTAATAAACTTTTGCACTTATAATAAGGAGATTTTATTATTAAAAAAACCACTTAAGAAACAATCCAATTAATGACATTGCAATTTCATAATACAATTTTATTTAAATGAAGCCAGCCAAGCGGCCCGACTGCACTCAAAGCAATCAAATTGAAGATTACTATTTAACTGAATTAATGTCTCCTACATTAACTTAATTCTAGAAGAAAAGAGCCCGAACCGTAGCTATAGCGTTGTGCTGTATTCTCACTTATTACATTATTGTTTTAATGCAATCAGTATGCGTACAAAATGACTATAAGATGAGTAATTTTTTTTAAAATCAGGCAGCTTTTTGGACATACTGCACGGCTTCTGATGTAATTTATTGGACTATGATATTGATCAATGCGTTTAATTGTTTTTTTTTTGTGATTGTGACGGAACAAGCACTATACCCACCTGATGTTAAGTGGACTAACCTCTGCCTATAACAGATGCATTTCGTCCAAAATAATCGCACTGCGCCCGTCACACTGAGACATAGTTGTTAAGTATCATGTTGCTCTAATTTTTCTGACACCCAAGGACTGCTGCCGGAACACACCGTTAGGTGCTTGGCGACAGATTTTCTACTTGAGGGTGAAGCTCAAGCCAGCGATGGGGATCGAACCATGGAACTGCGGGCACGGAGCAGTCCATAGTTTTAACCGCTCGGTCATCATTGCTTCAAAAAACTAAGTGGAAACTAAATTGCTATATACATACAGGTATATCTATACTATAGGAATATTAAACATACACCAATATATACCAGATCTTTGACCACTATCTCACAGGTTGCTTGCTAATGTGTTCGAAAATGGATATGTGAAAATTAAATAAATAGAAATTGAACAAGCGGAGTTAACAGAACTCATAGACAGCTACGGGAATTATGAGTACAACCGACACCGCTATCGAGCGGAGTCGGTTAGCAACATTTATATTCAAGACTAAGCGGGAATTAGATTAAATTAGCTTTATACAGCCTTACCTACAAATCGGAGAGAATAAAGGCGTAATGATTAATTTAAATAAATGTCTATGGGCAATTAGGGTTGGCGCGATAGTGCATACTGGACTAACATTTTAAGCAGTACTGTTCCTGGTTTAAGTATATAAGAACTGTTACATATCCTCCTGCTTGATGTCGCAAAAGTAGACGAAGGGAAGAAAGCGCGTCACCACTTACTGCGGTAAAAGCGTCGCGCGGCGTGTCCAATGTACTAACATTGAGCATACAAAAAGGTTTCTTAATATTATAAAGCCCTCATTTATCATGCCATCATTACCCGAAAAGTAATTATCTACCCGAAGCAGGAAGGTCCTTACAAATATGTAAAAATGCTGTTAAAAAAGATATATTGTAGTGCCCCACATGAGTGAGATAAGTATTGGTAGAATGATTATGGTGTATACTGGATTTATTTGGAAGCATCTTTGAAGAGAAAGATGTACCTAAAGTTTACTACAAAATTCCTCATAGTTTCTTGTTAGAGAAACAATTTGAGGGGTCTATCTAAAATCTAAAGTGTCCATGTTATCTTCACCCATGATAAACGATAATTTGATCACGTTCTTAGCTGATATAATAATAATGGCACTACAATTTAGCATTTTAGCGTAATTTAAACCTCGCATAGAATGGAGGTCGGATCGTGTCCCGTGGTACTAAGGCTTGGTACTTAAAGCTCTTCCTCATTGACGCGACAATTTGTCATCAATTACAACGGAACAGATGCAATGTCTCTACTGCCTGGATTTTATACAAGAAGGCATATCATTTAAAACCTCATTTATGGCTGGAAAGGATTTTGGACTTGTATAAAATCGATACAACTTTGTAATCACAGTCGCTTGTCAAGTGGCTTGATATGTATAATTCATATGGTCGCTAAGTTGTGATACGTGTATTGTCCTTTCAGACGAGAGAATACAAGGAGCGCGCAGCAATGAAAACCATCTGGTCCTCACAGCGGATGCTTAAAATAATGAGATAGAGATGTTACATTATAGAGTTCACTTCAGCATAAGTATTCTCTCCTGGTACTTTTTATAGAGAATCATTATATTTTTAGGGTTCCGTACCCAAAGGGTAAAAACGGGACCCTATTACTGAGCAAAAACAAATACAAAAAAATTAATAAAATAAATATTTAAGGGGGACTCCCATACAACAAACTTGATTTTTTTACTTGTCTTGCTCGATTTCGGCAGGCAACGCATCGGCAGCGCAGCTAGTGTTGCAGATGTCCAAAGGCGGCGGTTACGTTTACCATCAGGCGAGCCGTCTGCTTTTTTGTCACCCATAGATACTAATAAATAATTAAATAAAATAAATAATTAAGGGGGCTCCCATACAATAAAAGAGGTTTTCGCCGTTTATTTAATTTTAAAGTGTCTGTAACTTGCAAGACAAGGTTACAGATAATAGTATGGAACCCTTCGTGCGCGAGTCCCACTCGCACTTGGCCGGTTTTTTTAATATGAAAAGACCGAAATGAAAGAATTCTATTTCCCGCATATCCACGTCTTATCCAAGCACTCGTCTGCTGTAGAGCCATCTAAAAATCCACATTTTATAGCCGACCAAAAAGGCACCCCTTTATCTTCGCCTTAGTCAGCAAGGGCGCGACCTTGCTAGGGCGGAGTGGGGGTACAAATAAAATTAATCCGGTGGGAGGTTATCCACAGGGAGGGACCACGTGACATATTGACCCTGTGTGAAATCCCTACGGAATTTTTAACCAACCTTTTATTTAATATTTGTAATTAGGGCTTTGGTTAATTATGGTATGAATTTATTATACGTCCTTTTAATTTGGATTGAGCTGACCCGAGCGTGTCCTTGATCATGTAGGATTAGATTAGAGGCACAGATAATTTTATGCCTTATACTATTTATTTTAGTATTATATTTTATATAATATGAAATAAACATATACTGGTAGCGGGCAGGAGCGTTTGGACTGCCTGTGAGTGAGTGGCTTGTAGGTTGCCTACATGATTTAATTGTAGTAGCTGTAGTATTGTATAATATACAATACTACAGCTACTACAATGAAATCATTTAGAACAAAACACTGCAAACTACGTATATTATAGTTTATTTTGTTATTAACCAAATACTGAAAACTATACTAACAATATTTTGCAAATGATTGTTGCCCGGCTGGACTGCTCAATAAAAAAGGGTAATTACCTTAGTCACTACCAGTCTAGCACTTCTTACGTCCAGTGAATACATTACCGCTAATTGTGTTTTTTAGACTCTGCACCAATTATACACGCACTGTGAGAGATAAGAAAACTGTTTCATTCCACGCGTAATTATTGCTTTTATTGTTGAAATAGAAAATATAGTCATTTTGTTTTATCTTAGGAACTAATGAAATGGATGAGCGAGATATGTGGATCGTTTGGTGTGAGAGAATGAAATTGATCGCAGTGTAATGGTGATCGGAACGTCTCGTGGCGGTTCAGTGGTAACAAAAATTGCTTATTTTATGTCTTTCTAACAACAGATTTGACGCATAATATTTAAACGTTCTTTCCTTATCATTACAAACTGCATATACATGTGCGTAGGTATGTATATAGGTAAATTCTAGTAAGCTTTTAGAGCAGTGGTGTGCTTTTAGAGCAGTGGTGTTCGGATATAACTATTCTATGTGTATTTAAACTCTCTGGTTGGCGTAGTCACGGATAGGATTAAACAATGGATGTGTTATATAATTTTAGTTTTAGTTTACTAACTTAGTTTTTATACACATTTACTAACACTGCTATGGATTTTGTGTCCGAAATAAACTATTTTATTATTTTTTTATTATTATTTAGTAAAGGCGCTGGTTTAAAAGAAAACAATATTAAAACTTTTACATTTTAACTTTTGCATTAAAGCCTGTAGGGCGAATAGTCACATAAAATTACAACGATTACAAATAAAATTCCGGCCTAAAGGCTGATTGTCGGGGGTTCGAAACCCGTTTGAAATTTAAAATTTTTGTTTTTTTTTTGATATTTTGTGAAGATTAAAGTTGTTCTTATAACAAAAATTAACATTTGTATACATATACCATCAACGTCACAATCAAGTTCATCAATCACGAAGATAGACGTCAGGTAGCCGAGGTGGCCATAAGCCATAAGACCAAAAAAAATACAAATGTGCATGTTTCTGTGTTCGTGAAATATTTTCTTTGTGAAACATATATTGTAACGACGAAACCCCATAGTGGGATAAGAGTAGGAAAGAAGAAAAAAAGAAAGAAAACCATTAATAAAAACAAAGTTCATGAGTTAATATTAAAAAGACCTTGCCTCAGCACTTGTGTCAGATGTCTTAAGACACCCGACGCTGCTTGCCTGTGAAAGCCTCGTGGGTGAGGTAGATAAAAAGTCCACAGTTTTTCGTAATGATGATAGTAACCAAGACAATGCAGCTAATACCCAGTATAAGAATAACTATAGTCATGTTGGCATGATTTTTGATAGAATGACGATAGAATGAGAAGTCGGCAGTTCTTCTTGATTCTGGACCAGCACTCATCCGGGCCCGTGGGGTGCCGGGCTAGAATGGCACCCAATCTCTATCCGTGGGTGTCGTGAGAGGCGACTAAGGGTAACACACCAGAAGGTGGGCCGCAGTACTTTCTAAGCAACTTTTCAAGCTGGATTATGGCAAATCCTCCAATAATGGGGAGGCTGTGTTCAACAGTGAACAATCTGGCTGATACAGTACTCATCCAGACTTGCATTTCATCTTAACCGTTTTAAAATATCTATAAAAGAGTGGAAAACAGAAAAATTTCGAGTCCTTCTCCAAATAGTTTTGTTCGACATATTAATTTGCCTTTAACAAAAATATATTAAGTCACGTATTGAGTAGACGGATAAATAGCCTGCCTGATGGTGAGCGTCACGCCTTACCAGTATAGTAACAATGTCAACATCTGCATGACACTGCCCTGCACTCCGAGACGATATTTCTTATCTTTCGTTTGTGTATAGTAATTTCACTTTCTAGGTACCGTTCACGCCTAAGCACGGTATATTTTTTGCACACTCCAGCTTCGAAGTAAAATATGACACTGCGAAGGACACTCACCAAAACGAACTCTTGCTGAAGATACCTACCATCTGTTAAAATGCATGGATTATGGATAGAAGTGGTAAAAGCATTGCTTTGGCGTAATTTCAAGATTCAATCCCTTGCCGGACAATTACAATGTTTTTCGATATAGATTTCCTCAATAGCAGTCCGAGATCTAACCCAGTATATTGCAATAGGCTAGTCTACTATTGGCTCCTTTCAGTACCCCGCTAGAAGGGCACCACCCCCATCACCTCCCGTGGCAAGAGGCAACTAAGAGTAAAATACTGGAAGGCATTTTAGCACCAGCATTGCCGTCTGTAGAACTGCTATCTTACACTACGATACCCAAGACGCCTGTCTAGTGAGGGAATTATGGTAAACCCCTCCATGATGGGGGAGGCTGTGTTCAGCAGTGGACGATGCAGCTGATACAGTACATTCCCCTATTACATGGCACAAAGCTACATAGCGTAAATTGGGTGATTTAAAAACCTCTATTATCGCCTTGACTGACTTGAAGGAAGGATGATAAATTTATGTGTGCGATATTAAAAATCTAATCATTATACTTTTCTCTTTCAACGCTTACCCAGGGAATGGATGGCCGCAATTTCTAGAACGGTAAGTAACAAGCATGTATTTCCCAAAACTTCTCAAAAAGCTTGATGACGCGACGCGTGATCAAAATGCTGGCCTAGTAAGCACAAATAATAAGCATTGCAGTCCAACGGGGCAAGCATGACCTGGGCTCATTACTAACTGGTAGTGGGCTGAAGCATTTTTTTTATGAGATTGGAAGGCGAACGTGCATGCGGCTCAAGTGGTAAGTGATCACCGTCGCCCACAAACATGCGCAACACCAGAGGTCTCGAGGATGTGTTGCCGACCTCTTAGGAGTGCATATGCTCTCTTCTTGAAGGCTCCTAAGTCGTATCTGTTCGAAAATGCTTCACTTGGCAGCTGGTTCCATTATGTGGTACAAAATGCCATTAAAATCGCTAGGATCGCAATCGCAAATATGCACTGCAATGTCACTTAGGTTGCCTAATTAAAAAAATATAAAGAAACATTGTAGCTACTGTGTTATGGTTTATAGTTAGTTGTGTTTGAGAATAAAAGCATACCGCGGGTATTAAAAAAACAAGAACAGCTACGATGTTTTCATTTAACGTTACAAAATGGACTCCGTCTAGACTCTAGACTTTACAGAGCAGTAAAAATAAAATCGTTGAAATGTGAGAAACGGTGTTTTGCCCGACAGCACGCAGACTGCACATTGTCTATATTTTATCTTATCTTGGGTAATTTTTCGCTTTATAACATAACGTTGTCTTTCATGGACGTTCCACGTTGATTGACAAGGTTTTATCATTAAAGAGAGTGATACAAATGTAATAAAGACTTTTAGTACTTTAAATAAAAACCAAAATATACTCTCATGATTTTTGAGTAAATAATTAAAGAAATTGACTGAGTCAAACTTGATAAGCCAGTAGTATAATCGACCGAAGATATTCCGGCAATATCCACTTAGCTCACTATATTCCATGTACCAATAGTGCAGACCATAGAGATATAAATACTTCTCTTTTCTGTGGTGCAGGCGGTAGTGCTATCGTACGTGAGATAAGTCTAGACTGATATGTTTTTAAGTAGAATCTTCTCTTACAACTCCCGCCAAAAAGTGAAGGTTAGCTCCCAGAATAAATCGGAAATAATAATAAAAACGTTTATTTCTGACAAATATTACAAAGATCTTCCAGGAAATACAAAATGGTAACAATAATAACTAACAGGGTTTAATTGATGTCGAAAAGTCATTTCACCAGGAGAGGCCTCACGTCCCTGAACTAAGATTGAAAGAAAGAAATAGAATCGAGTCAATTGTAGACCACGGAAACATAAGTGATGCGCCATGGAATTCAAGTGAATTATTGTAATAAATCAGTAACGGAACTAGGTTTACACTTGGGAACATTTTGATAAATAATAAATTACATTAATAAAGTGGAGAATCATTATAAAATAAGACATAATGATATAGTTATAACAACAGCTAGCCATTCAAGGTTTCCGTCTGCGTTCAGCATGATGGCACCAAGTTATTGTTATCAGAATTATATACCGGCAAGTTTTCTGCTGATACAAGTGAGTGAAATTCTCAAATTTGTTCTTTAGGCACATACATTTTCACTCACAAAGGCGCGTCGCTATACAGTAGTGATGCAACGGAACTGGCATAACGGAAGCAGAAACGGAAACAGATGTCAAAAGTAAATTTTAACGGAAGCGGAAACGGAAACGGAAGCGGAAACGGAAGCGTTAACACTATGAAAAAAAAGCACAATTGTACATTTAAAACTTTTTTTTATTAAATTTGTATTTTAGTAGTCAAAATTAAACAGCGGCAAATTATATTTAATAAAGAGTAACTTGGCCGCTTTTTCACCTTTCAGCCTATTTCGATGTTTTTCATATATTAAACCAGCTCCGCTAAATAATTGCTCACTGGCTACACTGCTGGGGGGAGCTGATAAGTATTGGCGAACTATTGGCAAAATATGGGGGTATTTGTGCGCATTTCCATTCCACCACATAAGGGGATCCTCATGAAGAGGTAGTCTTTTTTCTCCCCGCTTCCGTTCAGAGTTCTGTTATAAAGTTTGCGGAACCAGAAGCAGAAACGGAAGTGAAAAAACATGCGGAACTTCTGCAGTTGCGGAAGCGGAAGCAGAGTTCTGTTGCAACACTATATTATTGATGCCTATTTGTACGGGTAGGCCTCGTTAGTACACGACGTGTAAGGGCGGATTTCAACGTTGAAACTGAACGCGTAGGTAAGATTCATGCTAAACGAAGTTCAAGCGTTTGACTGAGTTCAGAGCTACAATTTGAGTTTCATCAACATAAATTGTACTTACCAAGATTAATTTCTAAAATGCCCAATATTTTAGTTTTGTAATTTGTATTTATGGACGACCTGCGTTTTTGAACTAAGGCATATGTCACCTCAGTTTGCGTGAAGCGTGCTATTAGGTTTATTCTCAGTGATAGCAGCCAACTTTTCTGTTGATGAAGTGTGTTTGCATTTTTTCCAGCTGCCTCCACCCCCACATATCGAGCTGGTGATGTCGATGCCTTACCTACGCACCGCATTCAAGAGGCCCACGGTCAGAGTTAGACGTGAGTACATTTCTTAAACTCCTTTTTCTCTCTTCTCTATTCTCTCATAAAAGCAGTTACTCCCTCAAGTGAGGCATCTCCAACGCATTTACAAACGCTACCGCTGTAGCATGTTCAACAAAATATGTTTACAAATAAGATAATATATTTTAATATTACCTGATAAAAATTATCGCACCATAATAATTGATAAGGCAGTAGATCAAAACTCTTGTTAATTTGAG
The DNA here is from genome assembly GCA_963854805.1 of Plagodis dolabraria. Taxonomy (NCBI): domain Eukaryota; kingdom Metazoa; phylum Arthropoda; class Insecta; order Lepidoptera; family Geometridae; genus Plagodis; species Plagodis dolabraria. The sequence goes on along the minus strand of OY978459.1, from coordinate 6,225,182 downwards.
GAAAGGTTGGCTGTATAAAAAAAAAAAATACGACGGTTTCTACTAACGAGAAGAGTCAAAATTAACGTTACTTATTTAATATTTGCAATAACCTAATAAAATATATATTTTCTCATACGTTGGTATGTATTGGTAAAACCGGATATATGGGAGAAAAACTGGATGTACATCATCACCGAAGTCGCAGACCAAAATGTTCAGATTTCGTTTTGTTGATCTTCAATTTGACACTTTCCAACTTAGTCCGCCATTATTTCAGTCTGCTGTGAACGTCGGTTGCGTTTCTCCGACATGTCGTCGGCGAGCAACAATTATAGGCGTACACCAAGGTGTCTGCTCCTGTATACGTTATTTGTGTATCCATTCGAAACAATGATAGCTTAGTGGCATTGGCTATGGACTGCCGCGCAGCAGGTCCATGGTTCGAATCCCGCCGCGGGCTTGAGCTTCATCGCATGGTGGTAGGGCATTTTGCGAATGCCCGCCTGGCTAGTTACCTCTCAAGTAGAAAATCTGTCACCAAACACCTTACGGTGTGTTCCGGTAGCTGCCCTTGAGAGCCAGTAATTCAAGGCTAGCCGGAACAACAACTTCGATCACATCATCACTTACCATTAGGTAAGGTAGTGGTCAAAGGCTAGCCTATCAGCTATAAATAAATATGCGGTGCCTTTCGGGTATGTAGTATAAATAACTTAATAAATGAATAATCTACCATACAATTATTAGTTTTTCATAGAAAGCATACCTTCTATTAGAGTATATTTATTAAAACAAACTTTACTGTAAATACTGCTTTGCTATTCTATCTTCATAAACTACACAATCGACTTACCTGTACACAAAAACATCTTTTACGTATTATTTTTTCTTTATTATATTCAGTTTTTCGATAGGTATACATTCTGGACAAACTCACGTTTTTGGCATGAACTTTTATAGCCAGAATAGGCACGTAACTGCTTTACATGATCTTTAGATGTGATACTGATTGATTTGATTTCATTCTGATGGTTTTTTTTAATGTTATTGTGACGGGACAAGCTCGAGGCCCATCTGACGTTAAGCGGATAACCTCTGCCTATAACAGATCCATTTCGTCACAATTCACGAATTGCACTGCGCCCGTCATCTTGAGACATAGTAATTAATTCTCATGTGCCTGTAATTTCACTGGCTCTCAAGGGCAGCTACCGGAACACACCGTAAGGTATTTGGTGACAGATTTTCTACTTGAGAGGTAACTAGCCAGGCGGGCATTCGCAAAATGCCCTACCACCAAGCATATAATGTCAACGATAGCATTCCCAAGAGTTGTGTCAGGTAGACGGCCGTTCATAATAAGCGAAATTTTTAATAATTAGGTATCATGCGCTTTTGTTGTACTACATATTGTTAGCAAAACCATAAAATGGGTGTATTCTTTGTTGTTAGAGACCTACATGAGTAGGAAAATGAGCAAGCGTATGAGGATAATGATAAGTTAGTTTCCATTTTAAATACATTTGGGTACATATTTAATCTAGTATGTGATGATAATATATAGCGGCATTAACCAACATACTCCCTGCTAAGGCCAAAGATAAATCGATGCCGAACTCACATCAATCCTACAGCTTAGTGAAACGTCAAGTCAAAGACTGGATATAGGAAAAAAAGGAATTTAAATTTAATTTCCGGTAGATAAGGGTGAATATTGAAATGTCGTTACGTCACAGAGTAAGAGCTAATTCACACCACGCGACTGTTGAATATAGGTTTAATTAAAAGGTGCATAAGTTTTTTTTCATCCCACCATCTCGGAAAGACTATTTTTAATCTTCAATATCTAAGTGGAAAAGTTGTTTTTATTCTCTAGAGGATAAAGTAAATTGAATTTAGAACATTGTGCACTAAGTTTGTGAATTAAAAAAAAACATTAAACCTATTTACTGCTACCTCTATGGTGCCGAATATATCATACAACTTTTTTTTAATTTGTTAAAACTCAGACTTCTTGGTGTTAGGAACCTTCTTGGTGTTCTTTTTTCTATTTGCTTTGTACGCGGTTCTTTACGCGGTATTTTATTTCCTCGCTGAGGTGGAATGAAAAGTTACGTGTTGCACTCGAGTGCAAAGATTTTTCACCTCGTGCTCTTTTGATTCCCTCGCTAACGCTCAGGATTCTAATTTTGATTCCTTCGCTTGCTCGGTCATCAAAATTGAACACGCGGTTAAAAAGCAACTTTGCGCTCTTGTATAACAAATAACTATTGTGTATTATGTGAAATTTAACTTTAAGACTGGCGACTTGAACACAGCGTTATAAGTATTCAACTAATTAATTAAATACTTATGACACTACTAATATATTTACTGACTTCCCAAGATAAGACCAAGGACTATAATTGGTCAAAATTCTTACTAATACAGAACTACAATATCCGCGCTATCTCAAGGAACGTTTCGATTTCCTTCACTGTTCTGCATACACTTTAAGGTCTACAAAAATGAATCTATACCCAAACACGTTGCCTTCCGAGATCGATCCGTCTTATATAGCTAACAAACAGGAAGCAGCAAATAAAACGAAAATCAATTTCATGTTTTTATTTATCATTTTATAAACCAAGCTGGTGGTCTTACTGGAACCTTTGCAATAGCTGCATGCATTGCTTCTTGTCCTGTATGGGATTGGTAGCATGCTTAGTGACAGTGTGACATTCTCCTACATCCCAAGTAATACTAAACGTGACCACAACTAACAGGTCTAACGCTCTAAACATTTCTTCTCTACTCTTTAGACATTCCATAATCTTATAAAAATTACAAAATAATAATAATAATCTTTACTGGGACCGCTCTATCATCACGGACAGGACTATTGTTTGCCATAAGCCTGATATTGTGGTGGTCGACCGATCCCAGCGCCGCGCCGCCGGACAGTGGTCGTGGACATCACCATCCCACATGACGACAACCTCGTGAAGGCCGAGAAGGACAAAGTCAGCAAGTACCTTGACTTGGCTCACGAGGTATCCGCCATGTGGGATGTTGACTCGACGATCATTGTCCCGATAGTCATTTCGGCGAACAGCCTCGACCAACACCTCAAGAGGCTCTCGCTAGACGGTTGGATCAAGGGTGCAGATGCAGAAGGCAGTGATACTCGACACGACACGCATTATCCGAAGGTTCCTCTCTTTCAGTCCTAACCACTGGTAGCTTGGGCCCTGCCCCGCTGCCGGTGGCATCCTAGTTTTAAGTTTTTTATAATATTTACTTTTTTATCAATGAATGATGTAAAAAAAATAAAATTATGTTATAAAATAAATGACATGAATAATAACAATAACTTTATTGATATAAAAACAGTTTACAATGGCAAAATACTTTCGGCCCCCAAACTAGTGATAAAATTTGTGATAGTTCAAAAACACCACCAGTAACAATTGCTGTAAATAATATAAAAGTAAATCAGTATTAGGAAAAACTAAAGAAGATTAAAATCAGTACCCACACTATGTATTCTTTGTTTATTGGGGTCTTTTGTTGTCATCAAATTCTAAATTAAACAAAAGAAGTTTATATCCATAAACAAATATTCTCTATCAAATGTTTTTGAAATAAATTATTTCGACATGTAGGTAATATTCGTAGAGAAGGGTGATAGATATGTACCGTGAACACATATTGTTAGGATTGTAAACAAGCCCTTAGTTCGTGGAAGCGGGCAGGTCGTTTATCTGGATTCTCCGTTCTTCGTCATGTGAAATTGAGTTGAGATCCGTTGTGTCGAACGTCGGCTATCCCTGACTTTTCTACTGGAAAATAAGGTGCGATATCTCCAATGAGCTCAATTTTATATAACAGATAGTCCACGGCAACGTTTCCCGAAGACTGAACGATGAAATTAGGAAATCCTGACGCATTTTTACAGTGAGTATATTATAGAACTGTGATACTGTCAAAAAATTGTAGGTGCAAGTATCAATAGACATACAAAGTGAAGTAAACTTTTATGTACATTGTTGCTTGATTTTCTCTTTGGTACAAATTTTGCAATGATTAATAATTACTTACTTATTGATGAGCTTAAAATAACTTGACTATGACTTGAAATATATGACAAACGACAAGGCCTTAAGTATAGATGAATTGAAAAATCGTTTTTAAAATCAGTTGAAACTTCTCACACACAAGAATATAATATATATAAATATATAGATCATAAATACATATTTATTCGTAGATCATAAAATGAAAAATTTTGCCTCACAAGTTCGGAGAGGATTTGTGTGTATTTCGAAATCTGTGAGGAAAAGTTCTATTAATCCGCCAGCGTGGAATAGTTTTTTAAAATTCGAACCTATAACAGTTATAAAATGGAACCGACTTCAACACCCAAAAGTGTGAAATAACTTGTCTGTAGGTTAATTGGTTTTTCACTCTTTTTAGTGACCCTTGCTATTTACGGGATCGATTGTCATTCATTGTCAACGACTATATCATCAAGATATGTAAATATTTTTCAGTTATTGGAGTGTAACTCAAAAACGGCTTCACCGATTTTGGTGAAATTTAAATGGGATCAAAAGAAAAACATCTGCTTTCAAGAAAAGAAATTTCAAAATCGATTCACCCAGTCAAAACATCCGAGGTAACAAACAAAAAAAAAATTAAAAAAATACAGACGAATTGAGAACCTCCTCCTTTCTTGGAAGTCGGTTAAAAATAGTTTTAATTTTGAATATACATCAGTACTTAATATCAGTACTAATATTATAAATGCGAAAGTAACTCTGTCTGTCTGTCTGTCTGTCTGTCTGTCTGTCTGTCTGTCTGTCTGTCTGTCAGTTACGCTTTCACGGCAAAACTAATGGACCGATTTGAATGAAATTTGGTATGGAGATAGTTTGAGACCCGGGAAAAAACATAGGATAGTTTTTATCCGACTGCGCAAAAAGAGGTTCATGTTTTCGCTCGATAACCGACATACGCGCGGGCGGAGCCGCGCCCGGAAAGCTAGTTATATTATAAATGCGAAAGTAACTCTGTCTGTCTGTCTGTCTGTTACGCTTTCACGCCAAAACTACTGGACCGATTTGAATGACATTTGGTATGAAAATAGTTTGAGACCCGGGAAAAAACATAGGATAGTTTTTATCCAACTGCGCAAAAAGAGGTTAATGTTTTTGCGCGATAACCGACATACGCGTGGGCGGAGCCGCGCCCGGAAAGCTAGTAAGTAATAATTTACTACACTATCTCGTGTAGCGTGATGTAAAATTGTGTTTCGTTCTGAAGCAAAGTTATTTTGCGTCTTTTTGGTTTCTATATTTGTTTCCTCTCGCTTCGCGCATGGCTCAATCCTAGACTCCTTGGCTTCTTACAGTTTCAATACAAATAATGTATTCAGCATCAGTCGGGTTGTCCACACTCCATTGGGGGGGGGATTGCCATAATCCCCACGCTTGCCAGGCGTCTCGAGGATGGTAGTGTAAAATAGCAGTTACTCAGAAGGCACTGCTTCCGGTATTTTACCTTTAGTTTGTTAGATACTGTAGGTAGGTACATTACAGGACCCGACGGTACCAACACCAGAATCCGTGCCAAATAACAACTTTGCAGCAGTAATATTTTTTTTTTTTTTTTTTACTCCAAACTGGGTAGCACTTGACCACTATCTCACCTGATGTTAAGTGATGATGCGATCGATGATGGAGCGCGCATACCCAGGAGATACCTCTTCACTCGCTTCTTGAAGACCCCCATATTGTACTTAACCGGAAACACAGCCTCAGGCAGAGTATTCCATACCCTGGCGGTTCGCATGATAAAAGAAGATGCAAATCGCTTTGTTCGGGTAAATGGAATATCCACCATATAGCGGTGGCGCTTCTGAGTATCCCTGGATGTCCGGTTATAGAATGGGGATGGCGGAATCAGATCATGTAGTTCTGTGGCACACTCCCCGAAATGTATCCGATAAAAAACCGATAAGCAAGCGACTTTGCGGCGATGCTCGAGACTTTGGAGTCTCTTGCTTACAAGTTGGTCGTCGTTTATGAGTCTCTTGGCTCTCCTCTCAATAGCTTCCAGTGTCTCCAGCTGGTATTTGGCAGAACCATCCCAAAGGTGAGAACAGTACTCCATACACGACCGGACTTGCGCTTGATAAAGATTGAGCAGCTGTCCCGGTGTGAAGTATTGTCTCACCTTCGCCAAAACACCAAGCTTTTTTGAGGCTAGCTGGGCTTTAGCCTCAATATAGGAGCCGAAATTGAGAGTCGGTGTTAATGAGATGCCAAGAAGCTCGAGATGGTTACTTATCGGCACGGACACATCTCTGAAAGTAGGAGCCATCTGAAAAGGGCTCCGTTTGGCGGAGAAAAGACACGCCTGGGTTTTAGCAGCATTGAACTTAACCAGGTTGGCATCGCCCCAATCGGAGACTGCCTTCAGAGAAAAGTTCAAGCGCTGGACCATCGCTTCCCTATGAGACTGGATTTGTAATGCACTGGTTCGTGCGTTAGATGTATAACTCTCCACAACGGTGCTGTCGTCTGCGTACCCAAAAATACCGGGCTTAAGCAGATCATTAATATGCAGCAGAAAAAGCGTTGCGGAGAGTACTGATCCTTGAAGGACTCCGGCATTAATAGCCAATTGGTCAGAAGAACAGCCATCGATGACTACTCGAATCGACCGATCCCTCAAGAAATCTGAAATCCAAACACAAAAACCAGTGGGAAGGCCGTATGAAGGAAGCTTGCTAATAAGGCTATCGTGCCAAACCCTGTCAAAAGCCTTCGAGATATCGAGAGAAACAGCAAGCGCCTCTCCGTGGTTCTCGATGGCTTCGCTCCAGATGTGAGTGGCATACACAAGAAGATCCCCAGTAGACCGGTTTCGGCGAAACCCGTATTGTCGGTCACTGAGGAGATCATTAACTTCTAGGTATGCCAGGAGTCTGTGGTTCAGTACACGTTCCATCGTTTTACACAATATGGAAGTGACTGAAATAGGCCTGTAATTGGCAGGGTCTGCGCGACTACCCTTTTTGGGCACGGGCTGCACGTTTGCAAGCTTCCAGGACTTAGGCACTTGACCAGTCGTCATAGACAAGCGAAAGAGGCGAGTCAATGTTGGAGTCAACTCAGGCGCACACATCCTCAAGACTACAGCTGGTATACCGTCTGGACCACTAGCTTTGTTCACGTCCAGATTGCGCAACGCTTTGCGTACTTCAGATTGTCGAATGCGGATTTCTGACATTAACGTCCCGCAGTTTGGCAGACTTGAAGGTACAGCATTGCCAGCATCTAAACGTGAAGATTCTGCAAACAGAGAGGCAAATAAATTTGCTTTCTCTTCAGCAGTGTGCGCTAGGGAGCCGTTGGGTTTCAGCAGTGGAGGCAGCGAGGGACGGCAGAAGTTCTCTTCGATCGATTTCGCCAGGGACCAAAACGCTTTGCTACCCGAGGGGTAAGAAGCAAGTTTGTTCCCTGTTCGGCGTATATGATCGAAGCGAGCCTTCTTAAGGGCTTTTTGCAGGACTTGGCAGCCAGGTTAAATGCTTTCTTCTTTTCACGTACATCTCTAGATTTGCGGGTTCGAGCATCAGCCCAGGCAAAGTAGGCCTCATGCTTTAACGCTTCTGCATCTTCACATTTAGCATTAAACCATGGGCGAGCTTTGCTGGACAGCGGGACGTAAGAAAATGGTATGAAATATTCCATACCTTGACGTAATACTTCTGTCACAGCATCCGCGCAAATTGAGGGATCGCTAGAAGAAAAAACAAACCCGGCTCCAAGGGTAAGACGCGAAAAAACAACGCATCTCATCCCAATCTGCTGACCTGTATCGCCACACTCGCCGCGTGCCTTTTGGGCTGGGATCGGGCGGGGAGTAGACTGATACAGACTTCACCAGACAGTGGTCGGAACTACCTAAAGGTGATGAAACTGACACTGAGTAGCGGTCTGGATCTGTTGTCAGCAGAAGGTCCAAGCAATTGGCTGTGTGGCCATCAACGTCCGGTATCCTTGTAGCTCCTTGGACCAGCTGTGTGAGGTCTAGCGTCAAGGCAAGCTTGCGCATCTCTCGACCAGCGTGGTCTGTGCTCTGGTATGGGTATAGCCAGTCTTGATGGTGGGCGTTGAAATCCCCCAGAAGCACTAATTGAGCAGAAGGATATCTCTGTTGGGCCACATCCGCCGCCTCGCTGAGGTAATTTGTGAGCCTGGTCATCTCCTCATCTCCGCTGTGTGATCGGTAGACACTAGCATAAAGAATTTTCTCCATGCCAATGTCCACCAGAACCCACATGACTGAAAATTTGGGGTCTTCAAGGTTGCGGAGACGCCGATAGCAAATGTCATCGCGGGCATACATACAAACTCCCGCCCTGGCTTTGAAGCTATGTTCTAGCATATAACCAGGGTAGGCAAGGTATGCCGCGTCAGCTGGACATTTGATCTGCGTCTCCGTGAGGAACAGAATATGCGGTTTAGCGGTCTCGAGATGGTGGTGGACCGAGTTGATATTTGAGTGCAAGCCTCGAATGTTTGAGAGGTGCACTAGGAGGGAGAGGACGTGCTTCCGCTGTTGAACCTCAATTCTGTTTTTTCCTTTCATTTTTTCGGGGAGTGAAAATAGGTAAAGGGAAACGGAAGTGGAAACGAGGCGCATACTACCAACCCGTGACACAAATTAAGCCTTTTCACCCTATGGGAACCAATCCTGGAGACCGCGGGGACGCCCGAGCCCCCCCAGAGGTGTCCATCGGGTCCTCTCATCTGGTCGCCAACCAGCACGATGGCGCACCTCCGGGATTTTTCGCGAGATGGCGGGGCAGCCTTTCATGAGTGGCTGGCTCACTACTTGGGCCCCCAACTATCTGCGGTCGGCCAGCGGAAAACCGTGCCTCGGATCCCGCTGCTCTCCAAGATTGGCTGCCAGGTAAATTGACCTTCGATGTATCACGACTAGCTATAGCAATAAGCGCAACTGTTTCCGACCCGTTCCCCATAATGGCTTCACCAAACATCATGCCGAAACGCGACGGCACACGCGACGCCGCTTGACGGCATGGCTTTGTCTGGTGGGTGGTAACACGCCGCGGCATAAGCCTACCACCTGAAAAGTACTGCTCTTTTGGCGCCACCCAGGGGACACGTGTAGGACATCGAGGGCTAAATCCTACGGACGCGAGCAGTATAGTCCCCCAAAAAAAAAATAAAAACTATCATAAAAATAAAAACTATCATAGATTTCTTTCAGCTTCAAATTCAGTTCACTGTATCTCTTGAACACCGGAAAATAGTTATTTTTAATGCAAAGCTGCATAGTTGTTATTTTATCGCCTATACTTGAAGAAGCGGAGGTTTCAAACGAGAAACCCAAAATAAGCTACCAAGCGAACCACTCAACTTTTTCACATCATTACAGCGAAAAAAATGCTAGGTGCTAGAAAAAAGTAATGTGTAATTATATTAAAAATAAGCAGTCAAATTTATGGTATATACATAAAGTTAAATGTTTTTTTGGAACTATTAGGTACTATGGTCATAGAGAAATGGTCCTACTTAATTTAACTATGATATGATTCAGATTTTAAAAACCTTTTTTTTTTATGTCTTATAGGTTAGCCTTTGACCACTATCTCACCTGATGGTAAGTGATGATGTGGTCGAAGATGTTATTCAGGCTAACCTAGAATTACTGGCTCTCAATGACAGCTGCCGGTGCTTGGCGACAGATTTTCAACTTGAGGGTGGTAGCTAGCCAGGCGGGCATTTGCAAAGTGCCCTACCATGCTGTAACGACTGCCATCCTAAGACAACAACCGGGACCGACGGCTTAACGTGCCCTCCGAAGCACGGAAGCGCTCAGTAGTAGTGTCACCAGCGGTCACCCATCCAAGTCATGACCGCGGCGGACGTTGCTTAACTTTGCTGATCAATTCAGAATGGCTAAACAAACTTCGCTTAGAGCGCTTCTAAAACCTTTACCATGCTATGGGATAAAAACCACTTTTCTGCGCAGATTTCGGATGTTGAATTAAACTTCTCCGAACTTGTGAGGGGAAAATCTATATTATGCACTCACTAGTCAAAAAATATCAAGTAGAATTAAAAAAATATAAATCTATATAGTTATAATGCAACAGTTTTATTGGTCCATACTGTTAACACGAAACAAAAGTGTCTATTCTGCACATGTGAGTGTTACAAAGGGTTTAACGTTTATTAGGATAATTCCCTGCCACATCCCGGCTGATACGCCAGGGGAATGATCCTACCTGAGACCTGAGCTATGGCAAATTAAATAAGTACGTGACTCCTGTACGTAATATATCGTACCTAAGTCTGTGTTGCGTGCTTCGGAGGCTCTGCGAGTCGTTTTAATGAGAGATCTCTTTGAGCTGATAAAACGATCTTGTATGGCTGGGTTAATTCCTACATCTAATAATAATATAATAGTTAATTTTCCTCATAATAGGCGATGAAGGGATAAAATGCGCCATATAGATGCCGAACTATTGGCACAAAAGAATGCGATAGTTCGAACATTTATAACAACAAAGTTCCATTAGTTCGACAACCAGACTGTAACTACCGAACCACTGCTACGAGTACTAGAGGGAATGAGCGGCATACTACTTATCACAGCGATGTGAGGGGATTGCTGCACAATGGGCGCTCAGCATGCCTCCTTACCATCGTTTGTAAGTCTTCGTAGGAAACTAATGATGAAACTAAGTTTCCATAGAAACTTAGTTTCGTCATATTTTAAATAGCAAGTTTTCAAACATGTTGAAATTTTGCACGCATGTCCCTGAGACTTGATGTGCTTCTGTTTTGCGAGTTTTTGGTTTTATGAATTATTTTGTTTTTAAATGTAAAAATAAGAATTCCCATACTATTACTTTTTTATGTGATTGTGACGGAACAAGCTCGAGGCCCACCTGATGTAAAGCGGATTTACCTCTGCCTATAACAAATGCATTTCTTCATGTGGCGAATTGCACTGCGGCCGACACACTGAGACATATAGTTGTTAAGTCTCATATGCCTGTAATTTTTCTTGGCCTCAAGGACTGCTGATGGAACACACTGTTAAATGCTAGGTGACAGATTTTCTACTTGAGGGTGGTAGCTAGCCAGGCGGGCATTCACAAAATGCCCTTTCACCATTCACCATGCGGTGAAGCTCAAGCTGGCGGTGGGGATCGAACAGGGACCTGCGGCACAGCAGTCCATAGCTATAGCCGCTCGGCCATCATTGCCTCAAAAATTGTATTAATTTTATTTATAGCTCAGAGGCTAGCCTTTGACCACTATCTCACCTGATGGTATATGACGATGCAGTCGAAGATGTTGTTCAGGCTAGTCTAGAATTACTGGCTCTCAAGGACAGCTGCCGGAACACACCGCTAGGTGCATGGCGACAGATTTTCTTCTTGAGGGTAGTTGCTAGCCAGGCGGGCAATTAAAAAATACGCTACCACCATGCAAAAACGATTTGGGCACATAATTTTTAAAATCCACATTCTCGCGGAAAGCTGACGATCCAGGAGCATAGATTTTAAGCTAAAAGATATACATGCAAAATTTCAACGAGGTTGAACACTCGCTATTTATAAGTATGACGAAGCTTCGTTTCTATGTAAAGTGCTATGAAGGTTACCCGATAGGTTGGAGGTATACTAGCAACGAGATGATTGTCTAAGTGGTTTGACGTTAAGCTGGCGGTAGGCCATAGCATCGAAGCCAAAACAGTTTGTGCTCGTGTTGTCATTTTGTGATGGAATCGTAATGGTAGATTAAACTGTTTGAGAACAGTTTAATCTACCATTACGATAGTTCAATGGTGAGCCATTGAACTATTGGTTAATGGATAGATTCAGGCGTTACTTTGCGGAAATCCATATTTAATAATAACAAATACTTTTAAAAGTACTTATCCTAAAAAATATTAAATAATATTTAAATAAAACACTTAAAAAAGCATAAAATTATATATGTAGTGACAATTCCGCCTAATTTTCCTGTTATCTACGTGACGTCATAAACATCACGCAGCCTAACCGGAAGAATACCCTTGGGGTACCCAATTTATTTTTATTTTTTTAGTTTATTAAATATTATTTAATATTTTTAGGATACTTTTAAAAGTATTTGTTATTATTGAACTATTGGTTGTTATTCTGAAACCATCTCGTGCTTAAATAAGTCTTTCGCCAGAGGTAAACACTCTGCTTTTCATTTCGAATATGAGGAAAGTTAATACAAACTGATTGATTATTTAAAAAAACAAATTACGAAATATTGCTCGTTGCATACCATGTAATTTAATATACATCATATACAATGCATTAGTAAAACCGCAACTATTGGACCTTATCGAAATCTGGGAATCTGCTACAAAAACAAGACTAAATAAACTTTGACGATTTCAAAATAAAGTTATTAAAACTCTTTTTAACTACCACTATTTAACACCAACCAAAAAAACGTTCAAAGAAACAAAATTAATGAGCATTAAAACAATGCATTTGTATTCGAAAAACTTTAAAAAATAACATTCATACGACATTAAAGTTCACAAAACAAAAAAATGTAGTCGACCGCCGAACGAGAAGAGCTAGCTACATTATCATTCCCAAGCATCGAACGAGCTACGGCAAAACAATGCTTACTGTTGAAGGAGCGCGGCTATATAAGCAGTAAACCCATAACAAAATACCCTCACATATAAAAAAATGTAAACTCATTTCATGCATTTAAAAAACTACTTTATCAACATATCATTACCAATGAATAATGTTAATAAGCAAATGAAATGCATGAAAGGGGTCATAGTGCGTGCTTATAAATCTAAATAAGCGCTGTTATTTTATTTTATTTTACCTTATTTTATGTTATTCACATTTTTGCGATGACGAACACATAATATGTAATAGTTAAATTGTGTTAACACGTAAGTTTCTTAATTTCTTTTTAAAAATTAAGAAATTATTTAAATATAATAATTAATAAATTCAATAATAATTTATTTAAAAGTTAATTATAAGTATAAAGTCATGTTACGAAATTGTTGTTAATTAATTACAATTTTACGCCTCTAATTACAGTTGATGTATAAAAAGTTGGGGCATAGCTTGCAATGTTTTCTTGGCCAGCAGGGAAAATTCCAGGAACAAAAAGTACTATTTTCATCCCTCTGATCAGGCAACTTCAAACGTACTTTCCTGGTATGAGAAATGAAAATATATGTAATTATTTTATTTATCTAATGTTTTCATCTTCCTCTTATTAAAAGTTTTGGTAACTTATTAAATATTTTAATGGCCAGAATTTGGGCTGTATTTAAGCATATTGATTCTAGATTTTGTGATTACTAAATAGTGTTTCTATCTAGTTGGGAACCAAACCAAAGCGGTATATCAGTTTCTATAACTTTTCATTTTACGTTAAACGTATGGAACATCTGTCAAAAACTGCATCGATTTTAACTTTGAAGATTCATCCTTAGCAACATGTTAGATAGTAGGCAATGGCAAGCCTGTCAGTTGTTAAGGGATGCTGTACGCAGGCTAACCTAATAGTAGGATCATGTGAGGTGTGATGAAACGAACAAGTCGCCCTCGCCGCAACGCCTAAGCGACTTACGGCTGTCCATCACAGTTGCATTTTCACTTTTGTCGTTCTCCTTGTCACTCCGAAACGTTAGTTCGTTACGTTAGTACGTTCACCCTTTAACTCGCTACAATGCTCTTCACGCATAGCAGTAATATCTTTCACCAAATGTTTTTTTTCTTATTTTTCCCCAGCGAAACGAGCCCAATCGATCAAGAATCGAAACATTAAATTCGACAGACCGATAATATTAAAGACTCCGACAATTTGAAAAATGACCCACGCCGGGAACTGGAATCAAATTCATTCCTCCAGATTGACGTATTTATTAAGGGCTGAAAACACAAAACATTTACACGATGCGACTTTTTACTTTCGAGTCACGATTAGACGCTGAACCTACTGAGTTCAGGGGCATATAGAGCAACAAGGACCTCCACTGGACGCATTATTGTGTTTCTCGTGTGTGTTTGGAGAGATTTTGCAGGAATGATTACTAAATATATTATTTTTGTGAATTATATTGCATATTTTATAAAAAAAATAAGTCTTTCAACAATCAAGAATTCGTTATGACGTTGAACTGTCATTCTAGTGTCCTTGAAGGGTACACATCTAATTGTATAGTTAAATCTGTAGCGTAAAATTTAACATCAAATGTCTCAGGTGTGGATTTCTAAACGATAGAAGATAGATAAGACGGCTTTAAGTGTCATGATTTAGCATGTTTGCCGTAATCCACTTGTTTAATAATTTGCACAAACTTCAAGAGCGACGTATATAGCATTGCGTTAGGAGTGTTCATTGCTGTTTCTCTTACAATATTAATGAATCGTTTATATAGGCACCCATTAGCTATTTGTGTCTTAATTTACAATGGTAGTCAATTATTTTTTACTCGTTTTAGAAAAAAGAAAAGATACCATACGTATCTAAGCCACGTAGTCGTAGATATGACTATATACACAAAAACAAAGCAGGCACTCAACACAGGCGTCCCAAATTTCAAAAAGGTAACGCACCGCTGCTGTTGTTTCCTTTTTTATACAATTGTGACGGAACAAGCATGTTAACACCCGCAGGGCGAACACGTATCTCTATAGCTATCAGACAGTTGATGCTATCAAAGTTTTGTAGCAATCGATATTTTGCGATCACGTACCTTGTAGAAATTAAATATCAATTTGTATCTATCGATAAATTGCAAAATGAAGTTGATGCGAATCATTGGCTATCTGACCAATTTAAATGGCACCATCTAATATGAATGTCAAAATAACCAAGTCACAACTTCATTCAATACGTATAATTACAAGTTAAATTTTACGTGATCGCTATTTCATACAAAACAGTTTCTATCGATAGATAAAAGATACGTCAAACGTGGTTCTGTTTTATTGCTACGATTTCATTGCTACAAAATCTGTCAAAACTGTCATTTTTGATTGTTGCAATCAGAATTCATTGCTACAGAACATAAGGGAAGGCCGGGCAAAGTGAATACCTTAAGATATAAATGACTTTTGCAGAAATAGTATAAAGGAAAATAACAAAGTTAATGGCTCAAATCAGTCTTTATTAATGACTCTAACAAAAAACATAATCAGTTCTTTTAAATAATTAAAAAATAATCAACGGTAAATAAAATAAAATGGCAAATTATTCACTTTGCCCTGACCCCTGGGTAAAGTGGATACAGTACTCGGGCAAAGTAAACACCCCCGTTTTAATTTCTGAAAATAATTATTAACTAAAAATCATAAATTTAACTTGAAAGAAAATTGGTAACAGTTATCACAAATATACTCTGCAGTGCCTTCAAAAGCAGAATACAATAATATGCCGTATATATTATGTGCTCTTTATTGGCTCTCTTGCCTTGCATAAATTTACAGCCATTTGGATCCCACGAGCAATGATTAGTTTTCTTTTTATATTTATCACCATCTAAAATAAAAAAACATGATGAGATTATTATTGTGAAATATTCTTCAATAATTACTAATAGCGGGCGAAGTGGATACCGTATTCACTTTGCCCTATCCGCTTTGCCCGACTAGATAAATTTTGAGGTTAGCAGATTTTATACAAAAACTATAGATTCTGGCCCTCTGTTTAATATACCATAAAAAAACTACTTTAATAAGTTACACAACGATAATATTCCTGAAAAACAATAATTATAAATATTGGAAATAACATGAAAACAATCACCTTGCCAAAATAATATTTGAATTACGTAAACACAAATTTCTATTTCGTGAACGACACGCGAGGCAGAGGCTGCATCGAGTGTTTGCCGCCGACTGAGCCGAGAAGGCCGAATGTGACTGAGGTGGCGCGTGGAATAAAAAAATAATAATTTAGGAGTAATCTAAGGTATTCGCTTTGCCCGGGGTGTTCGCTTTACCCGGTCTTCCCCTACGTGATTGCCCTGCCGGTATTTAGCGGTAACTTCTGCCCATAACAGATATATCTCGTCAGTGTCGAACTGCACTGCACCCATAATCCTGAGTCATAAAATTGTTAAGTCTTATGTAATAATAACAAATATTTTTTTAAAAGTATCGTAAGAAAACATAAAAAAAAATGTTATTTATTATGAAACACTAAAAAAAATATAAAAATATATATCTAGTGACAATTCTGCCTGATTTTCCTGTTATACCCACGTGACGTCACAAACGCCACGCAGCCTAACCGGAAGAATATTCGACTAGTTTCGCTTCTAAACGAAGCATCTTCAGGAGGTCTTGGACTCACCCTTTATATTTGTTATTATTAAATATGGATTTCCGCAAAGTAACGCCTGAATCTATTTCCTTACGTCTTATATGCCTGTAATTTAATGCCTACTATAATCGGATCTACTTCACTTAACCACTTAAGTGGCCTCATCTTTTTATGTACTTAAATTGTAGTTCAATTTGTAACCTGTGATTACATAACAGATTACAACAGAGATTAACAAAACAGAGCTTTATAGACATTAATATGTACACAATTATGTTGCACATGTTTTATAAAATAAAGTGCAAATGCAAAAAAATAAACCATACACACACGTGGCTTTATTCAATAGATGCGATCTCTTCCAGAAAACCGACCACTGTTGCTCTCATTCAAATCAATGTTTGCGAGGCATAAAAATCGCAACGTGTAAACTGAGCCTTACTCATTTTAATTTTATCCGATTTGCCGATTTCATTATCCTCGGACGTCTGAATGAATTTTACTTCTAATGAAGAGAAATGAATGACAGGGTAAAATATGGCTTAATTAAAATTTACAACATTTCTTTTAAATAAATTATATTTTGTTTTTAATAGTAGATCCGAAAACCACGAGTCTCATTAAAGGTTGTTTTATTGTCTCCATTCTCTCTATTCCAAAATATTCAAGGAATATTAAGAAAAGTGAAAGAGCCATCCGTCGATATTAAACGTTATTGTAGATTTTTTTCATCGATCCAATGAAACATATTTTTATTTTAAAAAGTTTTTACTTATAAAATTCCAAATTTACAGGAAAAAATATAGTCATGTGCGGGATATAATAGTTTAAATAAGTTCTAATAACTATTATAATTTTTAATTTTGTAATGATATCCGCAAAGCATAATTGAAAAATCTTTTTTTTATTTTAACTTGCCGAGCACTTGCCGAATAGTTTTATTCATTACAAAGGCAACTATTTTGAAATTTGAAAGAAACATAATATGATTTTAATATTCATTAATTCATGTTTCAGTTTATGTTATTTTAATTTGAAGATGACTTGCATTTACAATAAGAGGGCAGTAGCAGGAAGAGGCTAGCCCGTACTTTTATTTGGTGTATTAGGGAAATTAAATTAACTCTCTTCGTATCCAAGTCATTCTACTCAAACAGCCTGTAGGTAAAGTATAGACAACGAGTGTTCAACGCCTTGAGAGTGCTGTATTTTGACTGAAATCAGTCAAAATACTGAGGGAAACTGAAATCTTAATGTTCCACCCTCTGTGTGGGAAATCCAACAGTAATCTGTAAAAAGTCGCAGCTTGACTGCCAAATCCAGAGGCTTAGAACCATGTCACCATTTTGAAACAGTGATGGCTCAGTGGCATTGGCTGTGGACTGCGCAGCAGGTCCGTGATTCGAATCCAGCCGCGGGATTGAGCTTCCCCGCATGGTGGTAGGGCATTTTGCGAAAGCCCGCCTGGCTAGGACCATACTCAAGTAGAAAATCTGTCGTCAAGCACTTAACGGTGTGTTCCGGCAGCTGTCCTTGAGAGTCAGTAATTCTAGGTTAAGCCTGTTAACACCTTCGACCACATCATCACTTACCATCAGGTGAGATTGTAGCCAAAGGCTTACCTATCAGCAAAAAAAACAGTGTCCAAATAACACCATAGCTTTCCCATATTTTCTTTCAACACAGTGAAGATAATGTTACTCTTTTACCACTAGTGATAAAATTAACCTGTAAAAGTCGTGCATCCAAAAAATATCGTTCAAATATCATGTAAAATGTATATCTATTAATGTACCAACTGGAAGTGGGTTGGAACATTTGGACTCCCTGTGAGTCTGCAATGTCTTGTAGGTTGTCTAAATGTTTCCATGAAGTAGCTGTAATGTTGTATATAGTTCGTAGTATTTTGTTAATAAAGCCACAAGGATGGTAAAAAAAACTAACACAATCATTGTTTGATTTCTTCACAATTAAAATGAAAAGCTGAGTGTATACCTTGGACATAAATCTATTATAGTCTCGACTTATATTCAGTTCTCGTTTTTGGCTGGGGCTGATGTCTCGGATAAAATAACTTGTTTTATATGCACTCGGATAAAATTACTTGTTTTATGCACTCGGATAAAATAACTTGTTTAATGCATTCGGATAAAATAACTTGTTTGAGGGCCGGTAGCTAATGGATAAACTTGTTTAGCACCGTCGTCAAAGGCTTACGTATAAGCAAAAAAAACTTTCTACGATGTACTATTGTCTAGATATGTTATTTATTTGATTAATGTAATACTCACTAAGTAGGTTTCACTAGAATTTTTGCCTAGTTATAAAATAGTTAATGGTCATCATAATACAAAAGCTATAAATATATAATGCTACAAATATAAAAAAAACATTAAATGTCAGAAGCGGCCAATTAGGATAATAGACGGTTAGCGAAAGCGTGATTCAGCTTACAACTTTTTTCATATTAAAATAGAATCATGACGGTAATTTTACTACAACATATTTACAAGAGTCTTATAATGATACACAGTGAAAAAAATCCCTAAAGTCATGGACTGTACAAGTTACATACAACTTTTGACCTTATTCCTGCGTCGAAATTTTACCACCGCACATCACGTCAAAAGACCCACCCTCACATCCAGCAAGTATGGACATCACACACTGTTCGCTTTTCTCGCTCATTTCTACCGCGTACTTGTGGGACGTGGAACGACCTTCCTCCGCAGGTCTTTCCGCCAAGCTACAACATGGACCAGTTCAAAAGGGGCACCTACAAATTCCTCTCTGGACAGGCAACGCATCGGCAGCCCAGCTAGTGTTGCAGATGTCCATAGGTGGCGGTTACCGTTTACCATCAGACGGGCCGCCTGCTTGTTTGTCACCAATAATATAAAAAAAAAAGTTGCATTAGCCAAAGACCAAATTAGTTTATAATAAAATAATTATGTATGACAAACTTCCACTTAGAACAACTAGACTGCACATAAAAGAGTTTAAATCTAAAATAAAAGGATTCTTAGAATCACTGGTGTCATCCGAAATAAAGATCCCATCAACGTCTATCATTTTTGTGAAGAAATAAGTTGTTTAAAACGAATAGTTTCCGAGATATTGCTGTATTGGTAAGCGCTGTTCCCATGGGGGACTGATAGAGGAACAGTGAATGTTCTTTAGTCTCCTAGGGTACCGTAGTGGAATAGTGAGTGCTGTACAGTCCCCTGGGAGACTAAAATAGGGGATCTTATCGGAAAGAGCGATTTTATTCACTAAACGAATATATTATGACGGTATGCATGGCTGAAGCCTCGTTTTTACATGAAATACCTATAGGTTAGAATATGACGAATGATTGTGTACATTACTCGCGTAATTTAGGTATATCTGAATTTATTAGTAGATATTTTATTCTGAAAGATGTATTAGGTACGTAAAAACTATAACCCAGTATACTCTATTTAACAAAACAGATTGTATTGCATCAAATATTTAAAATATTTAATATCATAATTTAAAATCCTAAATAAACTAAATGTATTGGACTTGCCGTGTACGAGTATAACGTTGAAATAAATTGGTTAATAAAGTCAGTCACCCCGTGACCACGATCACTGCAAAGTGTTCGAAACGTCGGGACAAAATAATGATAATTATACGCGATTTAAACCGTTTAAAGTTGTTTAATTACTATGGTTAATAAATGTTCATATTTTAATCTAAAATATGAGAACCTAAAACTACAGTCGCAACCAATAATATGATAGTAATGAAATATAGAAGAGCAATCTGATAAGCCTAACAATGTTAATTTACAAAATAACTTCGCAGAGAAACCGACTAACGCCTAGGATTTGCAAGCAAGATTTGTACGACATCCCTCCCTTAATCCGGCCGTCACAAACACAATACAATAAAGCTCGGTTATCAAGAATATTATGCAAATGAAGAGGCCGTAACCAAGTTAACGCTGCTCGCATAAATTTGTTATTGACGCCTAAATCGCCTGCAATCCCAGACGGATCAAGATTTAGAAATTATGTACTACCAATTGCTGGGATATGCGTGATATTTGATTCTGCAAGTTAGCTAGAGCGAAAGAGAGATATAAAATTTTATATTTGTAAAGAGAAAGACTATAAAAAACTATCTCCCGACTCTGCCTCAGATCCCTATTACACTATACTTTATATAGAATCACATTCAAAGCTGCGTCTCCAACTTGTCATCAAGCAATTGTTGGCAACTTCAAAAATCTACAATAAACAAAATATGGTAACTTTTGTCTTCAACTCCTGTTGAAAATACATTTTACAATTTGTAATACTTAGTTATAAGTATTTAACGGGACTTGATCGCGATAAAACATGTATATTTTATTTATTTACCTCGACGTTTCGAACAAGTTGCATTAGTCGTGGTCACGGGCGGACTGAAGAGGCGGGTGTCAACGTCTTGAAGGGCGGGTATTAAGTCCCGTTGAATACTTAAAACTATGTGTTCAAGTCGCGAAAGTCTTAAAGTTTTTAATATGTATTAACAGTATCAGGCCTTACAGACCTTAGATTTATTTATTTATTTAAAGCTGATAGGCTGGCATTTACCCACTATTTCACCTGATGGTAAGTGACGATGTGGTCGAAGATGTTGTTCAGGCTAACCTAGAATTACTGGCTCTCAAGGACAGCTGCCGGAACACACCGTTAGGTGCTTGGCGACACATTGTCTACTTGAGGACGGTAGCTAGCCAGGCGGGCATTCGCTGCCTGCCATCATGCTGTAATGACTACCATTCTAAGACAACAACCGGGACCGGCGGCATATGCGCTCAGTAGTCAGAAGCGCTCAGTAGTAACACATGAATAAAGAAATTTATTCATGTGGTAGTAATTTCACTAGCGGTCACCCATCCAAGTAAAGAACGGCTAAACAAATTTCGCTACGAGCGCTTCAAAATCAGGAAATAAGGAATATAGGTAATGGAGATGTGGTGCGTGCGGACGCTTCTGACCTAAATCAGGCTTGTTTGTAACAAAACAAATGCGTGCTTAATACAAATCAATAAACGAAACAGTTTGTCTGACGACGTAATCAGTGTTTTATAGCTGTATCTGTGAGTGTAACTAGTAAGCGTAACTATTACAGGTTGACGCGCAACCCATATGGGTTATATATATGACGATTCGCTAGGGTATAAGTTTGCAGCTGAAATCTTGGTTTGCGTGGCAAAATGAAGGGCATATTCATGTTAGTGAAACGGGTGGGAACCAACGCGGACTGAAACCAAATCTCCCTTGTTTCTGTGTTCAAGACAAGGCTTGAAGTATGATCCTATATAAATGATAGAGTAATACAGTGCTTTCCAGCATCTGACTTTCCAAGAGAGACTCACAAGAGCTAGAATATATATATATATATTTAACATAAAGTAAAAAATAATCGTTTGACCAGTAATTATCAATAAAAAATGTGTTTCTTTTTTGCAAAAAAAATGGAGTCAACTTCTAACACTAAAATTATTAGATGTCAGTTACTTTTTTTGGAAAAAAATCCCCTTTTTAGTAGTAATTACTGGTTGAAGAATCGATTTTTACTCACCTAGAATTAAATTAAATTGGTCACCATCTACAAAACTACCAAGTCATCTAGGTATGTCAAGATTTTTTTTAATTAGTTGAGTGTAAGTTTGTTAGAGGTGTTACCTCTTGATCTAACCAGGAGGGGTTATGGTGTTACTTATATTAAAATAATACACCAATACCTTTGGTACTTAAGAGACAATTTATTTTCAGTTACCGATTTACTACTAGTGCAGGCGTGCGAACACCGCTTGCGTGTGTTAACGAAATACCGTCGCGACCCTAACACCATCTAGTTGACTTAGAAGTAAACTTGAACTGTTGCTTAACACGCCATCTACTGGACTTTGTGTATAACCTTAAACTGTTCCTCAACATTCCGCCCACCAAGGACATTTAGTGACGAAATGTTCTTAAACAAAATAACCGCCCACCGTGGCAGAACGGTCTGAATAAAAATTACTGTCATCGGTGAACTGAATTTACATAATGAACTTAATAATTGCATCGAAACATAAACTTTAGCTTAATCAACTTGTAGGCTATTTATTGATTGGTAATACACATAGCTTTGATATTGGTCTTTTGATCATAGCATTTTTAACCTTCAGTGTGACCACACGGGTAATATTATCAGTGCCCGTATGTTTTTCGACAATACGACCCATCAGCCAACGACTTGGTGGCAAGTTGTCCTCTTTAACTAAGACTAAAGTACCTATATTCGGTTCAGGCAATCGAGAGGCCCATTTGTACCGATTCATTAAGGTTGAAAGGTACCTTTGGGACCATAGACGCCAGAAACTTTGTAACATCTTCTGGATGAGTTGCCATCTCGTCAAAGCATTTATGCTAGACTGCAAATGGTTAACGTCAAGATACACTGAGCAGTGGTCCTACTATCAAAAAATGTCCTGGAGTCAACGGGAGATTCACCGAGTACCGGAAGAGATCCTTACTGCGGTCCTAGGTAAGTCCCAAAATCTTAGTTGTATTTTCTAATTTCATTTCTATCTCCTTTTTGTCCTTATTATTTTTCTCAAATATGTCCTGTACATAATCCTTGTCTTTTGCTTTTCAGTTGTCCATATTATCATATGTGTTGTCCTTTGTGTCCTCTAGTTTGTCCTTAGTGTCCTGTAGTTTGTCCTTAGTGCCCTGTAGTTTGTCCTTAGTGTCCTATAGTTTGTCCTTAGTGTCCTATAGTTTGTCCTTAGTGCCCTGTAGTTTGTCCTTAGGGTCCTGTTGTTCATTATTCTTTGTGTTCTGTAATATGTCCTCTGTAGTTTCTTTAATCTTGATCTCAGATAACAGCTCTCTGTTGTTACTGTTCCATTTTTGTAATTTAAATCCTCCTTTCGATAATAGCTCAGTCATTTGTTTGTAGATTTCCTCCTTGACGTCAGAGCATCCAGTCATAAGGTCATCCATGTAGAATGATTGTACTACCTTTGGTGCAGCTATTGGGAAATCTTTGCCTTCATCAAAACTGACCTGGTGTAATGCTCTAACTGCCAAGTACGGAGCAGATGCTGTTCCAAAAGTTACCGTTACTAACTCATAATCTTTAATTTCTCTTTCAGGGTTATCACGCCAAACAATGCGCTGAAACCTTTTATCTTCTTCCGCAATCCTGAACTGTCTGTACATTTTTATTATGTCAGCTACCAGCGCGATCGGGTGAACTCTCCAGTTTAGTACTAGATGCCGTAAGTCTGCTTGCAGTTTCGGTCCTATCATCAAAGTATCGTTGAGTGAAACCTGATGCCTGTTCTTGCTAGAAGCATTGTAGACTACACGCACTTTCGATGTTGTCTTATCGTTCCTTACAATGGCGTGGTGTGGCAGATAAATAGCTTCATCTCTTTTTTTGTCATCTTCTCTTACAGGTTGCATGTGTCCTAACTCAAGATATTCGTTCATAACTTTTGCGTAACTTTTCTTTAAATCTGTATCTTTCGATAGCCTCTTCTCTAATGCCTTGAATTTTGTTACAGCTATCTGTCGTGAGTTCCCACCAATGCAGCGCGGGTCGCTGTCACGAAATGGCAGATTCACGATGTAGCGTCCTTCGGGTGTTCTTTTGGTTGTCCTAGTGAAAATGTTCTTCTTCTGTCCATATTCTTTTTGTACTAATTTGTTCTTCTATTTCCCAAAATCTTTTCAATGCATCGTTGTCGTCTATTTGTGCGTGCATTACGGTGATGTTTGAAATGCCTTGACGAAACTTAGCATGCTGTTCTTCAACTGTGCCAGACAAAATCCACCCCAAAGATGTACTTTGGGCAATAAGAGTTCCATGCGGACTTCTCTTTACACCATCCTTTAAAATTTGACTGTATACATTAGCGCCTAATAGTAAGTCAATTTTGTTAGGAGTGTTGAACTGAGGATCTGCCAAACACAAATCCTGTAGGTCTGTCCAGTTGATAGACTCTACCTTCTGTTCTGGTAAGTATGATGTGATGTTCTTGAGTACATAGGCTTGAATTTGTATTTTAAACTCATTATTGATGCGCGATTTCAGATTTATTGTGACTACATATTTTGATGTTAACGCTTTATCACCTCCTAGGCCAGTAATCGTTCCCCTGACGGGACTCTTCTTGAGTCGTAAAAGTTGTACTGCAGCTTCCGTAATAAAACATGCCTGTGACCCTTGGTCCAGCAAAGCTCTAACGACTTGGTTTCTACTAAATTCGGACTCAATATTTACTAGCGCGGTTGCTAATAAAACCTGTCCAGATCTTGTAACCTTCCTAGTCGAGAGACATGAGACTATTGGGTCAGGGCTAGCTGAAGAGCTAGTACCTGCAACAGATTCTTTTATCGTTGAACTAGTAGCCTGTTTGTCGTCTTCTGGATGGAGAAGAGAGTGGTGACGCCTTTTGCAGATTCGACATGTGGTGGGTTTTTTACATTGATAAACTGTGTGATAATTGCTTAGGCAGTACTAAGCAATTAAAGCAGATAGAATTTTTAGCTACAAAATCGCGCCTCTGTGCACATTCTTGCTTAACGAACTTTTTGCAGAAGCACAATTTGTGACTATCGGAGCAGAACTCACAGCGCAGACCTGAGACGTTAGTGGCCAACAAAGCCTTTGGTTTCGCATTAGTACCACTGTTCTGATGACCTGTAAACTTTTTTGTATCTACAAATACAATCCGAAAGCGATTTTCAATAAAATCTTTTAATTGGTCTAGAGTTGGCAACTCATTCGCATTGGAGAAGGTTGCAATATGTAGCTCCCATTGTTTCTGCGTTTCTGGATCGAGCTTAAAAGTTACGATATGGATGATGATAATGTCCCATGTGCTCACATTCACATCAATATTTTTTAATGCACTCATACAGTCCATAGTGGTGTCTATTAAATCCTTAAGACCTGGCGCAGATTCTAACATTAAACGTCTTTGACTAAACAAGCGCTTGAGAATGCAGTTTGCCAAATATTTTTTATTATTATAGCGATTTTTATTAATTGCGCCGCTTCACCCGTTAAATGAGTCTTTAAATAATGTAATTTTTGTACTCCTTGTAGTGACTCATTATTATGTACTAAAGATACAAATAAATCACGAAAAGTAGTCCACTCAGAGTAAGAACCCGAAAAAGATGGAATTGTTATTTTGGGTAGGCGTAATAATGAGGTTGCTTTATCTCCATCTATTACTTTAGTCGTGGACTGCGTTTCGCTTGACCTAAATTGGTTCAATGCAACCTTTAAACTTGATTTATAAGTAAAATAGTTGTCCTCGGTACAATCGTAAACATCTTCTTTAACATAAGATGTCAGTTTAATTTCTTCCATTTTATAGTTTGCATAAAGCTTAGTGTTATTTTCTACAAATAGTTCCCATTCTTTTTCTAAATTTTCTAACCTGGCTTCTACATATTCTTTCGTTATTCTTTCTTTTGGACTCTTCTTAAAATTTGTTATGCCTTTTCTTATTGAATTATATAAATGAATTTGAACATTTACTAAACCTTCCATTTTGTTTGCGTTTTATCCTTCTATTTATTTTTCTAATCCAAAATGTAAACTATATTTGGTCTTTAATTAACTTACAAAATAAAAGTTTGTTTTAATTTACCAGAGTCCAATATTTCCAAATAAAACGAAGTCAATATTTTGTTATATAATTATTATTATTTGTGATACACAGGCAGCTCTTAAGCTGATGCGTGTATATCTGAGTCTTTGTCAATGCACTTTAAATATTTGTCCAGTCTATTTTTGAAAGAGTTCACTGAGGGAGCACTGATCACTGATTCAGGTAACCGGTTCCAAGTTTTAACTATGCGATTCGGTAGTATGTGTTCTCTGGGTTTGCTTTTACTTGGCCCCCGTTGCAGCTTCAGCGAGTGTCCTCTCAGGTTTGTGTTTGTGTTTATAGTATATAGTGTCTCTGACAATTTTGGTATACTATATCTGTTGGTGAGAATTTTAAAGGTCTCTATAAGGTCTCCGCGCTCTCTACGTTTCTGAAGGGTGGTAAGCCCTAGTTCTTGCAGACGATCTTCGTATGGAAGTTCTTTAAGACTAGGGACCATTTTTGTTGCCCTCCGCTGTACAGGTTCGAGAAGGTGACTGTCCTTCTTGAAGTACGGATTCCATATCTGGAATGCATACTCCACTAAGGGCCTCAGGTAGGTCTTGTACAGCTTTAGGAACAGTTCCTTGTTAATATATGAGAAAGCCTTTCTTATAATGTACATTATAGAGTTTGCTCTTTTCACTACCTCTATGAAATGAAATGAAATGAAATGAAATGAAATGAAATGAAATGAAATGAAATGAAATGAAATGAGATTTATTTGCGTAAAATATGGTGTTACAAGTTGTTGTACAAGTCATAATAATAAGGAGTATCACATATTTAGTCAGAAAAGATAACTGACATGCAAATTAAAATGACCAAATTAATTACAATTGAACATACGAGTATAAAATATAATAATACAAATACACATTTTTTAAGATACAATGTCAAAGAAAATTTAATTACAATAAAAATAAGCAGTATGTCATTACATTATATAATTAGATATTTTAAGATGTCCATTGTTTGTTTAATAATTCGGTTACATTGTAGAAATTTTTGTCATGAAGCCATTGGAAAAGTTTATGTTTAAATTTTCTTAGTGTCAATTGTCGTATGTCTCTGGGTATTTTATTAAATATTCTCATTGACATGATATGACTATTTTTTGAAAATAACGCAGATTTATTAACAGGCATAATAATAAGAGTAGGATCTCTTTTTTTCAATCTAGAATTGAGCTTATCTTTAAAAAAATTAAACAAAACCTCATGC
Source organism: Plagodis dolabraria (assembly GCA_963854805.1). Lineage (NCBI taxonomy): Eukaryota > Metazoa > Arthropoda > Insecta > Lepidoptera > Geometridae > Plagodis > Plagodis dolabraria. Next base: position 6,197,921 of record OY978459.1, on the reverse strand, counting down.
TCTTTTACAAAAGTACACACTTGGAAAATATACATGCCCGGTAGTGATAGTAAATTCAGTCTCTTGAATAGAGGTTTACAGGAGCTCAGTGGCCCGACATTACACACAGCTCGGATACACTTTTTTTGAGCAATAAAAACCTTATTAATATTTGTGCAATTTCCCCACAAAATGAGACCATATCTCAATACTGATGCAACAAACCCGTGATAGGCAGTAAGAGCAGTTTTCTGATTTGATAATCTCCTAAGCCTTCTAAGTGCAAAAACAAAACGGTTTATTTTATTACATACATAATCTATATGTGCCTTCCAGTTACACTGTGCGTCTAGCATTAACCCTAAAAATTTAATGATGTCAACTTGTTCAATTTTCTCATTACGGCATGTCAGATTAAGAGATAAATTATTTTTATTATTATAATTACAAAATTGTATGAATTTAGTCTTAGAATAATTGGCATTTAAATTGTTACGTTCCAACCAATTATTTATAGAGTTAATTTGCAGATTAATTGTATTTTCATAGTCGGTATTACTATCATGTTTATCGTTTGCTACAACAATCGAAATGTCATCGGCAAATAGGACACATTTGTGCTCTGTGACATTGGGCAAATCATTGATATAGAGCAGAAAAAGCAATGGCCCGAGGATACTCCCTTGAGGTACTCCATAATTGTTGCATAGTGAACTTGATTGGTAAGTGGTATAAATCAGATTATCATCAACATTTTTTAGCTCTACATATTGTGTTCGTTCTCTAAGATAGCTGGATAGCCATCGTGAAGCTGGACCTCGTATCCCATACCGTTCGCATTTTTCAATAAGTATGTCGTGATCTACAAAATCAAACGCCCTGCTCATATCGAAAAACACTACGCAGACAGGAATGCGTTTGTCTATATTTTCAGTAATAATTTTCATAAGATTAAATGTAGCTAGGGTGGTTGATTTTTTCTTCTGGAAGCCATTTTGTTCCTCTTTTAAAATGTTACACTTAATTAGAAATTGACTTATACGACAATGCATAGCCTTCTCAAAAATCTTCGCAAATATAGGGATGAGGGTTATTGGCCGATAATTCTTGATGTCAGTTTTAATGTCCTTTTTATGTAAAGGTTTCACAACAGAGAGTTTCAATCTCTGTGGAAAAACACCTTCTTCAAGAGAGAAATTCAAGAGATACCTAAGAATAAACACTAATTTAGTGGTACATTCCTTTAAAATATGTGTGGATATTCCATCAAAACCCACTGATTTTGTATTATTTAGTGATAGCATTATTTTCACTACTTCAGCTTCACTTAATGGCCGTAGAAAGAGACTAGAACAAGTATTTTCTATAGACTTAAAGTTACCAACATTGTTTCCATATGTTGGAGAACTTTTATTATTTAAACCTATGAAGAACTTATTAAAGGCCTCCGCTATTTCTGATGTGGTGGTCAAATTACGACCTTCATAGACAATAGATTTAATACTTTCACAAGACTGTGTTTGTTGTACTTTATCTTGTATAATATGCCATGTTGCCCTACATTTGTTTTTAGCCACAGATAAGTATTGTTGATTTCTATTTTTTTTTGATAAAATAATGCATTTTCTTAATATACAACTATATTTTTTAAATTTTGATTTAGCGCTGTGTGTTTTGTATTTATAATAATAAAATCTTAGTTCTCTCTTTCGTATAGCAGATTTTTTAATACCTTTGGATATCCAATTGGCCGATGACTTATCGGGACAAATTTTAACCTTTTCTATTGGAAAACATAATTTATACAATAAGCAAAAAAAGTCATGAAAATTATTGAACGCTCTATTAATGTCAGGTTGCTCTAGAACCTCAGTCCAAGTCAAAGATGATATGTGAGCTTTAAACTTCTCTATGTTATCTCTACTATAGTTTCTTTTCTCTATGTACCAGTATTTTAATTTATTAGGTTTTTTATCAACCGGGAAACACAGCGATTGACCTGTGTTATGGTCTGAAAGACAAAGCTGATGGGTTTCCCCTATAGCATCCTGTATATTGCTTATTATATGGTCAATACAGCTCATCTGACGTGTAGGTTCCTGAATATGTAATTTAAGATTATAATTTAATAAGAGATCTTTCAAACGAGATGTTGGTGCACTATTTTTGAGAATGTCAATATTTAGGTCACCCGCTACTATTATTTTTTTTGAGTGTTTAAGAAATAAATTATGCAATAATATTTCAAATTTGTTGAAAAATCTATTAATATCACTGGTCGGGGTACGGTAAACACATACAATAATTATATTGAGGGCAGGTATTTCTATGCCACAGCATTCAAAAATTCGTTCTACCGACATATTTTTGCAGAGGGCCAGAACTTTAAATTCTATACATTTGCGTACCATTATGCAAACACCTCCGCGTTTTTCATTTTTTCTAGAGTAGAAAGAAGCAATTTCAAAATCTTTTAAACGGATGTTTGTTTCACTGCCCCATTTAACAAAAGTTTCTGATATGCAAATAATGTCAATTTCGTAACGCTTTTGAGAGAATTCATCAATACACAATTCTAGAAAATCTAATTTGTTCAGAAGGCCTGCAATATTTTGGTGGAATAAAGTTATTTTATCTACGAAAAAACTGCTCGGAACCACGGTGATCCCCTAATATGGGAAAATAATATGGAATGGTGCCTTTTTTAACCACAACATTACCTGACTCTATCGGGGCTTCTTGTAATGAGTATTTCATAGAGTTTTTATTGCTCATCTTTTGAAAGTAGTAAGGAATAGTTCCTTTTTTCGGTAGTGCATTAGTTGTGATTCTGGCTTTCAAATTTTTAATATTTAAAAAATTATCTTTATAATACCTGTAGTCCAATACATATGAGATCCTATTACTAAGTTCAGTTAGATATTGGAGATGGCTTGAGCGCGATGAATTATTTATGCTCACAGAAAGGAAATCGCAGTTTGACCACTTATCACATATTGAGCTAATACACTCATTCAATTTAAAAGTATTAATATATTTGTTGTGGTTTACGCTTACTACAATAACGTGACATAATTTATGCACATTTTTAATTTTAGTTGTAACTTCATTTAGTACTTTGATGGGATTTTTGTCGTTTTCTCCCACACACAGAACAATCTGATCCTTCTCAGTGAGTCCCATGGAGTTGCAGGCACGCAGGACCTCTTCGCTTGCAGCAGATGGCTTGATAATGGAGGAAATATCATACTTTTCAAAATTTCCATTCAAAGTTTTCCTTGAGCTAATAAGTTTAGATGCAAGTCCTCTACATTGTTGAGTACCAAATATTAGTAGACTAGGCTTCTTGGACACCTCCATTATATCAATATTATTTTCTCTTTGCCGTACTTGTTTTGAGTTTTCTAAACCACCAATGTTGCACCCTATTAAAGGATGAGAATTTAGTTGACAGGTTTCTTGTCGTAAGGATAAATTACTCACGTTCTCCTCTGGTTGCTTCATAATACTCTGGTTATTTTTTTTTAACGTTTCATCTCCTAATTCTAATTCAAAACTGCTTGAATTTATAGTTTTCGTTGTTATTGTATTGGGCAATTCAATCTGTTTCTTAGTATTTTTTTTCCGAGGTGTTTGTTTAAATTTAGCAGGGCTATTAGTTATTTTCCCAAGTAATTCATTTTTCATTAATAATTCGTCATTTTTGAGTTTTAAATTTTTGTTTTCCAAACATAATATTTCGATCTCATTATGAGCACTTTTTAATTCTAATTCAAGTGCTTCGATGCGCTCATTCAATTTTCTGTTTCTATCCAAATCTTCATCCGACATATTAGGTAAGCTAGTACATGTTGTGTCTAAAGTTTCTAAAGAATCATTGACACCTGTTTGACTGTATGAATCGGAATGATTCCTTTTTCTTCGAAATGTGATATTCTCAAGGAAGTTCATTTTATTTAGTGTTAAAATTAAAAAATCACAAAATAATTTGCAGCCCGCAAGATTTCGATACTTGAACCTTCTGATCGTGATCCTATATATAGAACCACTACACCACTGGTACGATACAACGTTTGACGAAAAAAACTGTGTGGTTCGCTCAGAGGGATTATGTATAGGCACTTAATTAAACATACGCTAGATGGCACCAAAGTCAATTGGAAAAGATTATTTAGAATGGTAACACCGATGAAATAGTGTCGTAGTAATTACAGTTCGAATTTAAATATCAATATTATTGTTACCATAATTTGTTGATTTCAATAATTGTATCATATTACACTGAATTTAAAAGCACAAGAAACATTTCCATCTAAATATCACTGATAAGTCACTTTGTAAGTATTTGCAACTGAGATTTGATTTATTTTTTCAATGTCACGTTATTTTTTGTTTGTTTTCATATTTTTATTTCACTGCATGGACGTAGCCACAAACACTCTCACTTAATATTCATACATTGATCTTCACTTTTAATGGTAATTGAGCACTCAAAACACATTTAAAATATTTTTAACAATTATTTATTGACAAGCAACTTGTTTACGTGACGGCAGCGCCATCTGTTTTTCTACAATATGGTCCCCCCATTTTAGGTTGCAAGTTACTAGTACTCCGATGTCTCGCTGTTTTTCTACCTTTTCAAGAGGGCTACCATTAATTAAATAGTTGCATTTTGGATTTTTGCCTCCAACATGTAACACTGTGCACTTCTTTTCATTAAGTGTGATTAGCCAGTTTTGGGTCCATTCATATATTCTGTCTAGGTCTTTTTGCATGGTGTTATGAGCGATCAGTGGATTTCCCATGATTTTGGTGTCATCAGCAAACAGTGACAGCTGAGATTCAATGTGCTGATCCAAGTCAGTTAGGAATATCCCAAAAAGGATTGGTCCGAGCACAGATCCTTGTGGGACTCCACTGCTGACTTTGTGAGGTTCCGAGTGAGCTTCTCCCACACGTACTCTGAAAGTTCTATTCGAAAGGAACCCTTCTATCCACTTTAGGAGTTTACCTCTTATGCCAAAGTGTTCCAGCATGAAAATTAGCCTTTTTATTGGAACTCTGTCGAAGGCTTTTTCATAGTCTAGGTATATGATATCAGTTGGCTGTCGTTTGTCCCAAGCTTGGGTCCACATATCTATGCAGCTGAATAGGTTGGTAACAGTTGAGCGACCTGGTATGAAGCCATGTTGTTTGTCTGATAAAACCTTTTCCTGAGATAAGAAGCTCCTACTTTTTGTGGCTATTATCTTCTCCATAGTTTTGCAGATTAGGCAGGTAAGGCTTATAGGGCGGTAGTTGGCTGCGACTCGCTTATTTCCTTTCTTATAGATGGAAGTCACAATAGCTTCTTTCCAGTCTTGAGGGAGTTCACCTTGATCAAACGAGATAGTCATGATATTGGCCAGTCTAGTACAAATAGCGTCAATGCATTTCCCATCAGGACCCATGGCAGTTTCATCTTTAAAAGTGTTGATGGTTTTTCTGACCGAGTCAGATGAAAACTCAACCGTCTCTAAGGATTATGTTACTCTTTGTGCTTGGATTAGTGGGATTGGTATGTGAGGTGATTCTCTAACATATGACCTATCAAATTGTTTGGCAAATATTTCTACGACTTCTTTGTGGTCAAATTAATTTATTTAAAAAGAAACTAAAAAAATATATATTTGATAACATATTGTAAGATCACTGGACTAACATATCATATAGAAACTTGGCTAATTAGATAAATTAGTTTTAAGTTAAATAATTAACTGTATCTCATTATAAGTGAACTTTGTTCTTTATGAGAAAATAAAAAAAATCGTTAAACGCTGTTGTGACAGTTCCAGTTTGGTCATCCAGAAGGGAGGGCGGCACTGATACTTTGGATGTCAGTTGTTGGCGGATGTATCCATAGAAGGCCTTGGGTCTACTGTGGACCACGCGAGTTTCAAATTTTATTCGTGCTCTTCTTACTTCAGATGTTAGACTGTTGTTAGTTTTACGGTACTTTTCATGATTGTTCTTGGTAGAAACAAGCTGATATGATTTCCAAGCCTGAGCTTTTTCGGAAGATAGTTTAAGTATTTCTGGTCCTATCCAGGGTTTGTTTTCTTCGTTTTTATTCTTTGGAGCGGTATGTGCAATTTTATAATATTTTGTGTTAAAGATTTGAAACAGTTCCATGCCGGTTCAACTGGAGTAGAGTCTATTATTTCATATTCTGAATTTTCAAAATCCTGTTTGACAGCGGTGTAGTCTGCGTTGAGAAAGTTATGTCTTGGTATTGAGGTAGGTTTGTGATGTTGGTTCTGTGCAGGTAGTTGTAGGGTTGCAAACAGTACTTGATGATCACTTTTGCCAATGTTAGGAAGATGTTCAATCGTAGTGCATAGGTTTTTCTCGTTACATAAAATAAGGTCTAACAGGGATTTTTGCTCATTTTTGGTCATACCCATCCGTGTCTGTAAGGGGCCACTTAATGCTCGGTAAGTTGAAATCACCCATTATGAGGACGGTGTTACTTGTGTCTGCCTTCAACATTGTTTCAAAGAGCACTTTATCAGTGTCTTTGTACGAGTAGTTTGTGGGGCGGTACACTCCAGCAATAAGTAGTTTGAAAGTTCCATATATCATGTTTAGCCATAGTGCCTCGACCTGAGAGTTGTTGTTATAGGTGCTGTGGGGAGAAATGTGGATAGGTATATCATTGTGTTGATGTGCTGCATAGATTGCAACTCCCCCCCCAACCACCTCCTCCTTCTCTGTCTTTCCTAAAAAAGCTGCAGCCCTTGATGTCAACTAGACTGTTTGGTATACTTGGTTTGAGATGTGTTTCTGTTAATATTATAAAGGTGGGTTTTAGTTTATTAATTTCAATCATAGGTAAGTCTCTTTTTGCCATTATTGACGCCAAGTTGGTGTAGAAAAATGTAAGTTCTGTGAGGTCGGCGACTAGTTTTTTGGGGGGTCACCTTTTTTAATGATCTTGGGGGCTTACATACTTAATGGTAAGGTCTGACTCACCATTTTGTGTCCTGCGCTCCAGCTCTTCACGCAGCCCTTGGAGGTACTCCCTTTGGTAAGGGGTAAGGTAATTTTTTACCTTGACTCCCACCGGAAGTTTCTTTCCATTCTTCAAGACACTTATAGCGGAACTTCTGCGAGCGAAGATCAGTTTCATCGGCCGCGGTGACTGACTTGGTTTTCCAAGACGGATGGCCGCGACAGGCGCTTCCGACTCGGGAATGTTGACCAGGGCTCCGTTCACCTTCTCAAGAATGACGCTTGCAGGCGTCCACATCATTTCCGCTACTTAGTTCTGGAACTCCGAACATGATGACGTTCTTCTGCCTTTTTTCACGTTCACTGATTTCACTGATCACCGATTCCACATTGAGACCGATGTGTATGCGACTTTTTCAATTCGTCGAGTTCATCTTTCAGCTGCGACACTAGTTTCCTGAGCGCTGGGAGCTGCCGAATTCCGAGCTTGCAATCGGGGCACAAGTATTTTAGCGTTGGTGATTGCAGCATCACCACACGCAACTCTGTAGCACATTAACCACTGCACTTTACGCATATTTGCCGATCGCAGTCGCCACATACTATTTTTGGATTTCTTTCGTCAACTTTCGGTATTATTAGGCAGCTCATGCACGACGCCATTTTTCCGAACGAATTTTTTCACTCGGAGCTCCGAGTGCTCCGGGACAGAGGTTCAACTTGCTTTATGGTTTCCATCTTAACAGAAATACTCCGGCAAGTAGACATTACTTACTGTTTCTTTTTCATCAAGAAGCTCTCTCTATCTCTCTCTCTCTCTAATGATACAACACTGAGGATTTGTCACCGTTGCTTCACTCTCTCAATAAATAAGAGCTAAAAATGCTTTCCTAAAATCAAAGTGTAAAAGTGAGTTCCAAAGCCGGACCTCGGTAACAAAGGGTCGGGTCGGACTACAGGGATAATGCATTACAAGTTGGTAACAAGCAACGGCCCTCGTCTACTCTTGGTTTTGCTACTTTTATCAAATGTTTTTTTATTTATATTAAGGTAAAGAGCAAGTATTTGGGTACCTATACTAGTAAATGATCAAAGATACTAAGATTTCCAAAGGGTATAAAACATAATGTGAATATAATGTGATATTATTGATGACCTAACTTTATAAAGGTAAAGTTGTAGAGAATCCGTTTAGGATTAATCATCGATTGAAATAAAAAATCGGCCAAATGCAAGTCGGACTCGCGCACGAAGAGTTCCGTACCATTAGCTATACAACATTAGACTTCATATTTTAACCTTTTATTGTTTTAACGTGCGCGAGTCCGACTCGCACTTGGGTAACTTTTTGTATTTGTTGTTATAGCGGCAACATAAATACATCATCTGTGAAAATTTGAACTGTCTAGCTATCACCGTTCTTGAGATACAGCCTGGTGACAGACGGACGGACAGCGAAGTCTCAGTAATAGGGTCCCGTTTTTACCCTTTGGGTACGGAACCTTAAAAACGGAAGATAGGGTACAGACGTAGCGAAAATTTAACACAAGTATATAATGCACACAGCTTCTCTTCCATTGCCTATGATACGTTTTAATTAATGACAAAGACAGGAAAGCAAGCGTGCTGTAGATGCACATACGCCCACTACTGAAACTCAATCAGGAGACGTCACCTGATTTGACATTGCCATGTTTGAGGTACGGGTGCCGCTTCTCCCGCGATTTATAAATTCATGTTAAAGAAATATATATTTATATCAATAGGTACATCATATCCCCATCCAATAGTCGTGGTACAAGAGTATGAGAAGATGCCTACTTTCTAAAAAAATAAAGCCTTTTTGTTTCCAGTAGCCATTTTCATTTTTTGATCGCGCTCGGATAACTTTTGTCAAATTTCAGAATCGGAAATCGTTACGACGACGATTCTAGGAAGGTAGAGCCGGCCGTTAAACCCAAGCCAAACTTTATACAATAGGTTCTTGTGTTGACCTTTGTGTTGTTAGAGGAAAAAAAATTAGAGAAAACATTATGGTACTCTATATATATGCCTTGTGGGATTAGGAATAGAAAGTAATGATAAAAAAATAAGATGAAACTTCAACCTGAATTATCAACAGACAAATTCAAAATGGCACGGCACTTATTATTTTCAGTTCTTGGTTGTAACATCACGGATATTTTGAATTAATAAAACCGTATATAGGTCTCTATATATAATCAATATTGAAACTATCTTCTATGTGCAATTATTTCGACAAAATGTTTTTCTGATTCCTTAATATAATAGGTACCCTGATCTAGCATGCAGAATAGAAGTAGCATGCGTATTATAAATGATCCACGCATATATTCTACATGAAATATATGATAAAATTAAACCGTCTGGAATAACTTTAAATATATAAAACTAGCTTTCCGGGCGCGGCTCCGCCCGCGCGTATGTCGGTTATCGCGAAAAAAACATGAACCTCTTTTTGCGCAGTTGGATAAAAACTCACTCTTCCCGGGTCTCGGGGGTCCCACAAACTCAACTTTTCCCGGGTCTCAAACTATATCCATACCAAATTTCATTCAAATCAGTCCAGTAGTTTAGGCGTGAAAGCGTAACAGACAGACAGACAGACAGACAGAGTTACTTTCGCATTTATAATATTAGTACTGATAATATTCGTATGTTCTTATACATAAAAAGCAGTATTTTATGGACTAAAGCATAAAAAGCCGTTATAATCCATTTACACCGGGCATAAAAAAGAACTTTACTAGCATGAGGATTCTTCATGAATTCTAGGTTAGCCTGAACAACACCTTCGACCTCATCATCACTTACCAATAGGTGAGATAGTGGTCAAAGGCTAAGCTATCAAGCATAAAAAAATAAAAAAAAAATAAAAAAATAGAGTAAAAACTTTTAAACAACCAACATTCATTATTTTAGACTGTACTGTGTGTGTGTGTGTGTGTAGATTTATTTGTAACAAAAAAAAGACAAAATAAAAAATTCAACATTGCTATGTAGCCTACATTATAGTACTTTTACCAAAAGCCGTCACCAACACAGCATAATTTTAATATTGTTTGTGTATAAGTTAATTCTAAAACTAATAGTAAATAAGGAATAGTAACTGGGTATTAAAAAACCGGCCTTTAATCCTTAATGTAAGGTACGTGCTACAAACATTTATTTATGAAAAATGAACCTTAAAAAAACTGTATACTTCAAGAACTGTATGCTTTCAGGACAAAAATGCATAAGTACCATAGAGAAAAGTAATATGATAGGTATGTACCAAACCAAAACCAAATAAAAAAATCATTTCCCTCGAACATCTTCTTTTCTTTAATTCATCATGGCCGACACTCGAGCTGTCACTTTTCCCGCCAAAACTACCGCCAACAAGGCACTTCATTAATTAACCGCGTGTTTCGCTTTAATTCATTTACCACGACCACCACACCGCTACTCTAGGTAACGTTGCGCCTTCAAGGACTTTACGCCTACAGATAATATTTAGTTGGGAATTAAGTTACCTATTGACGCTTGCCTTATGGCATTTAGCAGGCGTTCCGTACTGCGACAAAAATAATTACTTATCTTGATATTTTACTATTTTCGGTGTAGTTGAAGCGCTGTTTACGCAATTTTCTTCTGAATTGGTTCCGCCGAATTACCTCTTCCGTCACTACGTCAACGAGATCAATTCTTGTGTTGAAAAAACATTTTTTTTTTGTATTTTGTTTCCTAGTACTTATTCCGTCAAAATCGCATAAAAATATACAAAAAAAAACATTTATTTTTTCAAAACATAACAATAACAATAGCAGAAATCAACCCTGAGAGGTTGTTAGCATTTTACCAATAACCCTGTATTGTATGAGTGATTGAGGGTGAATGTGTATGCTTGTTAGTCTGAAACGGCTGAACTGATTTGGATGAAACTTGGACATTGTCTACGTAGGCGAAACCGTACGGGGCGCAGCTAGTTGGAACTAAACGGCAGAAATTCTTAAAGTGACCATGGTGTCTCCTGTCAACTCATACTCTTCATGCTTTGATAGACACATGAACTCATGCATGTGCCTTATTGCTTCCAGCAGCCACTTCAACTGAGGTGTATTCTCGGAGCGGTCGAAACGCATCTGGAGCCTTGGATGGACGCGGCTTGGTGGCAGTCATAAAGCGTCAAGTCCCTCTCGCAGGACAGCTGGACCACGAGCTTGCTTGGGGACAAGGATGGGGCTGGGTCACTCTACCCAATGGAGCATGGAACGGACGTAAGTATCGCAATAATTTAAGAACACTATAGGACCGATATCTGTCCCAATTGATGGCCAGGTTGCTGCAGTTTAATTCCGACTCGGATCTGCTGACTGGAAGTAAAAGAACAAAAAACCGTGAGTTATAATAATTAAGCTTCTTATTTCATGTGACATAGTGCTGGAGTGAAGCTGCTGCTGTCGATATAGTCTGATTTATTTTGAACAAAGACGCAACTAGTCTTGGCGCCCATCGCACCGGAAAAGACCGTAAGTAGTAGATGTTCTAGCTACCATAGATTGCTCCAAGGATTTGGGCGGCTGGAATCAAGCAATAACTAAACCTTTGTATCGAATAGAGTTGGACAAAGCTGATGGCTGTCAAGAGCAGGAGTCTCAGGAGGCAGTAGCTGGGCAGCTGCATCATGCAATGGCTTGGGGACAGGGATGGGGCTGGGCGACTCTTCCTAATGGAGTCTGGAGTGGCCGTGAGTATCATAGCCATTCGCAACAGAGATTTCATAATCAAAGGAGTTAATAATGTTAGGACACTTTGTGCTGAATTGTGTACAATCAAAAACAGCCATATAGGAGTCTGTTGATAAATCCATTTTACGGGGTGTTTACCATATTCCCCATACTTGTTGGGTATCTTGGGGATCGCAGTGTAAGATTTCTTCAGAAGGCGCTGCTGACAATCTTCTGGTATTTTTTGCCTTCATCGCTTCTTTTGACTCCCACAGGAAGTGACTAGGGGATGCAATTCTAGCCCCACGGGATGTGTTCATTGGGTAGTATAATATATTTTCAAGAATTTTAGTGTCTGAAAGCAATACAGGGCACTATTATGACATCAACGATGTCAGTCCCGGCTATTGTCTCAGGACAGCAGTCGTCATAGCATCGTGGTAAGGCATTTTACGAATGCCCGCCTGGCTAGCAACCACCTTCAAGCAGAAAATCTACCGCCAAACACCTAACGGTGTGTTCCGGCTGTCTTCAAGAACCAATAATTCTAGGTTATTCTAAGGTGAGTTTGTAGTAAAAAAAAGCTAGCTAGCAATAAAAAAAACGGAAATCAATTTTATGACGTTAAAGTCTAGCCGTTTTCGTACCCAATTTTTATAAGTAGGTACTTAAATTTACGCGGTATTTAAAAATAAAACCCCGTGAAGCGCCGGGCTAGAATTTCATCCCTGCATATCTCCCTATGGAATCCGTAAGAGGCGACAAACTAAGAGAAACCTGCCAAGCATGGGGATTATGCTACCCCCTAATGTGGGAGGTATTTTTTCAACGCTGGACTTCATGGCTGTTGCCGAATTTATAACAACACCTATTACGCACAGTATTCTCACTCAGCTCAGAAGTCCTCTTTCTTCTCTTTACAGGTCTGACATGGTCACAAGACGGAGACGATTTCGCTCTCCACGCCATGCCCATAATGCATCACACCAACGTCTCACAAGCCTGTTCCATGCTGGATGGAGTCACGGCCTACGAAGCCTCCTGTTATGAACAAGCCCTGGCTGAATACGACGACAGTGGCACCACATCTGACGACTGGGACTTTGGAGTTGACTGCGGCGATTTCATGATGTAAACAAAAGAAAAATATAAAAAAACAGTAAGATCTGGTCACGGAAACAAATGAAGATCCAGGAATAAGCAAGAAATAACGCGTCTGGCTTAGCTGGCACTTGGCATGTGTTGTGCCATCTTTGAGAAATTGTAAAAGTGTCTTATTCGACCTGTAGACATTACTCGGAAAACTACAGTTCATGAAACTGTAAATAAATGAGCTGATGGAAAAGTGATTTAGTGTCAATGTAAGAAAGTTATATACCAATGGCCCAATGTTAATTTTTTTTTTTTGTTTAGATTCACTTGAAATGTGCTGGTCGCATTGTACCAATTTGATGTGCCAATACGACAGGAAGCTATCTTATGAATATTTTGTATATTTTTATCAGAAGATGTGTTCAACGTTATCAGTAAAATTCTGTCAAATCTTGTCTTTTGATTGCGTAAATTAAAAACTATCTATAAACATAGTTGCATGCTATAGTCGTACTGTATGTTCGTCATAGAAAAAAATGTGTGTAGCCAAAAACTATTGCATAGATTTTCCAATACTTCAGCCTCAGACCGAATAGTTCGTATTGGGTCTGAGTACTTCGGCCTACATTTTAGGTGTTATTCAAATTTTAGTTTAAATATATCTGGAGATTAATGTGTAATTCATGATATACACCATACCCTTGGGTGGAATAGTATAAACAAAGACAGTTAGACAGACAGAAAGTTTAATTACCTTTAATAAGATCTGTGTCTTGAGCATCGAAGGATAAAGACATACAATCTTGTGCCATATTTAATACCTATGAAGATTCAAATTGCACGTGTTGACACAAAATTTTACTATCGATGTAGATTTTATATTATTTGGAGATTATTTTGTCAACCACAACTGTTTTGATTTTTAAAGTTCCAAAAGGATTAAATATTTGTCTTGGAATATCCGTGTACTTAGGGGCACGTATTGCCGATACGACGAAATTCACCTAATGCTATCAGTGTCCCTAAACCTATTTTAAATTTAAAGTTCACTGGTGAAATCAGTAGCAAATTACAAGATTTCTAACATTAACCATTCAAGACTATTGGAGGAGATATATGGAATTTTTTTCTCGTTGTAATCCCAACAAACATTCATTTATTTAGAAAGAAACTAATAACAATCAGATTTTAAAATTCCATTCTACACAAACTGATTATATTTTTAACAATATTGTCTGAATCATCTTTGATACTGAATGAAAACTTTGATAATGCTACCAACATTTGATAGGAAATCAATATACTCAAGCTAAACCCAGTTCAATTCTCACATACTGACCTGATGAAATACATCGGTCATGCCCAAACCTTTAACAAATCTCAACCAACCACGTTGGTTTCCTTTCAAATAAATTGTATAATGAATATTTTATTTTATACCATTTTCTATTTTCCTATATACATTTGGATCTGCACTGTTAACCCTTCACGTTTGGAGACCACACGTTTTGTAAAAAAAACTGGATTTTTTGAATTTTTACGTGAAATTTAGGTTCACAAATCAGGGTAACAGTTCTGATTATATTTTCACGTGACAGTGTCTTCAAGGAGAGTGTCACACAAAAGTAAGAGATGGATTTGGAAGATAACACAAATAGGATAAGTACCTATGATGCGCTTGTCCCAAAATGACACCAATTACTGAATATATATATATATATATATATTTACTTCTAATAAATTCGGGAAAGAATTCGTATTAGATGTGTAAGTCGATGTTAGTAAGTAGTCTATGTGGTCGGTAGAAACTGTATACTTAACCAGGGGCGTATCCAGTCTTAGAGCTCAGGAGGTGGTTATTGGTGATATATTGTCTCCACATCCACCAACAAATCAAAGCTGAAATGAGGCGTGGGGTCATTGTTGTCACCAGATTGTTATTTAAATAATTTCACCTTATGAAGCAGTGATAGTATCTGAATTAAGGCTGTCAGATGACTATCTCAATCTACTAGTATATTAAATAACAGTTAAACAGAACACCCGTATAATAACGATTTGGTAGCGTGTGTACATAACACTGTACGAAGTATATTTGATGCTATATTCACTTGGAAACCACGAACAGCGCCCGCGTGTATGAGACGGCTATGCCCTTTTATGATCTCCCTGTATCCGCCCCTGTACCTAACGAACGTTACTACAAAGGAGTCTGTGAGATCTTTAAGCGGTCGATTTTTGAGAGATTTCTCAAATCGTGCACGTCAACTTTAAGGTACGCGTCGGTATAGTTAGATGTGTATTAACTAATTAGTACAATTATTGAATGAGTATTTAGTCGCTAATATCTTCCGACCTACCCAAAGACTGCCTAACGTTATATTACCTGATACCTGTGTTGTGTGTTACCCTAGGCATGATAATTGCGGTTATTAATGTCCCTGGCCCTGCGAAGTGCTGTGTTGCAAGATTTTGTATGCAAAAATAATATTTTGCCTTAAAAATCATGTTCAGTGAAAGGCAAACAATTTGCCCCACTTTCCGCTTTCAATAAACATAATAACATTATTGAAATTCATAATGATAGTGTAGTTATTCTGAGGAAATAATAGAGTTGTTATTTGCTGGAAGCACATCCTTGATACCTTTTGTGTTGCGGATGTCCGTGGATGTCGATCACTTACTATTAGCTGAGCTGCCTGCTCGTTTGTCTGTAAAAAAGGCTAATTGAGAAACGGTAGTTCCCTTTTTAATTATTTGAGTTAAATGGATAAAATTGCCATGCCTATCTAATATATTTTGCTTTTGTGTCTATCATTGACTGATGAATGATTATAGACAAATGGATAAGTTTATTTAAAACAGGTAATTTTCAGATATAACATTTCCAAACTAATTTTGCATTAGCGTCTGGTAAGCTAATAAGCTTACAAAATTACAATGAAAAGAAAATGTTGAACCACGAGCGAGCGATTAGAACCCACGAACATCCATCCCTAGAGCTGAGACATGCTATGCCAAGCCGACCTCTTAGTAAAACAATAGGAATGAAAGGATAAATCTGAGCACTCACCACGGTAGCTCAATTGACAGAGTATTTCCCCGCTATAGGGATGAATGACTTCAGGTTCGAATCCCACTCGTATCTAATATTTTTCTTTTGTTATAAATTTTTTAATTTATCAGATTTGTTTGAAAATCTTTTGCTGAACTGAGACTAAGATAAATTTTTCGAACATAAATCTTTTCGTTCGATATATTGTACAAAATCTTGCAATGCTGCTTTAGGTGTTGTAGTAAATTGTGTATTATATGAATATATAGATTAATTTAGAAATAACAATTTGATGGACACCATAGTGTTGTTTCATTCACAAAATTAGTTGGATTTTGATGTACAATAATTTGTGATGTACTTTTGTATGTATCACTATATTCTGCACCGCTGATTTTTCATCGTTTTGTTATGGTGTGAACATGAGACAGATATATGTTCGAGGAAACTAAAAAGGCTTATGTATTATTTTCATACAAAATTACTTGGACTAACTTAAGGGAACAGTAACTTTCAGAAAAAAATATTTTGCAACTCCTTAAAATATTATTTTACACAAAATCAAATGTGGACGAGGCCTGCGAATATTTCACGAGATCTACGTTTAGCATTTCCCCGTGTTTTCTTCCAAAACTGATGTGCCAATTAGATTAATTATTTGCAATATATTTTTTTAAATGAGTATATTTTGTTTCCTATTATTTTCTTTTATGTTAAAATCTTCTTATATTTGCCTAGTCATCCTCTGATAACAGCAGCAAAACAGATGCTTTATTGTCTTATTTTCTTTAGTAATAAATATTCACTTAAAAAAGAAAATGACAGAAGTGTGTCTATAGCAGGCCTAGATTTTGAACAAATAATTATTTCTCTAGAGACATTATCTAGGAAGAAAAAGGGAGAATACATTTTATGACGAATCGCAGGCCAGCTAATCCTCATAAATATATGATTAAATATACATTGTATGATTTTCGAATAGTAAAAATAATTTTGTATCAAGATAGCGGTCAGTCAAATTGTATTTCATGAAAATAAATAATGAATACAAAAGAAAACCGTAATTGTACATTCTTAGAGCCAATTTCACCAAACTAGGTTAAAACTATATGATGATAACTTTAATCTATGTAACCGACAAAATATAATAGACCTTTATCACCGTAGACGTTCAATGATTTTGCAGTATTCTTAATTTGTCATGGTTGATTGTATGAATTTTTTACATCAGGCAGACAGCTTTAGCGAAAGGTAAAAATCTTATCCAAGATTAAAAAATTATATGTACTGTAAATATATATTTGTTTTTATTTTATGGAGATATACGGCGGTATATCTCCATAAAATAAAAACAAATATGGCCCAAAGTCCAAACGTAGGTCACTTATTAACAACAAGAATCCAACAAATATAAAATCTGTGTCTAGGTTTGTCGTTCTATGATAAGCAAGGTCTGCCATATTTTAATGGGTTAAACTAAGTAAAACTAAGTTAAATTCAGTTGTATTGGTTACATGATTTGACAGTTTGAAATGGTCGCATCCCGTTGGTCGCGTTAAGGTAATGTTGTTCCGCGGCAAGGTACAGTACTATCTTTAACTTAGTCGCGGTAAGGTTTACATTCTGCTATTTTTGAACTTGACTTACATTTTTCCATATTTATTCGTAGTGTTTAAAGTATATAGCTATCCGTATTAATTTAATCCAAGATTGGTGAAGTTGGGCCTTAGCGTTCTATATTTTTCTGTTATACCAATGGTTTTAGGAAAATATAAATATCCTTAGATTTATATTAGCAATTATTTTTAAATTGAATCTTATCAATGGCCAAATTGTTAGTTGAAATTTATATTCTGCGTGGTTTGTGTCTATATATAGATATAATTTATATGTCAGCAATAAAAGTGACGCTGGAATCGTCTGAGTGAAGTTGATGAGATTATAATGTATTTTTGTATGGAACGCTTGCATTTATGTATAATTTGTTATTTATATCGAATCCAATGTGTTCGTGTTTAAAGTATTTTAGTATATAATAAATATTTTGTACTTTTAAGTATAAGTACCTTTATTTTATGTAATTACGTGACTTTATAAATGTACCTTTAGTTAACGCACAGCTAATTTTATTCGACTATATTTTCTATTTTTCTTAATTATGAATCAGAGTAAAATACAATATAAAAGAAATTTTCGACGCAATACATATATAAGGCGACTATTAATTCATCAACAATACTGCGGGGGATGGTGTAGAATCGATAACTGAATGTGATCCACTCATAATTAATTTTCACATAAACAAAATTAATACTAACTATTGCCCGCACACTTAAACACACGTTCTAAGTATTCTAACGCATTGCGAGGGCAATGAACTCGGTAGGTATACCTACCGAGTTCATTGCCCTCGCAATGCGTTAGAATACCTAGAACGCGAGTGTATGTGTGAGTCTTGTCCACGGCGGCCGCGAGTGTTGTCGTCGCTATCATTCTTAAAGTCAACGCGCCACAGCTTAGGCAATAGTTAGTATTAATTTTGTTTATGTGAAAATTAATTATGAGTGGATCACATTCAGTTATCGATTCTACACCATCCCCCGCAGTATTGTTGATGAATTAATAGTCACCTTATATACCTATTTGGGAGTAGAAGACATCAGTGTGCGTATTCTGAGGCGTTCTGGAAAAAGGTCAGGTCATTATGAGTTCTTTCTAGAGGGTACTACCCAACGGGCGAGGGGCGACCTAAAGGGGAAGATGATGAATGAAGCAAGAGAGATGTGACAAGATCGTATAGAAAGTGAAAATCCATGATCTTTGTCTATCGACAGGCGTGCGCCGTTATGTATTTTTGGTATGTAAAAGATAGTTGATCAAAGGCCTCCTATACTAGGGGGGATTGGCCATAATCACCACGCTTGGTAGACACCTTAGGGATCGCAGTGTAAGACAGTTCTTCAGAAGGCGCTTCTGCCTACTTTGTGGTAGTCTTCACTTTCCCTTCTCGCCTCTTACGAATCCCACAGCATAAGGAGTATTCAATTTTATCTCGGAATCCCACAGTATTTCATAATTTTATACCAATTAATAATTTTAATAACATAAAAAAATGTTTTTAAAGCGTAAGTACTACCTTAAAAGTATTCCACATGTTGTGATAAAATTAGCTGTGTAATATGTTCAACATTGTGAATCGCTGATATTGCCTGTGAATCCTAAAAATATCCTTTTAAGTGATGTTAAGCAATCCGTGCGAGGATTCCGTAGTCATGATAACCAGACATTTGCTAACTGAACAAAAGCCTCTGAAACATATAAATGTATATTTACTTATTAACAACCGCTTATAATAAAATGGCCGCTCGTTGCCATACTTCTTATTTTGGAACTTCTCTACTTATAAATGGGTCTTAATAAAAAAAACTTTTAAACATGTCTCCTATGTTAACACAGAGACTTGTGAAATGCAGCGATACTTAGACCTATAACAATAGAAGTTATGACTATTTGCTCTTAAGCCAATTTCAATATACAATCAATATTTTTGCATTCTGGTCCTCCTGTTTAAAGATCCCTACTCAGTCCCATACTTATTCCCACTTATTCCCTCACACATACATCGCCTCCCCTAACACACACATGTACACATTCACCCACACAAATAACTTACACATATGAACATCGTGTAGTCATACTTGACTCCTCCTCCTCCTCAAAATGGCCCATAATATACATTTATATATAAATATTTAGTTTATTAAACATCTTTGATTTGTGAACATGTACAACTCTGTGTGATAAAAATC
The DNA here is from genome assembly GCA_963854805.1 of Plagodis dolabraria. Classification (NCBI taxonomy): domain Eukaryota; kingdom Metazoa; phylum Arthropoda; class Insecta; order Lepidoptera; family Geometridae; genus Plagodis; species Plagodis dolabraria. Next base: position 6,178,263 of record OY978459.1, on the reverse strand, counting down.
TATTTGTAACGTCCCCAAGGGTGCCCAAGATACAGGCTTTGCCTAGTTTGGGACCCACTGCAAACGCTTGACATACATGATTAACTTTTAAATTGTAAGCATTTCGTTATTTGGTGTAACTGTCTTTACTTGTGTTTTTGATAATAAATTATTCTCTTATTCTTATTCTCTTAAAAAAGACTAATAATAAACTCAATTGAAATATACATACTATTAAGAATTTCAAACCATTGTAGATAATACTTCCAAATTACTTGTACAATTTCAAGCTAGTACTTTTCGCCTCGAAGTCTCTTGCCAGAATGAACATTCGACGGACTGACTGGTTTCTTCCTCCTGTATTTTTTAAATTTCGGTTCAGATAAATGCGAAAGTAACTCTGTCTGTCTGTCTGTCTGTTACGCTTTCACGCCAAAACTACTGGACCGATTTGAATGAAATTTGGTATGGAAGTAGTTTGAGACCCGGGAAAAAACATAGGATAGTTTTATCCAACTGCGCAAAAAGATGTTTATTTTTTTGCGCGATAACCGACATACGCGCGGGCGGAGCCGCGCCCTGAAAGCTAGTAATGTATAAATCCATTGAAAATGATGACAATACTATCAGTAGAACTCTTAGTTAACGCCATACCTATATCTACCGACCAACAGTACGTAGATAATGTTCCACATTATCAGGTTCTGTTTTGAATGGTATATAATAACAATGGTATGTGGTCAAAGGCTAACCTATCAAGCATAAAAAAAAAATTAAAAAAATGGGTGCCGGTGAAATTACAATCACATGAGACAACAACTTTGTGTCTCAGGGTTGTATAGCGCAGTGCAGTGCAGTGTGTTGTGACGATATGTATCTGTTATAAGCAGAGGTTACATCTTAACATCAAGTGGGCCTCCTGCTTGTTCCTTACTAATACAAAAATACAACATTTGTCAATAAGAATAAATTTTCTGATATTATAAATTTTCTATTATTGATTATTGATTAAAAATTTGACAATGAAATGAAATTTTTAACCATGTGTTGATTATATAATTTTTTTTTTATGTTATTGTGACGGAACAAGCTCGAGGCCCACCTGATGTTAAGTAGTTTCCTCTGCCTATAACAGATGCATTTCGTCACAAGTCACGAATTGCACTGCGCCCGTCACCTTGAGACAGTTGTTAAGTCTCATGTGCCTGTAATTTCACTGGCTCTCAAGGACTGCTGCCGGAACACACCGTTAGGTACTTGGCGACAGATTTTCTACTTGAGGGTGGTCGCTAGCCAGGCGGGCATTCGCAAAATGCCCTTCCACCATGCGGTGAAGCTCAAGCCCGCGGCGGGATTCGAACCAAGGACCTACTGCACGGCAGTCCATAGCCAATGCCACTGAGCCATCACTGCTTCAAAATGTTTATATAATATTGTCATTTATAATCCGTTCACAGATTAAATTACTTAATTTAATTTTTGTGACTATGTTATTTTACTTTAATTACATAATTAATGTAATTTTTTACCAATGAAATTAAATTTGTAACCATGTGCTAATTGTATAATAATATTTTTTTTTATTTTATTTATTTAATATTGTAATTTATTATCTGTTGACAGATAATAAATTACAATTACTTAATTTAATTTTTGTATTTAACTTTAATTTATTGTTGCAGGTAAATAATATTTCCATAATAGTTAAAAAACTAAAAAAAATAGAACTGCCAACTTAAAAGCTCATGTTTCTATTGTTTCATAATGATAAATTCAATCACCACTAATTCATGACGTGAGCCTTTTTATTTTACTTTTGTATACATGTATATGAAATTCTTTTAGATGGAAGAATAATAACTGGCTACTGGCGTGATTCGAACCCGCAGTTTCCGGCTCAGTCACTACACCTAGGCTAGAGAGAGATAGGCATATATGAGGTTGCTGTCAGGTGTATTATTATATGTTCTACGCTTAGGTGCAGCTATTGTTACAGGGGAAAAGCCACAGAGCATGAGACCTGTAGCGGGTTCGAATACCGTTCTGTTACACCTAATATATTGCTGACCTAGGCCCGAATCCCTCACAAACCTATTTACGCGTTGTCAGCAGTATTTTCTCTATATAAACGGTGGCTTCCAAAATTAAGTGCTCAGATTTATTGTGATAACTCCAGGAGTCACCAGACTCAGTACCAGTATACCCTTCAGGTGGAACCTCTGCCCAAATTAGTACCAAAAGTGAGTTGCGGGAACTTTTAAAGTCAAGTGTAAATTTATAATTTTATTTTTTAAATAAAATAAATGTGAGTGTGTCCATAAGTTGTTTTTTTAAGACAACTGAATAGGTCCATACAACAGTTCGTAGACGATTATTTTTCCATCCAACAGAATTTAAATATTTAGCATAAGTAAATGCTTTTAAAAATAGTTCTCACATGTACATGTACCTAGGTTAACATTAAAAATTGTAAAATAAATACTGGAAATATCTAGATATCGGTTGGGGAAATGTACAAAAAAGAGAGGTAGTCTACGGGACCCTAAAAAGTAAAATATTTTACAGAAAATTCAATAAAACTTTCTACGGTATAAGTATATGCAGTACTAGCTTTCCGGGCGCGGCTCCGCCTGCGCGTATATCGGTTATTACGCAAAAACATTACCCACTTTTTGCACAGTTGGATAAAAACTATCCAATGTTTTTCCCGGGTCTCAAACTATTTCCATACCAAATTTCATTCAAATCGGTCCAGTAGTTTTGGCGTGAAAACGTAACAGACAGACAGAGTTACTTTCGCATTTATAATATTAGTACTGATTAGTACTGATATATAAGGTATGTAAACAGAAAATATAGAGTATATATACCCAAGATTTGTAAGGAAAAACCAACAGATGCACAGTGGGAAAACTGACTACGCAAAAGTGCGATATCGAGACAAAAATCACGATATATTTGGATAGGTACTTGAACAATATCAGCGATTGATTATTATATTTTAGTAATCTGTACTTGTTTTCTGATAATGTTGGATATTAGAATGAGTAGAGTTAGCTCGTCGTGAAGTGTGTAAGGGATAGTTCACAAAAAGATTATGAATGTTTGTATGTAACTTTTATAAATAAACGCCTGTGGACGATGTTATGTGTTTTATTACAAATTCAGCTAGCTGTTTTCAGATAGGATAAAAATGATCCATCTTGATATCTATTGGTTAATTTTTTTTTATGTTATTGTGACGCAACAAACTCGAGGTCCACCTGATGTTAAGCCGACTAACCTCTGCCTGTAACAGATGCATTTCGTCACAAATAACAAAATGCACTGCGCCCGTCACTTGACGTCTCATGTGCCTGTAATTACACTGGCTCTCAAGGACTGCTGTCAGAACACATCTTTAGGTGCTTGGCGACAGAATTTCTGTTTTAGGGGTAAATTGTGGAATCATGTGCATTTGTATCCAATAGCTGATCAATGGTAATATAGATCTTGTAGAATGGAAGAGTGAAAAAACTAATAAAATTTTGGATTTGCCGCCATAGGCGTCAGTTATAACATTATATAATTATAACGGTCAGAAAGATATTTTACCATAGTTTTCTGACATTTTATTGTAAGCTGCATAACAGATGTCTGAAATAGCCCCACAAAAAATAATCCAGTGGTGTTAAATCAGACGATCTGATCGGCCACTTAACCGCTGAATATAGTGAAATTATGCGATCGGGAAATTTCCTTTGCAATAAATTGATCGTTTCATTGGTTGTGTGACATGCGGCACCATCCTGTTGAAACCACATGTCAGTGATGTCCACGTCATCAATAATAGTCCAAAATTGAGTCGTTTACATACCTGACTTACTTGACATGGCATTACTCAGAGGCGTAACACTCCAGTTACGCTCCATAGAAGTGGTTCACGAGCTTCACTCTGACCACCGACCCATCATACTACGATTAGGTCCCGACCCAACGACGGATCTCCCCCGACCCACTAAGACGATAGTGAACTGGAAGCAAGTAGGCGATGCCCTAAAGGCTATCAGTTCACCGGACCTTGACAAAATCCCTGACGACATCCTGACTAGAGATGACGTAGCCCTTGCGATCGATTCGTTCACTAATCACCTCTCCACCGTAGTAGGTGCATCCGCAAAGGAGGTCATAGTGCCGGACGACCGGCGCCTTGTCATTCCAGCGGATTGAGACGGTTAGTGACGGAAAGTAAAGCAGTGACCCGACATTACGACTCTTACCCCAGCAAAGAGAACAAAACTAAGAAACGCCACTATGAACGCATGGTTCAAAGTCGCATGTCTGAGTTGCGTGATCAACAATGGGGTGACAAACTTTCAAACCTCGTGCCAAGCCACCATGCTTATTGGGATTTGGCGCGAAGTTTGAAAGGTAGTAAATATAACGATATGCCTCCCTTATACAGACCAGTCCCACTAGTCCCAGCGTTCTTTGACGAAGACAAAGCTGAGTGCCTAGCTGATAGCCTAGAGGCTCAGTGTTCCCCTAACGTAGATCACGTTGACCAAGCACACCTCGATTGGGTGGACGCTAAAGTCGAACGTAAAAGCTCTGTGGTCATCTCTGAACTCCCCCCAATCACCTTAGCGACTTACGCTGAGGTGGCGAGACTGATCAAGGCCCTCCGACCGCGCAAATCCCCCGGTGCCGATGGCATCTCCAACAGGGTTCTTAAAACCCTATCTCCTCCTCTCATCCATCTCCTAGTCATCATCTTCAATGCTGCTATGAGCCACTGCCTATTCCCAGACACCTGGAAAGGTGTCTGAAGAAGTGCCGAAGGCACTTCTCCCTAGACGGGCTATTGTAGGGCCAGGCCCTCGCCCAAAACCCGGCGGAGCTGGACGACCGCACAGGCGGTAGCCAGCATCTCTGTCCTCCCTAAAAAAAAGTCGTTAACATCTCGCGACAGCGTGACTGTTATCGCTTTTCCAGCCTCATCTTCGAAAAAACAACCCAATCATACCTCCACGCCACATAACGCACCATACTTGATAACTTTAGATATTTTTAACGTTAGATCATACATTAATTCCTCGAAAATGTTTAGTTGATAATCCATGAGACCTATGAATCGTGAGCTTTGTAGTTTACCACGTCGATGCATGACGACATTAGTGATGTTTTTTTGCAATTTCTTTGGAACACGTTTAGAAAAAAAATCTTTTTGGAAGGAGAAATACTATTAAAATTCACTAAACCTACTTACACTCTGTATTTGGATTTATTATAAGGTATAAACAGGTATAAGGCATTTATATGATACAATGACACGTTGAACATGCAAAGGCTTCTCAATTGTTGCTTTTGGATTTTCAGAAGCCCAAATGCGGCAATTTTGCTTGTTGACGTATCCTGACAAATGAAAATGGGTTTCGTCTGAAAATAATGTTTTTTCAGTGAAACCAGCGGGTTGTTCCAGAATCAATCGAGCAAATCTATCAGTCGGCTTCAATTCCTGCACCAGTGAAACCTTGTAAGGCTTCAAAGCCAAATCCTTACGCAAAATTCGCCATGTGTTGGTTTTGGATAACCCCAATTGTTTGAAGCGCTCGTAGCGAAGTTTGCTTAGCCATTCTGAATCGATCAGCAAAGTTAAGCAACGTCCGCCGCGGTCATGAGTTGGATGGGTGACCACTTTTTGGACATTACTACTGAGCGCTTCCGTGCTTCGGAGGGCACGTTAAGCCGTCGGTCCCGGTTGTTGTCTTAGAATGGCAGTCGTTACAGCATGGTGGTAGGGCATTATGCTAATGCCCGCCTGGCTAGCTACCACCCTCAAGTTGAAAATCTGTCGCCAAGCACCTAACGGTGTGTTCCGGCAGCTGTCCTTGAGAGCCAGTAATTCTAGGCTAGCCTGAAAAACATCTTCGACCACATCATCACTTACCATCAGGTGAGATAGTGGTCCAAGGCTAACCTATCAGGCATAAAAAAAAAAAAAGAACGACGAGAAATAGACAAATTTGGATCTTCTTCAACACTGTGGCTCACGGCTGCGATGTTTTCAGTTGAACGACCAGGTCGAACACGCGTTGTTGTTGGCACATTTTGTAAAGGGCTTGTCGACTGAAATTTAGCGACCAAATTTTTTAATAGCGGTCTCAGAAGAACGATTATGTTGTCCGAAAATATCACGAATTTTACGAAATGTAACGCTTTTCTCTTAAATGTAACGTTAAGAGAACCACCATTTTCGTAGTGGATTAATTATTTTAATACATTTTCGAGCGAAATTGAATTCATTGTAACAATCATGGAGAAAACTATTATACCGATAATTTAAGTAATTTGCATGGTGGCATTTTGCGAATGCCCGCCTGGCTAGCTACCACCCTCAAGTAGAAGCAGCTGTTCTTGAGAGCCAGTAATTCTAGGTTAGCCTGAACAACATCTTCGACCACATCGTCACTTACCATCTGGTGAGATAGTGGTCAAAGGCTATCCTATCAAGCATAAAAAATAAATATTAAGTAATAGAATTGATTATAACAATTGCCAAAGCATCTACTACGAAAACGTCAAATAACTAAATGTCAAAACTGTCATTCTGTTGGTGTTACCCCAATTGAAAAACAAAGTTCTTATTGAAAAACCCATTACCTATAAGAGACATATATATTCTTTTCCATTGGTCACTGTCGGCAAGTACCCACGGCTCCGAGATCCACGGGGCGCCCTTATTCCCATATACCAGATCACCAACCGAAAAATTGGTTATATGTGTAAATAAGTTAGATGATGTGCCAAGCTTCAAATACTTTTGAAAATTCTGTCACCTGATATCAGCATGATATCCGTAGAATTTGATGTGCTCAATGACATTGACTTAGGTACGATGAATTGAATTGATTGATTGAAGAAAAAAGCTTAGACAAAGAAAAGTATAGCTTTCTTATTTTAAGAAAAAAATATTGAAGATTTAGCAAATCTAGAAGAATCCTCTTTAATCAACATTGAATTTTAAACTTAACCTTCTTGTTGAAGAATTAAGTAGCTATTGGTCGAATATAAATATTAAATTATAAAATAAATTAATCGTCAAAAATTCCCAATGCACCCTGCCCAAACTTGCTCATTATGTCTGCAGCATTACCGCGCTGGATACAAATTGAAATTTGCTGGATTTAAATCCCACCCAGCGCGACGGTCCCTTCCTTTCTCCCTCAGACGTTGTCCAATGCCTGCAATCAATTTTTTGGCGTCGGAGCACCATGGGTTCGCTGTTTCAACCGCAAAGGAAACGAAGTCGTATGTCAGGGCTAAATCAGCATATTTGAAGTATTTTGCGACACCATCTGATCCAGAACCGACACACTGCTGGGATCCATGGAGGTGGCAAGCGGCGAAAGTGCACACACACATTGCATCTCAAACAATACACCGACCCCTCTACCTCGGTACAAGTGTAAGCCCGTCTGGGCGCTTACCATCTAACCGGGACAAAACCAGGGGACTCCAACACTGATGGCCGAACTTTGGCCGAAACCAAAGCGTGCCTAATAATTTCGTTTAGAGCGTGGTGCCGAGATCGCCAACCCGCACTTCCAGCAAAGCTAAGACCATGGTGGCCATCCGACTCCACATGGGTGCCGCATACGCAGGTGGATCTCACAGACATCACAGCCAAGTCTGAGTGCCGCCACTACCCGCACAGAGTCGTTATCCAGAAGCGTGCCCATTTGTGGAGAAGGAAATGTATGAAGTTGAAGATATAATTCTGAAAGAAGTTACTCTTCAGAGTATTTACTAAATATTCATTGGTATAAAGAAATAAAAATTACAGTTAAATAAATCTCAAATTTTCTTTACTTACTTCTTTTCCATGATGTTAAAAAGCAGTGCATATCATAGTCATAGGGGCCTCATTATTCTAGTGTCCGAGGCCTGCAGTAGTTTAAAAACGACCCAGCTTCTGAAATTCTGAAATTTCTCGGGTAAGCCAGAAGTCGTTACGTTTGTACCTAATAATGAAGTCCTTATATTATATGGTAATATAACTCTGAGATTTCTATGCCAAATATGAAGGCACTGCTGTATTAAGTATTTACCTTATCAACTTTCTTTCACAAAAATTGTCACTAAAGTATTATTTCATAATAACTTATAATGCGCTAATTAACAACAGATGTTCAGCTCCCACTGCGGCCTTCAGACTTATGGCAATATATTATTATTTTGATAACGCACGACTGGCATTTTATTTATATGCCATTTAATATTATCCTCAATAATTACTTTTGGCATGTTGTCAGGTTAACGGTCAGAAAGATAACGCTTTCACTGAGTTTGGCTACGGGTTTGCAACTTTCAAACCTTCTTTGAAAAGTAGCTAATACAGCGTTTATATCTGAGGCGTTAAAGGCTATTTAAGTTGGATATAAACGCTTCATATTGTTTGTCTATTCACGATGAAAACCAAGTTAAATTATCAACTAAGTTCATCAGTTGCTGCGGGAATTTGAACCATGTGTGGAAAGAATTAGGTGTCACAGAGGTTGTTTTGTAATGTCAGTGGTATCGGTGTCGAGGTTTACAGGGCGTAGGTGCAGCAGCCAGTCTCGATTAGTCAGCACGTAGTCATGCAGGCTGTCTGACTCGCGCCTCTATCGTCCTCTCTCGACAATTCGCATCGACACTTTGCGCCAGCTGAGCGAGTGAGTCGCTTGGCGACGGGCGCGTTTGATCGGTACCTAACTCATTTTTTACCACGCGATAGACTTCTGTTTAAAATATTCGAACTTTATTGACTCAACCTTATTTTAAGATAGTAAAATTGTACAAGTTCCCGAACGTGAAGTCCATTTTCAAATTCGCGGGAAACGCCGGTGTCGAACTTGACTGCAAACGTCATTTTTGTGTCAAATTTAGTGCATTTTGTGTTTGATAAATTATACAAAAATCGTGGAAATTTTAATTAATTGTCACTGAACATTAGGACATAATTAATTAGGTTATTGAGACTTTTCGTGATAAATTCTTGTTGTCTTCCATTTGTTTGTTGTTGTTGTGTCAACATGGAGAAGGGGGGTGGCTCTAGACTTCTGCAAATGCAGGTAAGAGGCATATTTTTGTAAAATATATTTAACGATCCTGAAAGCTAATATCTGATTATTGATGAATAATAATTCGGAATAAATGCACACAAATATTCCATAGATAAAGTAGAACAAGCACTTGAGCACTTAAACTATTAGGTAACAAAACAAACATTAACTTGGTACTTACCTAAGATCTTTTGCTTGTTATTACTTTCGGTAAGCTATACTTATTAGTTTCACTCTCCTCTACATATCATTATGAGACTATTCTTACAGTAAAATTAAACTAATTCGTCGAAGAATCTAGTATAGTACTGCCTTCGTAGAGTTAACCTGCCGATCTTTAAATCAAAATTTGGTTTTTAATTCAAACAGTCTAATTTAAATTTTACATGAAAAGAAATGCGTTGAATAACTTCACACTATGTAGGTATGTGGTAATGGACAGAAGCTATTGATTCCAACTCGTAGCATAACAAGTTCTTTCTTTCTTTCTCGCTTTACTATCATCAATAAAGAATGTACTTATTGCATTACTTACTGTAGTGTAATTTCGTTCACAAACGTGTTGTGTGCTACCCTTCTTCAAAAAAGGAAAAAAAAGCTGTTTCCGTTCAAAAACAACTAGCAGAACCGGCGCGTGATTCAGCGATAACAACGGTCGGTTTAAAACGTCTTTGCGAACCTTGACCTCGGAATCTGACGGCGTTAGGGCGTCAATACACTTGTTGAATTGAACCTAATTTTATGCGATATGTGTTTTTAGGTAGGTTCATCTTTAGTTGGTTCATGTTAGTAGTTGTAGTTGTGTACTTATTCAAATGCCCATCATAGTTCTTAGTGTGGTTTTGTTTTTTATTATAATAAATTTGCTGTCCATGAGTTGTTTATTACAGCCGAGATCATTTTTTGAATCGTTAATATATAAATATTTTGTAGGACTTTTAAACGAAACATGTTTTACTACTTATATTAGATTCAATAAAAATTATAACTTTGCTCGCATTGCAATTTTGAAATTGAATTTTCTTTTAAAGATATAAATGTAAATTTGCTAAAATCGATTCGCTTTTCCAATAATGAGTAAGTATTTGTCACTCATTCGCAAAACATGGCAGTAGCATTTTAAGAAGACTCTCTTCTTAGTCATTTTTAAGCTATTTCGTAATTTCTATGAATTTTGTGATTATGTTTGTCTATTATGTAAATTGTTTTCAAACGTGTAGATTACTGAATAATTTAATAGACAAAATGTTTTGTGTTATACTGGCGTTAAATTTGACATGAACCGGTGCTGTTACGAAACCATGTAAGTTTAAAAGTACAGTACTGTTTATTTTTTCAAAAAAGAGTAGTTCATAGTTTCCATAGGTCCAGATCCCAGACAAATTTATAGTTATCTAGTTTCTGTAATCTCTATATTTTAAAGTGTTTGTAGGCCTCTGTAGCTCGATCATAAATCGCTTGCGTTGTCCATTTTTGGACTAGGTACCTATATCGAATATTGTGTGAAAAACAGCGTCAGGATTCAGTAGCATGTTATTTTTGTAAAGTGATACCATTTGTTATTTGTAATCAGTCTACCTTGATGGATAGCGAAGACACGGTGAACGTTGGAAAATGCTTTTTCATCCCACCATCTCGGAAAGAGTATTTTTAATCTTCAATATCTGAGTGGAAAAGCCGTTTTTATTCTCTAGAGCATAAAGTAAATTGAATTTAGAACATCGTGTGCACTAAGTTTGTCAATTAAAAAAAACATTAAACCTATTTACTGCTACCTCTATGGTGCCGAATATATCATACTACTTTTTTTAATTTGTTAAAAACTCAGACTCGAAACCTTCTAGGTGTTCTTTTTTCAATTTGCTTTTTAGTCATTTCCTCGCTGAGGTGGAATGAAAAGTTACGTGTTGCACTCGAGCGCAAAGATTTTTCACCTCGTGCTCTTTTGATTCCCTCGCTAACGCTCAGGATTCTAATTTTGAATCCTTCGCTTGCTCGGTCATCAAAATTGAACACGCGGTTAAAAAGCAACTTTGCACTCTTGTATAACAAATAACTATTCTTGACTTATTAATCACATATTATACTTCCTTTTTAAACGACTTCCAAAAAAGGAGGAGGTTCTCTATCGTCTATTTTTTTATGTATGTTACTTCAGAACTCTTGACTGGGTGAACCGATTTTAAAAATTCTTTTTTTGTTTGAAAGCTGATGCTTGTCGTTTGGTCCCATTTGAAATTTCATCAAAATCGGTCAAACCGTTTTTGAGTTACACTCTAATAACTGAAAAATATTCACCTATCTTGATGATATAGTCGTTGACAATAAATGAGAATCGATCCCGTAAATAGCAAGGGTCACTAAAAAGAGTGAAAAAATGCGCACAATATTGTGATAATAGGTACTTTTGAACTATCATGGTACCGACTTCAACAAGTTATTTCACACTTTTGGGTGTAGAAGTCGGTTCCATTTTTTGGTAAAAAAATGTTTACCTATAAACTTGACTTCAGCAGAAGTTTATTGCGTGATTAAGTGATAAAATATTATTCCATCCTTCCCCCCTTACAATTGTTATAACATAAAAATAATAAAAGTGACACGACTAGTGTACCATCGCCCTTGCAACTCAGTCAACGGAACAGATGGGCTGAATACCAACACTCTTTATTATGACCGGTTTGGTTGCTGTAACGTTTGCAAGCTATTTGCTAACTTGAATTAAAATTGAGGCTGTGATAATTCGATAAATGTCATCTCAATATCTTTATTATTATTTGACACCTTGTCAAGTGTAGACAGCAGCGTGTGAATAAGAATCTAGTTAAAATATGTAAGTTCTAACTACACTTAGAAAACTATCGCGAGTTTTGTCCATTATGACTAAATAGGCACCCGGCTGGGACTCGCGTTATATTTACCGGATAGATTCCGACCAGTTTCGGGCTATATTGTAGCCCTTCGTCTGGGAGTCACGGTTGCGCGAGGCGGCGAGCGCGGGCCTCAGCACGTAACTGACGTAACGATGGCGCTGTCTTTCCCGGCTCAGCTGCACTTGTCAAATTGTCCGATATGTCATTAGCTTCGTTGTCACTGTCACTGTTATGTGCCGTGTAGGGCTGTAGACACACCACACTAATCTTGTCAATTTCCTTGTCCACACGTACCGTATCCGCGCTATTGGTGTCACCTATCTTTAAAACTGTTTTCCATGCCGGCGGTATCTATCCGGTAAATATAACGCGAGTCCCAGCCGGGTGCCTATTTAGTCATAACAGTTCTAACTAGTTATGGATCCCCCTCACCCATCCGCTCTAGACTAGAGGGCCCTTGATGAGCAGAAACTCTTGCAGGTCTCTGTAATGTTAATGACCAAGGCTTCTTGGTGGTCCCGTGGTAGGTTAAGATAGTTGATAAGCTTCTTTGTAATAATGTTTCATTAAATAGTACCTATTTAATGAAACATTATTACTATATTATGCTAACTGTTAGCCTTCGAATCGGCAACACATATTATTCAAGTTATAATTATTTTAGTTTTTAAAGGTTATAATCTTTTGACTGAGTACTAAATAAGTAAAGGATATGTTTGTGGATTTGGCGACACGTCACGGAGTTTTCGGTTTGAAGCAAAGTATTTATTTTTTTAAGTTATTCTGTCTCAATCTAGGATCTAGTCTTCCCAAAATACTTCAACTTGTTTATTGCAAAAATAAAATTACATTTATATCAAGGGCATATTTTTGTGTACCGAAAAATATCTTTTTTAAGTAAGTAATGATATTAAAGTTCAAAATGTTTAATTAATCCGAGAAGTGGCGGTAACATATTCATAAAGAAGTGCAAATATTGATCTCCATTATTTTATTTACTTTACTAACAAAGTGCTCTAGTAAGAATATATGGGTATGGAATATATGGGTGACCGTTGTCGACATTACTACTGAGCGCTTCCGTGCTTCGGAGGGCACGTTAAGCCGTCGGTCCCGGTTGTCGTCTTAGGATGGCAATCGTTAATGCATGGTGGTAGGGCATTTTGCGAATGCCCGCCTGGCTAACTATCTGTCGCCAAGCACCTAACGGTGTGTACCGGCAGCTGTCCTTGAGAGCCAGTAATTCTAGGTTAGCCTGAACAACATCTACGACCACATCATCACTTACCATCAGGTGAGATAGTGGTCAAAGGCTTATCTACCAGGAGTAAAAAAAAAAAGAAGTATGTAGGCACATATAGACGACTTTGGTCCATTACAATACAGGAAACGCTCCAAGAATTAAAGTTATACCCATAATACATAATATTACAGTTATTTATCCATGATATATTTAATGAATAATTAATTAAGCTAAAAACTTCATGCCCAACACCTTGCTAACGCTCGGTCAATAGATCCAAATTAAGTGAAGGTGTGTCAGCCATGCTGTTATATCCACATAAAACAGACATTAACAAAATTAAACATAGACGCCCCACTGGCCTACATACCTATTTTACCTATCTGTCAGAATCGAACGGTGCCACTTTATAGATTAACTTGAAAACTGTGCCATAGATCAAGTAATAGTAACTAGATTACCAAAATGATATAACGTTGTTTTGGTATGGTGAGTCATTTTCCGTGAATCGAATGGAACGTATTTGGGCGGAATTAAAACCTCTTCACTCACAAAGGCGCTCCCTTCTACAGTCATTATTAGGGGTGGGTCATTGTAACATATAATCTCGATGGGGTGGGTCTCGTTTTAAGTCTGGGCATACCGCCGGGGCAAGATAGTAAGACTGCTAACACGACCCTATCTTGCCCCAAATCGGCGGAAGACTGCTCACGGGGGGTTTTATGAGTTCATGTCCCACACATCCCCTTCCACCACCCCCATGGTGGAAGGATAGTGCGAAGGCATTTCCCCCCTCAAAAAAAAGGGTCTAGTTTCTACAAAAGGTCATTGTAACGTAAATGTTGCAGTTAATCAACCTACACTAAAATTATAAATAGGATTTTTTTTTATTATTGCATGTAACGAATAAACTTAATTTTTTTACCAGTCACAATCTTCGTCCATCTGTCATTGTCTAACCTACATATGTGATATTTAAGATACATTTTTCAGTTATTGGAGTGTAACTCAAAAACGCCTGGACGGATTTTCATAAAACTTAAAATGGGACCAAACGACAATCACCAGCTTTTAAACAAAAAAAGAATTTTCAAAATTGGTTCACCCAGTCAATAGTTCTGAGGTAACAAACATAAAAAAAATACAGACGAATTGAGAACCTCCTCTTTTTTTGAAATCGGTTAAAAACTACTGGACCGATTTTAAACATTATTTCACCATTAGAATCCTACATTATCACCTGATACCATAGGCGAAAGAATATTATTTTTAACCGACTTCCAAAAAAGGAGAAGGTGCTAAATTCATCTGTATTTTTTTTTTATTTTGTTTGTTACCTCAGATCTCTTGACTGGATGAACCCATTTTGAAAATTCTTTTTTTGTTTGAAAGCTGATGCTTGTCGTTTGGTCCCATTTTAAATTTCATCAAAATCGGTCAAGCCGTTATTGAGTTACACTAAAAAGATTGAAAAAAAAATTTTTACAAAAAATTGAACCGACTTCAACACCCAAAAGTGTGAAATTACTTGTCGAAGTCGGTACCATGCGCACAATATTTTGATAATACGTACTTTTGAACCATCATGGTACCGACTTCAGCAAGTTATTTCACACTTTTGGGTGTTGAAGTCGGTTCAATTTTTTGTTAAATGTCCGTGTGAAGCTGGGACGGCCTACTAGGCTATACTTATAATAAAATAATGTTATCATGGGTAGTCAGTAGTATTCGCAACTACACTCAAAAAAATTTGGACTGGCGGGCCTTTATGAATGGAAAGGTATGTAGATACCATAAACCGACAGGCGTGTGTAAAGTACATAGTCAAAAGGGGAGCACTCTAAAAGTTTTTTAAAAACTAAGATTAAAAATACGTGTTATGAGTAATAAAAATGAACATGGTGGTCCTAGCAGAAGTCTTACTCAGCATTCGCAAGAAATGTATCGATGTGTGCTGAATAAGCCCCCTCTAGTCTAAGGCTGAAGGGCGAGAGGGGATGCTTAACTACCTATCTGTTGAGCGCGGATAAAGCTTGTGAATATTCTAGAAAAATAGTATATTTTCATATTGCCACGCTAGCCTGTTCTTCTTCCGTTCTTCCTTCTAGTTCCTGAACTCTGCCTTCCTCCTAGAAACAAAACATTAGTAAAGGCAAAACAAAACATTGAGTTTTGTATACACAATGCATCGTTATCAATGCATTATCTTTCGTAAAAACATTATAGGTATTGTCAATATTAGGTAGGTACTTTAGTTCTTGAAACTTTATCGCGATAAAATTGTCAATGATATCTTCAATGTTAAATCATGAGTGAATCTTACTTTAAAATGCCTGATAGGAAATATCCTTTTTAATCAGTTGGTGAAAGGTACACTTATCTGACGTACTGTTATCGTGACGGAACAAGTTCGAGGCCCATCTGACCATAAGAGGACTAACCTATAACAAATGAATTTCGTCACAAATCACGAATTGTACTGCGCTCGTCGCTTTAAGATATAGTTGTTAAGTCTCATGTGCCTGTAATTTCACTAGCTCTCAAGGACTGCTGCCGAAACACACCGTTAGGTGCTTGGCGGCAGATTTTCTACTTGAGTGGTGGTCGCTAGCCAGGCGGGCATTTGCAAAATGCTCTTCCAACTGACCTACACGGCAGTCCATAGCCAATGCCACTGAGCCATCACTGCTTCAAAATGTTATTGCCCAACCATATGTCAAAAATCAAAGTCAAAATCAAAATCATTTATTAAATTTAGGCGTCTACGACGCTCTTATTAAGATCGATTACAAATTTTAATATTAAAATATTCTACAGTGTACTGCCATGTACAAGACTAAGCCCACTGCGCAACACTTGAATTTATTTGCCACGAAGTGTTTTCAGTTGAGTTTCAAAACTCTGAGTTCATTGACTACCATCAGCCAATAAAAGATAAAAAGCAACATACATATTTATCTGTCAGTAGGAATCCCCCTTCGATCATAAACATAAGGAATCCCCATACAGTGCTCAGCAGTGTCTTCTCAGAAATTGACAGCTGTCTCTGCGATCCCCAATACCATTTTAATTATTTCAAATCAGAACCACATTTACCCACGAATTACTCGAATGATAGATAGATATAACACAATAATAAGATGTCAAAATAAAAATAATTATAAATAGATGTCAAAAATGTTAAAATGAAAATTATAAAAAAATAAATAGTCAACTGAGAATACACATAAATCAATATTCACGTCATATTGCACTGGTTATAGACGAAATTGTCTTTTATATTTTGGAGTAGTCTCACAGTAACTTAAACTCTCCATCAAGATATCTTGCCAGTTGCTGTCAAAGATATCGTAAAAGTCGCGGGTAGCCAATGGTTACAAGTGGCTTATAGCCGTTCCTTGTATGCCGTATTGCCGTTCTATTGGGGAGACTTTTGTTCAACAGTGGCCGTGTTCCGGCTGATGATGATAACGAGTACGAATAGATAGATTGGTTTAATAATGTTCACTTGTTCAGTACTCGTAGTGGCTCTACCAAGGCTCTACTTACCTGCCATTCTTAGTATTACCTTCCTACACGCTTTTACCAAGACTTAAGTACATAGTTCTTGCTTTTTAAAGGCCGAAGAAAACATACTTGTCCATTTAAACAAAACAACGTGTGTGCGAGACGTAATGATTATTACATTCAAACCGTGTCGCGGACATTGAAGACCGAGCAAGCGACTCGTATTTAAATTTTAGAAGCAGACTGAATATTTATTTGCTCTATTGTATATGACCCACGTGGTCGTAGAGAACAAACTGTGTCAGCAAGCGAAATATCAAACAGTATATCGTGAAACATCAAACCATCAGAACGATCAGAAACTTAGGTCAAAGCTCAAGGGCAATTAAAGACTTCATGCTGTAAAATTTTGTTATAAGGTATATGGTAACATAGGCAGCCCTGGCCCTGGCAAGCTACAGGTAAATCGGCGTATCCTTCCGAACGGGATTTTTCTACGGTGCGTGACACATCCGAAGAGATCAGAGATATGCGTGGATATGCGTTAGAAAGAGAGACAAACAAAAGCGTGCAATTCGAGCCATATATGAAATGGATCCTAGGTAATCTCTAAGGGATCTTTTTAAAGAAATTGATATATTAACTTTACCGAGTTAGTATATATTTGAAAATATTATGTATGTTCGGAAAAAATTTAGTTAATTTAAATCAAACAGTGACAACCACGATTACAATACCAGGAATAAATATAAAATAACGGTACCAGGTTTTAGACTAGCAAAGACAAATAAAAGGTCCTTTTTAGGTAATTGTTTGCGGTTTTATAATAAAATTCCCAAACATATTACAATGCACACAGAAGGAAAAATTAAATTGCGCGTGAAAAACATTTTGATTAAGAAATCCTACTACACAGTTTGTGATTACTTAAACGACAAAAATGCTTGGAAAATTCCGCCTCTGCCAAGCCATCACCTGTCTCCTAAGTAATTTAAACAAATATTGTAATAATTATATTATATTGTATATAACACACTGTAAAAAGAAGTTTAAAAGAATGGCCCCGAGTTTGTTGCCCGTTCTTCTCACAGTGGCTCTATATTTTTTTTACTGAACGTGACAGTACAATGTAGAATATTTCAATATAAAAAAAATTAATTTACCCTCATAAGAGCGTCGTAGACGCCTAAATTGAATAAATGATTTTAAATTTGAATTTAAATTTGAGACGCCTTGTAGGTGAATATAAATATTAGGTACTACCTGCTGTGCGAACTGAAGTGCACTTTATTGCTTCGTAGCTAGAGTCGCTTATTGAATTGAATGGCTCAGCGTAGTGATGCTTCTTCTCCTTTTTTTGACCTGAGTCACAGAAGTTCCCATCTAACTTATATAACAAAGACAGTCCACACAGAACTGTTTACACTGAATTCCTAACTCTTCCAATGAGTTTACTGCACTCAATAGATATGTACTCTCAATTACACGGTATTTATAATGTAGTCATAACATAACATACGCACCTGCGTTTCTTAGCAACGATTGTTATTCATCCATTGTGCATTTATCATACTTTTAGAATACATCTTAGTATATTTTCTTATGTATGGAACATACCCAAAGGGGAAAATGTTGCCCTGTTAATGAGACTTCACTGTATGCCTGTGCGTTCGTATGTCACAGGTCTCTACATAAAATACTAGCTTTCTGGGCGCGGCTCCGCCCGCGCGTATGTCGGTTATCGCGCAATAACATTGACCTCCTTTTGCGCAGTTGGATAAAAACTATCCTATGTTTTTTCAAAACAGTTCAGTAGTTTTGGCGTGAAAACGTAACAGACAGACAGACAGAGTTACTTTCGCATTTATAATATTAGTACTAATTAATGGGGACTGTCAACCTTCTTAAGTCCTAAAGTATTTAGTGACAATTACGCCTAATTTTCCTGTTAAGTCGACGTGACGTCATAAACGCCACGTATCCAAACAGGAAGAACTTTCGACGCGTTTTTAATTCCACACGAAGCTCATCGCTCAGCAATCCTCAGGAGATATTGCTTGACTTTCCAGCGCACGATCGAGACAGACGCAGATTCTCGTCACTCTCCTCAAATTCTCGCTATATATAATATATTTTGAAGTGTTGTTCTAATATATTAATTTAAGACGCTGTCAAATGCTGAAATTATGTTACTATTGGACTGCGTATGAGTGAAAGAGAGGCAGCAATCGTGAAATCGCGATCAGTTTAGGTAAAATCCGAAAGTAAGCTTCACAGACCTAGTAACGTAAATCGAAAATGTAACTTTTCTTGTCCCTCTTGATAATGTTTTGCTATTTATTTATATATTTTCATACACATTCATACATAAATAAAATATTAACGTTACGAGCGTAATTTAGATTCCACTTTGCTATCTTATTTCTATCGAGAAATTGTTAATGAAACGTGTTTCGGACTTTTGTTGGCCTTTGATAACGTGATCAAGATTAACATATAATTTTTTTACTGCCGCAATCTAAATACTTTTTGCTAAAAATATGTTCAAGTAAAGCTATTTAGCACTTGTCAGCGTCTTAGTGTCACTAGCGGTCACCTATCCAAGTAATGACCACAACGGACGTTACTTTCCTAGACGATCGGCTTAGATCAACTAGGCAAGCTATCGAACCCAGGAACAAAGCGACATAATGACTCGGCTAACGAGGTATTGTTAACGAATCTCAATATAACCTATCTAAAAATGTTTAGTTTAACTTATCAGCGAGTTCATTGCCCCCATTAGTGTTCTTATCAGGGTTTCAAGGGAACAAGGTGGTGTTTTCCCTAATAAGCATTATCATTTTGTTCTATTCATTAAATAGTCATTTGCGGGGGCAGTAACCATTGTTTCCCAGTTGGTTATACAGGGTTATTGGTAAAATGCTAACAAACTCTTCTGTTAGTCCTAACAAACATTTTAAGATGTTTTGTTGTGTAATTTTTTTTTTAAATATTAATTTTTATATATATAAGAGTACCTAATAATTCGTATTTTATGTTTGCAATCTTTTTTTCGTTTGAAGATTTATCCTCAAACACCATACAAATAGTCATACAATTGTTCAGGCGACCAACACGCCATACAGAAAGTGCTTCGTACAATCAAGAAGAAAAAAAAATCCTTTCATGTAATTAGCCTTTATCACTACTTACGGTAAACTTTACTGATAGTAGATACATTCTCAAAGGCTTACGTAACAGGACATTACGAAAGTTTGTCTTATCCTACGAATAACATATATAAGTATATTGTTATTCGTAGGTCTTATCTAAAAATGTCAAACTATCACTGAAACTCACAATGAAGTGCTATATTCAAAAACAGGTACATACCATAAATAGATAAGAAGGTAGTGAAATGCAAAAGTTGTAATCTACTTACTTCTGCTAACGACTTTTTTTATTTTGATACTAGCGATCCGCCCCGTTTCGCAAGGGTAATTACGACTATAAATTGAGATGTAAGCTGTTCTTGCTATTGTATCTTTGATCCAAATTGAACACGGTTTGCAAATCAAATTTAAAATTGATTCAGTAGTTTAGGAGTCCATCGCGGACAAACAACGTGACACCTAATTTTTATATATAAAGATAGCTAATAGGCTAGCGTTTGAACACTATCTCACTGATGATGTTGTAGATGCTGTTCATACCTTGAATTACTGGCTCTCAAGAACAGCTGACAGATTTTCTACTAGAGGATGATAGCTAGCCAGGCAGGCATTCGCAAAATGCCAAACCACAATGCTACAACGACCGCCATATTAAGACAAAAACCGGGACCGACACGCGTGCTCTCCGAAGCACGGAAGCGCTCAGTAGCAATGCCACTAGCGGCACTGAATAAAACGGACCAGAATTAGCATCACCCATCCAAGTCTTGACCGCAGCGGACCTTGCTTGACTTAGCTGATCGGTTAAGAACGGCTATACAAACTATGCTTTGAGCGCTTCAAAACTTTTGCACGGGTTGAATATGGTTGTAAAACTAACAATACTCTTTGATAACTACTTAGTAAATAAGTATCCAATGGGTAAATTGTTATTTACAATATTTTTTTTGTAAACAATACATAAGCTTCGAAATATGACAAGCACTATCGCCTGGTTGATGGCCACGCTCCGTCCCATAAGACGATTAAAGTAATACAATTGGAGCACGACATTTCGATAACGTGTCTAGGTGGCCGAACGGTTTAGGCATCCGGCGCGAAATCAGAGGACGCGGTTTCGATTCCCGGGGCATAAAATTGTATGCTCCAATAATTTGTAAAATATTATTTTCGCTTAGCACGCGATAGTGATTGTAATCATATTTAGAAATACATTAGGTATTACCATAAAGATATTTTCTTGTTAACTTTGGGTATTGCCGATGCATGGGTCTTCAGCACGCCGTCGACCATTAAAAGACAACACTTGCTGACCCAATTACTCGATGGCTATTGTCCCACGCCCACACGTTGTTACCCATCGATCGTCCTGGTTGCCGTTGATTAGATTGATGCATTGTTAGAAAAAACTTTCGAGTTTGCTTTCATTTCGCTTGAAACATTGCACTCAGTGCGTCTTTTTAAACCAGCAACTTCGGGTACGACAGTTTAATCTTCAGTAATATTATATAGAGGAAAGATTTGCATTTTTTTGTGACGTATAAAATTAAAAACTACTGGACCGATTCTAAAAATTCTTTCACCATTCATATCCTACATTACCCGTAATAAACATAGGGTATAGTATATTTTCAAAAAAAATTAATACCCAGTTATACATAATATGCTTGTTTGGAACAAAATATATATGAAATCGTGAGTTTCTTCCGTGGACTGTCGTAATATTATTGAAACAAATTGAAGGTTCTACTAAAACCAAACTAAAATCATCAAGCATGTTCCAGAATAATAGATTTGTTAAAATATTAACAAAAAAATACTGACTCAAGACACAAAATATTCTAAAACAACAAATGTACTGCAAATAAAATGAACCAAACCATCGTACACAGATTTATTTGTGTTCATTTTACATCGGTAAGTGAAATTAGAACATCATCAATGTGGTGGAAGCCAATTATATACGCAATAATTAGGGATATCTCAAATACTACTTGTCAGATCTTACTCAGATTTAAATGGGACCAAAATTAAAAATTAAATTAGGGACAAGCTTTATTGTTTATTTTTCTCGAATATAAAAAAAATATCAAAATCAGTACTAACTGCAAATAGTTATGGGGTTACACAGAAAAGAAATACCTTATCGAAATAAGAACCTCCTCCTTTTTAAGTTGGTAAAAAAGACAGATGCGTGTAGAATAACCAGCCCACTATTTTACTACATTCACATTTGTTATTATAAAATGACGTATCACAGAAATATCTCCTCATGTGTGATTGGATATTTTAAAGATTAGGAACTATTTAGCCCAGAAATTGGCTCTTTTGCAAAATATCACTCTATTTCCTTTCTTATTTATCTCACTCTCTGGCACCATGGAACATAGTTCTGTGAGAAAACACTAGTTTTGACTCACGAAAGTTTCGTGACTCACTGACAAGTTACACCCACAGACGCTACTGATGTTAGTTCTGTGAGAAAACTATAGTTTCTAAATAAACTAAATTCTCTGACACTATGCAACTATATATAATTAAAATTATAAAATAATCGACTTCAAATATAAAGAATGCATTATTAGGGATAACTCAAGTCCAACTCGTCAGATCTCACTCAAATTTAAATAGGATCACATGAAAAATAATAAAATGGCATATTGCCTATATATCCGAAACAATTATCTAGTGATGTACATCTAGCAAATTTTAGTAGTATTTTTTGTGTGATGGGATATTATAAAGATTAGGTACTATTTAGCCTAGAACATAGTTGTAAAAATACCAATAAATTTACTTTATTTATCTCACTAACTGGCACCATGGAACATAGTTCTGTGAGAAAACACTAGTTTTGACTCACTGACAAATTACACAGAAACTTTCGTGACTCACTGACAAATTATACCAGCAGACGCCACGGATGTTGGTTCGGTGAGAAAACTATAGTTTATAAATAAACTAAATCTCACTCTCTGACACTATGTCCCTATTTAAAAGTTTAACAAAAATAAAACGACTTCTTAAGTAAAGTACGCATTATTAGGGATAACTCAAATACTACTCGTCAGATCTCACACGACAAGCACCAGCTTTCGCATGTAAAAACACAAAAAAATAGAGTAGAATTAAAAAAATCTTTTAAAGTATAAAAATATAGAATTGAGAACCCTTAAAAAAAGACTATTAGTTACCGCGTGTAAGTTCTGGTGCCAAGTTTACGTTCCGGTTGAGTGCCAGCCTGAGATATGGCGGTTTAGGTGTCATTGTTACCTTACGTAGTTCTGTAGGGTAATGAACTCAGTGGAATGTATGGAATGAGAACTTATGCAGATCTGATTTTTTGACCGACTTAAAAAAATAAGGAGGAGCTTCTCAATTCGTCTGTTTTTTTTTAATGTTATTGTGACGGAACAAGCTCGAGGCCCATTTTAAGTGGACTAACCTCTGCCTATAACAGATGTAATTCGTTACAAGTCACGAAATGCACTGCGCCTCTCAACTTGAGACACAGTTGTTAAGTATCATGTGCCTGTTTTTTTTTTATATTTGCTATCTCAGAACATTTTATTGAGTGAATCGATTTTGATGTTTCTTTTTTATTTGAAAGTTGATGCTTGCCCATGTGGTCCCATTTTTCGGAAAAATAAATTTCGGGTATTAATGACTATATTTCTTAATATCACTATATATTTTAAAAATCACTAATTATAATTTTTTAATATGAATGACTATATTTCTTAATGTCACTATATATTCTGAAAATCACAAGCACTATCGTGTGCTGGGTGGTAATCACATTTACTAATTAATGGAGCACACAAATTTTTAAGATTGAAACAAGATTTTCACTTCGCACGCGATCGTGCTTGTTATCATATTTAGAAATATAGAAGGGTAGCGAGAGTTAAGTGTTTGAAAAAGCATTTTTTCCATCAGATGTACTCTAGTAGTCTGGTTGATGACCGCGCATCGTCCTTATGACGGTTGAAAGTAATAAATTACAAAATTACAAATTTACGAGGGGAAAAATTGAAGTCATGTGTGGTATGATGTGTGAAATAATACAATTAGACCAAAAAGTTTCGGCTCGAAAGAATCGGAGGACGCGGGTTCGATTCCCGGAAGTCCGGAACAAAATAAATGGTGCTCCAATAATGTGTAATGTGTATTACTGTCTACGCTGTCTGTCTGTCTTTATGTCAAGGGTTAGGGGTAGTTCATAATTTTGTGTTGAGTTCTGGAAAGAAAAAGTTAAAAATCATGTATTAAATGCAAAAACAGCTGTTGATCTGAAAACCATGTTTGATAGTAGTGCATTTTGTCCATGACCTGGCTTATTCATTGAGCAGGAGTAATGCAAAAATAGAATACATCAGTGACTAAATAAATTGCTGTGTATCTATGAATTGCTTTTTTTCGTCCATATATTATTTTGTCCACAGTATTATGTCTTATGGTATATTGCTGTGGGGAGCTGCTGCTGAGATAGAGACAATCTTTATCTTACAAAAGCGTGCAATTCGAGCCATATATGAAATGGATCCTAGGGAATCCCTGAGAGATATTTTTCAAGAAATTGATATTTTAACTTTACCAAGTCTGTATATATTTGAAAATATTATGTATGTTCGTAAAAATTTGAGCAAATTTAAATCAAACAGTGACACTCACGATTATAACACTAGGAATAAAGATAAAATAGCGGTGCCAGGTTTTAGATTAGCAAAGACAAATAAAAGGTCCTTATTAGGAAATTGTGTGCGGTTTTATAATAAATTGCCCAAACATATTACAACGCTCACAGAAAGAAAATTCAAGTTGCATGTGAAGAATATTTTGATAAAGAAATCTTACTACACAGTTTGTGATTACTTAAACGACAAAAATGCTTGGACTGGTTCGCCTCTGCCAAGCTAGCGCCTAACACCTACGTAATGTAAATTAAGTATTGTAATTATTTTATTATATAGTATGTACTTAACACATTTTTAAAAAACGTTTAAAAGAATGGCCCCGAGTTTCTTGCCCGTTCTTCTCGCAGTGGCTCTATAATTTTTGTTTGCTGAACGTGGCAGTACAATGTAGTATATTTCAATATTAAAATTTGTAATTGACCTTCATAAGAGCGTCGTAGACGCCTAAATTGAATAAATGATTTTGACTTTGACTTTGATATAAAAGTAGGGTATTATTTTCAAGGATAAAGTTGTCTTCGTCGAACTCAAGAAGTTCAAGCTTTAGAAAGCTTCCTTGCATTCACGATTTCGAATGTTGCCAGTGATGACATTGCTTTATTCCATATACTTTACGTTAGTTTAAATATTTTTATGGGACCACCTCTGAAGTCCACCTACCAAAAAAAATAATGACGTTATTCCGTACAATTAACAGTACATATACGAATACAAAAATAAATAAATAATTTAACTATATCTACTTATGACCTAAAAATATTACACTTAAAAATTCTGAGCTCTGTTTTCTACCAGGAGGCAATCATAAGTAGAAAACAGAGCTCAGGTCACTGTCCGCGGGTAGAGTAAATAGATATAATTATAATAGATATAATATAGTAATAGGTAGAGGCTCCAAAGGGCGAAAATACGAGAGTCTCGGCGATAGTTATATATGTCTGCCTTTTGGAGTAGAAACATTAGGTCCGTGGGGTCCAAGCGCATGGACTTTATATAAAGATTTATCAAAGCGGCTGATAGAAAAGACAAACGACCAAAGGGCTGGCGCTTACCTCGGCCAGAGAATTAGGGGGTAATGCTGCCAGCCTTTTAGGTACTCTACCAAAAAATAATGATCATCAAAATAAATTCATAAACAGCGGAGTAAACATACAAAAAAACAGTCATATTAATAACCTTATCTTTTTTAAAATAATATAATATACGTATACGCTAAATAACACTGTTTAACTGGCATTATGTTCATGTTGCTTTGATCGTAGTCATGAGCAGCAGATGTTAGAGGTAAAAATCCGTATTACATACATAAATACATTCACGCCAATTTCCCAGAGGGGTAGGAGAAGACCACAGATTTCTATTTGCTACTAACTTGGCATATCTACCTTTGCTTCATTCGCTCACATTGCATAGGTACTTCATACATGTACTCTTATACTATTACGAGTACAGTAATCGTATAAGCACAAGGCAACAATTGAAGGATTAGGTAGAGATGATGTTGGATTATTCTCTGTCCATCCAAAGGCTGTCTGGAAGAGATCGCTTTTAGCGATGAGACTGCCCTTTGTACCTGACTATTGTTATTGTTCCTTTGCACTTTCCTGTTTTTGATGTCAATAAAGTTTTTGAAGCAGTGATAGCTCAGTGGCTTTGGCTATGGACTGCCGCGCAGCAGGTCCATGGTTCGAATCCCGCCGCGGGCTTGAGCTTCACCGCATGGTGGAAGGGCATTTTTGCGAATAGCTGGCTAGCGCCCTTCCTCAAGTAGAAAATCTGTCGCCAAGCACCTAACGGTGTGTTCCGGCAGCTGTCCTTGAGAGCCAGTATTTCTAGGTTAAGCCTGTTAACACCTTCGACCACATCATCACTTACCATCAGGTGAGATTGTGGTCAAAGGCTTACCTATCAGCAATAAAAATAAATAAAGAGTTATGGTATCGTATCGATGCTAATGACTTTTCTTCTTTTCTAACAAGATATCAATTAATCCAATTCCTTAATACTCTATCTGCTACACAATAAAATACACAGTAGAGTCACAGTATAACTAATATTCTCTGTGAGACTGTGGTAGAGCATATAGCATGCGTGTTTCTATCGCATGCATCGCTCTCTGTGTACACAAGCTTGTTGTCTAATTTATTCAACTGGCAAGTGGATTTAAAACTGGTTTAGGGGGATTCATGTGTGTTTTACCAAGATTTATGTTCCAAGTTCAATAATTAAGTTAACTCTGCATGTTTGGTTTTTGTTTTACATAGTCTTTTATATGTCAAGTGGCGCAAAGCGTTTCTTTTAAATCTTCTATATTGAACGATGTGACATATGCCAGTGTGCACACAAAAAAAGAAACGCGTAAATGATTTTGTTTATGAATAAAAGGGTATATATATTTTGGTATTCTGCTCATGTTCACGTATTTTTTCCATAAATATTTTGCGAAATTATGATCCTAAATATCCTAAATATGATCCTCCTAAATATACATCGTAAAACTGTCTTTTCTCCTTCTTGAAATTGTGTTAGGTTACATTTTTGCGTAGGTACATAGGTATATTATGAACCCGACAATAGATACATATTTTAACCGACTTCCAGAAATGAGGAGGTTTTCTATTCCATGTGTTTTTTTTTATGTATGACCACGCATACTTTACTTTTTACAGAGTAGTCAGATTTTGATCATTCATTTTTTAATGAAAAAGGTATATACCTCTGAGGTGGCCCAATATAAATTTCATCAAAATCTGTCAAATATTTGTTAAGTTACTCAACTAACTGAAAAATGTTTGACATACCTAGATGACTTGATAGTTGCAAGTTTTGTCTATAGTGACCAGTATTGTAGGTGAGTGAGAATCGATCGTAGAACCAGTATCACTAAAAAGAATAGTTTACTTTAAAAAAAATGCAATCGACTACTAAAAAGTATGAAATAACTTGTTGAAGTCGGACCATGAAAATGTGATCTCAGAGTGCTTTGAATATAGGGTAATATATATACAATATATACAATATATACAATATAATTACTTTTTGTAAATTTTTTTGTAATTTTTTACTATTTATTACCATTTTTTGTAATTTGATTTTGTACTAATCCTAGTATTTCACTATAAACTCTACTAATGTGCGGTAAACATATTTATTTAGAACTTCCTTATAGCAATGTTGATTTATTTATCACGTTGGTATATATCATTATTATCCTCCATGTAAACGTTTACGATTTTGTTTCCATTTAGGTATTGCTATAAATAACAATACTTCGTCCTTAAACGAGCGCAGGAGCATTAAATAACAGCTGTGGGCGCTAATTTATTCTGAGATTAAAGTTTTTAGAGTCTTAACTAATAACTAAAATAAACAAGGCATTGGTTTTATTAGTTCGGTATACATAATAATCCAGATTCTAAACTAGTTAAGTTTTTCTAACAAACTCTGTAGCAAAAATTGTCTGAAATGTACATCCCACGCTTGGCAGGCGTCTTGGGGATCGCAGTTCAAGATATCAAGGCGCTGCTGCCCACCTTCCGGTATTTTACCTTTAGTCGTCTCTTACGACTCCCAAAGTTAGCTTGGGGAGGTAACATTCTAACCCGGCACCAGCAACGGGGCAATTACATGTAGGTATCCAATAACAGAGATAAAAAATATAATATATATTTATTCAACACAATGAGATCTAGCCTGGCACCCCTCGGGGTCTTGAAGTATAGTATATAGTATTCTTTGGTTGGTACGGAAACCCTCGGTGTGGGAGTCCAACTCGCACTTGGCCGGATTCTTTTCATAAATTATGAAAGTTTAACCTTTTTTTCTTTGAAATTTTCAAATTCAAATTCAAATTCAAAATCATTTATTCAATTTAGGCGTCTACGACGCTCTTATGAAGGTCAATTACAAATTTTAATATTGAAATATTCTACATTGTACTGCCACGTTCAGCAAAAAAAGTTTATAGAGCCACTGCGAGAAGAACGGGCAAGAAACTCGGGGCCATTCTTTTAAACGTCTTTTTACAATGTGTTATAAACAATATAATACAATGGTTTTCAAATTGGTATTCAAATGTTTAGTCTTGCTATTCTTTTACTAGTCCAAGAGTTATTATTATAGTGGTCTGTAGATTAGATAGATAATCATCTACTTATTAAATCTTACGTAAGTCATCGAAGTCCTCAATCGGTAACCTGTGCTGCCAGATTCGCCAAGGTGCTAGCCCACGCGTGGATATCCGTGATGTATCATTGTTTGGAATACAAATGTTTCGTTGTTTTGGTATCGACTCCCACGTGTTTGGCTTATATGAAAATGCTTTAAAAACTAAATTTATCTCTTTTTTTTTCATATGACTGACTGAAAAACAATACCTACTTACCTACTTATTTTTCATATTTTTGAACTATTAATAATCCGTTAAAATGTTTAGCTTTTAACATTGAAGTTATAAAAAACGGGAGAAAATTCCGCACCCGTACCTTGAACATGGCAATGTCAAATCAGGCGACGTCTCCTGATTGAATCTCAGTAGTGTGCGTATGTGTGTGCTTTTAACTATAGCATAATAAAGTATTCATAATTTAAAATAATAATAAATAGGAATTTTTGAAGCGCTTGTAAAGATCAGCCAAATTAAGCAACGCCCGCCGCGGGCATGACTTGGATGGGTGACCGCTAGTGACATTACTACTGGGCGGAGAAAGTAGATTTATTCACAAGGAAAGAAAATATCATAAGATAAAGCATTCACAATCGCGAGGCCCATCTCTTGTTAAGGTTCAACCTGTGCCTATAACAAATGCAGTTCGTTACAAGTGGTGAAATGCACTGCACCCATCACCCTGAAGCATAAAGTTGCATAGTCTCATGTGTCTGTAATTTCACCGGCACCCATAGCCGAATCAAACCGGGACCCAGTTATGTCACAGGTAATGTGAACATTGCGTGGCGGTAGAAATAGGTATGATGGCGGTAGATACTTCCCCGGACGAACTACAAATATCATACTGCTATACACAATTCCGTTCGCTTTCATTCGGCAGTAATGTAAATTAGTATTTATATAGTGTTATTTGGTGAGCCTAACAGATGTTAGGCTCACCAAATAACACTATCATAAATTTGATGAAAAATTGCGATACTAAAAAACATACTAAATTAAACCTTATCCTAACGGTATATAATAATAGACTTGTAGAACGATGCTGCAACAAAGATAAAAGATTATTAGAGGGTTTATTAGTTACACTCTAATGAATTCTCTAAAAATCAAACACTGTGCAATCGAACGAGTCAAAGTTGAAACTCATTACAAAGGAGAGTTAAGTAGTATTGATAGTATTTATAACCCCAGACTTTAACTGTGCGTAATGCAAGCTCTCCGCCTGAGTAGGTATGATGCTAAATTGCTGCGTGTGCGCAACACCAATATGCTTCGTCGGCAGAGCTTGGAAATCCATAGAGTAGTCAATAGTTACATTAATTCTTCGGTTGTTGCTTTTCTTTATTCATATTTGTAGGTATATCTGACAATTGTATATCTGATGAGGCAACGGGGTCCGTTAAAAATGAGAAAGTTCTTGAAAAGATTATCTTAGGAAAAAAATACATCATGAAAATGTTCTTCATGAAAACCAAGGAGGCTTTATGTATGGATCTATAAAACGTTGCTGCAATGTTTGTAAGAATTAAGTTGTGAACATCTGTAATGAAAGTAGAGTGTTCAATTCGGGTAAGTTATCAAATACCTGTAAAATTGAAGTGCCCTAGTATATATATTCTATATAGCTTGCCACGGTTGCTTCTGTTTTAAATATATCAGACGCAATAGATCACCTACGAGTGCATACATACCTTGCTTTCAAAAACAATTATTTCAGCTAGAAAAAAACTATGTTTATATTAAGATATGTCTCAGTACTCCATACAGTTCCGTGTGCTATTGACTCAAGTGTCCATTACCCATTACATTACGACGCATTCCGCAATTAGTCACGAACACGGGGCTACCGTCCGCCACTTGCCATACACCGTGCTAAGAGAAATATTATTACATTGATATGACGCATATTGATATTAAATTCTTTCCTTTATTACTATCAGCTTCTTGTTGAATTAGAAATCATAATATCAGTAGCCACGAACCAATGCAGCTATACCTATGTCATGTTTGAAGCAGTGATGGCTCAGTGGCATTGACAATGGACTGCTGCGCAGCAAGTCCAATTCGAATCCCGCCGCGGGCTTGAGCTTCACCGCACGGTGGAAGGGCATTTTACGAAAACCACCCTCAAGTAGAAAATCTGTCGCCAAGCACCTAACGGTGTATTCCGGCAGTCCTTGAGAGCCAGAGAAATTACAGGCACATGAGACTTAACAACTATGTCTCAAGGTGACGGGCGCAGTGCAATTGGTGACATTGTGAAGAAATGCATCTGTTATAGGCAGAGGTTAGTCCGCTTAACATCAGGTGGGCCTCGAGCTTATTCCGTCACAATAACATTAACAAAAAACTTGAAATTGCTTCTCGAGTCCTGAACAGAGCTAGGAGTTTCTTTAAACCTGATCATCGCTGCCTCCTCCTCAGGTGCACCTTTCTGTTCAATATTGTTGCCCCCTCTCGAATAGATCCGCCAAGTCATTTATACATGCTCTCGATAGGCTCGAACATCATTCTGTTCGTATTATTGTCCGTATATTGTTGACATAGAAGTCACTGAACACCTGGCGCCCCGACAAATGCTTAGAACTTTAGCTTCTCTTTGCGTTTTCTTCTGTTTAATCAATAGTGAATGGTCTGCCTTTATCACCATTCCGATACTGAACTCGTTCCAGCCTGGCATGTCATACATATATTGTTATTTATTCCTGTCCGTGCGCAGAGACCCGGCCCGCGAGCTATCCTAGCCATATTTAATATAGGGTACCATTAAAAACCAACTTAAAATTTACTTGCATTTTATCTTAATCTAACATGCAGCTGTCAGCGTTCTTACTTTAAACCTTATGTATCAGGCTAAGTAAGGCGCTGGCATATGATGCATGCATCGGAAAACAGTCTTCATTTCATATTGTCGAGGTGAGCGTTTCTTTCATGTCTATTTATTTACAGGGCTCCAGTATGATAAAAGTGCTATCCATATAGGTATACTGTTATGAATCTCTTACCACTAACCAAACATTTTTGCACAAGACCTCTGCCGTATAATTAGGAGCAAACTTAGGTACGCCAG
Organism: Plagodis dolabraria; assembly: GCA_963854805.1. Lineage (NCBI taxonomy): Eukaryota > Metazoa > Arthropoda > Insecta > Lepidoptera > Geometridae > Plagodis > Plagodis dolabraria. Next base: position 6,146,485 of record OY978459.1, on the reverse strand, counting down.
TGGCGGGAAACTAAAATAAAAATACAACAATATTTTTTCACTTGTAGCTAAGTTTGGTAACTATTCTACATGATCATAGTATTCGCGACTTTACATTTATTGCTCGTAAATGTAACTGCACATCATTCTAAAAATTACCCCTCAAACCGTCAACAGTATACAAAACTAGCTTTCCGGGCGCGGCTCCGCTCGCGCGTATGTCGGTTATCGCAGTTGGATAAAAACTATCTATGTTCTTTCCCGGGTCTCAAACTATTTCCATACCAAATTTCATTCAAATCGGTCCAGTAGTTTTGGCGTAAAAGCGTAACAAACAGACAGACAGACAGAGTTACTTTCGCATTTATAATATTATTATATAGTACTGATTGCGTACCCGTTTCAAATATAATTATTTCATTTTTTTTATTGTTGACTGTCTTTGACCACAATATCGCCTAAGTGAAGATGTGGTCGTAGATGGCAACAGGCTTGTGCTAGAATTACTGGCTGTCAAGGAGAGCTGCCGGAACACACCGTTTGCTGTTTCGGTTTCACCCATGTGGTGAAATAATGAAAGGTATCCTATGTGTTTATCCAGCCTCATCTATCATCTATACCAAATTTCATCAAAATTGGTCGAGCAGTTTGAGCATGAAGAAGTGAAACAAACTTTCGCCTTTATAACATTAGTGTGAGATAAACTATTCTTCAATTTATTATTTATATATTTAGAAAGCATAGTAACAAAAACAAAAAGAAAATTTGATTTTCCCGCCATGAACCTAAGCGTTCGCCTTAAACCAGCGTAAGTTACATAATATGATGTAATTGTAAATAAATTTAAAACTATGTGACAGCCTTTACGGCAGAGATGGTGTAAAACGTTGGTTTGGAATCTAGATGGAGTTCAATGCCCAGGACGGACCAGTCAATGGGTATTTCTGTCAATTATTTTTTTAGTAATCATCAGTATGGAATTGTATCTTATAGATGACAAATAGCCTCGCATCATATTACATGGTGAAACGCGGTTAAACTGAATGTACTAGGTATGTATCTACCTAGGTTATTGTTGTTTTGAGTACCACTTTATACAACCAATTGAATATGGAATTGTCCACACACATTAATATAGGTATAATTACTTTTATAGAGGGGAATAATCACACAAGTCCCCCATACAACGCTCTATGTTATCATTCAAACGTCTGTCTGTCATCATGGTTGGGCTTATTGCCTAAACAATTTGTCTGTTCTGAGACCGTGACTGCATTCACATAATTTTATGGGGAATGCCTCACAAAATGTTTGAAATATTTTCTTTTTCAATGAAACTGAATGTTTTCCTAAGCATAATGATACTTTGAGACTCTTTTTTAATGTTGAATAATAATAAATTATTGTAATTGACGTGCAGTTGTACGGATAGACCTCGTTAGTGTTGTTGGTGTAAAAAAAAACAAATTGTAAAATATGATCGTTTTGTTGTGTGGACCTATTCAGTTGTCTTAAAAAATAACTTATGGACACACACACATTTACTTTATTTAAAAAAAAAACATTATATATATACAAGTTGACTTACAATTTGCCGCATCACATTTTAACTAATAATTTAGGCAGAGGTTCCACCTGAAGGGTATTCTGAGTCTGGTCACTCCTGGAGTTATCACAATAATTCTGCGCACTTAATTTTGGAAGCGACCGTTTATAGAGAAAAAAGAATTGCTGCCAACGCGTAAATAGGTTTGTGAGGGATTCGGGCCTAGATCAGCAATATATTAGGTGTAACAATCTGAACAGGCTAGGCATAGGCCTTTCGTGAGCGAAAATGTATTTACAGGTTATGGAGTAAAATTGACTTAAGAAAAATGCTGATATTTATTTATAAAGACCAGGAGATTGATGGTATATATCACCAAGTAAGTTCTTCAAGCAATCTCATCTTCTTGTAGTACAACCTGAAAATCAACGGACGAGGTTCCGGCGGTAGCTGAAACGAATAGTCTTTAAAAATAACTTAACCAAAGATGACGAATTTCAATTGGATCAATTTGAGGTAGGTATAACTTTTAGTAATAAAAAATAACCATTGAGATTGAATGATGCAATAAAAAATGCGGGTATAAATAAAAAATAGTACATTATTGCAAAGGCCGAAATAGGCTATTGCAGGTCGAGTATGAAGGCCGATCCGCGGGCGAGGACTTCAATGATACGAGACAGGCAATTGCCATTTTCGCCGAGGCATAATAAATGCTTTCATCAAAAATTTACAAGGAAATAAAGAGTAGAAGAGAGTAGAATAAAATATACCATTGTTCTGGTGCTTCAAATAAGAACTACTTTATATTTTCAGCAGTCAAGATGCGACTGAAAGCAGTTTTTCCGTCGCTAATTTGACTTCTGATCTTAGATTTGGTGAAGTACAATCGTCTATTTCACTTTCAGAACCGTGAAACCAAACCGTTACCGCCAAATCATTGTTATTTTTACCGCCTGTTACGAAAGGTATAATGCATCTGTGGTTATATAGTGAACACAACCATGACTGATAGAAGATTGTACCAAGATCGACGAAAGAGATCTAAATTCAATTGGCACCCCAGCACGCCTGCAATGAATTTCCATACAACATTGCGGGCGCGTTTTTGTTCCAAATTTAAAAAACGCGTCGGCAATTTTGTTGGCTTTTCTGAGTACCTACATAAACATACGATACTTCGCGCGCTCTTTATTCAAAAGTAAAGGCCGCTTTTCCGCGGATGTTAAAAATAAAACATACATGCTCTGGAGAAGAAAAACCAAAAATCAGAGACAAGAGAAGAGACCTGGCAGCGAACCAATAAGGATGGTTTATTACGTCTATTTACCTTGGAACTATGTCAAAACATCCTAAAACAAAGGCCAAAAATGCCATTACAGGAACTTAATATTGCCAGAGAACCATTAGCCTTATAACACGCCCCAACAATAACTCCACCTCATTTTACTGTGTTGGTCATAATATTGTGCTTGGGCACGCAAATTTTCCTGTTTTGTCGGCTTTATCAAGGCCGCGGATATAAATAGTATAAAGGGTCTAATTAATTAACTTAATACGGTTAAATTATATTCAGCATTTCAATAACAATTTATACATCACAGTAATATTACAAATACGACATTACATTTCAGTATATTTGTTATTCCTTCATACTGAAACGGCAGAACTGATGTGTATGAAACTATAAATGTACATAGTTTCAATCCTGGCTTAATACATAGGATACTTTTCATCATCATCATCATCATCATCAACTGGGAGACGTACACTGTTGAACAAATGCCTCCCCCATAGAACGCCACAAAGAATAGCTATTAACCGCTTGTAACCCTTTAAGTCTTGAACGATGTCGTCGGCCCACCTAGTGGGAAGCTTACCAACTCTACGTCTCCCGGTGTAATGTGTCATCATCATCACTTTTCTAAATTTTCTACGTGAGTGAAACCACGGAGCGAAGCTGATGTAAAATAAACGTTTGTTAATGCAGGTTTAAGTTTCGTAGACCGTGAAGGATATTGGAGTCGGAGGTTGTCGATTTCTTATTTTTTAGTTCATTATTGACGCTAAACATATAGGTAGGTATTTATTTAATAATTAGCTTTACTAACATTGAAAACTATAAATAAGTTGTGTAATCAATAATATTATTAAAGAATCGAGTTTCTCGATGAAGAATTATCATAATATTTTGCGATGTTTTATTATTATTTACAGGAATGGAAGCGTCGAAAGATTACTTAGAATGTTATACCTTGTGCGGGGTTACGGACCAACAGAACATTTTTGTAATGGAAATAGTAAGAGTAATAGTAAATAAGAAATAGTTTTTTATTTTGTATTTAGTAAAACTTAAGTTTATATTTGTCATTTTTAGGGCTGTACGGATTTAAACAATTTTATCAACGGAGTCTTATATCAGGAAACCTAAAATATATACCTTAGTTAATTATTTTATACTTTTTATTTATATACTGGTGGTTCGCGATATAGTATGGAGGCTGACAAATCCTAAATAGCTTCACTTGATCGGATTTTTATCCAAAATATATTTAGTTTGCAGCAGTAAAATCAATATATAACTATATGTTAATCTTGATCATATTATCTAGGGCCACATTGATTTCGAAACAAGTTTCTTTAAAATATTTGCGATAGAATACAATTGCAAAGTTGACTGTAAATTACGCTTGTAACGTATATACCTATCTCAATTGCTCATGTACCTATGTATGAATGTGCAGAAAAATATAACAATAAAATTGCAAAATCTCGTCATTAGAGACATGTTAAGTTACATTTTCGATTTGAGTTACTAATTTTGTGTTATTAAACCTTATTTCGTTTTTCACCCCCACAGATTGCAATTTCATCGTTGCTCTCTTTCATTTCACTTCTATGCAGTCCGATAGTAACAGAATTTCAGCATTTGAGACAGAGGTCATCAAGTGGGCATCGTGCTTGTTCTGTCACAGAGACATAAATAAAACGGACTTTCCTCCTATTAGATACATATATGGGTCACGTAGCCCCCCCCACTAGGTGGACTGACGACATCGCTAAAGTCTTGGGTAGCCAATGGTTACAAACGGCTGTTCTGTGGAGGAGGCCTTTGTTCAACAGTAGACGTCTTCCAGATGATGATGATGATGATAACAGTAAGAATAAGTCCGGGAATGAGGGTAGACGCGAAACTTGGCGATCGTCGTCGGCAAGTGGCTCTTCTATTTACGGCCAGCCGCCACCGTAGCAGATAACGGCGGGGCATAATATGTTGCGACTCTCTCGACTGGCATATTATACTCGTAGCTATCAATTCAAAGCTCAATAATGATCGTCGCAAGTGGTCCATTCGGGCCGATTTAATATAGAGTTAATTGGCGCAATCAACTCGCGGACAGATCAATTTATCGGCTATCAAAGCTGTCATGAATCGATTTATGTTTCGCATTTGTAATGGGTAAATATAGGATATCTAAATGAGTACCTTGGTCTACCTCCTAAGTTTTTTAACTTTCGAAATTCATATATATTTTAATCGCACTGCAGGTGTATTCGCGCCCTGATATAGTCCCCTCGTGACTATAGTCGATGCAACTCGATCAGGGTTACCATATAAAGAAATAGTTTCTGTCGATTCTGTACGATCGATTCTTATCACGTATTATATCTTTTTTTTCCAAGGCATTGAAGTGTAAACGAACGAAATGAATCAAAACGTCGCATCGAGGTAATAAAGTCAAAAACACAGTTTCGTATTAGTTAGTTGCCCTGTGGGGTGCCGGGTTAGAATTGCACCTCTGCGTATCATCCCGTGGGTGTCGTAAGAGGCGACTAAGGGCAAAATACTGGAAGGTGGGCAGCAGCGCCTTCTAAAGAATTGCCAACATACACTGGATCCCCAAGACGCCTGCCACGCGTAGGGATTATGGCAAATACCCCCTTAATAGGGAAGGCTGTGTTCAGCAGTGGACGATCCGGCTGTTTCAGAACAGAACAGATTGATTAGTAATTCGATGTGTGACTAAAGTAAATCCTAACCTTTTAACGTTTCGGCACCAGATTTTATTTAATTTCCGAAAACTTTTCAAGATTATGTACGCTCCTTTTTGCGATTTTGTCTGTACAGTTCTATTTTTCCGCTAAATTTCACTTTTCCCGCAATGTTTTGCAATTTAGTTGAATCAATTTAGAAAGTCTAGACTGCTGATGAAAGTAGCTTGACTTTTTGACCCTCCAATGGCTCCAGTGGTTGCGCTCAAAAAAGAAAATAGCATAAACTAGAAATCAGCCACGAACTAACACCTTGCGTCACGGTGTACTGAATTTTATACATTATAACAATAGCTATGGGGCCTAATATTGATTGATAATTAAGTAACCGTGAAAACACTGAGCACAGTGTGTCCGCCCCGAGCTCGCATACAATGCTTGCCCACGCGCCCTAAAGATGAGCATGTAATATGATCAAAACCCAGGATCGACGTATTCGAGCCAAAACTTGAGTAGTGACAGTGAATTAATAATATTTAAATACCTGTGAAACTCACGAGAATATCATTAAAAAAGTCTTAAATATAATAAAATAAGTATTTTTTAAAATAGTTTTGAACATATTGTGCGCTTTTAAGCCGCGATGTAGTCGGCAGAGTTTCGCCGGAAATTTTTAGGTCCCAAGCAGGAGGGGAAAAGCTTTTGCCATCTACCGAGAACGTTTCCAGATTCACAAAAAAATCCTTTGCCAGAAACGATAATAATTTGCCTACTTCCTTAGATTCCATAGCAGTACTGATGAAATGGGCTTTACACGCATTCACATGACAACTCTTAACCTCATGTTTCTAAATTACTGACGGGTCTATCCACGCACGAATTTACATCAAAATAATATTTTGACTAACCTCGACGATTCGATCAAGTCGATTGAACGTGGTCACGAGTAGACTCTGAACCTGTTTTTATCACAAATTCAAATTCAAAATCATTTATTCAATTTAGGCGTCTACGACGCTCTTATAAGGGTCAATTACAAACTTTAATATTGAAATATTCTACATTGTACTGCCACGTTCAGCAAAAACAATTATAGAGCCACTGCGAGAAGAACGGGCAAGAAACTCGGGGCCATTCTTTTAAACGTCTGTTTACAATGTGTTATAAACAATATCCCTAATACAATTATTACAATATTTGTTTAAATTACGTAGGAGACAGGTGATGGCTTGGCAGAGGTGGAATTTTCCAAGCATTTTTGTCGTTTAAGTAACACCAACTGTGTAGTAGGATTTCTTAATCAAAATGTTTTTCACGTGTAATTTGAATTTTCCTTCTGTGAGCATTGTAATATGTTCGGGAATTTTATTATAAAACCGCACACAATTACCTAAAAAGGACCTTTTATTTGTCTTTGCTAATCTAAAACATGGAACCGTTAATTTATATTTGTTCCTAGTGTTGTAACCGTGGTTGTCACTGTTTAATTTAAATTTACTCAATTTTTTCCAAACATACATAATATTTTCAAATATATACAGACTCGGTAAAGTTAATATATCAATTTCTTTAAAAAGATCCCTTAGAGATTCCATTGGATCCATTTCATATATGGCTCGAATTGCACGCTTTTGTAAGATAAAGATTGTTTCCATCTCAGCAGCAGCTCCCCACAGCAATACACCATACGACATAATACTGTGGAAGTACGCGAAATAAACTAGCCGTGCAGTAGCTACGTCTGTTAACTGTCTTATCTTACAAACTGCATATTCAGCAGAACTAAGTCTTCCGGCTAGATCATGTATATGTGGATCCCACTGTAAAGTTGAGTCCACTTTGATTCCCAGAAAGACTGTCGCTTTGTCAATAGAGAGTTTATCTAAGCCAAGCTTAATGTTTGGTTCAACATAAGGAACATTTGGTAAAGAAAACTTTAAACATTTGGTCTTTTTTGAATTTAAGAGAAGATTATTAGCGGCGAACCATTCAGAGATCGTAGATAACACATTATTTACATGAATGAGTTCACTATCTTTCCTATCTACTTTAAAAATCAGAGAGGTATCATCGGCGAATAAAACAATATCGCAGAAATCTTTGACCATGCAAGGCAGATCATTAATATACGCTAGGAACAGAAAAGGTCCCAAAATTGATCCCTGCGGTACACCTATTTTTACCAATGACCCGGAAGAAGTATTGCCATTTATTCCAACCACAAAATTGCAACCCTCTTTTAAGATTATCACATTTCATCAAAACATCCAACTGATTCACTCACATACCTACAAAGTTAATGTTATATTTACATATTAAAATATTAGTTTTCTATTTATTGAACTGAACACAAAAGCACATTTCGTCAGGTTGGCACCTGGTCATATAACTAAAGCTAAAACTTTTTACAGTATAATTATGTACTTGTGTTGTCAGAGAAAACATATTGTAGCGCACTGAGAAGAATGAGAATGACAACAATCAACTTAATAATAAATCCATATATAAAATCTTTCCACAAGCATGAAAACGTGTGTTCTGGCAGCTTGCTGTCCTTGAGAGATTCCTAATGTTTTTTTGTAGGGTTTCATCAAAAAGAAAATATATGTACAAAAGTTTTGGCAACAAATTCGTACTGGAGGTTATTCATAACTGCTTGATTAAGAGGTAAAACAAATCTCAAGTAGAGTATTATAAAACAGCAATTATTATTTCGATCTCCTCTTCAACGATAATGAATTCCCGTATCACCCTACGACGTTTGTATGAAGAAGTGACCGGCCAGTTGAACCTTAAAGCGGCCCGTTTGCTTGTTTGTCACCTATGGCATAATAAAGTTAAATATAAAAAATAAACTTTGGATAGGTTGTGTTACGCAAATTTACGTAACTTCTTTGCCGTTCTGAACCGATCAGCAAAGTTAAGCAACGTCCGCCGCGGTCATGAGTTGGATGGGTGACCGTCTGTGACATTACTACTGAGTGCTTCCGTGCTTCGGAGGGCACGTTAAGCCGTCGGTCCTGGTTGATGTCTTAGGACTTAGGATGACAGTCGTTATAGCATGGTGGTAGGGCATTTTGCGAATGCCCGCCTGGATAGCTACCACCCTCAAGTAGAAAACCTGTCGCCAAGCATCTAACGGTGTGTACCGGCAGTGGTTGTTGAGAGCCAGTAATTCTAGGTTAGCCTGAACATCATAATTGACCACATCATCACTTACCATCAGGTGAGATAGTAGTCAAAGGCTAGTATATCAAGCATAAAAATTAAAAAAAAAATAAAAATTTGAGAGCCCCAGACATACTCGTACTTCGAACCTACATAATGTTAAAATATAATATAATAATTATATAATATAAAGTTAATAATAATAATAGTCGATTATTATCAAAATCATGTTTGTTTTCGTTCGTGAGTTAATGCCAATAATTACCGCATATCAGTGTCGTATTTTAACCACGTTTGTTCTTGCATTACCAAATGCAGCGTCAGTGGGCGATCATTGCACGGGCGGACGCGAATTTATAACTAACCGGTTTTACTGATATAGCGAATAATTGGATTCATAAACTTGTATCCACGTAACATTCAAGTCCTCAATACACAGTATATTTATATTTTAAATAAAAATTATATGGGACGGAGATTGCCTGCTGAAAAGTAGGTATGCTACAATGGAATGAGTTCTGGCACCTAAAAAAATGCAATCTGTATAGATGTTTTTTTTATTGCTGACAAAAGGTTGTCCTTGACTATTATCACTATTGATGGTACGATATGATGTGGTCGAAGATTTTGTTCAGGGTAACCTAGAAATACTGGCTCTCAGAAATAGCTAGGAATACTTGACAGATTTACTACTTGTGGGTATTGCTATATCCAGGCAGGACAGGTAGAGCATTTACAAAATGCCCTACCACCATGCTGTAACGACCGAAATCCTGAGACAACAACAGGGACCGAAGGCCGTGCCCTCTGCACGCCCAAGCACGGAAATGCTCAGTAGTGATGTCACCACCGGTCACCCATCTAACTCATGACCGCGGCGGACGTTGCTTAACTTAGCTGATCAGTTAAGAACGGCTAAGCAAACTACGCTACAAGCGCTTCAAAATCTAGTTTGAAAGATAGCCAGTGATATAAGGCTGACAGACTTCATGTCCTATAACCTAATATTTAGGGCAGCCCACGCTATATATAAGGTGACTATTAATTCATCAACAATACTACGAATATACCTACCGAGTTCATTGCCCTCGCAATGCGTTAGAATACTTAGAACGTGTGTATAAGTGTGAGTCTTGTCCACGGCGGCCGCGAGTGTTGTCGTCGCTATCATTCTCAAAGTCAACGCGCCACAGCTTAGGCAATAGTTAGTATTAATTTTGTTTATGTGAAAAATAATTATGAGTGGATCACATTCAGTTATCGATTCTACACCATCCCCCGCAGTATTGTTGATGAATTAATAGTCACCTTATATATATATAGGTACAATGGATATTATATAACAATCCACATAACGCGTTCTGAGAGATATCTCCTAACATATAAGCAAATACATACGGACGTATTGTTTAATATGTACTTACCTACTAATCTGTGGGTTTACTGTATATAGGTGGTTTAAGAAGCACTTGGTCTTTTCTTAGTACAACAACCTTAACAAGTATAATATTATTTTAATATTGTTAAGTTTGGAATGACGCCTTAAAATTATAAGGTTGCGTCATCATTTACAAGTTTAAAACCAATTGCAAAATTGGTCTTGTTTGTAGTACAACGCAAGTTGAACTATAGGTGTCGCTCCATCCCGATACGATGGTTGCATGAAGAACGAGAGCAAGAATTACAGTTATGAGTCATTGTGTCATGTTAGCTCAATTGGTTAGAGCATACCCCGGCTAAAGGGGTGGATGGACGCGGGTTCGAATCCCGCACATGACTATAATTTTTTCACTCGTAAATTTGTAATTTTGTAAAGTATAATATTAATTAAAAAAGTAAAAAACCTACTGTAAATTATTTATTTTCGTTAAAATTGTTATCATTTCATTGAAATTAAGACTGCAATCACTTGCAGTATATAAGTATGGATTTATTTTTTAAAGCCCTACATTTGATATATTTGATCCGTTTAGGTATAATTTAGCTCTTTCATCAGCAGGAAATTAAACGACGATTGCGTTTCAGAAAAATCCTTGTAATAATTTTCACATTGTTATTTTATGACATTACATCCATCGTCTTTTTATTCTAAAAACTATACTAAGAAGTTTGACTATGACATAAACTTAAAGAAGGCTATAGTGCAATCGCCACATCTTTATCGATAAAAATTAAATACCTTACAATATAGTGTCTAAAACACGCCAGTTGTTTTTTATATATCTAGTGTCACGTGCGCTATCAAGACAGACCTAATGATATCTCATACATTTAAATCGGTTAAGCGGTTCAGAAGTTATGGTGTAATAAAGAAACTCACAAACATACATACATACATGAAAAACAACACTCTTTTTTTGGACAGTCATGTAGAAACACCTAAATCGAATGCTTTCTGACATTTAAAAGGTCTACCTTGTAATACAAACTGACATGATAAAGTCAAGGGAATCAAGCGAATTATAACTCGAAAGAACATTGCAAGATCTGTCACAAAAGCACGATCATTCACTTGGTATCTACTTTCATCTTATCTGGAAGTAAACATCACATTCTAAATGAGTTTAACTCGAGGATAACTGCGAAAGTGATGACGTCACACGACCATTATGAATCTAGCTCCACCTTACAAGGAGATGTCTGATTCATCCACTCAGCCTCTCGAGATCATTTAAGGCCAGAAGCTTAACTCGCGTGGGTGTACAACAAAGACCCATAAGCTGGAAATAATAAAGCTTAAATTGCAAAAGTAATGACAGTGCACTTTAACGCAGATGTGCAGACGAAAGTGGAAAGTGGGATGACGGGTTCGTATTGCAGCGTCCACTTTCTAACGTCACAAAGGTAAAATATTAATAAAAAATATCATATATATAAGTGTTTTTTTAAGCCGTACGTCTGATGATTAGCATAGCGCTACCCATTACAGTTTGTAGTGTCAACGACTTATTACATACTAGCTTTCCGGGCGCGGCTCCGCCCGCGCGTATGTCGGTTATCGCGCAAAAACATTAACCTCTTTTTGCGCAGTCGGATAAAAACTATCCTATGTTTTTTCCTGGGTCTCAAACTATCTCCATACCAAATTTCATTCAAATCGGTCCAGTAGTTTTGGCGTGAAAGCGTAACAGACAGACAGACAGACAGACAGACAGAGTTACTTTCGCATTTATAATATTAGTACTAAGTACTGATTATAACAATGCACTCTACATCAGCCCTCCGTGATGTAAGTGTCATCTGTCTCGTTTACCCATTCACATCAATTGATACAGAGCCCTTCGTGCCTAAGCACAGTTGTGTTTAGTTCAAGTTCAAGACCCTGCCCACCAATACAGGCTCTCCACCTGGTAATTCAACAATATTGGCTTGCTATTAGTTCACGTATCGCTGCGAGGCACATAGTCATCGGCGGCATTCGTTTGACTTCCAAACATACAAGTTATACATTGCAAAAGTTATTTTACATGAGTCTCTATTGTTCTGTAGATACAAGTACGCCGAGCATATAAAGATTACCTGCAAGTGGTCAGCCGCGCTAACTGAGAAATCACTATATCATACTGCAATCCCAAAACACCTCCCTAGCGTGAGGATTTTAGCAAAACCTGCCATGATTGGGGCGGATATGTTGATACAGTAAACAAACCTTTTCATCTACATCTTCTATTAACCAATAGCAACGAAAGGATAAATTTGAACTATGACTCCACGATAGCCCAATTGGTAGAACATGTATCAGCTTAAGGGACGGAAGGTCGCGGCTTAGTATCACGCGGGTGATATATTTATTTCTATTCGTTGTTATTTTGTAAACTGCAATATCTTATGATAACAATTATTTTAAAAGCATTAAAAGATGTTTTAAAATGCTAGAATATTAACTATCTGAATCGTAAGATCCTTGTGGTTTGACAATATCCATTGTCAAACCACAAGAAACATGAGGCCGTCTCAGCGCAATAAATTGAAAATACCACAGCATCGTCTTCCATTTACTCTCTCATATGAACCTTAGTCCATTGAAATAAGAAAATTTCTGAAAAACAATTGATCGTCACAGTTCCACAGAATTGTTCATTCTATTTACAACTTTATATGGAAAACTTAAGGTGGTATGATGCAAGTGTGTCTCGGTACCACGGGGTCAAGCTAGCGGCACTCGGTCATGAGTTATTCATGAGCCGTGACATTGACATCCACGTGCAGGTTGCCAGGTTACGAAGGGACAACAAACAACCCTCGACCACCTAAAGCCCTTGGAAATGTGATTCATTCAACTCTCCGGCTTGGAGAGGGAAAGTCTTGGTTATATTCTCCCGTGATATAGTAAAAAGTTTAGTTTCTGGAGAAATATGTGCTGGTACGAATTGCGGTCAATTTATAAAGTAATACCTACTTAACTCGAATATGCAAGGGAAATTTGTTCATTGCTTTGTAAACATTGTAAACTTTCATAAAGTCGTATGTATGCTACGGAACATCAAAACCAATAATAAATTATTAAGAGTATTGATTTTTACTCCGTTTCAAAACTCCTCATAATAACTGTACGTTTTTAAATACTATACGTATTAGTATGTTTTTTTAAAGACAATGATCAATAAATTAATAGCCAACACCACCACCACTGTGACTTAGCAGATTGTTATCGTACTTGAAAAATAAACTTTGTTGGTAAACTTTTTCCGTGCCTAATAAACTAATAAATATTGAACTATGGAGACTCGGAATATGTCAAGGTCTCTAGACCACGTAAACTGGTGGAAACCTGAGCATTGGAAGAACAGAGTCCCGAGGAGTCTGTCTTCAGTTTCTTTGGAAGACGCCGATCCTAGTGAAATCAGGAATGGATGGCTCACACTGTCTAATTCGAAGGTAAGATATGATCAAAGTTTCACTTAAACTTTTTTCTCATTTGAAAAATGATAAGTTTAAGGTATCCCACCATGTTTGTGATATGATTTTTTTCCCAATAGCATTGAGTGAATCTAAATAGCTTGCTCGTGCAGCATTTAGCACTCTTGAATCGTTTGAATTTTCGAACCTTGTACGATATAACAGAAAATCACACAAAGAAACTTAAGTTAGTCGCCAACAAGAAATTGAAATTTTACAAGCCTTGAGTTTGAAATGTACGCTTCTAATTTTTCAGTTTTCCGTAAAAAATTGTATTTCGAAAAATCGCTTTGTATGGGAAATTTTATTTACACATTAAGAAATAAAATACATATATAATGTATTGTACTATACATATATACGTATTTTAAATCGAACCTTAAGCTAAGCGCCAATAAGTGCCTACCTATTGAATTTTTGATATTGCTATACAATTTAACTTTTTAGTATAGAGAAACGTATTATAATCTCAATTTACTTTTACTATATTCGGTGATAAAGAACTGATTATACATGTGTGGATACTTCATCAAATGCTAGAGCTACCTTAAATTGAGGACTGTCTGAGCAAAAACCAATTATTACATTTTGTTAAGAAACATACTTTTAGTACATACTGAATGAGATTTTTTTTCTGTAGTAAAAAGCCCTTCAAATATCTAATTCTGATCCAAATCCAATGAAATTCATCTACCAGTGCTTTTTGCATATAAGCCTGTTTTGGTTTTTCTGTAAAATTAATTAGATTGGAAATATTGGTTTTATACTCCTCAATTTGCCTCCAAAATATATTAATTTCGGAATTCATAGTCGCTTTTCAATTTTACCTCAAACCAGCACCAGACCCATTATGATCAGTAATTCGTTGTAACTCTACTTTATAATGGCTGATACACTGGCTTTTATGAAAATTGGCTCTTAAAAGCCGGAAAACATTAGCTTATATAAAGTCATTGCCTCTCAGTTCCCGAAACTTTTAACCGTCATTTACGTCATCCGTATCGATTTAAAGCCCAAATTGAAAAGCTTCGTAATAATTGAATAGAAAACGTTTTGTTAACGTACCGACGGGCGATGCGACCTTCAACTGGGGGTGTGACCGTCTACTTCAGAAACACTGAATGTGTTATCGGACAACTTTCTGTTTTGAACTGTTTCACGAAATTATATTTAGAAGGGACCCGCATTCCGAAAGTATTCATTAGATACCAAATGAAAGTATTCATTTGCACATGATTGACATGATATGTGTCTAATTTTCAAATCAATAGGAATTAAATTTAATGCAGAAAGGCGTCTAAATTTAAAAAATATATACGAAGAATTTTCGACAAAATTCCAGAAATTCTTTCACATTATAAAAACATTAAGTAAGAAGCCTGTACTTACTTTTGAACTTATTTACTTCTAAAATTGCAAGTAGGTAATTGTAACTATAGTTTAGTCTGTCAGTTCATATTGGAGTTGTACTTAATTTTATATATTTGGCTCATATTAAAAATATTACGAGTATGATCGTAGGTAGGTGTATATAAAGATACATATGTATATAAAGCCTTAATCATATTATACCTCACTGGAGCTATATATTTAAAATTTCAACGTTCTTTAAAAATCCACCTATTTTATAAATTCCTACCAAATACTATTATAACGATCAGAGGTTTAAAAGTTATAGTAAAAAAAATATATAAATATGCTCAGGTACAGATACCTCACTTCACTAGCACAAAAGTATTTCCAATTTCCATAGAGATACGCCCCTAAGACCATTCATAATTGCCCTTATTACATAAATGGCATAATACGACGTATTTCATATATACAATTTGTTCTTCAAATTAATTTGTTATCTGTTCGTAGTTAGATTATTATTTATAATAACATATACTAAAATGTTATGAAAATATAATAATAATATTTATTGATCAAAAATTAAAATATAATGATCACTTACACATTGCGCTTACTAGCTGAGAAATTGATGGAAAGTAACGGTCGAAGGTGGAACATGCTTGCCTAGAAGATACCCAGTCAGTTTTCTGTGCGTCTAGTTGTCCGATGAAAGAAAGGTGATGGAGGAGTAAGGTTGTGTTGATCTATCGCACTCGCTCCGATATAACCTAAGTCTATTGTATAATCGTCAGGATAATACTAGTAATTATACATTACTACAAAATTTTCATGATTCTGAGGTACAGATCTTGATCACTAGACTGAGTGCAGATTAAATTGGTTAAATCGTTAGCAACACAACAATACGACGCATTACATATTTTTTATTCTGAAACGACATGATCGAGATTTTAAATCCGCGAAAGAATAGGCGGAAAGACATGATTGAACTTGTATATCCCCGAAAGGATAGGCAGAGAGCTGTATCATCACAAACATTTCACCGACGTTTTATAGATCATACAATAATGTGAATAAATCTCTATTTCAGGTATTAATTCAGTTCACATTAAATTTAAAAGTGTATGCATAGTAAATAAAAGCAAATACCTTTTTCACTATTATCTAAAATATATATCGTATATTACAATACTACACCGGTTTCTGCTTTCTTATTTCCCTGATCAAACGGCATTCTAACCTTGCAGGGCAAAAGTCCAGTGTCAGGAACAGTGTGCCTACTGTGGAGCGTATATAACTTATTCAGTAGGCCGGTTATTGCTACTTCTGGTTATGTTATATGACAATTCGTACTCAATTGCATAATCTCGATAGTCTCTGAGGACTTCTTTTTGGAATTCCCTTCTAATCAATTCCTTTTGACCCGACAATCATAATCAAAAACCTCTTCGGACGTAACGCTGGTAACAAGGACCATTTATTTCATTGTATATGATCATACTCACTAGCCAATAATATACCTATGTAATCTGTGCTAGTAATAACTAGACCGTTGCCTGTAGCGTACAAAGACTGAGTCACAAGACATCAATGTTATTGAAGATAGCACACATAGCCTAGGTAAGTTATTATACAATCTTCAATCTGATTTGGATACGACCTCGGGTGACTCATCTCCTTAAATGGCGCTAGGTACATTGGATATGGTTACATTATAACTATTAATTCATCTTGGTATTGTTATTAAATTTAATTACCTGTATAAATTGAGTAACTATTATTTTACATTATTTTTGTTTTGGTGTAGCGACCACGATCACTGCAAAGTATTTCAAATGTATGAAATCGGAATTAAGATGTTTATACGCCTATGTTTTATGTCTGTTTTCTTAACAAGTTTGTTGTTACCTTTATTCATTTCAGCTATGTGACATAGTTCTTACCATAGAATTGGGATTTTTTCGTGTAAGCCTATGGTTCTTACTGAAGTTGTTACATAGCCCACGTCATAACTTCAGCCTTATTAGTAATTATGATAATACAAGTCTAAAATGAATACCTCTAGGCTAAAGACTAGAGTGTACGGCTGCCAATATGTCAATACCATGTGTTCAAACTCTGTGAAATTTTGCATGCATATCTGTGATCCTAGTCTCTATGCTTTTGATTTGTCAGTCTATATTTTATGACTAAATTTAAAAATAAGAATCCACATGCTAAAACATTAACTAAATAACTTTGAAATAAAAAGCGGACAACTACCATCCCAGAAGTATGAATAGACTCAAGGACACGCTTGTACCTAAAGCGCTACGAGGACAATAACCTATATAATAAAAAGAAAATAGTAGTAAAAGGAATCATGTCAGAGGGCTCCTTCATCCTGCTTTATGGTGTACAATCTAATGAAAAACTCTTATACATTTGATATTATACGTTATACATTTGTAATTATAACTTATACATTTGATATTATATCTTATACATTTGATATTGACTCTTATACATTTGATAGATAGATAACATTTTATTGTACTTTATTATTAAAATTACCTTATACATTTGATATTTTGCCTTATACAATATACATTATATATTATGCCTATTTCACACACTATCAGTTTTAGTTTTACTCAGGTTTATCAATTTAAAGCTATATTTTATCATTATAAATCTATATTTTATCATTAGAAAAGATAAGGAACTTAGAATTTTCAGCAATTTATAATTATAAATTGCTGAAAATTCTAAGTTCCTTATCAAACAGTTTCTTGACATTTTCACAAACACTTTACCGTTGAAGTATTTCATATAAAAATATTAATAACATGACGTTAGGTGCTTGGCGATAGATTTTCTTCCTTCATATGTGGTAGCTAAGCAGGCGGGCATTCGCAAAGTGCCCTATCATCATACTATAACGACTTACAACCAACACCGACGACGTCGCCTTAACGTGACCTCCGAACTCCTAAACACGGAAGCGTAGTAAGTATTAAGTACTTAATACGTAAATACATAGTAAGTAGTAGTAATGCCACTAGCGGTCACCCATCCAAGTCATGACTGCAGCGGATGTTGCTTAGCTTAGTACATCGGTTATAAACGACTAAGCAAGCTATGCTACAAGCCTTACAAATATAGGCATGTATAGGTGTACCAAACGACAATTTTAAGTATGTGTAATACTAAACGATAGACAGGTACTACCATAAAAACGCTAGTCAAACAATTAAGTAACGAAATTTGAAGTATTTGTGAGTGAGTAGAGACTGATGACTAACGTAAGAATGTACATGTTATATAATGTTACTTATATCGCTGACTTCATACCATCACAAATATTTGTGTGAATTTTAAGGCATTACTATTCTGGTCATATCCTCTTAGACAACCGTTTGAGTGCAAACAAATTCTACAACAAAATGGTAGGGTACTCTATTGTTATATTATATCGTTTATTTCCCGTGGCTCCATTATCTGGATCTTTTGTCGGAACCACGGCAATTTTTATTTGCCGAAATACCATTACTTAATTAGTACCATGGCAAATGCTGTTATCTATTAACCGTGGTACCAATGCATCGTTAGACTAAAAATTCCCCTAGGCTTGCTTAATTCAACAGAAGAAAGAGTTATGTAGATTTTTTTAAGTTACATAACATGTTTCGTGTTAGATGATATAGATGCCAAATGTGACAGTTGTCATAATTATGTGACAGCTCCAAAGTGACAATTGATGTCATATTTTCGAATTTTGATCCATGTTTCTTATATGACTAGATAGGACTTCACTTGACACAACAATTTCATGTTGATCGTAAAATTTTGGTTCAAAAGGGTGACTACTTCTGTCGTTATCAACCAAAGTTAATCGAAATTCGTAATCGTTACTGTTTAATTACTATACCTATGCAGCATATATCTAATAAGAGGTCTATCAAACGTTGCGTTCTGTTTCAGGCATTAATTGTAATGTTAAAATTTCACTTAAAAATGTTTCAGACGCATAAAATTCAACTTAATCAAAAAATGTAGAGCGTTATTTGAAATACGAACAGTGTATCTTATAAAAATCTTTTTTCGCAATACTTTCTGCGTAGCCCAATATATGGTACATGCCAATTTATAAAAAGTATAGGAGAGGTTCAGTCGTCTCAGGGGAGCCGGTTCGTCAAGCCGGTCTAATTTGACCAACTAGCATGGGATACGCTGACGGTTAATCCAACGTTGTACAATCGTCGAATCGAATCAATCAATAAGAAACAAACATGGGTATTATTTAGTTTTTCTAATTAACGTTTATATAAATATCAAGTAAAGTTAGAAGATCAGCGTTTACCCTTCTCTGCCTATGATACGTAAAACACTTGTATTTGTAAGGGCTTCCTATGAAAAGCTTTTTCTGTCTTTAAGGTCGTCTGTGGCGGGTAATTAATTTTTAACAGTTTTATCGTGCTGAATTTTGTTATCCATTCCACAATATTATGGTATTCGCGAACTTAAGGGATTTGTTAAGGGTATATTTTAGACGAACGCCCCCATACAAAACGCAGCTCCAATCTCATTTTAATAATAGCGAATAAAACTCAATGATTTTTTACCTACGTAATCACTACCCTAATATCTAGGTTTTTGCTGCATCAGATTTTCATTAAATTATACAGTTTGAAATTACACTAGCTCAATACCTCGTAATTTTAGATAAAAGAAAGACCCAACTTTAAGCATCTCTTTCAAGAAAAATAAGCATGTTTTTAATATTTCTATTGCACCACAAACATGAGGAACATAATGAACTTTCTATAATGGGAAGTTATTTATACATGTGTACTAGACTTTTTAAATAAATCTGGAGCTACGAATAACTGGCTCAAACTCCTAAAAATGAGTGCTATATACTAAACGCTAAATAAAAATAAAAAAAAATATTAGTCCAAAAGAAAAAGGATTTAAGCCAGAAACGATAGGTCTAATAATACACTATATTTACATGCGAGTTTTTTTTAATAACAAGTTGAGTTTATATAAAAGTTCACGCTTTGGCTGGCGGGTATATGTCCTTAAGGGATAAGGAAGTTGTATTTGTAGCGCTTTCCATATAAACGTACTTTCGTCATATTTTAAATACCAAGTGATCATACTCGGTTAAATTTTGCATGCATACCTTTAAGCCTATACTTCTTTAATATCTACACTTCTGGTTTGCCAGTTTTCCTTAAAATTATCTTATTATCTAACATATTTGGAAAAATAATCTTGTATTGGAATTTTTATTTCCTCATTTAGAGATAAAATAAATATTAAAGCAAAAAACTGGCAAACCAGTAGCATAGATATCAGAACGAAGCGCATGCATACAAAATTTCACTGAATTCGAACATTTGGTATTTAAAACGATGATTGCATCGAAAGCGCATCGAACACTAGCCTTAAAACAATATTACTGTATTATCTTGAACAGAATTTCTTATTGAAACTTTTATATAAATACAGGAGGACCCCATAAATTAAAAATATCAAAAATTACGTTTACTCGCAACAATAATATTCTTCGAATCTCGCGTATTACGTGCTCGAGTACAGGAAGACAACCTTGTGACAAAACAGAAAAAACGCTCCATGCCTCAGGATTTTTTTAAGTTTAGAGAAATACTACATATTTACCTATCTCGTTTACTTACATCTTCTCTCCCAAACTTATCAATAAGCAGAATATCATATGATTTTGTGTCGTAAGTATATGATTATTTTTTATGGCAAGAAGTTAGTAAACAAGACATGGTCGCTATCTTAGGATCAGTAAGGTCGATGACTGAGTGAGTCACACGCCAGCCAGTGGTCACCGACAGTCGGCCACGGACCGACATGTATGGGCATTGCCCACTCGCCAATTCACTGAATTAATGTTGCTGCGGAATTGGCGAGGTTGGTTAGCAGCAATTAATTGTATGATTTAGCTTTTGATTAGTAGGCAACTGAGGCCACGGCATTTTGGAATATTTTATGATTATAAATAACTTTTAATTTGCAATTTCGGAGTACCTATTCCCTGTCTGTAGACAGCAGCATACCTAGTAGGTATGGGGACCAGGAGAAGCACTTATATTTTTAAAATGACCTAGGTAAATCCCTAGTAGCGTAGTTATTTAGTTGAGCAATTTCCGTTGCGATCATGATTAGGATGGGTTACCGCTAGTGGCATTACTACTGAGCGCCACCGTGCTTCGGAGCGCACGATAAGCCGTCGGTCCCTATTGTTGTCGTTATAGTATGGCGGTAGGGCATTTTTTGAGTGTTCGTCAGGTTAGCTACCACCCTCTAGTAGAAAATCTGTCAAGATCCGGCGGTGTGTTCCGGCAGCTGTCCTTGAGAACCAGTAATTCTAGGTTAACCTGAACAACATCTTCGACCACATCATCGGGTGAGATAGTGGTTAAAGGCTAGCATATCAGCTAAATATTGTTTTAAAAAAACTACAAAGTATGTCATTAAAAATCCTGAGAAAATTTAAAAATCTATTATACTAATGATATCATGATAGCCATTGATATACCAGTTACATAGATTCGTTGATCAATGAGGGTCGGAATCAGGGCGGGCGGCCGTAAAACTAAAGCCAAAACTTTCTACAATATGTTCTGTAAGTATCGTTATTTGTGTAAATATTTTTTTTTATATATATTTTTCGTCATGTGGTATTAGAGAAACATTGTACCGACCGGACATACGTAGGATAAGGGTCATTGCAATGATGAGGACATGTCTACTTCAATATCACATCAACAGGTTTGACATAGGTACACCGTTGAACAAAAGCCGTGAAAAACCGTGTTTGCTATAATCTGCACGCTTGGCAGGCGTCTTGAAGATAGCAGTATAAGTAAGCAGTACTTCATAAAACGCATCTGCCCGCAATCTAATATTTTTTTATCTTTTTACCACTTGCTTGTGGTGGCCCACAGGAAGATGGCACGTAAATCCTAGCCCGGCAAACCTGCACTGTGAAGACTCTGACACATCGATCTCTCCCTCTCAAATAAATATAGGTACCAAATAAAAAGTAAAAATAATCCTTAGCATAATCATTCAGCCCAGAGTTCCCAACTCATAGATGATATGAAAATTCATAGATTATGCATTTTTTGCTAATCTATTTATAATCTATAAATGCACCAAATCGTTAAAAGCATTAAAAATGATACTGCAGATATAAAAACGTATGAAAATGAATTATTTACTAAAATTAAACATAGATGAAATTAAATCAGTTTTATAACAATGTCGAGGTGTAAAATTTACCATTGCAGTCTGATCAATTTCACAAAATAGCAGATTAACCGACATACTTATAGATGACGTAGAGCAGACCTAACAGAGGTGATAAATACCCATAGACTGTGGAGGAATGCCCCGATATACAAAAACCTTTTTTTCAATTGCCTCGCCATGTCCTGATTTATTTTTAACAGTCGTATGTGGAAGTCTCTTCACTATTAAAAAAGAAATGACACCTAAAAATTACATTTAAAAATTTAGACATTGTGAAAATACAAGTACTAGATTGTTTTTCTGAAATTGAACTTTTTTAAATGCACTTTGCGCGCTATACACTAACATATATTTTTCACAACAGAAAATGCACCAGATCTAATACTAAATGCTCAAAGTTGGCAACACTGATTCAGTGTTTTAGAATCACAAACGTCATCAGTAACTATCTTCATTATATACCTTCTATGGAGACACGAACGCTAACTTAATGAATATCAACAAACATTAATGAAACGGTCCTTCCCGAAGCAATGAGTAAAGAATGGTAATCCTTTAAGAACGGGAATCAAGCTCGTGTCAGCCCAGCATTAAGGTTGTGCCGTACATAATTTGCTCACCAAAAACCCCATAAAGCTTGGTATTGTCGAGACCTACGGGTAAAATGCTATTTTATATTGAAATTTAGTGCTTTTTTCTTTGGTTCCTTAAACCTGAAAACACGATTGGAAAAAAAAACCTCGATAGAAAAAAAATACGAAAAATGTGTGTTTTACACACGTTTTGTTATTTATATCACAAACTCGTTCATAATACAAGATGATTTTTACTTTGATAAATAGAGAATAACTATTCC
Organism: Plagodis dolabraria; assembly: GCA_963854805.1. Taxonomy (NCBI): domain Eukaryota; kingdom Metazoa; phylum Arthropoda; class Insecta; order Lepidoptera; family Geometridae; genus Plagodis; species Plagodis dolabraria. The sequence continues at coordinate 6,123,416 of OY978459.1, read as the reverse complement.
CTTAGTTCCTTAAACCAATTATATTATTAAATGTGTACTTTTCTCATAATTAACAATTATTTGATATGGCGCTTTTGACCTTTTTAAAATGCTGTAGTTGCTAATCGCATTGGCAATCTGTCCCTTTCGTAAGCGTTCGTTATCCATTGCATGCTTTTTCTTTCTATCTTTAGTCAGTATGCCCCGGCATTCCTGCGAGGCGGACGTATTGTTCGGCTTCCTGCCACCGCGTTCCAAATAATTTACGTAGTTTTGTCTGTGTTTATTAACTAACATGATACTGGTATTATATTTTTTGTGCCGGTGACGATGAGAAAACCAAGAAAATTTGGTCCTATAGTCTGTTTCAAATCCTCTGCGAAACTCGGCCATTGACCTTTGAGCGGACTGCAGCGACTCTCAACCTTACCGCCTCTGATCGACCTTGTCTCGGACACTACCTTGTACCACGAAACGCGCTTAAACGCATAAACGACAAGGAAGCGATGCATAATTGTATGGAAAGCGATATCTATCGCTTTTTTCGGCGCTTACATAATACCGGGGGAGCAATGCACGAGTTTCTCAGGGGATTTGAAACAGACTATATAAAAAATATTTAAAAGAGAGGGCCAGTAAAATAATAATATAATAGTAATAATTTATTTCAGTTATTAAACCATAAAATGTACATTCAAACATATAATTAATATCATATCAAAATACCTTAAAATCAAATACCTAATCACATTATAACGGTCATTAAAATATTAGTGAAATCGTAATCAAGGGTTAGTAAAATCAAATATAATTATTAGTAGTATTGCAATAAAATAAAAATTAAATAATAATAGTACATTAAGTCAAAGTATGTGATAATGTCAAATAAAAATTATGATTTAATGAGAAAGAAAAAGAAGTAAGTATACCTACGTACCTATTTGTATTTTTTTTAACTTCCTATATGTCCTAAAACCTTCTCAGTTATTCTTTGAATATTTTTTGTGCTGGTTCAAGTGGTCTGGTGTTAGTATTTATGAAGATTGGAATGCAATACCTACTTATGGGTAGGTAAGTTAACTTTTCCTATAATTACCTTCCTATACCTACTTATGTTCTACTAAATTCTTTACAGAAACCAAAACGCTCCGTCCATTGAGCTAGTGAATGTGACCGATGCTGCTCAAGCACAAGATAGCGTGGATAACGCACGGGCGGCGTCATCTGATCGCTGTGATCATGCGACGATGGGGTCGTTGACCTGTCTGCAAGAACAAAATAGGAAATCAAAAATCGGAACTGTACCATACAAGGTTGGTAACTAGCCTGGTATTTGTACTTACCTTCTACGAACCACCTACAGAATAAAATTTAGAACTATATATATATATATATATATCTAAATGCCGCCTTGTGTGATTGTTCATATAAGTACTTACCTACCTGACTTACCCCTGCGGTTTTACCCCTTCCCTATCAACAATTTTATCATGCTAATGGATATTTTCTGGGATAAAAAGATCTATAAGGTATTCAGATACTAATATCTACCAAATCTATGTTAGGTTGGTGCATACCTGTACAAATCTTGACCAAGATTCTTTCAGCCATATTATGTAGGTATGTAACTACACAGAGAAGATTATAACATAAGTACTGAGGTATCTAAGCTTACTCATTATAAAACTTGGTTTTTTACAGCTAGCACCTGTTGGTGTTGTCGAGGATGCTACCCGGACTAGACCTAGAACTATTCCTGCCTCTCATGGACTGCTGACGGAACACACTGTTAGGAGCTTGGCAATACATTTCTCTACTTTGTGGTGGTTACACAAACTGTTATGCGTACTGCACGTACCTATCCTACTTAATATTATGATATTACTTATGTAGAAAATAGGTAAGTAAGTACCTATGTAAGTTTACTACTAACATCTATACCTATCTATTATCTATGCTATAAAAATAATATTCAGAAATCAAATTGATTAATTTATTGAGCTCGTGAATGTGAGTTACGAGCTGGTGTATTCCATTTCGATCCCACGAAGAGATACCACATGGTAACAGTTATATTTTTTTAAATTTTCTTTTCCGTTCTGATCCCACTTATAATTTAAAATGGGATCCGTAAATTTTTAATTATTTTACTATTCCGTTCTGATCCCACCTACTCTTTAATATATTTAGGCACTTAATTATTACGGTTTGCAAGATAAGTTTCACAAAAATAATATTTTGTAACTAATTTTCAAAGTACCAAGAGGGCAAGTATTAAGAAGTCATATATACTACTTTGCATATTTGCTAAAAATCTACGCTAATATTATAAAGAGGAAAACTTTGTTTGTATGTTTGTTTGGTTGTAATGAATAGGATCAAAAACTACTAGGCCGATTTAAAAAATTTTTTCACTATTCGAAAGCTACATTATCCATGAGTAACATAGACTAAATTTTATTTTGGAAAATAATAGGGTTTCGTAAAATATTTGGGTTTTTCGGACACAAGGTGTAAAAAATCAACCAGAAAAGGACTTATTTTGCGTACGCTGCCTAAACCATAAATTATAGAACCATAAAGTGCTGTAATTAATTTTAGATCTTATAAATATCTACAAAAATGTCCGCGACATACTATACATATCAATGTCAAGTGAGGCACAACAACCATTAAATAAAACTTCAAACCGTGTTAAATAAAACTTCAAAATTCTCACCGCACCAGTATGGTATAGGTAGGTAATAATGAATAAGCATAAAAATAAGCAAGAACAAGGTTATTTGGAATATTTTTTTACGAAAGAAAAGGTTATTTTTCGTTAACCATAAAAGATATATATATTGTCGCGGACTTTTTTGTAGATAATGATGAATACTATAAATATGTAGAACATATTTTTTATGTATCATCAATACTTTTCGCAGCGCATGCGAAATAATGTTATTTTATGGAAAATAATCAGTACTCATTACAAACATACAAATATATTGGTTTCTGATATTTACGCAAACATTACAAACATACAAAAAATATATTTCTGGCGTTCGTTCTATCTCTGACCCTTATGTGACGCAAACGAAGTTGCGCGGGCCGGCTAGTTTATTATAAAATTGTTCTTAACTAGTTACTTAGTATATCAATTGAATACAGTGATACCCCGAACTTACGCGGTAGGTGGGTCCGAGCGATTGTCGTGTAAGTTGAATTCGCGTAAGTCGGGGTTCAACTTTGCATATAAATATATATAAAGTATGTTTAATCGGGACCAGAGTTAAGAGAAAACTATGATTTAGAAGTAAAAAGTTGAATGAAGTGTAAGACAATAAAAACATTTACATTGTTATGAATAAAAAATCCTAAACCAAAGTTATTTTGATGTCGAAGGCTTCATATATTCTAAAAATGTTGCCTGAATAGTTAAATTTTTCTTCTTCTCACGCAAAATTTCTTCGTAGCGTACCAGTAAGTTTTTTATTCCCTGTTTTGTAGTAAAAACGCATTCTTCATTAGAATCTATTTTTTCTAAAATTTTCAACCCCTTTTCATACAGAAGCACTCAAGTGCTTCTGTTAAGTTTGCAATTCCGGTATGTCAAATTTATTTGCCAATTCACAAATTTTAATTTTTGCTTCAAAGTATCTATATAGTCAGTTAACACTCCAAAAGCTGTGTTTTTCTTTTCTTGTTAACTCAAATTACTCATTTTTCGTTCTTTTAGATGACATAACTAGAGATTATAAGTAAAATGCACTGCGCACGTAGAACAGTTCCACGTGGAATACGTTAAACCTGTCGCAAACTGAACACTGAGAGGGTGGAGCGAGAGAACTGACGCGCGCGGCAATCAAAATGAAAAACCGCGTTTCTCCGAATTCGCGTAAAACGGGGTAGCGTAAGTCGGGGTATTACTGTATTTGAAACTCAACAAGATGACATAGATTACACTCGTGCTGTAAAGATACCTATAAAATATTTTTTTCAAATGGTTAAAGCAAATATACCAGAATGGCAGCCAGAAGAATATATAACAAACTTTGAAATAGCAGCTATGAATGCTATATCGTTGGTGTTTTCATCAGTTGAAGTAAAAAAATGTTACTTCCATTTCTAACAGAGTGTGTGGAAGAAAGGAAAGTCACTAAATCTAACAAAATAAAAAGACACATGACCATGACACCCCGTGACCACGATCACTGCAAAGTGTTTGAAACGTCGGGACAAAATAATGACAAATATACGCGGTTTAAACCGTTTAAAGTTGTTTAATTACTAAGACACACGACGACATGTTGCACTGTCAGCTTTATTGCCGTTACTACCCATACAAAGCATCGGAGAAGGCTGGTATTACATTATTCATCTCCAGGTACTGCAGAAGTCTTTAATGTCTATATGGTAACCCAATGGCTGGAAGACGAAAGTTTCATAGACGTTTGGTGTGCACATAAAGAACATCACTGAATGACGAATTTTTAGGAAGCTTGGCATTTTGAATTAAACAGCAACTTTGCCAAAAAGCACCCCAATATCAGCTTCTATATTATTTAGAAAAAGATGCAAACTTTAACTGTAGGTAAATATATAAAACAATTCAAAAATGTTACTCAAAATATAACATAGTGGATAAGGTTGGTTAGATTAATTTAGCTCAATCGATAACTTAAGGTCTGTGCTTTTTTGAGTTTAATTTCATCCCATATGTATAATACATTGTGTAAATACAGTTTTTCTATTACGAAATCTACAGTAGAAACTCCTGTGAACTTCTGCTTTCCTGGTACTTTAAGTTTAATAAATAAATAAATCATACAACAATCCAGTTTGATTCAAAGAGAACTAAAGTATGAAACTCCCACAAGCTTCTGCTATCCTTGTAGTTGGAGAATTCGTACATTGAAATTTATGCTATTGTGTGCATCTTTCTAACTTAAGCACGTTAACTATTATTAAATCTGTAGCCCAAGCACGAACATTTCTATAGACCGTAACGTAAACGGATCGAGTTCCTTTTACGCACTGTAGGGGCGCTGATCAAATCCTATATAAAATGGTGACATTTCGATACGTTCAAGAAACGGAGAAATTTTGCCTAGTTATTCGTGTCGTGCTAGGGCTACAGGACAATAAAACAAGTGGGATCAGAATGGAACGGAAAATAGGACGGGATCAGAACGGAATTTTATTTTATAAATATTTCGAGTAGCAGACTAACGTACCTTCTCTATGCAGAAAGTAGGTAAATACCTATATCACAATACCACGGTAATAGTATCTATAAAAATTACCGTGACAATACGTACCTACCTAAGTAGATAGTTAGTACTGCATACGAACCTACGTAAGTTGGTATTATACCATGATTGATAGGTACGTATTTTGGTTACGTGCTTATTCATGGTTATTCTTTTAGAACTAATTATTATAAATTACCTAGCAAATAGCTAATGAACTGTTTATTATCATGAAAATCAATAATTAAGTACCTACCGAGGTTCACTAGGTAGTTGCAACCTTGTTCGATAGGTTTTTGTTATACCTATTGGTTTTAAAAATACCTAGAAAGTACGTTCTTATTATATTTTTTTCCAATAAAGATATTATAATTGAATGAAAGTACTTTTATTACAATACAATTATACCTACCTACATACATAACACAATATATATGAACAACCAATGACAGTAAACATTATGTAAGTATATATTTATAACTTACTAGGGCAATAGAATAAAATAAAGAGAAAATCACAAATTCTGTATTTCACTTACCTGCAATCACAGTTTATATACCTACCTACTGATTGCTAGCGCCCTGCGTGGAAATATAAAACGTACAATACAGCTGCGTTTACTATAATCCGACTGAAGCGCGTTGCTTGCGAAGCGGGACCTTACTTGTAAATTCGGTCGCATTGGCGAAATCCATCTTTCCGCGCTGGTATGGCGCGTCCTTAAAGGGCATTAGCTTCGCTTGCTAAGTTGGTGATTAGATAAAGCCGGTTCACAAGCGGCCGCATTGTTCGGATTCCTGACCACCTAGGCTCGCATATAGGCTGGGCTGATACTAAAATATTCCTATAGTTGATCGCTTTATCGATCTTTATTATATTACCAAGACGTATACTGAATTTTGGCTTATAATAAAAATAAACTATGAATATACAGGCTGAAAAAAACAGTGGGCCCTGAAGGGAAACCACTTTTAATCCTTATGATAGATTATTATACATAAAGGAAACATTCCTTTATTTTTAAAAAGAAAGAAAACTGCATTCTCAGATTTCTTGAAAATCTTACCTGAACCGGGAATCAAACCAGTCAAAAATTCAAAGAATCAACACTTTCGAATGGTTGGCGTTACCGACTATTGTAATATTATAGCAAGTGTTGTAAGAGTGGTTAATGATTTTTGACACCATTTTATATTCGTTTCTCTATTCATTTGGGTTACCTATACATAAGTAATACAGCATTTAGTACAACTAGGCACTGTTTTTTTATTTTCCTGTTTAGCTTGAAAAGGGCATTAGACCCGCGATCCGGCTCAGATGGTGATTAGGCAAACCTGACTCGCAAGTTTAGTGGCCGCATTCCTTGAAGGCCTGACCCAGCTGGAACTGTTCGCGACATGACTACACACTCTTGTGTTGTTTACTTACAAAAGTCAAAGTTTTGATGCGAGCTATTTGAATCTACACTTGTATGCAATGATGGCCAAGCGGTAATAGCTAATAGCCGAGCCGCGGGTTCGATCCCCTTCGACGGCTTGAACACCTTCACCGCATGGTGGAAAGGCATTTTGTGAAGGCTCGCCTGGCTAGCTACCACCTTCAAGTAGAAAATCGCCTAACAGTGGATTCCGGCAGCAGTTTCTTGAGAGCCAGTAAAATTACAGGCAAATGAGACTTAACAAATATGTATTAGTGTGACGGGCGCAGTGCAATTCGTCACTTATGACGAAATGCATCTGTTATTGTCAAAGGTTAGTCCACTTAACACCAGGTAGGCCTAGGGCTTGTTCCATCGCACATACACCATCACGCTTCCATGTCTCCAAAATATTAAGACAGAAGTATCTGAATATAGGTGGTAAATATACCTACCTCTGTCTGAGATCTCTTTGGCAAGATTGCATCTTGTTGGATCCCACCGCAGTGACAGATATTCTGGATTGAAGCAGTAGTGTGCATACACTGCTATGTCTAGGCGTGAAGGACACTGTATCAAATGAGATTAATGGCCAAACGGGATATAGCGATTATGACAGTGCAGTGTCAAATAAAACAAAGCCACTGCATCTGTAATGGAAAGGAGACGCTTATTTTTGGCCGTCTTGCCACTACATAAAATAAAAAAAATAAAAAATATTTTGTGCATACTTGAGGCAGAAACCGACGAAGTAACAGTAGAACCTTTGTTGTCCGACTAAGGTTCAACAATAACATAAATCCTCCTATAATCATTAATCTGCATTATGATTTACTAACAATGTTTTATAGTACAAAAGTTTCAGTAGTTATATAAGAATGAAGATCCAATGATTACTAAACGTACAAAAGAAAACCAGTCGTATGCCTACCTCTATGTGTATATATTCTTTATTTTCACTACCAATACATTTTCGCTCTTGAACAATAATTTTAAATTAGAAAAAGAAAACTAAGTACTTAATATTATTAAAACTCACGCACATTTTTATTAATTGATTAAAACATCCATAACGTGAATAACTTGTTTTAATCAATTAACTATGTACTTGTTTATAACGGATTAGTTTAAGGCCGTTAATATGTAAAGAAGTGTAACTCTCATACTTTTTATTTTCTTTTCTCATGCTTTGATTTTAGACTCTTCAAGTTCACAATCAACAAAACACTCAAAATCTTCCAAATATAATTGTATTGGTTAATTGATTTAGCGTTAAGAATTGTTCGCATCCGATTGATCGCGTCAAGGTATTGTTGCACCGCACGGTACCCTTTTTTAAAACACGCCCACCCCGGTAAAGTTTGCGTTCTGCTGTTTTTGAGCTTGACTTACTTTTCTTTACATAATTATTCGTACTTAGGTTGAAAGTAACGCGAGATACGTTACTCAGAGACGTTTCATACATCTCAGGATGTTAGTGTTAGTAGCTATACTATAACTTATTACTTTAAGGGCCTGTTTCAGAATGTTCCGGTTTTACTACCAAGAACATATTTAGTAAACAAAACACTATCTTGCGTTTCACAGTCATCGATTTAGGCCTAATTTCACCATACCATGTTTGTTTACGCTAAATCAGGCATTAGCTAATGGGTCTTTATAAATAACAGAGCTGTTAAATCAGTCTACGTTCTATGAAGTTAACTGAATTAATCATCCATTAAGAGTTGGTGGGACACTCGGTTCAGTTAACAGTCCGTTAAAAGGATTAACAAGGCGTCAAATAAATAACAGAGTATGGTTTTTTTTTTTTTTTTTTTTTTTTTTTTTTTATGCCTGATAGGTTAGCCTTTGACCACTATCTCACCTGATGGTAAGTGATGATGTGGTCGAAGATGTTGTACAGGCTAACCTAGAATTACTGGCTCTCAAGGACAGCTGCCGGAACACACCGTTAGGTGCTTGGCGACAGATTTTTTCAACTTGAGGGTGGTAGCTAGCCAGGCGGGCATTCGCAAAGTGCCCTACCACCATGCTGTAACGACTGCCATCCTAAGACAACAACCGGGACCGACGGCTTAACGTGCCCTCCGAAGCACGGAAGCGCTCAGTAGTAATGTCACCAGCGGTCACCCATCCAACTCCTGACCGCGGCGGACGTTGCTTAACTTTGCTGATCGATTCAGAATGGCTAAGCAAACTTCGCTACGAGCGCTTCAACAACTTCAACTGGTGAAACTAGGCCTTAGCCTATCCATCGGTTAAAGCTTGAAACGTGCTGCATGTTAACTGTCATTTTTATCATTCAGTTATTTTATGTGTTGCATTGCATAGCAACCCGAAACTTTATTAGGACATTCTGAAATGGGCTCTTATTATAGCAACTTTTTAATATAAATACTTATAATATAAATTATAATATCAAGGCTCTACCACTTTCATCCAAATCAATCAAACCGATCAATCAGCAGGCAACCTTCGCTTACTGTATTCCGTTTCATCTTCCGCGTAGTGTCAACTATCGGTTGTCAAACGTATAAGGTAATGACAAACACTGCGACCTTGCCGTTTGCATGTAGATATCATCGATTACTCCCACGTTATGCTTTTACCGTTCATTCTATATCTGTAGGTATTGTTTATAGCTGCTCAATAATTACCTGTTTATTATTCAGCAAACTTTTATAAAATTATATATCAATTAAACAAATAGGTTGAGTTATTGCAATGAATAGATTCAGGTGTGACTTTGTGGAAATCGATATTTAATAAAAACAAATGTTTTAAAAATATTTTAAGGAAACATGAAAATTATATTTTAGAAAAACACTTATTATATATACCTAGGGACAGTTCGGCCTAATTTTCTAGCTAAGCCGACGTGACACTTCGGGCGCACGATATATGTCGATCGTGCCCTCGAAGAGTCCAGACCACCTGAGGATGCTTCGTGTAGAAAAGAAACGCGTGGAAAGTACTTCCGGTTTAGCTGCTTGGCGTTCATGTCGTCACGTAGGCTTAACATGAAAATTAGGCGGTACTGTCATATATTTTTTTATAAAATATTAATTTAATATTATCTTAAAATATTTTTGAAGTATTTATTACTGTTGAGTTATTGCATTTATGTGTCGCCATTTCTTTATAATGCGCTGGCAGCGTTGCTTACTGAGTCGTTCGAATAACTAAGTTAAGCAACGTCTACTGCAGCCATGACGTATGCAGTAGACGTGATGGATTACCGCTAGTGGCGTTACTACTGAGTGCTTTCGTGCTTCTGAGGACACGTTAAGTCGTCAGTCCCAAGTATTGTTAAGTATGGCAGTCGTTTTAGCATGGCGGCAGGGCAATTTGCAATTTGTACAATGCCCACCTGGGTAGCTACCACTCTCGAGTAAAACATCTTTCGCCAAACACCTTAATGTATTCAGCAGCTGTCCTTGGGAGCCAATAATTCTAGGTTAGCTTTAACACATCTTCGACCACATCGTCACTTATCATCAGGTGATTTAGTGGTCAAAGCTAAGCCTATCAGCTATAATAAATAAAAAATCAAAATGACGAAAATATATGTTGGGATCACAACGTTTCGCTGCTCTATAAAAACCAAAAACAGTTCAATCAATTTCATCAGAATATCAAAATTGGATGTCATCATCCATTCCTTCATTTTTTTTTCAGTCAGTTGGTAAAGATATCGTCCTCTTAAGCACCGAAAAAATGAGGTTATCCCTATATAAGATTAGGGTAACCGACGAGCTCAATTAATCGCGACCACAGGTAAACAAGGTCATCATAATATCTCTTCAGCGAACGGGGCTGGCTGGGGTTTCGGGCTTTTGCTCATGACCCCTGTGGTCTCTCATGCGACCACTATCGCAAGATCACTCTTACTGCTTAGGTTTCTACACAAACTCAGATAGTCCCGTTTCTACTGCATCTGCTTTATCATTGAGCAGTCACGACCTCACACTCGTATAGAGGTACAATGACATCGCAATCGTGCCACGATCGTAATCACCAGCCATATTGCAATGGACAACATTGCGACGCGATCGGCATGCTAATAGCGACCGATTTGCGACCGGTCGAACATTTCCACAGCTGCCACCACCATCTAATCAGCCGCTAATTGGAACTGTTAATTAAAAGCAGGGTTACGATAGCTCTCTGCTTCATGATTGAAGCCTGCGCGGTCTGGTTTATCTTTTATTCGGGTTCGTGGCTTAGGCCCACAGTGGTCGACACCCCTGTGGCTGACGCCCCCGATTCTAATAAATTTAGTATATTTATTTTTTCTTTTTTTTCACTAAGTACAGTAAACAACAAAAGTCTTTCTTAATCAAATTATCATACGTACAAAGAAGATCATACGTACGATGCATACGTGACGAAGTTATTAAGAGGGAAAAAAACTTTTATTTTCCGGTGTTTACGTTAGTAGTCACTTATTTGCTAATAATGTAGCTTTCATTCAAAAACCTTTTGAGTGTACCCATTGAAAACCCTACCCAAATATACAAATATACGAAAGCTCAAAACTTTTCTCTTTAACTAATTTCAAGTTTTCATTTCTCAAAAAGTTGATAAATTTTGTTAGTAAATAATAAATTACCATGTAAAATCTTATCTTCCATCTTCAATTAACACGTCTACTAACTGGGCCGATAGAACACCACAAGGAAGAATGGAATTATGATTGACAAGTTCACTGAATAATACGAAAATAAAAATTGCATGATCATGTTTTTCCAACAACCGTTTTTGGAAATCCGACCAAAAAAGTAACAGTTAATTATTTATTAAGTAAATAATTAAAAGAGATGATTTTGCTTGTTAATTATTATTAAAGGTAATAGATGTGTTCTATAATATAATACATTATGTGTTCTATAATTATTAGATTTTAAAGTTGATTATTTTTAATTATTATGGTTACCAAATTTTTAAAGAAAACTACACATTTTAAATGTTGTTTAAGTACTTTCCAGTTATTTTTTTTAAGACAGATTTTTAATTACTATCTTTTTACTTTTGAAACTGATTGTCATAATTAGGTAAAATAATTCGCTTGATATAGAACAATATAGGTGACCAAAACTGTGATTGAGATATTTTTTATTTACAAATAATTAGAAATAACTAAGATTTTTATTTTTTTAAATATACTTTCAAATTTAGCATATCTACTGTATTAGTATCATTATGATATAAAATATTGCATAAATCTACTCCATATATGTACATATGTAGTTATTAGAATTTGTATAACATTTTTATACCTACCAGTACATTTGATTAAAAGTTGCCATGATTTAAATTAAATTGACCGTGGGCTTCGACCACAGGTGCGTCGACCACTGGGGGCGTAAGCCATGAACCCTTTTATTCTCGTCCAAATATGTGCCCCCATTGTAATTCCAAAAGTATCGAATTTTCGAAAGCCAAATCACATGTTTATATGTTTTGTTACAATTTTATCATGTTTGTATATCTACATTTTTTCCAGTTTTGTAATAACGAAAATTTTATTATAACTGGTAGCTGATACATGTACATGGAGTTATATATCACCTGTTGCTGACAGGGTATTAGATCTCTGTTCTTCTTTTTGTCTCTCATCAACAGTAGGTGAGTGTTGATGGTTTAATATTGCTGTCTCTCAAGGACACATAGTCAAATTTGTTACCAATCTACTTGGAACAAATATTGTACAAAAAATATTTCTGGAGCCTACCAAAAGCTCTTTCTTAATCAGGCTGATTTCATTAAATTTTTTAAAGTACATACATATTACAATCTTCTATTTACAACGTATTTACTAAAAACTGTTATACCCAACTTCACATTAATCAAAATACAGACGTTAAATAAAAACAGATTAATCACATTTTGAAGAACAGACGGCGCCAGTGTTTTCGCTTCAAAGACATCCGGAACAACGAAGAATAATGGTAATAGAATGACCAATGATTAGAACAAAAGGTAGTCTTTGACAGTGTTCTTTTCAATAAAAAGACGATCAACCAAAAAACACAATATGCCTGGTATGAACAAAAAACGAATTGACAGGTCGGCTCTGTTCAGAGACGCGTGGGCGCAGGCCTTCCGCCCTCATTGCAAAGCTTTTATTTTGCAATGACAAAAGCCTTCACCTTTCAAATTAAGATTCATTGTCGTATTTTTTTATACAAAGGTTAGGATTTTAAACTAAATTTGAAACGAGATAATGATACATTTGAAGGTACCCACAATATCTGTCAGTCAGATAGACAGCGTGAATAAATACCTAGTACATAATTACTTTGTGTCATGGTACGAACATAAGAAGGTAGTGAAATATGTTTTGGCATCATAGAACCATATCAAAGAAGAATATGAGAATATTATCTGACATTGTCTGTCTATCACCGTCAAGTAGAAAGTGTTTTCGGGATTTCCAGGGAACGTTGGTGTTAGGATGCCACGGGATATACCTTAAACCAAACCTTTTTACAATTATGTAATTTAGGCTGTTGATAGTGTTTTTTTATTTGTTTTTGTGTTTCCTGTTTTTATTTTTTAGGGTTCCGTACCCAAAGGGTAAAAACGGGACCCTATTACTGAGACTTCGCTGTCCGTCTGTCTGTCCGTCCGTCCGTCCGTCTCTCACCAGGCTGTATCTCAAGAACGGTGATAGCTAGATAGTTGAAATTTTCACAGATGATGTATTTCTGTTGCTGCTATAACAACAAATACAAAAAGTTGGCCAAGTGAGAGTCGGACTCGGGAAGGTTAGAGTATATGTAGTCTAATATTGTATAGCTAATGGTACGGAACCCTTCATGCGCGAGCCCGACTCGCACTTGGCCGATTTTTATATAATTGTGACGGAACAAGTACGCGGCCATCTGAAGTTGACTAACCTGTGCCTATAACAGATATACTTCGTCACAAGTGACGAATTGCACTGCGCCCATCACCGTGAGACGCACAGTTGTTAAGTCACATGTACCTGTAATATTACTGGTTCTCAAGGACGGATCACACTGTTCTGTCTTGCGAAAGATTTTCTACTTGCGGGTGGTAGCTAGCCAGGCAAGCTGTGTTCTTAGAAAGATATATTTAAAGGCATATTGTATTACACCGACCAGCCACCCCGCAAGAGTACGAGATAAGTACCTAAAGCAGAACCATTTTACGAGTAATCGTGTTAAAATGAGTTGTACGTACAAAAACTACAACACAACATCTTTACACGTCTTTTCCCTAATCTATCGCGTTAAAGCACAAATTACAATATACGTACTACTAAAGGGACAAGGGAGTCCCTTTCAAGTTAAAGCTTGCGAAAACTATATTTTTATGTAATTGTCTGTTAGCTTGTAACTCCCACAACACAACACACATTATCATATCAACATTCTCCAATTCCAAAGCAATAAAAACCTCATTCCTTATAAGGGCAGCTTATTGATATCGAGATCAAAAGTTGTCGAGTGAAACTTTTTTAATAAGTGCACGAAGGTTTTATGTGTCGATTAGTATTGTTACTTAATACGTTACTTTGTTGATATGTATTACGTGAGAATTTATTAAACGTGGTAATTGTCATACTCGTTCTATATTGAAGTTGGTTACATCGTATATATAAACTATAGTGCCCTAGGTAGGTAATTTTAGTTACCTACCTAGGGCTACACTTCAAATTCCGCAGAGAATGCGTTATTGAAAAATAAAAATATTAAAATTAAACTATATCAATGGTTCCTTATATGTGCAGGTATTCTAGGTTAGCTTGAACAACATCTTCGACCACATCATCACTAACCATCAGATGAGATAATGGTCAAAGGCTAACATAAAAAGCATACAAAAGTGGTCACAAATATAATACGAGTACAAAGGTGTCATAAATACAAATACAATACAGGATCTATTCAACGTACACTTGCGTACTGGTCTAGCCTAAGGTATACTCGCAACTGGTTGGTTATCTGGGGAAGGTTCACGACTTTAGAAATCGAATTTTTAATAAGACTAGGTACATACTAGATGACCTCAATCGTCCCGTCCGTTACATACATTTATGAACGAGTAGTATAAATATAGCTCAAACAACAACTTAGTTTTTCTCATTTAAATAATGAAAAGTAGTGACTAAAGGCAAAAATATTTTGCTTTCGTATATTGAATTCCTCGCTACGGTCAGGCAGGATTCCTTTGCTTCAATTCAAAATTAACGCCCTCGAGGAACAAAATATAACTTTCACCCTTTGTAACGCTATAGTTATATGTAATGCAACGCTACAAAAATAAATAAATATATATAAAATATAAACTTATATTAAATATAAACAACTATTTCAGAACTTAGCGGTCCAGAGTTTGTATCTGTGGCCGATAAATGGCAAGAAGGATGTATGATATCCCTTAATACTGCTTCGAGGATATGATATATAAAGACGCGATGATATGTTATTTATAGCCTCTGGAATAGTATAGTCACCTTGCCATTGAAGTAGGTACCTATATATTTATTCGTAATTTTCAGTAAAACAAGACGTTTTTCCCATTGTTCACAGGCTAGGTTCCAGCTGAAACAGATGCAAGAGCGTGAGATGAAGATAGCATCACTGTATGAGGCTCAACAGACGAGAGCCCTCGACAAAGTGAGGCACTCTCCCAGCAGTAACGGACATGTATCAAATGGACACGGATCCATCAGCTCACCGCCACAACCGCCGGTGCCTCATCAACCGGGGAAGGTAGGAATCAAGACCTAGAAATTTGAACACTATATGAAGCGCTCGTAGCGAAGTTTGCTAAGCTGTTCTTAACCGATTAGCAAAGTTAAGGAACGTCCGCCGCGGCCATGAGTTGGATGGGTATCCGCTGGTGACATTACTACTGAGCGATTCCGTGCTTCGGAGGGCACGTTGAGCGGTCGGTCCCGGTTGTTGCCTTAGGATGGCAGTCGTTGTAGCATGGTGGTAGGGCATTTTGCGAATGCCCGCCTGGCTAGTTACCACCCTCAAGTAGAAAATCTGTCACCAAACACCTAACGGTGAGTTCCGGCAGCTGTCATTGAGAGGCGTCAATTCTAGGTTAGCCTGAACAACATCTTCGACCACATCATCAGTTACTATGAGGTGAGATAGTGGTCAAAGGCTAAACTATCAGGCAAAAAAATATATAAAAACTCAGTGAGGTGAACATAGCCCGGGGAGATGAATATATTTTCACCTTAGGAAGTTCAGTAATAAAAGGAAGTACCCATCGACAATAGGTAATTGTATATCACCACTATAAGTAATTCATCTGATGGTAGGAAACTAAGGAACTAAAATATTGATACTCTATTAATATCATATTTATAACAACTTACATTCGAGTTAAATGTGTAGATGCAAACCGTGCGATGAAAATTACATCCTTGAATTTTATATAGATTATTCTTGTTTTCAAAGTGTCAGCCTCAAAATCAGCCATAAGAGCAACATTATAAAGTTCGAGTAAAAAGAGAAGGCTTGTAACAAAAGAAACTAACCAATAAAATAATGTAGATTTTCTCATATCATTCGTAATTTTTTTTGCTTGATCTCTTCACACAAACAAATACTAAGTCGTAATTCTTGGAAGAGTGAAGACACTTCTCGGTTTAGAAATTAATCTTTTTTATCTCCGCAGAAAAGCACAAGACCTATCACATAAAAGATGAGGCTCTCTCCAAGGATGGCTTCAAAAAGTACCGCGACTGCAGATTCAGCAGGACTTGTAACCACATCCACATTTTCTACGGAAAACGTGGAAAGTTCGACTTTAAATGAACATAATTTTTAACGGGAATAGTACTTTAAAAATAAATATAAAATCTATACGCAAAATTCGCACCTCAGTCGGATATCGAACCCTCGCTTCTATACTTTATTCCTATTTCTATACTATTTCTATTCTACGCTTCTATTATTATATAACTTATATACTAAGGCAGGTGGCAGAATTTAGCGCTCTTATCAATTTTTGGCCGAGCAATGTGTGGTGAATGATACTTTCTTTAATAGTTTAATAGATAATTTTATTTTCTCTATTACACTTTCGTACTATAGTATATAGTATAACCTATTACACTATAGTACATTGTGTATAGGGTCATAGTTAAAGCTGTGTCTCCACCAAACAATAGTTGGTTCAAATATGATCTTATGATCATATATCATCGAATTAAGATTGTATAAAAGGAGCTTTACATATCGCATGCTTCCAACTATACTTACCTTCATTTTCAGGTCCGGCAAATGTTCGAAGAGCGGCGCACAAAGGGCATAGACAAAAGTTACCCTCTCCAGCCCATCCACAACACGGAGCGCACGCGCAAAGCCCTCCCCAATGGCTATACTAAAGTCACGGCTTCTACCACCAACGCCAGGGTCAGCACGGAGAAGAGGACCACCAAGACGAGCACCACTATTAGTTCACATAGCAAGAAAGTTCATCATGTGTGTAAAAACCTTGAATCCATGCAACTTAAATGCTATTTAGATTCTTTTAGCAGTGGTTATATGCTTTGTTCCAGTTGGTTGCTTATTTGCAATAGACAATAAACCACGAAGTAAATTCAATAAAAAAAATACTGAGTGAAGAAGTACGTATGTTAGGCGTACCTGTGTTAGTTATGTTAGTCTTTAAACGTTTTGATCTTTATATATGCACTGCCTGAAAATGTTATTTCTTCCATTATTTCTTTCATCATAACGCAAAATTTTTATTACAGAAAACGGAAAACATGGTAAATGGCTCAGGAGATCTCAACCACAATCATGAACCGGATCTAAATTCATTGAAACAAGCAGTAAGTGTAGTTGCAGACAAATCTTAATTTCTTCCTAAATTAACTAAACAAAATGCAGATCATTATGTCAATTATCACATTACGTAAGCACTGAACTGATTGACATGGTGTGAGCAATATTTATAAACTTTCTAATTCAAAGTGCAATTAGATAACAATATAGAATTACCGAAATAAAACAGTTCAGTGCTACTCGTAGATGTGATGACTTCAACTAGACACGTCTTCAGCTATTGATGATATGATAATTATGACTGTCCCAATGACTTATAGCTGCCTCAAAGCAACGGAGAGCACATACACACAGATGAAGTAGACAAACCGGACAAAGACAATAATTACCTGATAGAAGACGAGACCTTCCCCGAAGCGCTGGCACCTGCACCCACGCCACGCTCACCTGAGCCAGTCCAGCCAGTGAAGCAAGAGCCTAAAGCGCCGCCAAGAAGGTAAGTCATTGATGTCAACTGTATTGTAATCAATAATTATCGGTGTCATGCTTAAGAGATCAAATGATGATCATAAGATAGTAGATAAGCTATACAAAGATCACAATTAAGTTATATAAGACGAAATATTCCTCAATAAAACCACACTATCATCGACAGAAGAAGAATAGTACAATGCCAATGTATATGAAGTAGTTGAAAAAAAAAACTTGACTATTTTGACCAAATTACCAAGCAAACTTACTGAAACTCGTCATATCGAGGGAAGTTGCGCTCCAGACATCGGTCGAGTCGAAGTAAAATTCAATATTGGCGTCTATGATGCTCTTGTGAAGGTCAATTGCGTAATAATATTATTTAAAAAAAACACTATCACGATCAGCACAAAAAAGACGCCACGTCAACGACAACGGTATGTGGTAATGTACCTACCCTTAATACCTAGTGGTACCATCAAAGTTTTAATTAAAATAAATGTGATGAAATTATTAAGAGACCAACCTATGCATGCAATGGTAGAAAATAAGTTTGATTGAAATAGTAGAACTTTAGCTGACAAGCAAACTTCTGGCACTAGTTACAAACAGGGCACGGTAACAACTTTAGTAACGCACAATTCTTACTCTAACGTTAGAAAGCACAAGTCATCCTTAAAGACACCTAATAACTAATTCCTTAATTGCAGAAGTCCAGCAACAAAAACCAGCCCAGCTCCTAGAGCCAGACAAACCAGTCCAACTCATAAAGCAAGGCCAACCAGTCCAGTGAAACCAAAGCCACAGCCGCACGCAGCCTCCCCTCCCAGAAGAGTCATCAGTGATAATGCTGTAAGTCAATGCTGGAACTAATTAAATATCTGACGGAACCACTGTACATTTAAAGTGTCTAGGTAGCTTCGTTCCACATTTTTTCTTAGTGGGTTGGAATGAAATATGATGGTTATTTTTTTGATAAAAAAAACAATCCTGGCGTGAAAAGATTAGGTGAGCCGACTGTGACGACCACCATCAGTGACGAAAGACAAGTAGGTGCAATCCAATTACCTATATGGCTTGTGTCAAAAAATAAAGTATTTTCATAAGTCCAATACCAAATTCCTCGCTACATACGTTACTTTGTAGCGAGGAATTTGGTATTGGACTGGCGCATGGCGGGAACTTGACTGCAAGTTTAAATTATAGATAAATTAAAGAGCATAAAGACTCCTGTGAAAATATTCGGATATTTCCATATTCAAACCTCATTATGTCAACTTGACATAAGTTGCATGTTGTCATGTCTCGGAAATACATAAACTGAAAATATAAAAAAATATACAAACCGAACTAAATTATACAAATTCATACGTAATGCAGCCGTTAAATTAGTTCAGTGTCGATATACATAGAACTTCGTGGGGCGTTCTGATAAGTGAGTGATGAAAATAGATAAATAACTACTTAGGCACAAAAACTCTGCGTTCACTGGGTGCAGCCCCAGAACCATACCGATTGAAATTATTTAATACGTCTTCTTTTTTTATGCTTTCGAGAAGGGAGATAAGGTCTATTGTGTTCAGTGACAAGGAGTCGAATTGGCAATGTGAAAGTTATTGGCACCCCCCTTCCTCCATATCTTCCTGTAAGCATCAACGCCTTCTGAAGAACTGACCACTGTCAGTTCTTCAGCACGACCATTAATATTATCTTGCCAAGCACCTAACAGCTGTGTTCGGGCTGGTGGTTAAGAGTCAGCTGATACTCTTGGTTTGCCTGATTATATCTTCATTCACATCAGAATTTCTGACATCATCACTTACCTATCAACAACTGAGAAGAGATAGAGGTCAAAGGCTAGCGTTTCAGTAAAAAAATTGGCCTGTTTTATTAAATGTTTATTATAAATAACAAATATTTTTAAAATATTTTAAGAAAACATCAAATTAATATTTTAGTATAAGACTTAAAATATCCAGTGACAATTCCGCTTAATTTTCCTGTTAAGCTGACGTGACGTCACAAACGCCACGCAGTTTCGCTTCTCCACGAAGCATCCTCAAAAGGTCTTTCTTGACTCTACGAGCGCACGATCGATAATTCTTCCGTCACAAACGCCACGCAGCCAGCGTGCAAAATTGTTGCTAGATATATTTGACTAAAATATTAATTTGATGTTTTCTTAAAATATTTTAAATATTTGTTATTATTAAATATAGGTTTGCGAAAAGTAACGCCTGGATCTATTCATTAAATGTTTTTTGAGAAACGTTTCTCTATTTCAGGGGCCACCGCCAAGAACACAGACAGTAGCGGTAAGTTTACTTAATTTAATATGCTTTGCAATTAATAATATTGAAAGTAATGTAACACGCATCGGATAAGTTTTCGTTTACCATTGATTTTAGAAATGTAAGGATGCTAACATATCATAAATGCTAATCTCTTCCAGAAAAGCCCCCGCGCCTCAGCCCCCAAGCCCCGCTCCAACCTGGCGAGCCCGTCCACAGCCCCCGTGCCCGCGCAGGGCTCCGGCGACGCCTGCGCAGTGTGCGGCCGGCGCTTCGCCCCCGACCGTCTCGCCAAGCATCAGGACATCTGCAAGAAGGCGCACGCCAAGAAACGCAAACCTTTCGACGTTTTGAAACACAGACTTGCGGTAAGTTGACTTGATTATTGGGTAACTCGTAGAATAGCAACCATTTTTTTAACTTTATGTCATCAAATTGAGATGAATTTCGGCATGTAAAAGTAATGCGAAGGATGACAATAATAATAAACAGTAAGACTTAGTCATAAAACAAATAAATGAAATGCGGTACCTATCATACCGAACGCGTTTGTAGTAAATTAAGGCAATTCCTAGCCAACATCACAATCCTCAAGAATCGCATCCCTTTTAAAGTAAAACTAATGTTATGTAATTCTCTTGCTGAATCTTATGTACTGTATGGGCTCACTAGTTATGGTCGTACTTAAACTACGTATCTTAACCAAATATATAAACTACAACTAAAAATTCTAAAAACAATCGTATCTAAAAATATTAGAATACAATTTTATAATGATGAAATGGGTCTCTTTAGACACTGTAAGACTTTACCTGTTCACACGCACTTCAAATATATGTTACTTAAAGAACACTTCTTTAACGAAACACTGAGGCATGTTATTAACCATCCTGTATACACTCGGGCAGTTGCTCAGAACCGGTTGTGCACGATCCGCGCTAACAATGTTTACGGTGAGAGGACAGCTACCTATTTAGTTCCTCGGTTAATAAATGAACTACCTTCTGATTTGCGTGAAAGTATTACGCTAAAAAACATTAAAAATAAACTAAAATCTTATTTTTTGGCAAACTTAGAAAAGTATGAAGTTCTATAAATATGCACTTACCTAGTTGTACTGACTTATTCAAATTATACCTTAAGAAACCATTGTCATTCTACGATTAATACCTACTTTGTTATTATGACAATTTTATACTAAGTAATTGATGTGGACTGAACCATATAGCATTGTCTCTTTAAACCTTAGTGGTTTTTTTTCTATGCTATTGTAAACAAGTCTTGTAAAACAATTGTTTATTTTGGTAAATAAAGAAAAAAAAAAAAACCTATATTTCAACGCGAAAGAAGGTATAGGTACAGGCGATCAGCCAGTTGTTACTCAGGTACTACAAGCGAGTGCATACGACGAATTACTATTAGTTTGATAATAGTGAAGCAATAAGTTACGGTTACAGTGTACCCCAAGAAGCAGTGTAGGGAAATATACGAAGATGGGCAGCAGCAACAGCAACTGTTATGCATGGTGGTAGGGGATTTTGCGAATGCCCGCCTGGCTAGCTACCACCCTCAAGTAGAAAATCTGTCGCCAAGCACCTAACGGTGTGTTCCGGCAGCTGTCCTTGAGAGCCAGTAATTCTAGGTTAGCCTGAACAACATCTTCGACCACATCATCACTTACCATCAGGTGAGATAGTGGTCAAAGGCTAAACTACCAGGAATAAAAAAAAAAAAAACTGTGTTATAAATTTGATCATATAGTTTTTTTCTATAAATTCATACGGTTATGTTTAGAACGCTTCAAAAAAAATGTTTTTGTCTCTCCCTCACAAACTCTTTATGAATTGGTATTGTCTGAAGAAACTAACAATATAATTGAATGAAAAATCAAAGAGCAAAACCTGTCATAATATAAGTGTGTGTTTTTTTGGCAAACTATAAAAATACCTACAAACATATGATTATGATTAAGAAATAATATTTTAAGACTAATTTTTGTTAGTAGTTAGTCGGTAGTTAATAGCTAACCGGAACCTAACTGACGAAAAGATTTAGGTAAAATAAATCGAGAGGTATGATATCACGACTTTTTAAATGAAACTTATTGAACCTCATTTTAGTAACTGGAATATAAACATTTTATTTTCAAGTAGTTTTTGAACGAGCACTATGTTCTTTTGTTATTTTTCGTATTGTTTTCATAAACATTTTTAAAATCCAAGATATATGGCTTATTCATACCAAGAAAATTTTGATTTACTTGAGGCGTATTTTTTAAATCCCAAAAGCATAACTTCAGCCTTACGCTGGTACGGTGAAGTTTATCCCGAGAGACAAATGCCTTCTGCGCGGGCTTTCTCGCGAATGTTGCAACATTTAAAAAGTGAAGGAAGTTTCAAAAGGCCTTTTCTCAGTCGGGAAAAGCAAACAGACGAAAAGAAAAATAACTCGTTCACGTCAAGTAGGAAAATTGCTGAAGAAGTAAGTTAGTCCTCACTTCGCGAGTATATTAAGAACACAGCGTGTTTTTTTTAACTTGGACACAGTGAGTGGAAATTTTTACTGTGCACTTTGGGGCACAGGGCAATTACTATTGGAATAATGTGTCTTATTTCCGGTAACAACTGCCTTAATTTAGTTTTATATTATTATATTCAGTATTCCATAGGTTTGATTTGTCCAAATGAACGTACTAAATATTTTCCTACATTGATCAATGTACTTAGTTCCTTGTAGTTATAATTTCATTTTATCACATAAATAAATACACCCCACGGGGCATAATAATGCCTGGGTGCCGGGTAAGAATTGTACCTCCCCATATCATCCTGTGGATGTCGTAAGAGGCGACTAAGGGAATAATACAAGGAGGTGGTCAGCAGCGCCTTCTAAATGACTGCCAACTTACACTGCGATCCCCAGGAGTCCTGCCAAGCGTGAGGATTATGGCAAATACCCCCTTAAGGAAGGCTGTGTTCAGCAGTGGTCGATTCGGCTGTTACAGTACATAAATCTGCTTATTACTTCCAATTCACTGTATTGGAAGTAATAAGCAGAATAGCTCATCAATCAGATAGAAGCAGTGATAGCTGGACGGCCGCGCAGCAGGTCCATGGTTCGAATCCCGCCGCTGGCTTGAGCTTCACCGCATGGTGGAAGGGCATTTTTGCGAATGCCCGCCTGGCTAGCGACCACCCTCAAGTGGACAAAGCTGTCGCCAAGCACCTAAAGGTGTGTTCCGGCAGCTGTCCTTTGAGAGCCAGTAATTCTAGGTTGAGCCTGTTAACACCTTCGACCTTACCATCAGGTGAGATTGTGGTCAAAGGCTTACCTATAAGCAATAAGAAAAAAATAAAAAATAAATGTCAGCGGCAGAAGTTACTTAAACTTTACAAACAAACACTTTCACATGCAACATACGTACCATATCCTGAGTCAGCTAATATTTTTACAAATGCATTTCTTTGCCATCGTTTGTGCTTTAAAAGAAAACATATTGAAGCAGTGATAGCTCAGTGGCATTGGCTATGGACTGCCACGCAGCAGGTCAATGGTTCGAAACCCGCCGCGGGCTTGAGCTTCACCGCATGGTGGAAGGGCATTTTTGCGAATGCCCGCCTGGCTAGCAACCACCTTCAAGTGGAAAAACTGTCGCCAAGCACCTAACGGTGTGTTCCGGCAGCTGTCCTTTGAGAGCCAGTAATTCTAGGTTGAGCCTGTTAACACCTTCGACCTTACCATCAGGTGAGATTGTGGTCAAAGGCTTACCTATAAGCAATAAGAAAAAAATAAAAAATAAATGTCAGCGGCAGAAGTTACTTAAACTTTACAAACAAACACTTTCACATGCAACATACGTACCATATCCTGAGTCAGCTAATATTTTTACAAATGCATTTCTTTGCCATCGTTTGTGCTTTAAAAGAAAACATATTGAAGCAGTGATAGCTCAGTGGCATTGGCTATGGACTGCCACGCAGCAGGTCAATGGTTCGAAACCCGCCGCGGGCTTGAGCTTCACCGCATGGTGGAAGGGCATTTTTGCGAATGCCCGCCTGGCTAGCAACCACCTTCAAGTGGAAAAACTGTCGCCAAGCACCTAACGGTGTGTTCCGGCAGCTGTCCTTGAGAGCCAGTGAAATTACAGGCACATGAGACTTTACAACTATGTCTCAAGGTGAGGGGCGCAGTGCAATTCGTGACTTGTGACGAAATGCATCTGTTATAGGCAGAGGTTAGTCCGCTTCACATCAGGTGGGCCTCGAGTTTGTTCCGTCAAAATAACATTAAAAAAATATTTTTTTGTTCGTGAAAGAATTCTGTTGTTAGTTCTATATAATTATTCAGATCGCTCAGTAACTCAGATTAGACTGGTTTTGGAAATAGTTTTTAGAATTTCCACTCTCCTGGATAGTCATAAATCGATTCAAAATACATTTAATAATAATCCTGTTCAAAATACATTTAAGGTACTTTTCGTTGTAAAAAAAAGTTCGAACAAAATCAGGATACGTGATGAATTGGTGTTTTTACTATTTCAACTGTAATATTATTTAGGTCTAGTAAAATTATAATTATTTTTATGCTGCTTTGTATTTTAGGGCACAGAAGCAGAAGGTTACAAGGCAAGCACAACATAATATTTTACTCCTTCCTATATGTTATGATCAGAACACTGCACTCTCTTCCTATAGCTCAATGCTATACACAAATCTTTCAAACACGCCTAAATTTTGAATTGGCCTACACACATTCTCATTTGACACTAATCAATCATCAAATTATTTTTCATATGTAAAGTAAAACATCAAAAATCTACATTTACTTGATATACCTACCTACACGGATTGACTAGGTATACTACTAGCACTGCTCATACTTATTACTATATTATAAGTTTTCATTAGCCCTGCATCGTTCTTTTTTCTTCTATTGAATGTTTTTGTAATGAAGAATTAAGTTATGCATAAGAATAAATATTTTCTGCAAACATTTTAGTAACAAGCCGGTAACTTTTGATTTATTTATCATATTGTACACATAAGTTGCGATAGTCTCTTTTTAAACTTTGGATTTTCCCAAATGCCTAAAAAAGTTTGCATAACATATTTTTGAATGAATTCGGATAAATTAGGCTACACGCAACTAACCAACTGATCGCCAACAGGGCACGGAAGCGGAACCTTTCATCAACAAGCTTCGCAAGAGCAACACCAAACAACAGTCGACAACCAAGGTACAGGGAAAGTCGTTGAACAGCAACTGGCGGCAGAAGCACGAAGAGTTTATCAACGCTATAAGGGCTGCTAAACAAGTACAGGCCCATTTACAGGCTGGTGGTAAGTACACACAGCCTATGTTCTTTTTTTAAATACGAGAATGTGTTCTTGCTTGTTTTTTTTTGAAAGCTATGAAAAGTTTACCTTGTTGAATCGTCTTTGCATCTCTTATCATCGAAGAGGTAGTATAGGCAATATGTCAACATTCTTGGTCTAATTCCGACTATATACCTAGAAGATAAAAATTCCTGGCGAGTATAGGAATACTTAAATATAACAATAACAGTAAAAATACTTGGCTGAGCTACGATCGAATAAGAGTATACAAAGTATGGATAAAAATAATACAGAAAATTTCATAATATAGTATTATAACAAACATAATGGGATTCTTTCTTCTCCAGGCAAACTCAGCGACCTCCCGCCTCCCCCACCGTCAGAGAACCCAGACTACGTGCAGTGCCCGAGCTGCGGCCGGCGCTTCAACCAGGCCGCGGCCGAGCGCCACATACCCAAGTGCAAGGAATACCAGTTCAACAAGCCCAAACCCACGGCCTCCCGTCGCCGGTAACCACTTGATAACTGGGGCAACCGATTGATGGTTGGGGCAACTCGTTGATAACTGAGGCAACTAGTTTATTGGCTGTCACAGTTATCATAAACACCAACTGAATCCCGCATCATGACTATTAAAAGTGAATTCAGGCTGTACTAATAATAAGAATTAACAGTGGACTAAATTATCGCTCTCATGATTAAAACTAGTTCCTAAAATGCCTGACAATATTATCGAAAAGGATTACACGGCGTCGAATTGGATATTGGACACGTTCATACAAATTGTATTTACTTACACGCTGTTCTATTTAGTTAAATGTTTCTACGATATCATAAGTCCTAACCTGCCGAATTGAATTTTAAAATGGAATTGGCGCGGACGTCCCCCCGCGTTGGGTATTCTCTTGAGGATTTTCTTCTGCGTATGTGCCTGGCCACGATCATGTATTACACGATATGGGGGGTAATAGCTCTCGTCCACGATTATACGTGCAAGAAACATAGAAATAGAAGTAATCCAAGTAATATAAACGAACAATTCAGAAGCGAGGTTGTGACGGCTCGGCGAAAACCTCGTCGCCGAGCACGCAGGTGATTCTGAAGCAGTTGAAGGCGTCGCCAGATAGATCTTTCTGCTGCGGCCAGGTTCGATGAGCTTTTTGAATTGTTTATAGAAAGTGTTATTTAATATTTACGTCTATATATTAAAATATTTCAATAGAATACTAACAAAAACCTACAAAATTTTCCTCAAATGTTTGTGTTAAATCCAATGCTAATGTTCTAGGTTATATTAACTAGAAAAATAACGACAATACATTAGGATAAGCATTTTATAAAATGTGGCAATAGGGTCTGAATCTGCCCCAACTTTTTCACTAAGATATGTTAAATGGCAAACAAGCCCTAAATACTTTGAAATAATATTAATGTACTTATTAGACTAAAGAATTAATTCAGTTTGCCATAGACTTATGGAACGTAATAAATTATATGTTAATTACTTATGTAACATCGAAAGATAATACGAATTGAAATGTGTACAAAAAATATGCTTTTTAAAAATGTTAACAATGCAGATGTTATTTGGAAATAAAAATGTACTTTTTTATTTGATATTTTATCGTTTTATTTTAATACATTTGGATTATTTTCTTTGTAGTGTTAAATTTTCCAGATGTTCCTTATGAACCAGCAAGTATAACTAATTGTTATAAGGGATAAGTCCAGTTTGCACAATTGTTATTTTCCTTCAGATTCATTTTCCGTATACACAACTTATACAGTGTCGTTGTATATTGTTTATGATGTAGACTTCCTCCGTAATTGTGGATGGATACCAGCCATAACAATTTAAGTTCCGAGTTATTGTCGGTGATGGTAGCTTACTTCCGATGATACAGCTGTCAAAATGATGAATAACGTAGTTTTTCAGTTTGAGACTACTTTTTATTTACATTTCACTATTACACCCAGATTGATGTGAACAACCTGTCATGTGACAACTGTCAAAGTGATGGATGAACGATTTTATAGGGATGGGCTTTACTTGGAATCTTACATGAGACATTAATATTGATGCAAGTTATAGATCTGTCAAAGCATTATTTATAACAGCTGTCAGTTAATCGTGTCATTAAGATCTGCGGATGACAGATGTGAACCTTACAAGGGCATGATTCTTTCAAAATAATGGCGCCCACACTTACCCGCCGGGGGGCTGTATCACTGTCAGCTGGTTCGGTGATATATAGATCTGTTCTATTAGTATATTTTTTAATTTGATGGACTGTTGTACTTAAGGATTAACTCTAAAAATTTTTACGCGCATAAAATTGTGTATTATAAGCACCTTAAGTTTTTTCTTTAGCAATTAACTTAAGTCAGTGAATTTTTCCAATTTGATAGACTGTAGTTAAAGGCAAAATGAACAAAATTTTATGCGCGTAAAATTTTGAAGTTTTTCATTTAGCAGTTGACTATAGTTAAGTATGGTGCAGCACAGCCATTAACTGGTTTTATATCAAGTGCCCTCATAAAACTATGTTAGAAGCTATTATTAAACTCTGAAAACAAGAAACGAAATTTAAACAACAGAATTAAATGCTTCAAATGGTCTATTTGTTCATAGTCATGTTCATCATAGTTAAAAAATGCAAATAAGGCTAGCCACTGCATACAAGGCGGCTAGAAGCGAAGAGTCCACCTGGAGTCCATATGCTTAGCTTTGTGCTGTAGTCTGCGGCACATAGGAGAGCACGAGGGTAGACCTGGGCGGCACCAGGACCTTGTCAGAGTCCTCGGAATGGTTCTTTGTGTAACTGAAACAAGGACACACGTATTTTTATAACTAATAGCCTTTCTCACAAGCTTTATCAGACCTGTTGACGCACATGCTCCTTTACTGTCTTATATAATCGCTTTGGTAGACAGTAGTACTTAGTAGTAGCTACTACATTCAAAAAATATGGAGGGGCGCGCTTTCCTGAGTGGAAATGTCTGTAAGTGATAAAGTAGTCGAAAGTTGTAAACAGGCTTAACCAAGCATGGGAATTGGGTGTCGTATTAGAAATGATGTCAAAGAGTACTGAGGAGTCCTTTATTTATACAATAATTACCGACAGAAATACCGCTTGGTGATTAATGTAATTTAAAAAAATAAAGTATAGATATTGTAAATAGATTAATACTTAAAACTGGTGTCAGCCGGAATACCTTTCTCAATTCATAATATTAAATTCAGAACTCTCATAATTGCAACAATTAGTTCCCACATATATGCATTTTTAATTGGGGTTATAAAGAAAATAAGCGTGCAGAAATAAACTGTATTCAATTCCAGAAGTCTATTTGAATTAAACGTATTTTAAGAGGCAACCAACTGTGTCGCGTGTTAATTTAAAATCAAGTTACTGCAAAAAAAACTTTCATTCTCCTAAATGAAACCAGTTTTTGTTAAGTATTAGACAAAACGCTTATTCAACTGAATTCGTTTTGGACTTGACACATATTTGACTCAAAAGTGTATTGAACAAAATTACTATTGTTTAAAATTTGGACAACACGCGAATATGACGTAAAACTCATTTGACGCTATGCCTCTTCTATAGGCTCATGCGCGGAACTTGTTCTACCAATGTTGCTTCATAAATAGTTTGTTTTATCTTCAGAACAGATAGTAACTATTCGCCTATAGTAATTACGAGTGAGGAACCTCGTCCACCTTCCTTGATATCTCTAGTTACAATACAAGGTCTGCTCCGTGAGTACTAACTTGGTATACAGTTTGACTTGTTTGGACATGTGATGCACTGTGAGCGCTGCGGGCACGGCCGGCACCGAGGTGAGGTTGGCGCGGGCCTCCTCGCTGGACGGGTTGAACACCGCCACGAAGCCTGTGCTGCCCGCTTTCCATCTGTCAAAGTAAACAATTGTTTTATAAAAATAGCACTCAATCCCTTGCATGCTTAATATAATAAATTTATTCATGATACTGAACCATCTCTTTGTTGAAACTGTCTAATCCCACTACTTCAGTTAGCCAGTTCAGTTTACAGATAATAATAATAATAATAATAATAATATTTATTTGCTCAAATATAGGTACTACAAGATACATCTATTACACTATATATATTGAAGAGGAAAATGTACATACCATTGAGTCCGTCTTTTTAGTACGTTTTCACCCAACTGGTATGTACATCTGTACATTATTAACTTAGTGGTTAGAGGTTAATCCCTAATCCTCACTGTAGGATACCCTGAGTTTGTGAGGACTAGTTCACTTCCAGGGTGTTAGTATCATAACATTAGTTCGTGAGTAGTGTTCTATATAAGATTCGTGAAGTGTATCATAATTGTGTGTAATTTTGAATATTGACTAAAGCAGTGATCAAGAAATGTGGGTCTAGCTATAAAGCTGTTTCCTTTTAATATATGCGATGAAAGAAAAAAGTATAAACATGTACTATTCTGTTAATTATTCACAAAATTTAATGTAGTTTTTGTATTTCGTTCTATTTTTAGTCATTTTGTTAATTCATACAAATTGAAGCACACTCTAGGCTTGTTGATATTGTTGTAAATAGTTAGATTTTATTGCATATCATTTTTGTTCATCACAATTAGAAAATAATTATTTAAATTTAATTTTTAACTTATATATTGATTCTGAGCAATCTCTCTGTATTTACGTAATCCAACGATAAAAGATGGTTTGTTATTTTATTTCTGCATACGCGTTTCGTATCATAATTTACCTTTAGTATTTTGTTAAGCTGATTATATATAAATGGTCCTAAATAATTGTGACACATTTGCCCTATTCTACCATATGTCTTGACTGAGTCCCATTTGGGTGTTCTCCTGGGTCTTGAAAGTGTTTTGTTCGTTTTTGTTATGGCCGATTTATGAAACCTCAATGCAGTAGCTAAAACAAAAAGTTGACGCACTCTGAGTTCGCTGGTTTCTTGGTACAATTTGTCAGTTGGGTACCTAAAAGGTTTTTTATGGGCAACTTTTAGTACAGCTCGTTGTGCACGTTCTGCCCTCATAATGTGGGTTGCATAAGCTGCTCCCCATGAGGTTATACAATAGCTGATAATTGACTTACATAGTGCCGAGTAAACCAATGCTACGGTTTTCGAGTCAGCCACCGCTCTAAGCCTTTTAAAAATGTACAATAACTTTCGTAAGCGAATACTCAATATCTGAATTTGTTTTGTCCATGATAAGAGTTCATCTATATATATTCCTAGATATTTGATGTCTGTAACTTGCTCTAATGCTGGACATGTGCACTGGTGACGTGAATATAATGTGCAAGTATGAAGTTGAATAAGTGGAGGGTTTTTGGGCGCGGAACGGCTTGATACTCTAGATCCAGTGAGATTTTATTTATGACTAGTCCAGTTGTAAATGGAACTATTTTTACAGCTGGCTTCTGTCTCAATAATACTCAATTTACTGAGTATCCATATATATATATATAAAGAAGAGAAGATATTTTCAAACTGATCTAAAGGAAGAAATGTTAAATTGGTGCAGCAGCGGGCGGCCTTTGAATGACCATAAAAAGAAACGTACCTGGCGCAAGCGAGGAGTTGGACATCAGAACCATTCCCAGCGGGCACGGCGAGGATGCTGAAGCTTCCGTGCTCCAAGCTCGGGTTTTCGCGGAGTGATACCAGCTCACCCTGGAAATGGGACAAAATCATATCAACAAGAGCCACCAAAGTGCTACTTTTAATTAGCTGGATGATAGGACATCACTTTCAAACCATCATAGGTAATGTTTCTGTATTCACCTTCTTCCTGTCAAAATCTTATACTAGGTGACATCAGCACTATATGAATTTTTCATCTACTTTGCTGTTGCTTGTCAGTTAATTTCTTACATATTTTGAAACGCATATATTTTGCCAAGCAGTCCATACCAAATTCGTTCTTCTTTTACCTACATCTTATAGGGTTCCGTACATGGGATGGATACAGAGATACATGGTCACTGGCGCTAGTATTGACTGTTTCGCCTGTGCATGTAATCTCCCCACACAGCCTCCCACATTAAGGAGGAGTTTGCTATAATCCCCACGCTTGAGGGGCGTCTTGGGGACCGCAGTTTAAGATATATTGGATTTATCATATATCAGTTCCTCAGAAGGCGCTGCTGCCCACATTCTGGTATTTTACCTTAAGTTGCCTCTTACGAGACACCATGGGGCATAGTGCAGGCACAGTGTACTTATATTACTGAAGTATATTATACTTTAAGTACTGTTTTATTTATAATACATGCTATTTGACGGTAAACTGTTTGTTGTGAGTATGAGGAAAATGCAGAAATGAGGAAAGTACATATTATGTAGTTTCAATTGAAAGGGCTTTTATGGCTACAATATATTTGCAGAATTTTATAAAGATATTTGTAATTGTAATTTTAAAATTAAATTAAGTCGCTGTGTCCGTTAGTTAGATGGCAGTGACTGACTTTCTACACATGAACTAAATCAAATTGGTTCAGTGCGGTGTAACCTGTCCTGTGTAAAATACTAAGTATTAGTACAATGTTATTCATATAAACATTACCAGCGTGGTGTCGTTGCCCTCCCTCTCTAGTTGTGTGAGGTCCAAGACTGGAGTAGCCGGCAGCAGCATCGCGAACACTGCCAACTCTTCTACTGCCTCCGCATCACCCTTTAGCTGGAAATTAAAAGAAAAATTTACAACCACTTGTTGAAACACATAATTATGTAATCAAACTGTCTATGTTACTTTGAACTGTGGAAAAAATATTGATAAAACAAACTGTAAAATGCATTCTTATGGCAGCCAAACTGTGTTTAGGTTAGTGGCAGTATCAAGGTCGAGAATGGTGACTCTTTAATGAACAGGCGTGATGCTTATGATGGGCCACATGTCCGTTTCATCACTGAATAATATTTAAAAATAATCTGACCTGTATAGCGGGCCAGTGTCCATGCAGCCTTGCAGAGAGGCTTGCTGCGGCTGCGGTCGCATTGCGGACGTAGAGCGGAGCGGCCGACGGCGGCCGGAGAGAACTGATGTTGCGCTGCAGGAGGAATAACTCCGGCCGCTCGCCTTCTTCCTTCAGCGTGAACACTGTCTCACCTGGAAATCAACTAAATTTGACTAACATATTTTTTTCCCGTGGGGTGCCGGGCTATAATTGCATCTCCTATATCTTCCAGTGGAATCGCCGAAGACGTCGAACGAAAAATCCCAGAAGGGTGAAAGAGGCACCTTCCGAAGAACTACTATCCTTCCCCCGATACGCCTGCCAATCGTGGGAGTTATAGCAACCCCCTCGAATGGGGGAGAATTGTTCAACGGCAGACATTATGGCTGTCGATGATGCACTTGAGGCAGCCATTTGCAACCTTGCTGACTACTAACTCAGGCTACCACATTTCCAAGCAGTTTTAAGATAATGTAAGGAGGTAAATTTTCTCTGGAGCCCCCTCCAGAGAAAATTTCCTGTATATGTACATCCTCCATTCCGTCACATGGGTATCTCAGGACTATTTTATTATGCTCAAGGACATACATACATATAATCACGCCTGTATTCCCCGAAGGGGTAGGCAGAGGTGTGTAAACACCCATGTTTTGCCAACTGGGTTTTGGTCCCATGTGGGGACGAGCCTATTGCCATCAAATCAAGCCATCAATCTCAAAGTTATAAAATATAGCATATGTAAAAAAAAACAAGAGTACAGACCATGAGTCTGTGGTGTGCAGTATTTACTAATGAAAATAATAAAAAAACCGGCAATCCTCGGGGCCTCAAACACTCAAAGAAATGCATGCAAAAATTCAGAGTTTGTACAGTTGGTATTTAAAAAATTTGAAAATTACGTTATAACAGGAGAGAGCAAGAGCACTCTATCCTTAAATATTAACGAGACTTGAGTATATTCAGCATATTTATAGGAATTTTCACTCTCAAATATACCCACAATAGTGTAGGAATGGACATTGAACACTAGCAACGAGCCTCTACGTTAGAGAGAAAGCGAGCCTTCTGAATCTATATGGTTGCTGCACATTATGCGCACAACACGGCTCCTATCATCTTAACGCCCCAATCACCCAAAAGTACTTAATCAGCATATCCTATAAGTAAACGTATTCTTAACCCCTTTGGCATCCCCATTTATGAATAAATTCTAATGTATCTATGATCCGCATGGACTAAGGAGAGTTGGGTTCAGGCAGGTTGTCGGTGATATAAGCCAAAATTTTTCATTATTAAGTCCTTGTATTGTCCGTTTGTTAAAACGAAAACTTATTTCTTTAACCCTCTTGTAATCCTTTATGTTGTTGTGCTAAACAACAACGAGAGTATTTCTAAGGAGGGTTGGCTTCAGACCGGTGGCCAGGCATTAAACCGAAACCAACATATTTACAAATTGTTGTCCTGCTGCGCTGCACCACTTGTGGTTAAAATTTTTCCTTTTGCTGTTATTTTGGAAGCATATTTTTATAATTATATTAGCTGTTAATCCCGCTTCTTAGGGGTGCCGGCTCAGAATTGCTCCTACCCATTTTATTTTGTATGCCTGATATGTAATCCTTTGATCACTATTTCACCTGATGGTAAGTGATGATGTGGTCAAGATTTTGGTGAGGCTAACCTAGAACCCATCTTCTACCGTGGGTGTCGTAAGAGGCGACTAAGTGAAAAAATACTGGAAGGTGGGCAGCAGCATCTTGTAAACAACTGCCATTTTACAATGCGAACCTCAAGACGCCTGCCAAGCGTGGGTATTATGGCAAATACCCCCTAAATAGGGCAGGTTGTATTCAGCAGTGGACGAGGCATGGATATCAGAATTTAGATTATCATATAATGAATAAGAAAGTTTCGGACTATTGAAAAAGATATGATCTAGAGTACCTTCCTCTAGGCTACATTCACAAATAGAGTGATCTCTGACCCTAATTTTAGCAAGAAAGCCGGAGAACAGATATGACCTAAACGTGAACGAATTATTATTAAAGTGCACAATTCATCAACTTTTTTAAATTTGAAAAACCAAGGTTTAGAAGGAATTTTTGGTTGAATATCACCAAAACCTACCTATGGTCTACCTATGATATATTTTTATATAAGATAATTTGATATGTAAGAGAGGGTTAAGGGCAATGTTAAATGTACCAGCATTAGGCGTGGGTCCGTTAGCGTCGACGAGTGCCGCGAACGTGTTGATCAACGCGTCCAGCGCGGGCAGGTCGGTCGTGTGCCGATGTCTCCAGTACGCGTACTGCGAGTGGTCCGAGGCGAGGGCCGACCCACGCGCAGGCGAGGGTACTTCGTCCAAGAATGTAGCGTTCACCAGGAGCTGTCGGGCCTTGTTCAACCTAACAAAGAAAACATATTAAAATCATCACATCAAGCAAAGTTTTTAAGAAAACTTTTTATTACCGTTTTTGAAGCAGTGATGGCTCGGTGGCATTGGCTATGGGTTGCAGCGCAGCAGGTCTATGGTTCGAATCCCGCCGCGGGCTTGAGCTTCTCTACATGGTGGTAGGACATTTCGTGAATACCTGGCTAGCGATCACCCAATATGTCACCAAGCACCTAACGATGTGTTCCGGCAGCTGTCCTTGAAAGCCAGCAACTAGGTTAAGCCAGTTAACACCTTCGACCACAGCATCACTTACCAACAGATAAGATCGTCAATAAAAAATAATAATTATATGAAAACATCTTCATAATATGAAAATATATTTAGTTACAAATCCGTTTAATTTTAGTATGAAAATAAGCAGATGTGAAGTCATAAACGCCATGTAAGCCCAACCGGAACATATTTCGACGCGTTTCGCTCATACTTGTCTTGTCCGACTTGACTCTTCGAGAAATTTCGTGTGCATTATTTTATCCAAAGAAAGAAAGGTGATATAGGTGCAAACCTATTTTTACGAAGGCTCGCTCCTCTGCAGTCAATTATTGATCCTTATTTATAACAATAGGCCTCGTACGCAGAAAACGACTTAGTATGGGTGTAAATGCTAATAGTATACACAGTAGAACAATAAAATGTAAAATATGTGGGTAGGCAGTATTAGTTGCAAGTCTCAAAAAATATGGAGGGCCTTCATGAGTGGAAGAGAAGAGCTCTCCTTTTAACAAAATTACGAGAAGAAGAATTATAATCATGTTCGGGATTCGAACCCGCACCATCCACCCCATAGCCAAGGCATACTCTTGACTGTTCAGACCACAAAGTATGCGTTATTGCAAAAATAAAAATATTTATAGGGACATATTGTTTTTTATCCATTACACATATTCATATTTTTTAAGTCATTGTGACAGAACAAGCACCTGATGTTGAGCGGTAACCGCTGCCTATAAAAGATGCATTCCGTTAAGTAATGAACAGACACATTGCACTGCACTGCGCCCGTCACCCTGAGACATGCAGTTGTTGAGTGTCTTGTACCTGTAATTTTACTGGCTCTGAAGGACAGTTGCCGGAACACACTGTTTGGTGCTTGGCGACGGATTTTCTAGTTTATTATACAGAATATTATAGGAAAACCTATAATATATAATATCATAGGAGAACCTATAATATTCTACTGATCTAGGAATTTATTTCCAACGTACCTGACACCGCTCGCTCCAGCTTTCATCCACTTCTCGAGTACAGTCTTGAACTCTGCGACGACATTCTCGTTGTTGAAGTTGAGGTCTGGTTGGTTCTCTCCGTACTGATGCAGGTAGAACTCGTCGCGGACCTTGCTGTACGACCACGCGGGCGTGTTCAGGGTCGACACCTGAACAAAGAATCATGTTTAGCTTTTGAGATTTGATAAGTCGGGGCACTGTCGGGTTGGCTGGTAGGATTTTTCTTGAGTAAGACGTTTGGTTCGGTAGATAATAATCTGATAATAATTATAACAATCCATTGGGGGTGGCGGTAAAAAGTTGTAGAAAAAAAAGTTACTCCAGCATTATAGGTAATCTTTTTTTTTTTATTTGGTTTTGTTCATTTTCCACAGACTCCGGGGTCCGTGCCATTTTTGAAGTTAACAGAGAATTTATTTAGTAATTACATTAATAGGGGGAGCATTCTTACATACTAGGGGAACACAATTTCAAGGAATTCACTATTACTAAACAGTTGCAAACAGATTTGCACTGGCATTCCGAACGGACCAGTGTCCTCAAGCAGCACTCGTTCACGAGTTGACTCGCGTGCCAGCCATCGTCCTCCTCAACCATTTTTGAGGGAAGAGGGCGACCCGACACACGATGCCACTGCTTGCCAACACATTTTCGTGAGCATGACTGTTCCGAATGCCTGCACGAATCCGCTTGCTAAAGGGGGAGAAAACTATAACTAAGTACTAAATTTAACACTACAATAAAAAAGTGGACTTTGAGATTTTCTTAGTCTGCCTCTCCGACGTCCATTCCCACCAGGGCCTCTATCACCACACTGTTGCGATCTCTGATTGCCATCTTCAGGTTGTAATCGCGGATATCTTTGCGTCTTGCAGCCACCGCTCTCCGAACGAACCGTCCAATAGCATCATTTAGAGGTAATCTTAGGGAATGGTAGGTGAACCAAAAAAAAATCCAATTTAAATAACTGACGATTTGCAAACGGCCAAAAGTAATGTAAATTTTTATAAATGTAAAAAAGAAGTGATTTTGAAACTCGAGCGCGTCACATTTTTATACAAACGAATCAGCTTGATCTCCTAGCCGTCTTTAATTATATGGAAGAGATTCGGTATACTGACAACATGTTTTTTTGTTTATTGCGCATGAATATTTAAAGGTGATGTTTTTTTTTCACAACTTTGTGACTTTTCCATTTTCTTATGTCACGCTCAAACCTTCAGATTATTGAAAGGTACACTTTTCTTAATGTGTGTGTTGTAAGGATTGATTTTTTTACTTATCTGATCGGCCGCCATCAACGCACGCCTCTATACTAAGGGCTCATATATGGTGAAAATATATGAACCCTGCAAAACTCTGGGTGAAAAATTTCTCCCTGCTTTTTTTTACCTTACTTTGCTGCTGATATCTACATCAGTATATAGTGTAATAATGCTCAGAGGCAACATAAGTTTCCTTTTCGGATTCAAAAATAAAAGTTAGATCAATAATAAAAACTCGGTTTCAATTATTGATCTACCTTTTATTTTTGGATAAATCATTTCATTTTGGATATTAATCGTAATTTGGTTCCAAACTTACCCAGTTGTTAGGTGGTTTAGGGTTGTTGGACTCGTCAAACTCCTTATTGGATTTCCAGATGAAGTAGTCGCTGTAGGTCGTGGAGCGGTTCTGGCTTTGCTGGAACCACGGGTGGTCAATGGACACGAAGTTGGGTGTCAGGTCCACAATCACCCTGTGTAAAAATAATTTGCTTAGACATCCCCTTATATCAATATTCAACCTATTCATCATCATCAAGAGCCATAACATCGACTGTTGAACAAAGGCCTCACCAATTTGGGGGTGGGCATAATCTTCACACCCAGAAGGCGCTGCAGGTATTTTTCTTTTCGTCGCCTCTTAGGCGTCACATACCCCACAGCAAGGTATGGGGCGGTGCAATTATAATCCGGCACTCTTTGGGGAGTATCTTTGCTTCTCTATTATTTCTTATTTTATTTAAAAACAATTCATACTGCGCCATTTTCATTTTCTGACTAGAGAGCAGACAGTAATCAAATGAGGAGATGTTTTCGATGGAAGACAAACAATCTTCTGAAAGTGAAAACCACTGGTTGGAGATAAAAACTCAACAAAAAAAAAATCATTTGCTAAATACACACACGCCAGTTTAATTAGGCCAGTCATTCTAGGTTAAGTCTGTTCACAACTTCGACCACATCATCACTTACCATCAGGTGAGATGGTGGTCAAAGGCTATCTATTAGACATATAAAAAAAAATTTTGCCACGAAAGCTTGGAATTTGGTATTTATGTCAGGCTAACCGACGACGACGCGATAGGAAGTAATAAGCGGGTATGTTAAATAAAAATAAATTTAATCTCAACATTATCAGATTGCAATATGAACGGCAAGTTTTATTCATGTATTCATTCACCTATGATGTAACAATGACTACAAGAGTATAAACACTCACCAGATGCTGTATTCTTATGTTAAGATACCAACGCCTTCGACGTTGTTAATGGGTACAACTATGAAATTCCACCAAACCGTCCCTCAATTTAAGTATCGACAGCAAATACAGTTTTTTTTTTTATACCAGCGGTATGTGTTTATTAAACAAAATACTATGAACTATATACAACACTACAGCTACTACAATAAAAGCATTTAGACAACCTATAAGCCATAGCAGACTCAAAGGCAGTCCAAATGCTCCAGCCCACTCCCAGTTGGCAGCGTGCCCAGCCTGCTGGCCATGTTTTTTTTAATGTCATTGTGACGGAACAAGCTCAATTCCCACCTGATGTTAAATAGACTAACTTCAGCATATAACAGATGCATTTCATCACAAGTGAACTGCACTGCGCCCATCACACTTAGACATACAGTTGTTCATGTGTCTGTAATTTTACTCAAGTAGCCTACCAAAATTTTTGCGTCTCTGGCAGCGCAAATCAACTAGACAGTTTAAAATACATCGTACTATAGTAAAATCCTACACCAGACAGCAAAAACCTGTTTTTGCAAATAACTTTGTTTGAAATTTCAAATTTTCGTGTTGTCTTTGTTTGTTTCCTAATTGTGTGTTGTTTTTATGTTTTGTAAATTGCGGCCGCTGGTAGCGGACCGTCCTGCGTTGTTTTTAGGTGTTTAGAGTCAATAGCCAAAAAGTTATTAACGTTTTATGGTCATATTTTTCAATATTTCGTGTATTTTCCAAATAAAAAATCCAGTTTCAACTTTTTTAAATAGCTCCAAGCATCAAAACACGCGGACCGCGATCCCCGATCGTTTCCCGTTGGATTGAGCGCGATCGGAGCTATACTTTTTTAAATATTACAAAATCATAGAAATATACCTTACTTTAAGCTCTGCAGTAGATTTTTAATTCTCAAGTACTTAAGTCTCATGTGCATTGTAATTTTACTGGCTCCCTACTGGAGCATGCGGTGCAGTTCAGCCGGCGGCGGGATAGAACCAGGGACCTGCGGCACGGCAGTCCATAACTGTTACCGCTCGGCCATCATTGGTTCGTTCATTTTAAATTAAAACACTTAAGAAGATAACGCACACCTGTGATGGGGACATTAGGAAACTTAACAAAATATACAGTATTTTCGCTTTTGTTTTGTTAGTTCTGGTAACCATTCTACGTAATCATGGAATTCACGAAAGTAAAAAATACTGTTCATATTATAGTCTGAAGTTATTGAAAATTAATGAAGCTGATATAAATCACGCCTAAAAAGGTCAAAAGTATTGAAAATTACTTTATCCCCTAATAAATTAAAACAGTAGCAAATAAAAAATTCTTCAGATAATGGACAGAGAGCTCTCTGAAACTCGCGTATCACACATTTAGAACAAAGATCAATCAACATAATGATTAAAGTAGATTTGTCACCAAAGACGTTACCTTAACGCTACATTTCTTATCTTCATAAACAAAGTCCTTGAACAGCCATGCGGATGGACATCAAAAGTGGGCATTTATATAATGAAAATCCCTTAATCCTGCGGCGATTTAGGATTTAATAATAATTTCAAGATATCTGACACTTACTTGATGCTGTACTCCTTAGCCTTAGCCACGAATGCCTTGAACTTGGCCAGCACGTCAGGCTGATCGACATCATAAGTGGGCACGTCTATGAAGATGCCCTGCACCTTCGCTGATTGGAGTTGGGGAAGCTCTGGTTCCAAGTCAGTATAGTCTGCTACTTGTCCTTCAATGAGTGGCCATTTTTCGAACCTGATCAAATTCAAAATCATAAAATTAGTACTCGCATCTCCGACACTCATAATTTTGATTAAATTGGTTTGGTTTGTTTGTAATAAAATTTATTCCATTCATCACACGCTGCTGTGAAAAGGCACAAAATTTACAGCAAATCTTATCCAATGAATGTTTGCAATGTGTTAGCTAGGTGCATGCTTTTTAATTAATTGTAATAATATTAAATTACGCTATTTCGGTGACAAATAATTGAGAAAATTTCAACGATTAAACTGCAGATGTCTAAAATTTCAGGGTCCAAAGTTATAAATAGTTGTTCCCTTTATGCATCACTCTAACCATATTTTAACAAGATAAAAATACCACTATTCTTTTGAATAAGATCATTAGACAGGAAGCGACGCGACGGCAAACGTACCATACGATCCTGATTAAGATTTCCTGTCGAAGCCGAATGGAATTTTGGATCGCATCAGTCGATGTTTGTGATTTGGTTTTAACGATACAAGACATTTTTGTTTTTATAAAAACACCATATTTGATCTAAAAGCTTGTCCTAGGAATAGAAGAAAAGGTTTAAATGGGCACAATAAACTTCGACAAGTTGCTGTAGGTGGAATGCACTTAGGTGACCGTGTAATTATGATTACTCCTACCAACACAGCCATGAACTAAAGGATGGCAGATGACACGACTAGAATCAACTCTTTTGTTGACCCTTCTACTCTAACTCACCATTCTCTCGGGGCCGGTGGTGCGCACTTGGGTGCCCGCACGATGATGGT
Source organism: Plagodis dolabraria (assembly GCA_963854805.1). Taxonomy (NCBI): domain Eukaryota; kingdom Metazoa; phylum Arthropoda; class Insecta; order Lepidoptera; family Geometridae; genus Plagodis; species Plagodis dolabraria. The sequence continues at coordinate 6,082,205 of OY978459.1, read as the reverse complement.
GATGGCGCCGGCCAGCATGGCCAGCCACATCGCCCAGAACAGCACGAACATGCACCAACGCAGGTTCACCCAGAACGGGTCGTCGGCATATTTAAGGAGTTCCTCTTTGGTCAGCCCGGAAAATTGCTGAAAGAGATGTTGATATTAATCACAGGAAAGGGATTTGTTTTACAGTAATTCATTTATACATATACTGTAACAGACGGATTGTCTACTACTGAACACAGCCTCCCACATTATGGGGGGATGGCCATAATCCCTACGGTTGGCAGGCGTCTTGGGCATCGCAGTGTGAGATATCAGTTCCCAGAAGGCTCTGCTGCCCACCATCCGGTATTTGTATTTTTCTCTTAGTCGCCTCGAAAAGAAAATGGGGTATGACATTCTATCTCGGCCGGCACCCCACGAGCCAATTACGTCTATAGCGGGAAACTCTAAATTTATACATATTTCGTTTCTTGTAGCTAGGCCGAGTAGCTAACTTGTGTACTTAATAGAGATCCGCGCCACGCCGGCGTGCCGCCGCCGAGTTACCTCGGCGCGCCGCCGCCGCCGCCGCCGGGTCATGAACAAATTCACGCCGACGTCGAAAATCAATTTAGAGTTTTCTGCCGTGAGGTGCATTACCCTGGATAGCTGAGGTGTGGGGGAGTGCTCCGTCCAGGAATCCGAACTGCTCCGGTCGGGACTTCATGTGAGGGGCTATCCGACTTAAGAAGAGGCGTTCAAAGACTTTCGAAATGCATGTAAGTAGAGTGATAGGCCTGTAATTCTCGGGTCTCCAAACGTCTTTGCCGGGTTTCGGGAACATATCCACGTGGCTCATTTTTCATTGAGAGGGTAAGTGCTCCGTGCGCAGGATCCCGTTAAACAGGCGCGTGATAGCTGCCGTGGTTTTAGAGGACAGGTGACGGATCACTGTCCAATATCTTCTTCTGTGTTTTATGGGACACTGAAGTATTCATCGAGGAACTGTTCCACAGAGTCTGGGTGTTCTCTGTTCACTGTGGGATTGGGCTTGAATAAGTTCTCAAGGGATTGGGCAAATATTTCTGCCATGTCCTCTGCTCTGTATCTCAAGTTGCAATTTTCGTGGAAAAGACAACGAATTGGTTCTGAGTGTTTCCTAAGTTGCCTGCAGAGTTTGTGGAGTGAGGCCCAGTTCTGTGGATGGGGTCTCATTAATGTTGCCAGGTTTTTCTGAGCAGGCGTTTTTCTTTTATGAGCTCTCTTATACAGCGGGGGAGGATGGGTAATCTCGATTCTCCTTAGGGGTTTTCTTTAATTGTGGAGGTATGAAGTGCCTTCTGCGTGCATTGAGTGATCTCTTCTGCAAGATTGTCCACTTCTGGTGGGGTTGTGACATGCCTTGAAGTTGAGGTATCTCATGCGGTTTTCATAAACTTAGGCCAGTCGATTTTGGGCTTTTGTGGAAGTTTGTGTATCGGTTGGTGGCAAGATCCTGTTTCTTCAATATTTTGACTAATTAATTTGAGTAGGAACTTACTTGTCTGCAAGAAAATAAAGATTTACCCTTTTAGTACATATACAGCAGATTTAGTTTTTCTATTCCACCATATAGGTAAAAAAATCAATAACACGCCGGCTACGCCGCGCCGCGCCGGGTACGTTTACCAGCGCGCCGCTGCCGACTTTCATGACCGCGGCGCGGATCTCTACCACCGAACCGCCACGAGACGTTCCGATCATGCTGCGATCTCTTTCACTCTCTCACACCAAACGATACACATATCTCGCTCATCCATTTCATTGAGATTCGTTCTAAGATAAAACAAAATGACGATATTTTCTGTTTTAACAATAAAAGCTATAATTACGCGTGAAATTAAACAGTTTTCTTATCTCTCACAGTGCCTGTATAATTGGTGCCGAGTCTAAGACACAAGGAAGGCATATTGTCCACAGATTATTCCTAAAAAACACGATTAGCGGCGATGTAGGTATTCACCGGATGCTCGGAAGTGCAAGACTGGTAGTACTACTGGTACTCAGGTAATTACCCTGAATTCGTCTAGTAAATATGGAAGGCATACAAATCATCTACAGGTAAAAAAATCTTAGATAGTTAGGTACGCGTTCTATTGAAAACTACCACCTCTTTTGGAGGTCGGTAAACAAAGGGTGTCGACCTTTGAAGGTGCACATAATGTGATGATCTGCATACCTAGTAGGTACTTAATTCATATTTGCAAGGAAACGTTTTCATTCGTATTCTAAATAACATTCATACAAGTACAAGGTACAATACCATTCGAAAAGCTTCCGAATCCGAGAGAAAACTGTACCTAGATAGGTACTCTGGAAAATACACTTACACACATTACGTACGTACTTACCTACTTACGAACACCTGACTTTAACATGTAGTAAAAAGTTAAAACATTTACATTATTGTAAATAAACACAAAAAGTGTGTTTTGTTTTTATCCCAATCCGCAGCGGGAGTACGATGAGACGCGCACGAGCGACGATTGTTCATTAGTTATAATTTTAATAATATTATACAATTAATTTTCAAAAAGGGGCGCCCCCTGCCGCTTAACGCGCCGACGCCGATGCGACGCCGAAACTGACACCTATTCCGACACCGACGCCTATTCCAACAATGACACCGACGCCGACGCAGACACCTATTCCAACAATGACACCGACGCCGCCGCCGACGCCGATGCGACGCCGAAACTGACACCTATTCCGACACCGACGCCTATTCCAACAATGACACCGACGCAGACACCGACACCTATTCCAACAATGACACCGATGCCGACGCCGATGCCGATGCGACGCCAAAACTGCCACCTATTCCGACACCGACGCCTATTTCAACAATGACTCCGACGCCGACGCCGACACCTATTCCAACAATGACACCGACGCCGACGCCGACACCTATGCCAACAATGACACCGACGCCTACGCCGACACCTATTCCAACAATGACACCGACGCCGACGCCGACACCTATTCCAACAATGACACCGACGCCGACGCCGACACTTATTCCAACAATGAAACCGACGCCTATTCCATCAATGACACCGACGCAGACGCCGACACCTATTCCAACAAGGACACCGACGCCGACGCCGATGTGACGCCGGAACTGACACCTATTCCGACACCGACGCCTATTCTAACAATGACACCGACGCCGACGCCGACGCCGATGCGACGCCGAAACTGACACCTATTCCGACACCGACGCCTATTCCAACAATGACACCGACGCAGACGCCGACACCTATTCCAACAATGACACCGACGCCGACGCCGACGCCAATGCGACGCCGAAACTGACACCTATTCCGACACCAACGCCTATTCCAACAATGATACTGACGCCGACGCCGACACCTATGCCAACAATGACACCGACGCCTACGCCGACACCTATTACAACAATGACACCGACGCCGACGCCGACACCTATTCCAACAATGACACCGACGCCGACGCCGACGCCGACGCCGATGCGACGCCGAAACTGACACCTATTCCGACACCGACGCCTATTCCAACAACGATACCGACGCCGACGCAGACACCTATTCCAACAATGACACCGACGCCGACGTCGACGCCGATGCGACGCCGAAACTGACACCTATTCCGACACCGACGCCTATTCCAACAATGACACCGATGCCGACGCCGTCACCTATTCCAACAATGACACCGACGCCGACGCCGATGCGACGCCGAAACTGACACCAATTCCGACACCGACGCCTATTCCAACAATGACACCGACGCAGACGCCGACACTTATTCCAACAATGACACCGACGCCGACGCCGACGCCGATGCGAAGCCGAAACTGACACCTATTCCGACACCGACGCCTATTCCAACAACAACACCGACGCCGACGCAGACACCTATTCCAACAATGACACCGACGCCTACGCCGACACCTATTCCAACAATGACACCGACGCCGACGCCGACGCCGATGCGACGCCGAAACTGACACCTATTCCGACACCGACGCCTATTCCAACAATGACACCGACGCCGACGCCGACACCTATTCCAACAATGACACCGACGCCGACGCCGACACTTATTCCAACAATGACACCGACGCCTATTCCATCAATGACACCGACGCAGACGCCGACACCTATTCCAACAAGGACACCGACGCCGACGCCGATGTGACGCCGGAACTGACACCTATTCCGACACCGACGCCTATTCTAACAATGACACCGACGCCGACGCCGACGCCGATGCGACGCCGAAACTGACACCTATTCCGACACCGACGCCTATTCCAACAATGACACCGACGCAGACGCCGACACCTATTCCAACAATGACACCGACGCCGACGCCGACGCCAATGCGACGCCGAAACTGACACCTATTCCGACACCAACGCCTATTCCAACAATGACACTGACGCCGACGCCGACACCTATGCCAACAATGACACCGACGCCTACGCCGACACCTATTCCAACAATGACACCGACGCCGACGCCGACACCTATTCCAACAATGACACCGACGCCGACGCCGACGCCGACGCCGATGCGACGCCGAAACTAACACCTATTCCGACACCGACGCCTATTCCAACAACGATACCGACGCCGACGCAGACACCTATTCCAACAATGACACCGACGCCGACGTCGACGCCGATGCGACGCCAAAACTGACACCTATTCCGACACCGACGCCTATTCCAACAATGACACCGATGCCGACGCCGTCACCTATTCCAACAATGACACCGACGCCGACGCCGATGCGACGCCGAAACTGACACCAATTCCGACACCGACGCCTATTCCAACAATGACACCGACGCAGACGCCGACACTTATTCCAACAATGACACCGACGCCGACGCCGACGCCGATGCGAAGCCGAAACTGACACCTATTCCGACACCGACGCCTATTCCAACAACGACACCGACGCCGACGCAGACACCTATTCCAACAATGACACCGACGCCTACGCCGACACCTATTCCAACAATGACACCGACGCCGACGCCGACGCCGATGCGACGCCGAAACTGACACCTATTCCGACACCGACGCCTATTCCAACAATGACACCGACGCCGACGCCGATGCGACGCCGAAACTGACACCAATTCCGACACCGACGCCTATTCCATCAATGACACCGACGCAGACGCCGACACCTATTCCAACAAGGACACCGACGCCGACGCCGATGTGACGCCGGAACTGACACCTATTCCGACACCGACGCCTATTCTAACAATGACACCGACGCCGACGCCGACGCCGATGCGACGCCGAAACTGACACCTATTCCGACACCGACGCCTATTCCAACAATGACACCGACGCAGACGCCGACACCTATTCCAACAATGACACCGACGCCTACGCCGACACCTATTCCAACAATGACACCGACGCCGACGCCGACACCTATTCCAACAATGACACCGACGCCGACGCCGATGCGACGCCGAAACTGACACCTATTCCGACACCGACGCCTATTCCAACAACGATACCGACGCCGACGCAGACACCTATTCCAACAATGACACCGACGCCGACGTCGACGCCGATGCGACGCCGAAACTGACACCTATTCCGACACCGACGCCTATTCCAACAATGACACCGATGCCGACGCCGTCACCTATTCCAACAATGACACCGACGCCGACGCCGATGCGACGCCGAAACTGACACCAATTCCGACACCGACGCCTATTCCAACAATGACACCGACGCAGACGCCGACACTTATTCCAACAATGACACCGACGCCGACGCCAATGCGACGCCGAAACTGACGCCTATTCCAACAACGACACCGACGCCGACGCAGACACCTATTCCAACAATGACACCGACGCCTACGCCGACACCTATTCCAACAATGACACCGACGCCGACGCCGACGCCGACGCCGACGCCGATGCGACGCCGAAACTGACACCTATTCCGACACCGACGCCTATTCCAACAATGACACCGACGCCGACGCCGATGCGACGCCGAAACTGACACCAATTCCGACACCGACGCCTATTCCAACAATGACACCGACGCCGATGCGACGCCGAAACTGACACCTATTCCGACACCGACGCCTATTCCATCAATGACACCGACGCAGACGCGACACCTATTCCAACAAGGACACCGACGCCGACGCCGACGCCGATGCGACGCCGGAACTGACACCTATTCCGACGCCTATTCTAACAATGACACCGACGCCGACGCCGACGCCGATGCGACGCCGAAACTGACACCTATTCCGACACCGACGCCTATTCCAACAACGACACCGACGCCGACGCAGACACCTATTCCAACAATGACACCGACGCCGACGTCGACGCCGAAACTGACACCTATTCCGACACCGACGCCTATTCCAACAATGACACCGATGCCGACGCCGTCACCTATTCCAACAATGACACCGACGCCGACGCCGATGCGACGCCGAAACTGACACCAATTCCGACACCGACGCCTATTCCAACAATGACACCGACGCCGATGCCGATGCGACGCCAAAACTGCCACCTATTCCGACACCGACGCCTATTTCAACAATGACTCCGACGCCGACGCCGACACCTATTCCAACAATGACACCGACGCCGACGCCGACACCTATGCCAACAATGACACCGACGCCTACGCCGACACCTATTCCAACAATGACACCGACGCCGACGCCGACACCTATTCCAACAATGACACCGACGCCGACGCCGACACTTATTCCAACAATGACACCGACGCCTATTCCATCAATGACACCGACGCAGACGCCGACACCTATTCCAACAAGGACACCGACGCCGACGCCGATGCGACGCCGGAACTGACACCTATTCCGACACCGACGCCTATTCTAACAATGACACCGACGCCGACGCCGATGCGACGCCGAAACTGACACCTATTCCGACACCGACGCCTATTCCAACAATGACACCGACGCAGACGCCGACACCTATTCCAACAATGACACCGACGCCGACGCCGACGCCAATGCGACGCCGAAACTGACACCTATTCCGACACCGACGCCTATTCCAACAATGACACTGACGCCGACGCCGACACCTATGCCAACAATGACACCGACGCCTACGCCGACACCTATTCCAACAATGACACCGACGCCGACGCCGACACCTATTCCAACAATGACACCGACGCCGACGCCGATGCGACGCCGAAACTGACACCAATTCCGACACCGACGCCTATTCCAACAATGACACCGACGCAGACGCCGACACTTATTCCAACAATGACACCGACGCCGACGCCGATGCGACGCCGAAACTGACACCTATTCCGACACCGACGCCTATTCCAACAACGACACCGACGCCGACGCAGACACCTATTCCAACAATGACACCGACGCCTATGCCGACACCTATTCCAACAATGACACCGACGCCGACGCCGACACCTATTCCAACAATGACACCGACGCCGATGCGAAACCGAAACTGACACCTATTCCGACACCGACGCCTATTCCAACAATGACACCGACGCCGACGCCGATGCGACGCCGAAACTGACACCAATTCCGACACCGACGCCTATTCCAACAATGACACCGACGCCGATGCCGACGCCGATGCGACGCCGAAACTGACACCTATTCCGACACCGACGCCTATTCCATCAATGACACCGACGCAGACGCCGACACCTATTCCAACAAGGACACCGACGCCGACGCCGACGCCGATGCGACGCCGGAACTGACACCTATTCCGACGCCTATTCTAACAATGACACCGACGCCGACGCCGACGCCGATGCGACGCCGAAACTGACACCTATTCCGACACCGACGCCTATTCCAACAATGACACCGACGCAGACGCCGACACCTATTCCAACAATGACACCGACGCCGACGCCAATGCGACGCCGAAACTGACGCCTATTCCAACAATGACACTGACGCCGACGCCGACACCTATGCCAACAATGACACCGACGCCTAAGCCGACACCTATTCCAACAATGACACCGACGCCGACGCCGACGCCGACGCCGACGCCGATGCGACGCCGAAACTGACACCTATTCCGACACCGACGCCTATTCCAACAACGACACCGACGCCGACGCAGACACCTATTCCAACAATGACACCGACGCCGACGTCGACGCCGATGCGACGCCGAAACCGACACCTATTCCGACACCGACGCCTATTCCAACAATGACACCGACGCCGACGCCGACACCTATTCCAACAATGACACCGACGCCGACGCCGATGCGATGCCGAAACTGACACCTATTCCGACACCGACACCTATTCCAACAATGACACCGACGCAGACGCCGACACTTATTCCAACAATGACACCGACGCCGACGCCGACGCCGACGCCGATGCGACGCCGAAACTGACACCTATTCCGACACCGACGCCTATTCCAACAACGACACCGACGCCGACGCAGACACCTATTCCAACAATGACACCGACGCCTACGCCGACACCTATTCCAACAATGACACCGACGCCGACGCCGACACCTATTCCAACAATGACACCGACGCCGACGCCGACGCCGATGCGACGCCGTAACTGACACCTATTCCGACACCGACGCCTATTCCAACAATGACACCGACGCCGACGCCGATGCGACGCCGAAACTGACACCAATTCCGACACCGACGCCTATTCCAACATTGACACCGACGCCGATGCCGACGCCGATGCGACGCCGAAACTGACACCTATTCCGACACCGACGCCTATTCCAACAATGACACCGACGCAGACGCCGACACCTATTCCAACAATGACACCGACGCCGACGCCGACGCCGACGCGACGCCGAAACTGACACCTATTCCGACACCGACGCCTATTCCAACAATGACACCGACGCCGACGCCGACACCTATTCCAACAATGACACCGACGCCGACGCCGACGCCGATGCGACGCCGAAACCGACACCTTTTCCGACACTGACACCGAGTTCGACGCCTATTCCGACACTGACACTTATTTTTTTACTGACACCAACGCCGACGCCCTTTCTGATACCGACGCCGACAGTTAAATAAATTGACCTTCTTTTTAAAATAAAATTTAAAAAAAAATAAAGAAATTGATTTTTTTAACTTTATAAAGTCTATAATTGCGTTCACCTCTGATTTTGAAGGGCAGTCAGTGCGCTCTAAGGTTTTCTCGTACGCGGACGGACGTTTATTCCAAACAAACGGAGGTAGACAGGTTTCCGGTCGCGGCGATCGGATGTGCTAGTAAGGATTGCTTTAGATATTAGTGAATATAAACATGTGGTTTATTTGTGTGTGTGACCGTTATTTTGGACGCCGTGCGTTCCTTTTGGTGGAAGGATGAGCAAGCTGTTGGCGGGCGGACAACATCGAGGACAAAGGAGCGTATCCCTTACAAAAAATCCATAGCATTTGTTAATTGATCAATTAATCATTTGTAGGGTGTGTTTAGTGATAGGCTTCTTGTGACGGAGCGACGAGCGGGTCCTCTGAAAGTAGGTCCTTCCCGCCCATTTTTCCCACGTGCCTAAGGGCATATATATCGGCTGGTGTCTTCATGTTACATTCCAGGAGCCCAGTCGAATATGCCACGACATCGTGGTATAGTTTGGGACTACGGGGATCAAAAGGGGCCCCATTCCCAAACAAGTGTCCTAAAACAAAGCTTTAAGAAGCAAAGGTTTTAGCAAAGCAAAGGTAAGTATAGTTAGGCAGAGATTTGAAATACTTAAATAGATTAGTTATATCCGAACACCACTGCTCTAAAAGCTTACTAGAATTTACCTATATACATACCTACGCCCATGTATATGCAGTTTGTAATGACAAGGAAAGAACGTTCAAATATTATGCGTCATATCTGTTGTTAGAAAGAGATAAATGAGCAATTCGTGTTACCACCGAAACTACTTAATCATTGTATTAGAAATATTCGTGATATGATTACACAGTATATGTAATAAAGATACATTACATAGTACACAGTTTTTGAGATTTTTTATTAAAAACATATAAAACTCACTCTCTTATTAGCATCAAGCTCGATCTTAGCATCTCCATTCCTGTGGTCTCCAACGACGTACTTGGCATCGGCCATGTCCACCCTCACAATCTTGGCCTCGTCTTCCTTCTGCAGCAGCTTCTCCTCAGCCCCGTCTGGCGATACCTTCTCTTTCGACTTGGAGAGGTTGGATTTTGACGACTTGAAGCCTGGACAGATATTGGTTAATATACTCATTGCCTATAATTTTGTACATAAACAAATATAAGAGTCCATGCAAAAAATTTGATTAAATTTTGATTATTAACTAACTTCATGGTTAATTTGTAAGTGCTTGTTTATGCCACAACCTTTTCATTTATGAGCAGACTACAGAAGAGTGATTTCTTTGCATTGATCGTCATCTTAGTTAAATAATATTACTGAGCTATACATATGACGTATACATTAACATGACTGCAACTAAACTATCCTGCTAGATACCTATACAAAAATTGCGGTTTAGATATCCAGTCCTCTGTGCAACGGTTATAACGAAGAATACTATGGAGCATAATGTGTAGACCAACATTTTTTGATCGAGAAGTATCCTAAATTTATTAGTGACCTTAATAAGTAAATTTGCTTTTCCGTAACATATATGTTTGCTGATTACTGAATGCCGTATTAATGTAATCTTGGAAGGACTGAACGGGCCTTTTATGAATGAATTTATATAGTTCTCGTTATCTATAATCCAGAAGGATTAAGCGCTTAAAAACTTACTTTGTTTTAAGTGGTTGTTCAATGAATGCAAAATTTTAAAGTACAACTATTGCTCCCCAAGTCTGATAATTAATAAAGTGCACTGAAACATGTATATTTAATCGTTCAAAAACAAATTTGACTGTAAATCCAATTATATTATTATAATTAAGCATAGTTGCATATTAAAAAAAATAAAAAAAATTTTTTTGTTCTCGCATATTGTATACGTCCATCGGACAACCATTGAAACATTCAAATCCTTAACGGAGATGGCTTCGAAGTGTATATAAAATAATAACATGTGTCAAACTTGATGAAATTTTACGTGCATATCTTAGAACTTCTGGACCCGCCAATATCTGGTTTGTCAATTTTCCGCAAAGTTATAGAAGAGAAAGTAAAATTTTGAAGCAGTGATGGCTCAGTGGCATATGAACTTCCGCGCAGCAGGTCCATGATTCGAAACCCGCCGCTGCCTTGAGCTTCACCGCATGGTGAAAGGGCATTTTGCGAATGCCCGCCTGGCTAGCGACAATTAGAAAATCTGTCGCCAAGCACCTAACGGTGTGTTCCGGCAGCAGTCCTTGAGAGCCAGTGAAATTACAGGCACATGAGACTTAACAACTATGTCTCAAGGTGACGGGCGCAGTGCAATTCGTGACTTGTGAAATGCATCCGTTATAGGCAGAGGTTAGTCCGCTTAAAATCAGGTGGGCCTTTAGCTTGTACCGTCACAATAACATAAAAAAAAATCGTTATATGAATTTTATGGGTATTTTAATGTTCGCTAGCAAACCAGAAAGAAGCATAGAGCTCAACTTGGTGAAAATTTTGCACGGAGGTAAGAACCTGCAAATTCCACCAAGTTTGAGCACTTGATATCTAAAACATGAGAGAACTAGCGCTGTGTGAGTTGCTGATTGAATGTCCCTTAATAATTGCCTTGGTAATGAAAATGCAATAATATGGTACACTTTAGGATTTGCGAAGAAATTTCTATTGTGCCGGCACTGATGCCCTTTAAGGGTGGGCCCTATGCCAAAATTACGCAAAAGAAGTATTTTCTAGCACACTTTTTGATGGTAAATAACGTAAATATTACAATTTTAAAAATAAAGGAGGCAGGGGATAATCTTTTACAAGTACAGTAATCGAAGTTTAAAAAACCTCATAGCATACTTAAAAAATTAACAGAAACTGCGCAAAAAAACTGTTTCAATTCGAATGCTCATAATTATCAGCGACAACCCCACTTTATTTTTTATGAAAATAATAGCTAGACTAATGTTTTACTCGAATAATCGGTTAATTAATAAATTACATGTTTATATTTGGAACAATTACATAAAACATCACTAAAAACTGTATCCTAACCTTCAATCATCAACTAAAACGTGCAGTTTTCGACTTTCGTGCGATGGAACAAGCGGGGGTGAAACATGTTTTTTTTCTGGCATTGGGCGCACTCTTAAGGACAGAAATTCCTTATAACAGGACCTAAGAATCTACGTGCCAAATTTCATCAAAATTCATTAATTCGTTTCATTTGTCAGTGGGAATAAAAACACAACACTTTGGCTATTAAAAAATTACAAGTAGGATTTACTCGCCACGCAAGAAAATAGAGTACGAGTATGTGACGAAAAATTTAATATTTCAAAATAATACAAGAGTAAATTAACGAGGTGATTCGATTACAAAGCATTCGATACAAAACGTGCTGTAAGCTTAGTTCTAAATTTGTGCACTGAGATCTAAAATTGTCGACAGAACGCGAAAGTATTTTTATAAAACCATGTGCCGATCAAATGCTGACCTACGTTAAAAGTCACACGTCGTTCGAGATAAAATCTCACAGGGAATTGTGTATACACAATTAGGGTATATCTTAACTGCAGTGGTGCAGATTGACATGTTTAATAGCATAGTTTGTATAGCGTCAACTATAATAATCATAGCGGGGCTTTAATTAACCAATAGTGCACGGTAATAAGATATTCATAAATTAGATATTTTTAGACTAAGATTCCTGGAAGTATTTTTATAAAAATAGATAAAAAAAGTTTTTTTTTCTACCAGTCGAATAAACTAAGACATTCTAGACTTAAAATAAACACTAAAGTACTCACAGAGACGGTGTAACAGCTTTCTCGAGCGAAATTCAGGACGCGACTGAACTCTGAAGCCAGTTTCGCATACCGCTAAGGGAGCCTTAATGGCTAGGGTTGTCGAAATGTTCATAAATCGAATAAAATAAAAGTTTTATGTAATTTCAGTGCCCTCATTAGAGTGGAATGCCCTATTATTCAGAGGTAAATTCAGTAACAAGGAATGGAGATATGGATCTTTAAGAATTCTAGAATAAATTAAATTGTAAGAATAACCTTTCGATACTTTACACTCTTCTCTTCTATTTTATACGGGTTTAGCTTGTCTGTAGTCCGAAGCAAGACATATGAGTGTTATAAAGATTTTTCCGGCTTATTAGGATTTAAGACAAAATATCATATCTTATAAAACACTGGCGGTTAACACTAAAACATGGTTCAAACAGAATTTTCGAACACGGGACGGGATTTAATGGCAGATTTGACCACTCTGTATAAATAATTACAAGATTTAGTTACCAAATCCACTGTCATTTCGTATTCGACTAAATATTGTGTGTGTTATAATAAGGCGGGAAAGCCATCTTAAACTGTGGTGTAATAGTATTCTATAAACTTTTAATTGGTTAATATAAAACGATTATTCAATTAGCTTTCTAACGGCATTAACTTGTCGTATATTAATAGTTAATAACTGAAAATCCAGCAGATAAATAGGAAAAATTTTGCCCATGGCTTGATCCGCGGCGATTTTGCTTTTGCACTTTTTGGTCCGGCTTAGTAAATAAAATAATATTAATAAGCACTGTTCTGGGACCTAAAATCTACACTGTACAAGGTTACTGCTAATTAACTAGCCATACTGGACAGGAGCGATAAACGAACACACCAAATAATAAATAAAATTTAAAAGAATGTTTTGTTGTATCACATCAAAATCTGGTCAGTCTTTATTAAATCTTGTTAATACATTTATTTCTTCCGTCCTGGATTAGGATATAGGATACTTTTTATCCTCCCAGCAGCTCCCGTGGAAGTGTATAATAAAATTTTCAACACCCTTGCTCGTAAAGTGAGCTTTATTATATCGTTCTTAGAGCCATAAACCGAACTATAACACCCTCGTGCAAAATAATATTATACACTAGTGCGTAAAAGAATTCTCCCTACAATGTTAAGTTAGTACCTAACTGCAAATTATATGCGAGTAAACAGAGCATTTTCAATTTAACCGGGTAATTTATCCCTACAAAGTTAGTACTTTACTGCAAATTATATGCGAGTAAGCGGAGCATTTTCAATTTAACGGGGTAATACAGATTTGTATCTAATCAACCACGACACATTTGCCGCGCGCAAAAAAACAACTTGTGCGTTATTTTACATAATTTTCGTATGTTGTTTGTATCGCATTTGTGCAATATAGTTTTCCTCGCAAGGGTGTTGAAAAAGTGCGTATGAAACTCGTCACTCGTGAGCAACTTGCTCAGGAGTGACACAGTGAGTACACTCGGCTGATTTACGCCCTCGCCTGTGGCTCGGGCTGCAACCCACAGCCTCGTGTGTAATGAGCAACTTAGCTCACTTGTATCATAATATACTATTACGTCATCATTGGTGTCAACCCTACTGAACAAAATTAAAGTTTGCCCAAAAAATATCCAAAAAACTCACTGCGCGAGCAGAATAACTTGCACGGGAGATGGATTACACGATTCCCGAAAGTCAGCGTGAGCGCAGACATGCAAGCAATTTACTTTTTGTGCCTCGGTTAGACGGCTCAAATGGAAGTTGTTTTATTCCGGCAATTGTATTATGAAAAAGAACATGTGATTTACGGACAAGAATATCTATAATACTGACCGCGACCTCATCCGCTTGAAATATGCCATTCTCACGCCCGCTCAAGTAGGTACATACTTCTGCTAAGAGAAACTTCTAGATAGATATAGCCTTTATTCATTGACCAGTATATGTTTTTTCTTAATTTAAATCACTACGGGTAAAAGTTTAATTTAAAGTGTATAATTTCTAAGTATACAATAAAAACTGCAACCAGTTTATTTGTCAGGCTTCGACATAGCCTCCCCTAGAGAAACCAACACAACAAAAAGTTATACTTACTAAGAAATAATAATATCTACGCCCTAGTATCTCAATAGTAACTGCGTAACTCTAATCCTGTGCTATTAGTACCACAACAATAATCTAGTTTCAAGAATGGAAAACGAACGCTCGAAATCGACAATTGCGACGAGCTGGGCGTAGGATCTAATTACTGTTTACTTGATTGTTCTAATAGTTGATAGAAGTAGTGATGGAGAAATAACGCCCACATTGCTAATGCGGCCAATATGTCAATTGTCAATTGCTCGGTTATTTAAGCGACAGCAAACGAAACCAGACCACCTTTATTTATTTTTTTATTTATTGATAGGCTGATAGGTAAGCCTTTGACCACAATCTCACCTGATGGTAAGTGATGATGTGGTCGAAGGTGTTAACAGGCTTAACCTAGAATGACCTTTAGCAAAAGTGTTGAAGGTTTACCAATTACTGGGTAATTTAAGTGACGGAAATTTGTAAACATCCTTAAGGCAGGCTAGTCTCTCCGTAGCTCTTTCCATACGAACGTAGTTTCGTTATCTACAGTACAGTAGTATATATACAGAGGAAAAATATTTTTTTTTTGTATATAGAGAATAAACTTAAAAATTACTGGACTGATTTGAAAAATTCTTTCAGCATTAGAATCCTAAATTATCCCTGATGAACATAGACTATACAATATATTCAAAAAAGTTGTTTTTATTAGTTTGTGAAATACATGTGCGAAGCCGGAGCGAGTGTTCGAACTCGTGGAAATTTAGCATGCATGTTCTTGAGCCTAAAATCTATGCTTTTGGTTCGCCAGTTTTTCATTTTATATAAAAAAAAATACTAATTTTTACGGAAAATGACAAACCAGAAGCATAGATTATAGACTCAAGGACATGCATGTAAAATTTCAAAATTTTATTTGTATGTACTTGGTATTTAATATATGAAAACTACATTTGAATGGAAAGCGCAATGAAGACACTAGCTTTAATAATTTCGTTAACAGCCGATATTCGTGCACCGTTGATGAAACTCCTCCCCCATTAGGTGGTGGGGGAGTGGCTATAATTCCCACGCTTGCTAGGTGTCTAGGGAATCGCAGTCACGGTAATATTAAATATTACCGTGTCGCAGTACTTCAGCTGGCGCTGCTGCCTACCTTGTATTTTTTCTTTTGGTCGCTTCTTACGACTCCGACAAGAAGATAATGGGGGGTGGAATTCTAGCGCGGCACCCCCACGGGGGTGTTATTACTGCCAATGATAATTAATTGTTATATGAACCTGGAAAATAACATTTTAATACAATGGAATGCGTATACAAACGTTGCGTATCATAGTTCTCGTAAGCAATTTATCTCCAAACATTTCTGTAAGTGTCACTTTTGGGGTACCAAGTTACTTAACTGTATTTAAGTTCTTTTTTTTTATAGAAAGAAATACATGGAATCGTGGTATTTGTCACGTCCTGTAGAAAATTATATTTTATATATTTTATGTACACTCTTCTAAAAAGTTGCATATTTGCAAATTTGATCTCTTTTGACCCATTGAGGTGTTCTACGAACTTGCAAATTATATTATATAATCTACTAGACCTTTTTTTTTTTTTTTATGCCTGATAGGTTAGCCTTTGACCACTATCTCACCTAATAAGCCTAACACCTAGTAAGTGATGATGTGGTCGAGGATGTTGTTCAGACTAACCTAGAGTTACTGGCTCTCAAGGACAGCTGCCGGAACACACCGTTAGGTGCTTGGCGACAGATTTTCAACTTGAGGGTGGTAGCTAGCCAGGCGGGCATTTGCAAAGTGCCCTACCACCATGCTGTAACGACTGCTATCCTAAGACAACAACCGGGACCGACGGCTTAACGTGCCCTCCGAAGCACGGAAGCGCTCAGTAGTAATGTCACCAACGGTCACCCATCCAAGTCATGACCGCGGCGGACGTTGCTTAACTTTGCTGATTGATTCAGAATGGCTAAGCAAACTTGGCTACGAGCGCTTCACCTACCAGATTTTATATAGATCGGATGAAAAAGTCGTAACAAAATGTTATAGTCGTGTCGCGTCGGTTGAAATGGAATCGTATGTCTGCACAAAACATAAAAACACAAGCAGAATCCTTACTAATTAAATATACCTAACTTACTAATAGAATATAAATGTTTGTAAAAGCTACAGGAGTAAAAATTCTGTCATAAAAACTTACGTGAGTTGTCATAATTATTAATTAAATATACCGGCTAGCACTCACGGTGTGTAGTCGAAATCTCCGACCGGTGTTCGAACAGTAAAGATGTTCATTCTCAAGGAATGCGGATGAACATCCTTCGAACACCGGTCGGAGATTTCGACTAAACACCGTGAGTGCTAGCCGGTATATTTAATTAATAATTATGACAACTCACGTAAGTTTTTATGACAGAATTTTTACTCCTGTAGCTTTTACAAACATTTATATTCTAAAATACGCACATGTATTTAAAACTTCTTGGTCACAAATATCGCGATGGTAGTCACTAGGTAATCAATCAGTTTCTCAGCTACACAATCGTTTCTAATAGGTTCATTTTCATTTTCAATCTTCGCTAGCAATATCCTAATCCGATTACAAACTTAGGACAATAGAAACAATCATATACTTCACTGGAGTGTATCAAATGAATTTACCCACCAACCACTATAGCTGCAACACTGCACTCTTTGACCAATCGGTGATAAACGGTGACGGGTTCGACACCAAATGCTTCAAATTACGTCATTATCTCACCAGTAATTTTATTAACATAAATCATTAGATTTATAATTATAACAAATTTAATTAAACTATTTTCTAAAAACACTATGTAGGAAGATAAGACAAGATTTTTGTAAGAACCCTCAGTTTATAAATTGTGTTGTGTTCTCAACAATAATGAAATTAATGTACAGAATACAGTCTGTTCCCGGCGTGATAGAATACAGCGATATGTTAACTGTGCTGTCATGAAATTGAACAGGTAAAAACAGACAATTTTATTGATGATAATTAGGCTTCAGAGAATTTTGTCACGAAAATTGTAGTGTGAATTGAATTATATTTAAGTTTGTACTTGTGACAACCCTATCCTTTCTGTAATAACATACTGAATTTAAATATTTTTTGGCAGAACCTGCATTATTGAATTCATTAAAAATGTATAAGGTGACATGTCAAGATAAAAAAGCCCTTAATTAAGTAAAGATAATAAACTTTATAAAAAAAAACCTCTATGATCAATCACAATCCATGTGGAAAGTTATTTTTTCTCTAAATTTCTCACACAACTAACATAAGGTCCTAATCTCCACGTGCAGCGCGCATTGAGATTGAACATTGTCAAATTCATATTTTGTTATAAGTTCCTAATCAATTTGCATTTCACTCTTTCAATTTGCATTTCACCTTTTCAATTTGCATTTCACCCTTTCAATTTGCATTTCATACTTATCACATATTCCGTGCAAAATTCAACCTATTATGGTTCCATAGGTACAGGTAAGATGGAAGGACGGACAGCTATAAATAGGGACCTTGTTTCCTATTATGGAACCCTTATACTAATTTACAAATATAGAATTAAAACGTCCCGTGGGGTGCCGTAAGAGGCGACTAAGGGAAAAATACTGGAAGGTGAAAAACTGCCAACTTACACTGCGATCCCCAAGCCGCCTGCCAAGATTGGGGATTATAGCAAATATCCCCTTATAGGGGAGACTGTGTTCAGCAGTGGACGATCCGGCTGATACGGTTACAGTTACAGAATTAAAACACTTAAAACTAAACTGTCATTCCTTTAAACAGGGCCAGTAGAAAAGTAAAAAAACTAAATATATTTAAGATAGGTGAGTTTTTGTTTTTTCAGTGTTTTTCAGTATTTTTTGTCTTATCTTGTTTTTGTCGTGTTTTGTCGTAATGAATTGATTTTTAGTTAATATCAATTAAAAGTTAATTTATGTATAGCTAGGTATGTAGTTTGCTCCAAGTCAACCTCTCCTGCCTGCGGTACATCCTGCTGTATTCAGCAGCATTCGTTATTACGAACGAGGCTCTGACGACCGACAAATGGCGGTATAGCCATCCTAAATTTTATTTATTTAGTCAATTAGCACGGCTTACGCCAATTACACTAATGATATGGACAAATTATTAACAACAATTACGAAAGAAGTGTACAATTTAAAATCAAGTAATAGTTCATAGTTAATGTCAAAGATAATAATAATAGTCAGTAATAATAAACAAAAAATATTTAGCGCTAAGCAAATATGTCAATATTAAATCTACTACTTATAAACTATGACTGTATGCTTGAAGTACGGTAGTACACTGCCTCACAGTACTTCAAGCATTCAGATAAAATCTCTCTCCAGTTGTCAGCAAATATGTCACAATTACGGTTGTTGTGCACAATATTATTTAAGTCTGCAAGGGACCACGGTATCGGGAAGTTGGCGTGAGAAACTGTCCTACACCTCGGGGTGGCCAGCAATTTGTGAACCCTACCCCTAAGATAGTGATCTGGTACAAACAAGCTACATATTTGAGAATGGAGGCCAGGAGCATCCACATTCCCACGAAGTATTTTACAGACCATCACCAGCTGGTCGCAAGCTCTTCTTACTTCCAAGGAGTTATATCCTAGAGATCCAAGCAAATTGTTTGTGGGATACATGTATGGGTAGAACCCATACTTACGCTTGTAAATATACCTGAGGAAGGTTTTCTGAATTTTCTCCAATATAAGGGTATAATTATCCTCGTGCGGTTGCCACACACAGGCACTGGCTTCCAACTTACTTAAAGAAGGCGTAGCTAAATACCACTGGCGGTAGACAGGCAGCAGGGTCACCGTGCGAGTAGTAACGTCCTGCGATCGCCAACCCGCATGCCCAGCGCGGCGATTATGGGCAAACACCCCCCTTATGATTGTTAAAAATAGAATCAGGCCCCTAGTACCCGGCAGCTCCGCTATTCCTGGCCACGATAGCAGCCAAGAAAATGGCGGAGCAAGGGGTACTAAGAATCCCCGGCAGACGCATGGGTATGTTATTAAAGCTGCAGGAAGATGCTGGATGCAGGCCACTTCCAACCGTTCTATTTGGAAATCTGTGGGAGAGGCCTAAATCCAGCAGTGGACTTCTTGCGGCTGAAATTATGATGATGATAGATAGGTAGGTATTATATTAAAAAGCCCTAATAAAATTGAATTAAAATCTTTAATCATTTTGGCCCAAATATACATTTACAAATATAAGATTCTAGATAAAATGAGTAGCAACATTAATTAAATAGGTACTCCGCTTGAAATACACACCCTGATGTGATGATATAATGCTTTCAACATCACTGCAGTACAAAAATATTTTTATTGATGAAAAAATATTTAGGGCACTTAAGTACTAAAACTGTTTCGTGTACTTTAATGGTTTTGCTTTCAACAAGTACCTGTTTTCGAATGGTTGAATTGGACACAGAAACATAATTTATTTGTTTTTTAAATCGAATAAAAGCATTTCAATGTCAGTCACATGGAAATTTTTTATTTAATGTTATTGACTTAACTCGTTAGCATCCCACACACAAAAATTTGATCATTTGTGAACGAAATTCAACTGATCTACTATGCACAGTTTAAACAAGTCTTATATCAAAATATAATATGTTTATTCAATCAGTTTACTACAAAAAATAAAAGTAAAAAATCATACATATTATACATGTGTCTTAATAGATATTTTTAACAAATTTGTTGTTTTGGTAGTGATTTAGCAGTAACACAAAAATAAATCTGATTATTAAAATTATTATAATTAGTTTTGGTTGAGACCATCTAAAAACTGTTGAAACAATCTATTTCTTTCTCTTTGTATGCTATTTGATTCTTCAACAATGTTTATTAATCTGTCTAATTTATCCTCTATAACTTTCTGTCTATTTCTCATATCCAAAGTTGCTTTTCTGAAGTCAGACATTTTTTTCCTAGTCAATTTCCTTCTTGTGTCTTCTGTTTGAAGAGTAGAGTGGTCTCCATCGTCATGCTTAGCGTCCAAAGTTGCCGGTTCAGCCATGGATAAAAGAACTTTAGCTACACTATCTGTCGTACCTTCTTGAATCTTTTGAGCAATCTCTGGTTGGTACTCTCCCTTTATATTATATATCTGCTCAAAAACCTCAAAGTATGGCCATTTTACCACAGTAATCTCATTTCTGGTACGTTTCTTAAGTAACCTTACATATGTCTGCTTTAGATTTCTAAATTTTTTATCACAACAATCAGGACTTTTTCCTACTGCGGTGGCGATATCATTCCACACAATTTTCTTTTTGATTTTTGGAGTCCGAAACCTTTCTAAATTTTGTAAGTATAAGTCGAGCATGAGTCGAATGCTGTGGTGTTCCCAATGATCGTCATTTTCCTCCACTAGTTCTGTTTCCATCTCTGACTGATTCAACTGCATGTAAACTTCCTCTGTTTCAAGGTACTCTACATCAGGAGCTAAAAAAATAACACATAGTAGAAGGTAAAGCAGTAAAAAAAATGGTCTATTCAATTTTAATTGAATTAAGTAGCAGAATTATCATCAAGGTGCAAGTAAACATATGATAGTGAAAGTCTTACCACTCATCTGCAGATTCTTCAGTACAAACCACGTCAGTATATGTCAATCAAATTAGGTATGTACCTTTCAATTATCTTTCAAAATATCAACAATATGTATTCATCTGAAATAATTTGGGTGGCTTGCATCATTCAGCGGCGTCAGCGAACGTGAACAAGATGGCGCTGGACGGTACGCTACGAAAAAGCGCTTTATAACCCGACCAAAAAAAAAGGCATTTCCTTTTACAAATCGTTGATGAATAATTACGGTTTTTTATTCCTATAAAATTTGCCTACACATCTCTATAAATAATATTTAGTTATTCACGATTATTGAATAAGAATACGAGATAATGATGATATTAGTTATCATGAAACAGTTATTTCGTCGTGAAAGGGGTAGTCTTAATTTGGTTGCGTTCTATCAAGGTTTTGACGTCTATTGTGACCTTGCCTTGGCCTGATTACATTGATAAGGATGTGACGTAAATGATAACGAGAACAATGCAACGAAATCACAATTCTCAGACGACATCGTTAAAAATTGGTATACCACAGCATCGATTTGCTGTAAATTCTCACTAGGTCGCCTTAAATATCGAGCATAAAGGTTTATGGCTGGAAAAATATAATTATCTACCAACGTGTACATAATTACAATGTCAGAATTAAGACAGCAATAATTGAAATAAATTAGTATACCCGTGTCTGAATCTGGGATGGGCTTGTACGAGGCTACGACGTGGTCGTCATCTTTCACCTGTCCCCCATCTATGGAGAGATGGTTTTTCCGTGGTTCCGACATGATGAATTAAGGACTCGTAGAACCGGTTTCACAATCACGAGAAAGTCCCTTTCCCTTCGGTGCAATGATATTATAAAATTTCTCTCCCAGTAACGCTATTTCACTATGACACACCTCAGAAAGAAATGAATGACATTGAACGAATGAATGAAATGAACATGACGGACGATTGACATCTCACACTACGGTTTAAATCACGCAAACACTGCTGTCACTGCATACATTGCAAAAGCTCGGTTCATAACTGAAATACGAGAATATTCACTGTTTGCGCGCAAACGATGTGAACCGATATGTAGCCGCGCTTATAACATCTGCTAACTGTCAATTTGCTTTTTCGCAATTGACCCAAAATAACCTTCACATCAATTTTTGATAATAGAAGTATTGCTTTTTAAGGCATTCTTTTGTGAACAGATGTTTGTACGTTCAACATTCTAACCACAGCAATAAAAATCTCCTCATCTATCTGTCAAGATTTGAGTTTGACGTTTGTGCATACATTGCACTACCACTTTTCTGTGAGCATTGTTTGCGGCCGGAGGTGACGTCAAAGATGACGTCATTATGCTATCGTGGTGTCTGTTTAGCAAGTTATGAACCGACCGTTTGCGTGCATATAGTGCAAATAGCGCATATTTGCGTGAATTGAACCGTAGGGTCAGTGTAACATAAAGACGCGTCTAGTGCGAATGTTTGCCGAAAACACTACACAACACGAAACCTTTATCTATGGTTGACACAATTTGGTTTAATGCCTTCCGTGCCGTGGCTAATGTAAGTGGAGTGACCCACACATAATTATATTCCCTCATGGGTAGAGAGGGGTGGGACATTGGCATTTGAGCCAATCACTTATTAGCACCTATAGTAATGTAAACCAATGAAATCTACATGTAGTGTTTCTTACACAAAGTTCTCTCTAAAAATTTGAGTAGGGTTTGGGATTCACTCATGCATTGCGCGGATAAGTGAATCCCATATGCTTAATTTGGTATTCTGAAAAAGTTCAACTAAGAGTCTAAGTTTTAATCGCCATGATTGAAATCAGATATAAGTTAGTGCCAGAGTCTAAGAGGAAGTATCTATGATACTTCCTTTAAATAAGTATATTATTCTCGTAAAGGAACTTGCCAATTCATTCATAACCAAAAACTGAGTAAAGTGGTTGAATTGTTTCGATTGATGACTACTAGTGGCATATTTACTATTGAGCGCTTTCAAGCTTCAGAGTGGAGGTTGAGTCGTCATCGGTCCTAGTTGTTGTCTTAGAGTGGCAATCATTTTAACATGGTGGTAGCACATTTTGCCTTGAGAATGAATCCCTGCGCAGCTAACTGCCACACTCAAGTAGAAAATCTGTCACCAAGCACAGTACTTACTGTGTGTTTCTGCAACTGTGTTTGAGATCCTGTTTCCATTCTTCATTAAAGCTGTTCACCACGTTTGACCACATCATCACATACCATTAGATCGGATTATGATCATAGACTAGCCTTACGATTATTAAAATATACAAGTCATAGGGTATTCAAGTCAACATGTACTTGTAGCTCGAAATATTTTAGTAACCTACTGAAATATTCCTATAAATGATTATAATAAGCACTATCGTGTGCTAAGCTAAATCACATTTACAAGTTTTAAGAGTGTCACCGATGTTATATATACAGGGTTATTGTAATAATAAGATAATAATTCATAATGATAGGGTATGTATGACATTCTATAAAGTCTATGTATGACATTCTATAAATATAAATTATCTTCGCTCAGTCAAAAACAACTGTTTAACTCGTAGAAAGAAAATAGTAATAGAAGCGCTATGAGCGTATATCTAAGGGATAGCAATAGTTTATGACGTTGTTTATGGAAATGCCAGGTGAAAGATTTAACCTTATTGATGGGGTAAAAAGCAGCACCAGATTTAATTTAATTATATTATGATAAACATGAATACCTATCATCACATACTCAAGTTGTTGCCAATCTCATTATAAAACCTAAGGTATTGGTTTTGGATTTTATGATTGTTTATAGAATTTAAACTAAAGTTGTAAAAAAATTTTACACCCGAAGATATGTTTTCCTTTTGGCTTTCCTATTATAGTCTAAATATGGGAAATTATTACAATCACGTCATCTAAACAACACCCAGTAAACTGGAAGTATAGAACTAATAGGAATAAATAGTGTTGGAATTGAGTCCGTTGTAAAATAAGTTACATTATGTGTTGTCTTGCGAAAGCAATGAGATTCAAAATGTTCAGAGCATATTCAAGCATTCCGTACTTTGTACGTTATGTTTACGTTTTTTTTTGCCTCCGGTAAGCAAAATCCATATAATTATCTGGTATTATTTTTTTTTAACTGGCAACATAGAAATAACATAAATCTTATGTACATAATATATTAAGGTAAGTACGAAAGTTTTGACGGAAATTTTTATGGCATGCACCATAAAAATTTCCGTCGTATACTAAAATTTGCGTATTCTCGAATAAATTTCTAGACAACATGCGAGTGAGAAATACAGTTAATCTTTACTTACCTTGTTGCCTAAGCTTCTAGTAATGATGATGATTTTGACTGTGACAGATTTTGACTGTTTCAGCACAGTCATGAATTAATTTACTATAGTAAATAATATACTTCAACACTTTTCATACTTGTTCTAAATAGACAAAATGTATGGAGTCAAAACATTAAAAATGTAAACCATTGTTAGTAAACTAAACAACGGTTTAAATGTATTTTTAATGCTACAATAAACTTGGACTGACAATAAAAATGAATTTAAATCCGTTATTTTCCGTAGGGTAAGCTAAGTATAAACTTGTTGAATATATTATGGGCTGTGGTTTTCGTGAGATAAATAAAAAAAAAATAGTCTTTTTATGGGAAAACTACTTTCTGGGTAATAGTATCCCAAACTCAATGGAAACCCTAATAATTAATGAAGATGCATGAAAATATTGGGGTCACGTGTAAGCCAAGACTATCTTCTCTAGTCGGTTAATACATAGATTTTGCATAGATTAAGTAGGGTAGGGGAACCGGTCCACCGGCCGGCACCTATCCATCGGCCATTCCTGATCCTCTTGCAGTATTATTTAGATATTAGCTACTTAATATTGCAATATAGGAACGAAAGTCTTGTAAATACTCTTTGATTGAATCGCCTGATACCCTAAAACATTATTCGGTTGGGTTACTATAACAAACAATTTTTAAAGAATTGTTTAATTTCACGTTGGCAGATGAGAAAGAGTTACGCACGCAAATACAAAAAAAAAAAAATTGACTCGCCTCTCGTTCAACCGTAAGTTTTTTACTGTTATACTAAGTAAATGTTGATTGTTAATAGTTTTATAGCTGAAGAGAGAAGCTATAGTTATTCTTTCATAATTATTTTAATAGTATTTGATTTTAAATAACGATTTTTAAAAATAATGTATAGTGAATTATAGCTGATAGGCTAGCCTTTGACCTCCATATCACCTGATAGTAAATTATGATGTGGGCGAAGATGTTGTTCAGGCCACCCTAGAATTACTAGTATTACTATTAAAGTGTAACAAATTAAATCAAACATCAAAGTATAGTTTTAAGTATGTACTGCCAAAACTATGAGGATGTTGGAATAAATGCGTGTTGGGCTAGTAGGATATTTTAAATAGATACATACATACATATTACACATAAAAATGTTTTTTTTTTAGTTAATTGTATGGATACATTAATTTTAAATCAATTTTCAATGTTCCGACCGAAAACTGGGTAGTGCTGACCGAAAACTAAAAAAAATGGCCGAAATCCGGCGATTTCTCTATATTTGGATTTATATATTTTTCTATAACGAAGGAAGCACTTGACGTTCCATTAAATATTAAATACGTAAACTACATTATATAGGGTACATATATCAATAAACAACGCAGGGCTCAATCAATTGTAGATTTTTTTCTAGCGTCTTAAAATTGAATGTGCCATTAAATGGCCGTAAACTGAGTATTCCACCCTAGTCATCTTGCATCTGTTGGGAGCCAGTTACCACTGGCTCCCAACAGATAAAAGGGTATACGCGAAAAGGATAAAAAATATTTATATCTGTCTCGCTCATTATTATTGCAGTTATGGTATGTGCATCCTTCTCTAATAATTAGTACAATTCATTACGCCGATTCTATTACTATTTTCTTTCTACGGTTTAACTACATAGCGTGTTGTCGTTGTCAATGATGTCATGCTTATCAGTCATATTCAGTCAATAGATTATCCATAGATTGTGTTTGTTTCGCTCACAGTATTTGGCTATTTGTAACCAGTGTGACCAGATTCAGCAGAATTCTGTGAATTCAGCATTATTAGATCCAGTATAGGGATATATAGATTTAGGGATCAATTGTTATAAATTACTTATGCCGATGGAACCAAAAAGTACCCACACTCAGCGATGGTATTAGTAGATGAAGGTCATGATGGCTTTAGTTATGTCCAATACAGATTGTGAGCAACTATTTTCGCAAATGAACAATATAAAAACTGACCTGTGGAAAAAAAAATGAACATGTTGCTGCAATTCTACATATGAAACAAGCAGTAAAAGAAAATGCTATAGAACACTCAAAGCTCAAAGGTTTTGTATAATAATTTGAACCCCACAGATAAAAAGAATTACTTACCTTGGTACAAATTAGAATTGTTAATTCGTGTTATTCAATGATACATTTTTTATATAATATTGGTAACGCCAGAAAACATAAATAACGTCACGGCTTAATATGAATAGTACATTCCCTCTCCCCATACATCCTCACCATTTTAAATGCAAGCAAAACTGCCGCCATCCGCCCTTGGTATAGTGCACTAGTGCCACCTGGCGTGAAGTAATGAAACTAGTATTGAACTCACCCACCGTCAGCTCGGCTGACAAATTATAACGCTCCACAAATAATATTATAAACTACGTACAAATAAACTTTAAACCCAGAGCATTGTGCTCTTTATAAATTCCTAGCGATAGCGTGACGTGATAGCACATCAGTGATAAAAGGTGAAACGAAGGATTGCAGTGTCTGCTGAAGAAGACCGCGTGGCGGGCCCGCCGGCGTGTGTGATATCGCGCCGTTCTACTACCTGGCTGCTCCTGGATTGTCTGGTAGGCTTGCATTCCCTCGTCATTCTTTATTCCCGCCCCTTTTTTTGCTGTGTGTACTATTTTACCTAACATAATACAGTCCTAATCGAAGACATAAAATAATTACTTTTTGGCGCTATCATTTGGTGGTCCTATCGATCCGTATGTTCCTTTACATAAAACATAATATAACCATCCGCCCTTATCAGGCATGCTCTTAACGACCTGATAAGAGATTCTGTATAATAATTATTCACTGCGAAGATTGCAGATTTAATTCTACCTCCATCATACTTATATATTACATTTCATCTCAGCTACGTGCACTCGGATCGGTTGATATTATCCGACCGCGTAGCGGAGGTCAGCGCTACGTTAATTGTGCGTACATTCAGTAACCAACTTAATTCTTCCGTTTTATACTGACCTTTATTTACTTATCATTATAACATAATGCCTCCTAAGAAACCTATAACAGATGACAGCGATTGCGATAAACATGAACCGCAAGATATGCAGTTATATATGATACAAGCCAAACGCGAAGCTATCTTCCAGATAGTTCAAAATATGTATGATCAGTCCTCTGATGTTCATACAAATACCGCGAACAGAGAAAGATTTTTTGACGAAACATCACAAGTCAATTCATGACGTGAGCAATTTGTACAAATTTTAGACGATTATAATTCTCGGTTGTTGACGTTAACTCCCACCGCTAAAGCTGACTATAATAGTCTCGTGGCTTTCGAGTCTTTATATAGCAGAATTAAAAGAATACAGTCTCAATGATTACCGTCGTTACTGGGCCAGGAATCGAACGTGCGTATACCATCGCATCGGCCTTCTTTGCCTTCTATTCAATTAGTCGAATTTTTGGGTGATATTCGTTCATGGCCGCTATTTTATGCGAGTTTTAAGCAAACCGTGCATGATAATCCATCCCTCACGGATGCCGAGAAACTGTATTACCTGATCGGTAAGTTGACAGGCAAAGCTCGATTAGTATGCGCTGGTATTACTCCAAGTCCAGAGAATTATAATTTGTTCCTACAAGCGCTAACTGATAAGTATGAAGATAAGCGAACACTCGCCACCGCATATTTAAATCAAATGTTTGAGTTCAAACCTTTGCAGTCTGCCTCCGCGAGCAACTTTGATTTACTTACAGATAACTTCACAAGTGCAGTGCGCGCTTTAAAAAATCTTAAGTTAGACAATCTTACCGATTTAATAATACTTCATATTGCGTTCAAGAAACTAGACTCTGATACTGTCCGCGCCTTTGAGTTGAGTTGTTCTTCGACGATACCTAGCTTTGAAAACTTTGTTGAATTTATAAAAACCCGCGGTAAGGTTCTTGAACGTACTCAAACAAACTCGAATGTAAATAGTGTGCGTCAAAGCAATAGTAAACGTAATAATGCTTCGCCGCCTAAGTACCAATCTTACGTCAGTACATCAACTGATCATTCCGCTTGCAAATGCCTTTGCAGTAATATATCACATCAGCACTTATTTAAATGCGCTGATTTTAATAGGGTGTCCCCTCAGGAGCGATGTGTGAAGGACAATGATGCGTGTGTGAATTGTCTCAGCTTACATCATAAAGTGTCTAATTGCTCATCTAATTCTAATTGCCGCGTTTGTAAACAGAGGCATCACACTTTATTACACTTCAAGGCTACGGAGCCTACAATAGCACCTGTGCTCTCAAAACAACCTCCTGCTGCAAGTTATTTACAATGTGATACGCAGCAGGACGGTGACTCAGCCGTGCTGCGTTCTGGTGCACCTCCTACGTCACAACCATCTTATGCCTGGGCTGCGCGCTCGGACGTAGCGTTGTGCGCTACGTATACATCTACTGATAGTTCTTGCTTATCAGTAAATGCGTCCGCGCGCAATAATATGTCTACAATATTATTATCTACCGCACAGGTCGCCGTTTACGATGCTAACGGCACTAGACATATTATTCGCGTTCTGCTGGATTCAGCCAGCCAAAGTCACTTCATCCGCAAAAACAAATAAAACCGAATCAGTGAATTTAAAAATACATTCGCGCTTTGACAACAATATTCATTATAATATTTCGCCGCCTATTGTTGATCAAATTACCGATTTATTGCCCACCGCTGTGGTAGACACCTCCGTCCAATAGCACTTATCGGGTTTACAGTTAGCTGATGAGAGTTTCGGGGTGCCTAGTGAAATTGATGTATTGATAGGTGCCTCACTTTTCCCGCACCTACTTCTCCCCGGTGTAGTTCATGCTCGGCACGACTCGTCGTTGCCCCCTGCGCTATGTACCGTATTAGGATATATCATAATTGGTTCCGTACCTACTATACCTACGCTTAATACTAACCAGGCCTTGACATGTTGCCTCGCTCAAGAGCCTGCCGCTATTGACTCATTAGTCAGGTGATTTTGGGAGCTTGAAGAGCTGCTCGCCGTGCCGCCCATTCAGCCTCCCGCCGATGTTGAATGTGAATTATTTTACAAGTCAACAACGACTCGTGATCCCGTAAATGGTAGATACGTAGTCGGCCTGCCATTTAATGAGGATGTATATTCCCTAGGAAATTCTTTTGAAACCGCACGCAGGCGATTCATGTGTTTAGAAAGAAAACTAGAAGCTTTACCTCAATTGAGGCTGGCATATGATGACGTCATTAAAGATTATCTAGCTAAAAATTATGTTTCTCCCGCGCCTCCGTACGACAGTGATGACCCTACTCCTATATATATCACACCGCATCATCCAGTCATACGTGAGGATAAAACGTCAGCTAGACTCCGCATCGTCATGGATGCTAGTAGCAGGCCCAGCTGTGGCGGCCGCGCACTGAATGACATACTGCACTCAGGTCTGAATCTGCAAGGCGGCTTATTTCAAATAACTTTGAATTTCCGCTTACACGCCGTAGCAATTACTGCAGATTGTCGCCAACAGTTTCTTCAGATCATGGTGCGCGAAGCTGATCGCCGATATCAGTGCTTCTTATACCGCTTCCGACCAGAAGATTCTTTAACCATGTTCCACGTCAATCGCGTATGCTTTGGCATATGTTCTAACTTCTAGCCCTTATCATGCTCTTCGCACGGTCAGACAGCTAGTTGAGGATGATGGCGCCAAATGTCCGCTCGCGAGTAGCATTGCGACTACCTCGTTGTATATGGATGACTTTGTCTTCTCGCTTCCCAGCGAACGAGAAGCAGTCTTGGCGTCACAACAGCTGATTGAGTTGTTTAAATGTGCACAATGGGACCTTGTTAAGTGGAACAGCAACTGCAGAGCTGTCTTGGACAATATTCCAGCTTCACACAAAATTCCAGCGGAAGTGGAGTTTGATAAATATATGCAGTATAAAATATTAGGTTTGCAGTGGTCCACGGATGATGACTCATTCTATTTTAAAATAACCGCGTCCGCCACTGATGCGATCTGCACTAAGCGTTCGATCTTGTCAACTGTCGCCCGTCTGTGGGATATAATGGGCTTTGTTGCTCCTGCGGTCGTGTTCGCTAAATTGTTGATAAAACAACTTTGGCAACTTAACTTAGACTGGGGCGATACACCGCCGCCACATATAGTTAAGATATGGAAGCAATTCTGCAAAGAGTTACCAGTTCTCAATAACTTACGTATTCCGCGTCATGTCGGCGTGACTGAGGACTGTGACGTAACTCTTTTGGCCTTTTCTGACAGCAGTGAGAGCGAATACGGAGCCGTTATATACATCCATGTGAATACTGCTGCTGGTAATACTGTCCACCTGGTATGCGCGAAGACTAAAGTCACTCCGACTAAGCCAATATCCATTGCTCGCCTTGAGCTCTGCGGAGCAGTTTTACTGTCAAAACTGCTACGTAAGGTTCGAGATAATTACTCTCGTCTCATTCTAATAAAGACTTACGCATTCATTGACTCTATGGTCACGCTATATTGGATAAAGAACTCACCACACAGATGGCAAACGTTTGTCGCCAATCGCGTTGTTCAGATTACTGACAACGTTTCGGCTGACAACTTTTACCACTGTTACAGCGCAGACAATCCCGCAGATATACTCAGTCGAGGTATTTTGCAGGAAAAGTTAATGCCGCACCCTCTATGGTTGCATGGAACATCATGGGCTACATTAAATACGTCTGAGTGGCCTCTTAGGAGCTTGGATATTCAAGCTGTTAAGGATGTACCTGAACAAAAGGTTTTAACGCACACTGTGTGCACGCCTGTAAAGCATTGCGCTTTATATGAACTCGCTCTCCGCATCTCCTCTTGGAGTAAACTTCTTCGTATAATTGTATACGTTTGTAAGTTCACAAATTTATTGCCCCACCGCCGCAGCACCATTGCAGTGACTGCTGTTGATTTAAATTTCGCTGAAAATAAAATACTCCGCGCTGTGTAAAGCCAGCACTTTGCACAGGAATACTCTAGTATTCTTAATAACAAATCATTTTCTCCAGCTTTGAACCGTTTACGACCGTTTGTAAATAATGAGTTGATTCTCGTTGGAGAACGGTTCAATAATAGCAACCTGGACTATGCACATAAGCATCATGTTATATTACCGCGCAATGATCACGTCGTAAATATGATAATTGATTATTACCATTTAAAATGCTTACACGCTGGACCAGAAATGTTGATGTCGCTTCTACACCAAACATTCTGGTTCCTGTCTGCTAGACGTATTGTGAGACAACGAGTTCACCTTTGCAAACATACCGCTCCGCTATTCTCCTTTCCTGCTCCTGAAGTAAAATCTGACCCTGCCAGCTTACTTCATAGGCATTCTCTCCTGGACAGATTAGTTCAGTCTTTTTGGCACCGTTGGCGAATGGAATATTTGCACGGCTTACAAGTAAGGCAAAAATGGAATACGCCTTCCGCACCTATTACTCCCGGTACTAATTGACGATAATGCACCGCCCATTTCCTGGCCATTGGCGATAGTAGAGCAGGTTCATGTTAACTCTAAAGACGGTATCGTACGCGTAGTTTCAGTGAGAACCGTCAAGGGAACTTACCTCCGTCTAGTCGTGCGTTTATGCCCGCTGCCAAGGCAATAAGACTTTTAGTAAGTATTTAATCTTAAGTTAACGTATAGTTTGTATCACACATCTACTGCATCGCTGAATATTTCATACGTTATAATTTCTATTAATAATTAATGTCCCGCTTCAATTTACGCGCGTTTAACGCTCTCTTATGGCTGTCTTTAAAGGTGACCCTTTAAGGAGGGGTGTATGGTAACGCCAGAAAACATAAATAACGTCACGGCTTAATATGAATAGTACATTCCCTCTCCCCATACATCCTCACCATTTTAAATGCAAGCAAAACTGCCGCCACCCGCCCTTGGTATAGTGCACTAGTGCCACCTGGCGTGAAGTAATGAAACTAGTATTGAACTCACCCGCCGCCAGCTCTGCTGACAAATTATAACGCTCCGCAAATAATATTATAAACTACGTACAAATAAACTTTAAACCCAGAGCATTGTGCTCTTTATAAATTCCTAGTGATAGCGTGACGTGATAGCACATCAGTGATAAAAGGTGAAACGAAGGATTGCAGTGTCTGCTGAAGAAGACCGCGTGGCGGGCCCGCCGGCGTATGTGATATCGCGCCGTTCTACTACCTGGCTGCTCCTGGATTGTCTGGTAGGCTTGCATTCCCTCGTCATTCTTTATTCCCGCCCCTTTTTTTGCTGTGTGTACTATTTTACCTAACATAATACAGTCCTAATCGAAGACATAAAATAATTACTTTTAGGCGCTATCAAATATTTTTGTTTTTTTCATACATAACATTCGTTTAATGGTGTCTTAATTAAATAACAGGATTTATGGCATTTATAAAATATAAAATTAGCGGTATTTAGGCTAGCATTTGGCATAATGTTCAATTTAAATCTGGTCACATTGTGTAGACTGTCTATACTCTGTACTCTCTGCAAGAGGACTAGGTAATCTGTGTCTCTGTAGCGGTGTTGCCAACTTAGTGGATTTTCCACTAAAACTGGTGGTTTGAACCCTGCGCTTAGTGGTGAAATATTGCTTTTGGTGGCTGGTGGATTTTTCTAGTGGCTTTGGTTGCTTCAGTTAGTGGTAACGTACGACATTTAACCACTAGTGTGATTTACAAAAATATGATAGTTGTGATAGAAACAAGTGTACCTATGATGGTGATATTCGGGGTTCCCCGAAACAGTTTGTCAATTTACAGAATAATTTTGTTGATGGGCTTTATTTGTATGGAAATTGGGTCAAGTTTGATTTGATTCAGGGTTCATGTGCGTTTTCTGGTTTGTCTATGTTATTCGATATGCGTACACTATACAAAGTAAGACGGACAGTCAGTATCAGTGCTGCCAACTTAGCGCGTTCAGCGCCAGATCTAGAACTTTTTTAGCTAAAAGCGCGTTGTAGCGTCTAGTGCTAAATCTATGCCTATACGCCGAGCGGTACAGGCATCCGGCGCGAAATCGGAGGATGCGGATTCGATTCCCGCCTTGGGCATAACATATTGTACTCCAATAATTTGTGAAATATGATTTTCGCTTAGCACGCTATAGTGCTTGTAATCATAATATTTAGAAAAATAGAGCTTCTATCTTCGATTCTCACAGTTCGTGCTGGCTTAGCACGGGAAGGCAAATGCTGCAATAACTACACATTACCAGATAGCGTTGTGCAAAATATTGGAACGAAGGAAATTTATTCTTCACAACCAGAAAATGTACTTGAATCCGATTCTTCTGAAGATGATAATCTTGAACCATATATCCATTTTATTTTTTGGTTAAAATAAATAAATAATTATTACACAATATTTTACGAAATTGTTGTTCTATTCCAAATAACATTGAGGTGGCATCTGTATGACCTAACAGGCTAACATATGTATATCCCATAAAGTTAGTGTAAGTAAGAATAGCAGATTCTCTAGGAAAAGTTACGCCAAGTAGATACATGTTCAACATATATCCAAATATGTATACAAGTGTTTAAACGTGCATTTTAGAGAATGTTAAGTTTAGTGGTAATGTGGCCTACTGACCCACCAGAAGGTGCGTCAGTAGGCCACATTTTGTGGGTAAGTAAAAATAAAGTTGGCAACACTGCTCTGTAGTGGGTATGGTATGTGCAGTGTTTTTGTTGGGGTTCATTAACTTTATTTTTTCATTTTCAAAAGTTTATTAGTTACCTAACACATTGTTGTGCGATAGATAGATTCTTCGTTAATTATATATTTCTTGCACAATAATGTTGATTATATAAGAACGCTTAAGGTACTTCAACAAATTATTTTAACTACCTTTAATTCTAAACTTGCACATCAAAATGTGCACAACTCGGACACCAAAACCACCGCCGCCTCCACCTGCCACTACGCTGTCACTGTTACTCAAATCTCCAAAAACACTAGGAGAAGACATCAATAGCAACATTTACCAACCAATACCGGTGTTAAATAATCCATACGACTGCATTTGGGCAGAGGAGGACCCCGAGTTAAGACGTGCCTGTATAGTTTCTCGCATTTGCTTGTATAAGCATCCTCACAGATACATATATACAAAGAAAAAGTCAATTATACAAGTGGGACCGACCTGTGGATTAGCTGCCCTCTCTATGCTACTAGATAACCAAGTATCTCTTGATGAAATACTATCCCTAGCAAGATCCGAAGGCTTAACAAATCATGGAGAAATGCTTAGTTGTAAAGATATGGGGCGATTAGTTGAAAAAGTACTTGATTCATACAGCATCAACAGCATCAAGTTTTTAGTGGAAAACGGGAATCTGTACAGGCCAGAAACAATAAAATGTTTGTTGAATGGTGGAGCTCTACTTGTACCGTATCCTTTTCATGTTGTTATGCATTTTCAAAGTGTTGTCATACTTCTTGTGTTCATCTGTATAATGCTTAGAGTTAGAGATATTCATTTGATCCACATAATAAGCCAGTGGGATACCAAGTTATTTAATTCTCTCAAAACAATGGTAATTGGTCAAATAGTATTCAATTCCCATGCTATGAGATATTTGTTCTACAGCATTGTTGTGTAGAGCATTAGAAGCATTTGAGTCCATCTCAACATCTCTTTTATAGTCTCCTTGAAGTTGTTTTTTTATTACAATATTATAAATTTACAAGAGGAAAAATTACTGTCTCATTGCTCTTTTTATTTCATATAATCATAAAGTAAAATCGGCCAAGTGCGAGTCGGACTCGCGCATGAAGGGTTCCATACCATTAGCCATACAACATTAGACTTCATATTTTAAACATATTTGTTTTAACGTGCGCGAGTCCGACTCGCTCTTGGCCAACTTTTCGTATTTGTTGTTATAGTGGCAACACAAATGCATCATCTGTGAAAATTTCAACTGTCTAGCTATCACCTGAGGTACAGCCTGGACCAAAGTCTTCATCCAGTGTGTGTTGCCAGTGATGACATATGGCACTGAAACGTGGTCCTTAACTGCGGCCTTTATGGATAAGCTCAGAGTCGCTCAACGAGCTATGGAGAGACCTATGCTCGGAGTTTCTTTGCGTGATAAAATCCGAAATGTGGATATTCGCCAAAGAACCAATGTGACCGACATAGCTTTCAGAATTTGCAAGTTGAAGTGGCAATGGGAGGGCCACATTGCTCGATGAACTGATAACCGATGGGGAAATAAGGTTCTCGAGTGGTTACCACATTACACCGGAAGACGAAGAGTTGGTAGGCCCCCCACTAAGTGGACTGACGACATCGTGAAAGTCACTGGTAGCTGTGGCTAATAGCCGTTCTTTGTGGCATTCTATGGAGGAGGCGTTTGTTCAACAGTGGACATCTTCCGGCAGACGATGATGATAGTTTATTACAATAGACTAGAGAATAAATTTAAATCTGCGATAAAATTCCAAAAAAAAAGTAACCTTCACTAAGCAATTGCACAACTTACAAATAGAATGAATCACATAACATTATACCAGTAAATTAAACAATAGTTATTTATTAAAGTAAGTTTCGTGCGGCATATGGTAAATAGTTTGATTAAAATTAATAATAAACCATTATAAAATAAGTAGAAAATAAATATCCGTATTAACCATTTTATCCGAATAATAACACCAAAATTATTCAGATACTATATACAACAGATATCTGGATAATTCAGATATCCGGATAGCATGCCCTAGTAGGGAACCCTAAAAAGAGGCATTTTTGTGTGTATTATTATTTAGTTTAGGGACTTTGTCCCTTGACATGTCAGTCCCATTGTAACCTTAATATTTATCTTATCTTATACACATGTTATAGATTTTAATGCATTCTCTGATGCTGGTTCTGCCAAAGTAATAATTGACACTCCCATATCTAAATATTGTAATGTAAGAGTGTTACTAGTGCATATCTTTGACTTGCACTCTGGACACACTCCATAATTATATATTATGATGATATATTATGTCATCTACCAAGTTTCTTTGGTAGAATGTGTCCAGAAAGTATTCTGTGAGCTATGACAACAAATTGTTTATTCAACTTATATTTGAATATTGAAAGAGGTTGGCTTTGTATGGTTACTATACCATTTACCTTATTTCTGACTTAACTTATTAAAGTATTCTTTAAATTTATCATAACATTTCTTTTTACATTCATGTAAAATTTCACTATGATTTTGTTGTATATTTTTTTTTATTGCTGACGACAAGGCTTACTGCCTTTGGCCACAATCTCGTGTGCTCGAAGTTGTTAACAGGCTTAAGCTAGAATTACTGGCTCTCAAGGACAGCCGCCGGCACACACCATTAGGTATTTGGCGAAAGATTTTCTACTTAAGGATGGTCATAGCCAGGCAGGCATTAATTACAAAAATAAAGATTTAGTTTAGTGTAGATTCTTTTTGCAAGATCAGATATCTTTAACTCATCACCCAGATATGATGCAGACGTGAACCACTCACCGGCACTGAAGAATGGACACACAGCTCACTGGTGCCTTGTCAGTGGCGTTATCCTCATCGACGAGCTCGACAACGCAGAAACCGCAAGCACCGACAACATCTACGTGCTGTGCAGGCACGGAAAATCCCAGCACCTGTCTGCGTGGAAGCTAGCCGACCTTGCCAAAAGTAATAGCAACCTATGGGAATTCTCACCAAAAAAACAAACTGATGGTTTGGAGTATGTTCAGCCAGTTGGGGGCTTGGGAGGAGAGAATGGTTTACGAAGTCAGTATTTGATATTTAATTAGGTCTAACTCAAGGCTTTCATCCTTTACATACTAATATTGACAGTTGAAAATAGTTTGACAGTAAAACTGGTGGTCTCTGCCGCTTCATTCTGAATTGTACCAGTGATTATTAACTACCTATTAACGTTATAAATGGCCACGGGGTCGCTCACCTACCCGCTGGTCCGACCAAATTAAGGCCATAACGGGACTCACCCTGCCTAACGCCCTGAGACAAGCCGAGGACAGAATGGTGTGCAAGCAGCTGGTAAACGTCTCCGTTGAGACATTTCAAGATGGGCACGACCTTCAGACATGAAGGTTACCGTTATAAATAGGTTTAAGATTTTTGGATATTTATTGTATTTTAAATACAAATGTTAAGTGTAAAATTAAATGAAAAATAATGAAGAACGTATTGAATAAGAAATATTTACAAAAAGTGTTAAGCAACAAGAATTGCAAGGTTTTTAGTATTTTCGTAAGTAGGTATACAAGAACTACTACAGCCACAGCGTTGTTTTTCGGTTTCTATCTTGCGGGCTTATCATGTAAATAAACAAGTAATGGGATTGGGTTTATATTTCTAATTTAGCAAATAAAAACCTTTATTCACGTAGAGACTCTGCGCCACGCAACAAAGCTGAAGCACCCCAAATACGATAGCTGTAAGAGTGGCATCGCATCATATATTAACATTATTTAAGTATCGCCGGATCGTATTACTTGGTGTGTCTTTCTTACGATGGCGCGGCGTCTACGTCTGTGAATAAGGGCTTTTTCTAGTTAATATGTATTTTGCAATGATACCCAATTTCATTATTACCAGTCCGGTTAGACATTAACCCAGAGATTAAGTAGTACACGCGGAGTTCACCTCACAAACGGCGATAACTAGTCATAAATATTGTAAGTAAATTAGATAAATTAGTTATATATATAATATAGTAAATTAAATATAAATAATATTATACCTAAAGAATTGGAACAGGGAAACAATTTTTATCACATTTAGTAATTAAATAAAAAACCTTTTGATGCAAAATTTTATTTGTACAATAAATACAAATCATACCTACTCGCAACTTATGATAATAAATCTCATCACATAAATTATCGCAATGAAATCATATTTTTATTGACAAGAAAGTACATTTTGAAATAAAATACATTTAGGATCATTCTGTAAATCCTTCAAGTTATTGCACAGTCTATTTTGCATATTTAAAATGTACAATGCACAGAATCATTGTTCACGAAACATGAATTTGTTATTTGTACTAATTAATTAAACTTAAATAGAGATTTTCTTAAAGAAATAATAAAAATTTCGCCATTTTAATGGTCATTAAACATATTTGTGATGATTAGATAAATAATATTTAATTAATTGAATTTCATATAAATCATTTTACCATTATACACGTTTGAGACATATCTCGAGTCAAAACATAAACAATTTGTAAGGACTCAGTCAGCAACATTGAGATCAAAATTATAAATTCATTTGCTAACATACATAGCTGAATTTTATAAAATATAGCCGCTGATTTTATAAAGGGGCAAGGTAGTATCTACCTAGTTGTCTTGTTACAGATACAGTAAAGCTTGACAAATCCAAAAAACTAATTGCTTAAACGATAGAGTTCTCTCTTTACTAACCTCCTACTAACAATCAATACATAACTTTATCCAATGTTGTATTGGGAATCTATTTCATTTTTAATTAATTGGGAAAGTATTGGGTACCAGTCGCTTTGCCCGTTAATCAATCATAAACTATTGGTAAAGCTACACAACGATAATTAGTTCAGTGGTTAGTTAGAAGATCAAATGAAAATGTAGTCTGCGCAAATAGAAAAGAGTTGTTGATGAACATAACGTGGTAACACTCGATTACAAGAGTTTAGATAATAGACAATTTATTTCGCCACCACCCTTTTCTTTGTGCGCAAGAACTACTAGGTACTTTATTATTTTGAAATCAAAATCCCTTCTACTATTAAGCATACATAAATTTTTTAACATGTATTAAAAATTTTATGTATGTATGTATTTCTACAATCTGTTCCAACACTTAAATTTTTTATATAACCTTGAGATGATACAAATGTAAAATAAAACAGTTGCTTTGGATGTCCAAAAGACATTGCATTAGGATTTTGCTGACACTGAAATGTACGTCGAAACGTAATCGACCTTGTCCCAGATGGCGGTCGCGAGGCCTAAAAATATAATACTACGCGTGTAAGCGTTACTACGCGAATACTGGCAGAGAATATTTTTGTATTGTTAGCTACTTGGCTTTGCCATTATTTTCAAATGTATTGGTAATATTTATTGGCATAAGGTGCCCTTGCTACTATATGTTGTTTATGTTCATCTCGAATGAAGGATCATTCCCTTAAACTCTTTAGAATAACCTAAAAAGCAGCTATAGTAAAAATATATAAAAGTAACACATGAGTTATCGAAAAATTTGTGAAACGCGAGTTAAGAAAGTCTTCGACCAGATAATTTGACGGGCTAGTCAGATTCCGGAAGAAAATAGTCTCAGAACGTTCCATATACCTAGGTAGTACGTACTTATTTTGGTGCAGTTTTCTTTGACTATTTTTTATAATATATTATTCGTTTTTAAAAAAAATCAGTGCCCTATGTACACGGAGTCAGAAATTTATCAATTATTATCAACTATAAAAGATGGGCTTAGACTTATTCGCAACCAGCTTTTTGTTAAGGAGCCCTTGTGCTCGTATACATGTATTTCAAAGTTGACGTCGACGTTAAGACGCAGTTTTGACAGATGTTCCGTACATTAAACGTCGAACATCTTAAAAACGATCTCAACTTTGAGACGCAATGAGAGTATTATGAGCTATATCTGGCTGGGCTGAGGGTTAAATTGATAAACTCGTGACTGGGTTCTACCGACCTGAAAATGTAGTAAAATGATAAACACAATATAAAAGATATTCCAAGATTAACTTTTTCGGGCATATGAATTAAGGTATCCAGTTATTTGGCCAGAACTTGCTTATAATTAGCGTTTTACTTTTTTGGATATCTATATTTAAAATTTAACAAAACCATACGTTTAAAATTTTAAGGATAAGCATTCGATCCTTCAGTCCAGATGCACATGGGTTATGTCATATTACCAATTTTGAGGATGACAGAAAACAAATCGAAGTATCGTCCTCGTCCGGGCATAAAAATAAAATTATGTGTTTGGCACACCAACTGATGACCTTATATAATGAATTAATGATAAAATACGAGCGTATGTTGATTCTAAGAAAACTCAGCGCCATCTATATTCTATAGTTCACAATTGGACTGTATTCACATATTCTCTGTAAACAAAATTAGAAATAATCTGAACATATAAAATTTTAATAAGAAGCGAAAAGAATATATTTTACAAGGTATACGTGTGGTAAGTAGTAAAGTTAATGATACATGTACTCTATCGGCTAGACCTATCTATGGATAAATAATACCGTCTAGATCAAGGGCTGCATACGTCATAGCAAGAGTGTTTTTTGGTGACAGATTTTCTACTTGAGGGTGGCCGCTAGCCAGGTGGGTATCCGCGAAATGCCCTTCCATCATACGGTGAAGCTCAAGCCCGCGTCGGGATTCCAGCCATGGACCTGCTACGCGGCAGTCCATAGCCAATGCCACTAAGCCATCACTGCTTCCGAAATAACCGCGTAAAATAATATAAATCAACCGGCAAAAACACTCACATTGGGGATCGAATACGTCGAAACCCAGGCCGACGTATTCAATCCCCAAAGTGAGTGTTTTTCTCTCTATATTAATAATAAATACATACAATAATTTCATTTCCGAACGTTCTAGAAATTTGGATTTTAGCGTGAACAGAACTACCATAAATTGAATAATTTTAAGTTTAGACAATTTGTATAGAATCGACTCATTAAGTCTTTCCGAAAAGAAATTATCGTTGTTATGTCACCAGTCAGTGAAAAGATAGGAATTTTGAAAATATTCAGAAACTTTGGCACTTTTAATAGTGTGATTATATTTTAGTGTTTAATTATCCTTTAAGAAAGAAAGAGGTCCAAACATTCTTGCTGTGGCCCGCAGTCCCGTCTCCAAATCAGTAATTAGGACTATCGGAATAAGCAGCCTTCACATGCAGTATACAAAACTGTCACTTATTTGGATAATAACGTTAACTCAACTAATTGATTATATATTTTCATTAGTAGCTATTTGTAGTTAAGTTTGATAAATGGCGTTATAATAAAATTGATATATGTATAATAATTAATAAGTTATCTGGACATATTTAAGTCCCTTTTATAAAATATTCGACTTTGAATTTTATTAATTGTAAAATTGTCTTAAGGCATAAACGATACTTGAATAGAAAATGTAAGGTTCTGTAACCTGAATCAGAGTTCGAATGGGATATTACCAGTTGGCAATTGGGAATAAAAGTGTTAATTATGTGCTTATTATTTTCAGTTGTACCGGTGGTGGTGGCAATCGGGAGAAGTATAATTGTTTGCTTCCAAGCACGAATAAAATTGGAAGACTTTGTGTGAAAACACAGCAACCGAAGCTTCTATCTATTCAGCCAATGGGGATTGTAGTTATCGCCAATTACACTTTGTTGCGGTCTTATCCCCATTGTCCTTCCTTTTTGACATACGTGTTTTGAAAATGGAAACATACCGGTGAAGACGTAACAACTACTTAAAGGAATGGTCCACATTTTTATGTGGGCAATCTACGATAGTTTTCAAACGCAACAGGTTATTCCAATAGAGCCTGAAGGTTTTGTACTATGGACCCAATGCCTTATGGTCGATAATAAATCATGTAGGTAATAATTCCTAGACACCGAGAAAGCCGGACATTTTTAAAAGGGCACCTATTCATATGGAAATATTTGTAAACATGCTCAGCAATAGTAAAATCTTAATACTAAACAGCGTAATTAGTCTCTCGAAAGCGCGTTTAAACATCGTTGAATCTATTTACAACGGGTACATCTCTCTTAACAGTCTTCCAAATATTTTAATTATTGTCAAATGCTCCTGACTGACACTTCAGTTCGATTTTCTCGACCTCAAAAGGTCTCGAATTTATAGGCAAAGGAAATATGTATATATATACCTACGTATATTTTATATTCTGAACAAAGGAATGATGAATATTATCTTTGCCGAAATTAATAACGATGCTAAAAACATATTTGGTCAAAACTCCACCAAAAATTGCCAGTCCAGGTGCACCAACTCGAGGACTTAAATGGGACGTTAACCAGTTTAAAATTATTTTTGAAGCGTTCTCCATAAAGCGTCCTCTGGTGTTGCCATAGAGAACAGGACATACCGGAAAGGTGTTGTCATGGAGGTGAAATAGTTGACCCAACAAATCGTTCCGATACGGTCACGTCGGTGTAATTAAGCTGGAAGTTTTGACGGAATTATTATGTTATTGAATAATACTCCGCGGATGGACAGCATTCGGGAATTCGTCTAACATCCCGCCTGAAGACAAAAGTCTTCAACCAGTGATTGTCAGATTAGCCAGAGATGACATATGGCGAGACGTGGTTCTTGCCTATAGGTGACCTCTTTAAACAATCAAAGAGTACCGGATGCCAAATTCACTTGTGCTCCATTAATTTATAAAATATGATTTTAGTGTAGCACGCGATAGTGCTTGTAATCATATTTAAAATCGGAGCTTATTATAATAGCTTGTGTAGCGCTTTCAAGATAGAAACTGCGCTGTTAGTAACAAAAAATGTAATTATTACGGAACTCGAAATTATATCACCAATTATAAATTAATCGTAAAAAATATATATTTAAACTGATTATCAATCGCGAGCGTTTGACACAATAGGTAAATTAAAATCCTTGAAGAATAAAATCGTAACCACAATCCTTTAAAAATGAGACAACGAGCAAATGTATCCTAATGATGCTTCTAATAATTCCATATCCGATATATATTCATTATTATTTATCAACTGTAGGTCTCATATTCACACAAAAGCCTCCCCGTGAGGGCTGCGAGGAGTTGACCACAAAAGTCTGTTTCGTCGTCCTCAATTTTGGCACTCATTTGTGACAAATTTCGGATACCTGTCCAGTAAGAAGCCACTAAGAAAATATTTGGAAGATGTGACGACGGTTGGCTCTCGACTTCGCGCATGAACGTTATTTTGATTAGAAATTTCTTGATTTTCCTGAATTTATTTGTATGTTATGGTATACTTAAACATAATGCTACGCTCTTGAAGAGATACACTGAAAAGATTACCTTCCTTGTTCATAATAGTTTTATAAGTTTATGATAGGTTTATCAAATATCATTAGTACTGCGCAAAGAAAACTTTTTTACTGATGACGTTTCATAAACCCATATTAAATTAATGAATTGATTTTGAATAAGACCCACCCCCGTTTATTTAAAATCATCGTCATCATTTAAAGAGTTTTCCTATACGCAGTAAAAGTGATGATTCATAAACC
This sequence comes from Plagodis dolabraria, assembly GCA_963854805.1. Lineage (NCBI taxonomy): Eukaryota > Metazoa > Arthropoda > Insecta > Lepidoptera > Geometridae > Plagodis > Plagodis dolabraria. The sequence continues at coordinate 6,037,835 of OY978459.1, read as the reverse complement.
TATAAAATGGTTTACGAAACGTCATTATTACTGCGCAAAGGAAAACTTTTTTACTGATGACGATTCATAACTTAATGATAGGTTTAGGAAACGTCATCAGTAAAAACGTTTTCCTTTTAGCAGTGCTAATGACGTTTATAAAGCTATACATATATTTAAAAAGCGAATCTGAATACCTAAGGGTGTTAGTACAAGTACTTTCGATTGTGGGATTATATATTTCATCAATTTACAAATAGCTCGTAGAAGTCGAGAGCTGAACCGGAGCCATTTACGTGAGAACTGAAACTCAACCTTAACTCAAACGTATACAGATCATTATCGTAACGACCAAAAATTTTATTGATATATTATATTGAGATAAATCGCATGTTCATATTTGGTTATATTCCTTCATATAATTCATACATAGGTACATTTGAATGTTTTAATAGCACACACATTGTACAGCAAAAGTGACTACATATGTAGTGGTAATCAAATGGGATAGAAGAGATTTTTTGAGCTCAACGATTTTCCCCCATGATTTCGTGTTAACATAGTACATCTACGAAAACTGAATAATGAATACACACAACTATGATCCTACATATACATAGTAATAATGTAAAAGTTCGAGAGTAACAATAATTACACCTATGATATTATCAGACAGTCGTTGACCCGCGGTTTCATTTACCTATAAATATATAGGTACTAATTGGATATAAAGATAGCCGAAATAGAAATAAAAAAGTTCCCTCAATGGCTCGGAATTTTCAAAAATTAAAGAAAATACCAAAGCTAAAATACAAGGCTTCGAAATTAACAAAAATAAACGTACAGGGTACTAGCAGGAAGATATTGATTTCCTAGTTCGAATCTATTAAAAAATCTATACGCATTCAAAATTCTATCTCATACAAAATTATATACGAAAAATCGACATACAGCTGCACTTACCAAAGTAAATATGACTACGCGGCGTCGCGTTACCATTGCATTATGTTTCGAAACATACGCGGCGTCGCGTTACCATTGCCTTAAGTTTCGAAACAAACTGCATACACGAATCACAGATACAAAATAAAATAATTCTCGCACACAAGACAAACATTTGATATGTGCCTTCCTAACTCACAACAATTCGGTTACAACGCTTAAAAATCTAATTTACCTTAATATTGGAAATGTCACGAACCATTTACTCATAATAATATTGAGTACACATTTTAACTACACAGTTAATATATTTCTAACACGAATGACTACAATGAATAGTTAACGCTTAACGTGGGCTTGTATCATGCGAATTGAATTGAACTTGACCCTACAGCATGCTATGTACGGGCTAATATACATATTTGCATAATAAACATTCACATCGCATAATATAAGCTGTATAAAATCATCATGGCAGCTCAACACTGCCGTATAAAAAAAAAACCGTGTAATTAAAGTACGGGCATCACGGGACATCGTCGACACGAAAGAATTTCGGTCATTCACCCCAACCAATCGTTGATCTATGTAATTTCTCTACATATCGCTATTTCTTTCGCACGGAGAACAAAGAGTGGCGCCGTGCGAGTGAGAAGACGATAGATTTGTAGAAGACATGGCCGATTGGATGTCTTTCAACTAGGCGATACTTTATTTATATACTTTTTAATACCCGCCCACAAATTACAAATAAAACTATACGCGTATTTACTATACGGCAGGATAGCGTAACGAGCAAAAAAAACGCTGAAATCGACTCGAAAGGTTAAGTTAGAGCCTTCGTTTCGTGTCCAATAATAATACACGCCCCTTTCTAAATAATCATGGCCGTAGTACTGATGACCGCCAAGCCCGCTCGGCGGAATCGCAGCCGCTGTGGAAGCTAAAGCGTGGTTACCAAACCGGTTATATCCAGTTATGTTCCGTTTCCCTTGGATGAGACAGTCGTGCTTATGTCTCCGGAGTGACGAGCGGCGCACCGCCGCAAGTGGCAACAGGGAACGTTTTGACGTGCGTCTGCCATTGCGTTGAAAGTTGGAAGAACTTGACTCCGTTCCATTCGGTGCCGTCGATGAACACTGCAAGCATAACAGGTCGTTTGTACTATTCAAGTGACACACGACAAAATTTCTTATGTTTTGTCTTCGTCAATAGTGTTATAATATATCTATCTCCACTATGAGAATTGTGTGAATGTAAGTTAATACTGTGGCTATGTATTTTCTTTACGCAAATAAATCTCAGCGTACGCGAAAGAGGGTGTGTATTAGAATGTAAGGTAGGGCTTGTGTGAAGAGATAAGGTTCAGTAAAATTTTAAGTGTGGGCGTGTATATTTGTGTTGTCTATTTGAGTGAGGGTGCGTGTAAGACTGTAAGATAATGCATATTATTCTTAACAGAGGGTGTGTGTGTGTGAGGGTGTATATGTGTGTGTGTAAGTATATAAGAGAAGGTGTGTATGAGTATATATGAGAAGGTGTGTATGAATATATATCACAAGGTGTGTGTTTAAGTATATAAGCGAGGGTATGTTTGAGACTGTATAACAGAGTGTGTGTATGTAAGCGACTAAAGATGTGTAGGTATTTAAGAGCTAGTGTGTATGTGTATACCTTTGAGCGGTGCGTTATGTGACCCCTTGGCGGAGCAGATGAGCCTCGCGACGCCGTCGACAGTCTGCGCGCGGCCCGCCTCCTGTTCGCCTGACTTCTCCTTCTTCTTGCCCAGTCGCATTACTACAATAACACATGTCTCCTCTTAATAAGTGTCTCAATTTTCTTTTTAATCTGCTTCATAAAAGGAGGCAGTACTCAATTTGACTGTATGTTTTTGTTTGTTACGCGTTTACATCGCCAATCATGAATACATTTTGTTGTATAGCTTAGTCGCACTATCCATTATGGCGGTTAAAAATAATAAAATAAGAGCACAAGATTCGCTTCAATTGCGCATGTTCTGATAGACAAGTGGTTGAAGCAACCTAAAAAAAGTATTTATGCCAATATGCTTATATCTCAATGACATTTTTATGGCAAGTCTAGCCTAGGGTGACCTGTATTGTGTGCGAGGGAAAATCGAATTTCTAATTGAGTTAAAAACCTTTATTTAAAATGTAATCTAGAAGACTCTAATAGTGAAATGTAAGAAATAACTAGTGAAAGTCGAACCATGAAAATGGGAACCCAGAGTGATTTGAATCAGTATGTTGCCGACTTCAAGTTAACACTGCGCTACAGCTTAGCACCGTAACAAAGAAAGTTACTTCTTTGGGCAAAATATTAAAAAAATGCAATAATGTATGTTTCTTAAACATCCATTTGTAGTGTTGTTTTGGTTGAATGATCGCCGTTTCTATTCAAAACGTAGGAAGTAAGGGAACTCTAGTATGACTAATGTGTTGATAAACCCGTGCACTGTCGTTTTTGCCGAGTCACTAACAAACACATCAGGATATTGGGGACAGCTATTGAAGTAGATGACATTCTGAGTCCATATATTTCAAAATAAGCAAATATTTATACCTGGGGCACACTTATGCCCCGCGCGTGTAACGGAGTGTTAATAGACAGTTTTTATTTTTTTTTAAATAGTACGACATTTTGTTTAAATTTTATAGAAACACTCACATGTATTAGTCACAGCAGATTTTTTTAAATACAGAAACACATTCACAGAATCTTTTACATTTATGATGTAAAATACTACTAGGATATAAGAACTAAGATGTAGTAAAGTGTTACTTTTCTGTTTCTTCTCCTTGGTGAGGTAAGTGATGCAGAGATGCGCGTTCTGTCGCGTCACGTGCAGCGCGCGGAATGAAGCCTTCACGGTCACCTTGCCGTCAGCGCCCTCTGCCTGCCGCCCTGGTACCTAACGAAACCGAACATATTTTAGTTTTAGTCTATTGTGAGAAAATAATAGTTGATTGTAAATCTGCTATCCACCATAATTACCATAAAAAAAACAAAAATTTAGTAAAGTATGAAAGTTCTTATTAGTTTTATGCTAAAACTCAAATTAGAATTGCACATAATGAACTACAATTGTATATTCCTAAAATTTGAAGTTAAGATAGTTGGCGTCAATTTAGATGGCGCCTTTTTAAAACTACCCTCAATCGCAAAGATTAAATTTAATTTTAGGATTATCATTTTTATGTGTTATGCCAATTAGACTAAAAACATAGACATTTTGTATTTTACTTCATTCTAGTTTAGATTGTGGTGCAAAAAAGAAATAGCTATGTTCATATTTGTGAAAGGCAACTAGGAAAACGAAGAAACTGTTGCACTACATCTTTAGGGTTCCTTCCACGAAAACGGATCTCTATTAATAAACCTTCGCTCTCCATCCTTAGAAGGGCATTATCTTTGAAATCAAAATAGGTAGCCGGTTGACATTCTCACAGAATATGTGTTAGTTTGGCGGAATGCCTAAAAATAATTATAATAATAACTAAAAATAAAAGTTTACATCCCCATACAATAAGACTGGTTTTTTAACTACATATTATAAAATCTTACTAATAACAAAAAACAACTAAAGAAAACCGGATTAATCCCCATTAACAGACGTTCTCTATTCTCGACTTGTACGAAAAATATATTTTTTACATTCTGAATTGGCACTTAACTCTCCAAGTTCATCTCTCTACTTAGGCGGCTTAATTATTACTTACAACCAATTTTTATTGCTATAGGCCAACTTTGGATCACTCCTATTGTTGTAGATCAGACCTAGAATGGAAACTTGCTCGCAGACTGCTACCAGAAGGAAATGCCATTTAGCTACGATCTCCCTATGAATTAAATCCTTATGAGAAAACAGCCCAAATTAAGCACATTCGGGCAGTAAAGGCGGGATCTCCACAACCTTACCTCTACGACGCGGCATGCAAATCCTATGGCAATATATTCTTATCTATTTCAGTAAAGAATTTCTATGAAAGAATGTAGGCATAATGATTTTGAAACTAAATGAGCGATTCAGTATACATCGCTCGAAAAATAATAATTCTACGGCCGTACCAATACACTCTATTTTTCAACTCCTTCTATGAGAATAAAACAAGGTCATAGTACATCTAATTTAGTAGCGGATCATATATCTCACCTCATCAGATCATAACAATATTAATTTATAAATTCAATACTAATTTCTGTTCGTATGAAAGTTTTGAGAAAAGACTTTCTACTTGCATAATTTTCTGAATGTCCTACGACATGAAGCTTAAGTCCGCACCTGCGGCGGGTTGCGGAACCGTTGGCAGTAAATACGTATAGTTATTGCGACAGGGCCATCATTGCTCCGAATCTGCACATATTGAAGAAGCTTTAACGGTTTTTTGTAATATGTATCTTACCAGCCAGTAGTCCAGCTGCAGTTCGAGTGGCTCGGCGCGGGGCGGCGGCGCGTCCGCGGTGTGCGTGTGTGCGGGGAGCAGAGGCGGCGCGGGGGTGGGGGGAGGTGAGGGCCGCGCGGGGGGGGACCCGCCCTCCTCCAGCTCTAGCGACGACACGCCCGCCTCGCTGCATCCCACTCGCACCTCCTGCATACAACACATACGAATGCACACTCATGTTACATCAACACTATGGGGTATGGACAACTGATTCAAACCACACACTCGAGTTTCTTTATGTCAAAATATGAGTTTAGACTCAAACTACAAACAGTTCTATATTCAAAGTAGAGTTCGGGCTAACAGAGCACGAATATATGCTCAGCGGCTAATGAGACGTACGGAGTCACCAAATCGGTTACTCCAGCCGAACTCAAGCACATCAAAGCGGTGAAAAGAGTAGTAAGTACATTTATTGTATGACTATTATATTCATAGTGTCAGTCATCGTGTTTACAAAACATGAGATCCAAATGATGTTGAATGATCTTTCATAACGTTTAACCGGTAATATAATGGTTAACATTGGTTAGATACCTAGAAACTGGATTGTCAGTTAACGTACTTATAGGCTGTATACTATTATATGAACCTCGTGCTAAGAAGGACTTATATAAAAAAATATTTACAATATGTGTTTATCTATTTATAACTGTCTACCTAACGACATCAAAATATTCGATGGTAACAAATTTAAAAGATCTTTGACTCACTGGCTTCTTATAAACTGCTTTTATAGTGTTAAAGAATTTAAAGACTTTTCTAAAATGTAATATTGACTGAATTCATACAACAAAAAATTTGCACGTCTACTTGCTGACTAAATACATTGTATCTTAACAATTAATATAAGATCTTATATGACATGTATTTTAGCAAATAAATTATTTGATTTGATTTAATTTCTGATAACTGTCCTAATGTATTACGTTATGGAAATGCAAGTACAGTTTTGCGTAAGGCACTAATTGCTTTAATATAAACGGTAAATAAGGGTACCCAAGATACAGGCTCTGCCTAGTTTGGGACCCATTGATATTCTTATTAATTTCAACATGAAACTCTTTTACTGTTATTTAGTTTGTACTGTATAAGTCCTTTTTTTGGCAATAAATTATTATTATTATTTAAAAAAAACTAAGTTCAATAGGAGCAAAAACAATTGTTATTAAGATATTAGAGTCCAAAAGAGGGTAAATTTATATATTATGTTATATTTAATTTCGACATTTTGCTTCTGTTTATTACATAAAAATGAGCATCGATATGTAACTACTCTAATAAAAAGGTCTTATCTGTATATAAGGAGTCTGAGATCTTCTTTTCTTAATAAAAATAACTAGTAGCGATTAAAAAGTAATAGAGGCGGGAGGGAGGGGGAGGGTGTGGGTGCTTACCGCAATGAAAGGCACGAATGTCTGACTGGCGTCCTCGTCGCCCGACTTCTCTCTGTACGCTATCATCGCCTCGCCGATCGGGATGTTGTTCACTGGGCTCACGCTGTTCAGATACCTGCAAAATATTTTATTTAACGTTAGTTTTTTTTTCTATGATATATAAAGAATATTACATTTTTACTTCGCAACTATTTGAATTTGGAATGCGTGCGCACAATTCATAAAAAAAACAAAATATCTCTTCATACCGCCAAAGGTAAGCAGATTTCCTAGTCTATATATTTAACCTATTGGGTTAAAAACTTCTTGGATTGTTAAACAGAGGAAAATAAATGAATAAAATTCAAGTTGCTGACAGCTTTTAAAAACTAAACTTTAAAGTATATAAGTGCTTTTTACTTTCGAATATGTAATACCTACATCCTTATTGGAGTGTCTTGAAATAGTCGAAACATTACGATCAGAGCGCGGAAGAGATCATTATTCCGATTTCCAATAGAAGTTAAATTATTGTTAGCTCCAGCCGTAGGCAAAGATGCGATACAAACCTGGCAATCCTGTGCGACATTTCGATGAGATCTGGCGCCGAGTCCTGTGCACGTTCACACAGCGCCGCCCACGCCTCTCCGCCGAAGAGGGATGCGTACCCAGGGTCTGTGTGCGACAGGTAGCGGGATATCGTGTTTGGACCTGAAATTAAAAAGGATTCACATTATTTTTAAAATAAACATAGTAAAACTTTTAAAATGAGATACAAATTTAAACCATTTTGTGGACTATCATCACAATCTATAAGTAATTGACCGTGGTTATTTTCTAAGCAATCCCATGATGCCGGTTAAGAAAGACAAGTGTAAACGGTCCGCCGGAGGTTGCAACAGATCAGAGCCCCAAATTCAAGAGTTCTGCCTTCTATGTTGTCAGCGAAGACTTACACTTAAATAGCCCGTCGCCGTCAGTAAGTAAGTATCTATGTATACAGGAAGTAAGTAGGTATGTATACAGTAAGTAAGTAGGTATGTATACAGTAAGTAAGTAGATGCAGTAGGTAGATACCTGAGGGTATGATGTAGAAGCGCGGAGGCGGCGCGTCGTGATGCCTCCTGGCGGCGAGGTCCGCGTGCGCGCGCACCGCCGCGCTCGCGCCGCCCTCGCCGCCGCACACTACTACGCGCAGCCACGCGCGCCGGCCGGACCTGTTACCATACATTATACTGTATCTGTTAGCCACCACCTATAGGAATCAGACTACTTGTCCCACTGCGGAAACATGCAGCGATACACTTAACCTATAAAGTATATTAAGCTTCCATTTGCTGTTGAAGACGGTGTTCAGCGTATTAGCTATACCCGATAGTAATTTACGTGAGTTTAAATTAATAAAAAAAAACTAATTGTAAAAATAATTTACAATAAGAAAATTGCCAATCGTGGACAAGGTGTAATAGGTTGCCTCTGTAGGCTCATCAATTGGTCCCAATAATTAGGTGTCACACCGTTGCCTCTTATAGGCGTACCAATTCCAATTTTGTTCCTAGTTTTCTCATCGCAAGATATATCTAGATTTGGATATTTATCCCAAATAACAAATAATTTCCAGTAAGATAACCGCTCACTCATGTTCAAGCCACGTGACTTTATTCAATATCACGGCCGTCAATATGGCATATCAAAAAAAAGTATTTGACCACAATAAAGATTCCATTACTATCGCAAACAGTACTTAGCAGTATCATATAGTGCAACAGAGGGTGATAACTAGTCATGCGTACATTCGAAAATTCCTCGAACTCTAAGGACTGTCAACATTAGACGACAATCGGGTCTGATGGTTTAACTTCCGAAGCGCAAAAACGCTTGATAGTAAATAAACATTAGTGATCATCCATTCAAGACCGCAGCGAAAATTGCTTAATGTTTATGATAGGTAAAGAACGCATAGACATGCTGAACTGCGAGCGCTTCAACAAGTTACATTATCTAAGCCTGTAATCGTTCTTGCATGTCCTACTTAGAAAGATTTTCGTTCGTAGTTATTTCCATAGAATAGGTGTTCACAATCCGGCTCGAAGGACCATTGCCATGACAATGAACTTGGAAAGAAAGTGTCAAAGGTTGATCCATTTGTACGATAAACATTATTAAATTTAAATATATATATATATATATATCGTATAGGTACAAAATTCACTTATAATTTCATCTGCAAGAGTAGTCGGTATATCAATATAATATTTTTCAAAATCTTTTTCATCGGACAATAAGACAAACAACGCGGAATCTTTACATGATCGATATTTAAATAATACGAATGATGCGCTTTCATAATGCGTACATCTGAGGTATGGAACACCCTACCATTGTCTCTATTTCCCGATATAATGACCCGAGTAGTCAAGTACCGGGTGAACAAGTACCTTCTAGGCTAGTATGTTGCACCGTCGCGTCGACTGCGTAATCCTTTTCAATCATATGAGACTCTAATCTAATGTAAAAAATAAATATAAATGAGTACTGACTGCTTAGTGGATCGCGAGTAGAGCGCCTGCAGCAGTGGGCGCGCGTCGGGCACGTGCGCGCCGGGCACGGAGAGAGTGGGCACGGCGAGCGCGGCCAGCGCGTTGGCCAGCGGGCCCGCGGGGGCCACCGCCACGCACTCGGGCAGCGGGGCCTCGTCGCTCAGGATGCGGCTTAGCTGCTCCATTATAGTGCGACGGGGCTGGGGGGGAAACAGCACAGTTTATTGCTACCTGAACCTCTCTACACTTCGAACTTAGATAGTGTATGGTTAACAATATTATCTGTTATTGTGAGCACGTGTGGTGTGATCCGATACACAGAAATGCGTATCACACGGAAAACGGGAGTGGCGCTGCGCCACGCCCGCTTAAGCGGAAGCGACGCATTCGGTGTGAAGGGCTTACTAATTTCGGGGGCGCACCACCAGAGATTACACTTTTAGGTTTAAAATTTAAATTAGTCGTCACCCATGATTCGGCTCAACAACTGCTCCTGATTTTAATACGAAAAGACTGAGAGGACGTAATGAAAACGCAACCACCTGCAACATTTTGAAGTTTTGTCTATGGTTCTAATCCCGCCGAGAGCTTGAGCTTCACCGCATTTTGCAAATGCCCGTAGAAAATCTGTCGACAAGCACCTAACGGTGTGTTCCGGCAGCTGCCCTTGAGAGCCAGTAATTCTCTAGGTTAGCCTGAACAACATCTTCGACCACATCATCATTTACCATCAGGTGAGATAGTGGTCAAAGGCTAACCTATCATGCATAAAAATTCACTGTCCTTACTAAAAAAAAAATCAAACAAATATACCTCAAGTGTCGTAGGACTCTGTACAGGCAGTTCATGCGCCGACAGCGGCCTGTCAGACCCTGCTAACGAGTTCTTTTTTCTCGCGGCGGCGGCAGGAGTCAGGTTCCCGCCGCTTGTTGCGCTTCTGAACAGTCTTGACCGTTTGTCCTCCTGTGGAACAAAGTAATTTTATTGGACATAAAAATATTTTCTTTCCTTTTTGGAAGGTAGAAGACGTAGCTTTTACTTGTTCCTGCTGGCTTTCGCTCGAAGTGCTACTTGGCACATGCATGTTGAGACAGTACTTTTACTAGCGAAATTATTATGAAATTTCGTTCAGTTTTTTATTGTACATTTCTGCAATGTATATTATATTTTATAGAAACTATTACTAATGTTACTTTCGAACACCCGGTCAGTCAAATTGCCTCTAACGATGCTTCGGCATCGAGAGATTCCTAGTCAAAAAAGAATATTTCTCATCATTTTATTTGCGTGGGATGGATTTTTGCAATGTATCCCAGTAAACAGCCTCACTGTTCGAGTAACGTCAAAGTTCCATGTGGAAATTCTAAAATGTTCTGTCTAATCTTTTAATACAAGACCTGATTCACAGGTGAGATTTACTGGGTTTTTCTGACCTAAAAAGCTTTTTTGGCCTAGGTTCTGGCCTTGTCGGTAGACAGCACGATTTCTATTACATGTGATCTAGAAATTACATGATTAACATATACATCGGTAGGCACATGGGATTTACCACTCACGTCTCGCTGAGCCTTTTACATTATTATATGTTCATCAATCGAATGTGGGAGTTGAAGCTAGTGGACTTATGTCAGTACCCCTATATCTATGAAGCCTTTAAGCTCCATAGACTAACCTTGGTATCGTTGGGCGGTGAGCTAGACACGGATGCGCCGGAGACCGCTGCGTCTGCGCAGATGTCGGCGTCGCTGTTGCCGTCACTCGCGCGCTCGTCGCCCGCAGAGCTGCGCACCGCTTCCGACTCTGTCGTGGTTCATTTACGGGTTAGTTTAGTTCAGGCATCGAATGAACGGGGCTATTGATATGATCGATTTCGACAAATAAACGTTATCTTACTTATTTTATTTTTTAACAATTTCCTGTTCAATCGTAAAGTTTTCAAAAGTATAGTAGCACATTCAGAAATAAGTAAATTTATAACAGATTGTAAATTCTTTTGGACGGAGTATGTTACATTCTATCTTGTGAGTCTCATTACTCAGAGACACTTTTTTTTTTTGGAACATGATGTTTGTTAAGTGTAATATATTTGCAAGTCCACATTGATTTGACGAAACGATCGCGCTGATAGAAAAGTAAGAATAGATTTTTAATTTTGAAGGGAAGTCTTTTAGTTTACAAATGAAAACACTTTATAAAAAATACTAAGCAATTTATTTATTTATAAAAATATATTTTAGACGTAATTCACTGAGCTCTATAGGTGATAGCTGAAATTAAGCGTGTATAATATATACTATGTACCATAAGCGACCAGCGCTTCACTCTATAAGAACTTACTTATGTTTCAAAGTACGCTTTGGATACTTTTGTTTTTATTTCATATATTTTTCTGTATTATCTATACAAGTAGGAACGTTCGTTTTATATTAATATACATAAACATTTTTAATGTATAATGCAAAGTGTTTTGTTATAAAATGTTTCCATATCTTTAACAATATGCTGAGTGCAGCTCTTATGGTGAAACATGCTTATCACTGTGCTATGTCTATGACGGTATGATAACAGTAATGAGAGTAAAGAACAGAACGAGACAGACAGAAGCTTTCTAAAGGTAAATATATCAATGTAAAAAGCGGTGTCATTGTTAGGTAATGCGCTTGCAAACAGACGATCTTAGGAATATTAAGATGGGTTGAGGATTAATGTTAGTAGATCTGTATGGTTTGTCACTGCGGCAGGTCATTTTTTATATGCTCATAAGTGGCGATTATTGTCTACAACATATGTTGGCTATAAACGTTATCTACGCGGCACTGCGATCTCCACGTCACCGAAATATCTGTAACCGCCGGATCGTCCACTGCTGAACACAGCCTCCCCTAATAAGGGGGTATTTGCCCCCTTATTATGGGGGTATTTGTCTTGGAGATCGCAGTGTAAGTTGGCAGTTCTTTAGAAGGCGCTGCTGCCTTCCAGTATTTTTTTCTTAGTCGCCTCTTACGACACCCCTGGGATGATATGGGGGAGGTGCAATTCTAACCCGGCACCCCACGGGGTATTCGAATTTGAACATCGATTAACTGACGGACCTTGTTTTTGAGAGAGAGAGAGAAAGAGGAGGGAGAGAGATAGAAAAAGAGAAAGCCTTATTTGCATACGCATCGCCTGCAACAGCATGAGGAATACCTGCGTTGGATGGTTGGGAGCGCGTCTCGCGGATGGTGGTGACCTCGCCTGCAGACGCGCGGCTCCCGTGCCGGCTCACTGCGCATGCCGCCACATTTAGCGTGTGTATACGGTGCCTTTACCACGATTTTGATACTTTCTCTCAAAAACTTATTAGATGAGTACAACATTATCTGGTTGTTTAATATCATATTCTTCCTACACGTGTATGATCGGTACAATAGACTAAGTATATATACTATAACTACACATATAACAACAAAAGGAGATACAAGATAATCTGATAAAATTTAATCACTTTTATTGAAGAAATGAATGTTTTTAGGACTTACGGCGATGCTTTTTTTGATTTTTGTCAACCTTTTCAGCTCCATCGGGCTATGGGCACAGGTCTACCCTCTAATAGCCCTGTGCTATTCAATAAACAACATTTTCTGATTTATACTGCGTTACTTCCAGACTATACTATGCATTAGCAGCTTTGGATAGAAAATTAATGTAAAAAATAACCTTCTTCCTAATTTAGTACCAAGTCAATTTTGATATCAAAATCGTCGTAACAACTATCCGATACACACATGCACTAAACTATGCACACAGCGTCAACAAAAACATAATAGTTACAATATCACATATATGTATAGTTCTATATTGGTATAGTTACAGGTATATATTGTATGTCTGAACAAAAAGCAAAACAAAAGTTAAGCGTTTTCACACGATGCACTGTACCTCAAGTGTATGTGTTTATGCACAGGCAAATCTGTATAGTATTGTTAATCAAAAGGATATAAGAGCTATTAGGATTAGGCGTATTTTCAGCGTATTTTACCTTCTTTTAAAATCAAAATTACTTCTAAAATCGTCAAAAATATTAAAAATTACATTTGTGCGTTACAAATGAAACTAATTCAAAAAGTATTAGGGAAACATAATGAATATAATGATATATTAGATATTATATAAAGTTATCCGTTCGCGTATTAATTAAACCTACTAAATTAGTGAAATCAGCCCTAAATATCACACATTTTTTTGTAAATGGAAAAATCAGTCAAGTCACAGCATTATTATTGCAGCATTATACAGCTAAATTAAATCACCTGGTTCAAATATGTCATCAAATAAGTTGCTAGGCTAACTTATATTTATAATAAAATAGATCTAGCTTATTCGCACGTAAAATACGCCTAATCTATATGGCCCAGAGGATAGGAAGAATTTGACATACGACGTAGAGCTAAGGCGAAAAAAGTGTGATCCATTCGTCATTTCCAAATTCGTCCGTTCCAAAAATCTAAATAAGAATATGTTTCATTACTATATTATCATTCGGTGTAAATGTACTTGTTATACGAAGTTACATATTGTTAATATGTTGTGCTTAGTTATAAATATGATTTGTCTGCAAGTAAAGTGTTTATTTAAAACGCTCGATTTGTCGTAAAGTGATACTAATAGTCAAATCGAGGGCTTCAAATTGAGGATTCCTTTTTCGGGCTCGTGGTCTACCTTCAGCTATATTTCAATATAAAAAATTATAAGGTTTCGTCACTTAAGCTCTATTAAACGCAAGTTATTTTATAATAATTATTATTTTAAGAATAAGACATCTATATTTTTGATTCTGTTAACATTCCTCAAAGTGAGTATGGAAAATAATAAACTCGCCCCTTATATTAAATAAAAAAATTGCACTGTTTTAACCAACAAAGCAACTATATATTTAAATCACTTTACAAAACTACATTATAAAATTAATAAAAAAAAACCCTATATTATAATAAAAAGTCTATTTATTACCATCGAATTTCATAAACAAAACTATTCAATATCCAAATAGTAAAGCACAATTTCAAAAGATAGTCCAGGAGCCGTCGCCGATTTGGATACACATCACATACTCCACAGTTGCTTACCGTTGGAATGTCTGTGGTGTTCCTGGTTGGCGAGGCTACGGGAGCTGCTGAAGAATGGCCGCAGCGAGGGTTTGGGCGTGGAGCCGATGCTGATCGTGTCCATCTGGTCTGGCCCCGAGTCCTCGCCTTCGCCACACGATAATGATTCTAACTCCTGAAATACCGTGATTTTAGTTTTGAGATAATATGATTATAATGTTGTATTAGCTTAAATATCATAAACCTGTACGAAACAAAGAAGATTAAACAAGACTCTGGAGAGTTTAAAATCAGTCTGCCTATCTATCTAATAAAAATGTATAACTAAAGAAATCATTAAGAAGAATGAACAGATCTTAATTAAATATTACAAAGAAACACCCACACTTCTGAAAAAGGTAGAAGATACAAATATAGTGATATACCTAAACAGAACCTTCATCACGAATTATTTACTTGAATGATTGTTTTCCAGTAATATTTTTTATTTAAAAATCAAACTGCTGATACGATTTCGATGGAATTCCTATGTTACCATAATATACAAAAGTATGTATATTTCACGTATTTAAAAAACGATTATTAAAAATCTGTTCTAAAACGCCGCGAGTTAATGAGGTAACAAACATACGAAAAATAACAAACACCCGAATGAGAACCTCCTTCTTAAAAGTACCGTTAACAAAGAATAAATGATTACAAAATAAACAATATAGTAACATTAAATTTTATCATCTTAGAATAACACAGATATTACTTTAATATGAAATCCTTATGTTCGTCAATCGATCACTGCCAGCCTACCTGCGTAAGTAGTACGTAATAAAGTCACTGATTCTTTCATAGCAACACAATCTGTTATCAATTTAATCATTATACGTTCTTCAAACGATGATGGATTATCATGAAGCAATATAACAGAATTAGTTTCAATATTATTTAATTATATTCAATACTGCAAAAACCAATTCTCATGCGTTAGTACGCATGAGAATTGTTTTATACATTGGTATTATGACGATAAGTGTATCATTTATTCAATTTAGGCTACTACAAAGCTTTCATGAATGTCAATTCCAAATTTTAACATTGAAATATTCATTTACTCCCCTACTACTACTAATAGTGCTGCTAGTATCAATCAACTTATTATATTTTTACTATACACGTAGATCGTAGCGACCACCCTCAAATAGAAAATCTGTCGCCAAGCACCTTATCCTATGTTCCGGCAGCTGTCCTTGAGTGTCAGTTATTCTAGGTTAAGCCTGTTGAAATATTCAACATCACTTACTTACTTGAGATTGTGGTGAGATATGAGATACTTAGGTGAGATTGTGGTCGAAGGCTTACCCATAAGCAATAAAAAAAAACTGACGGTGACATACGGACTTGACATACAGACAGCAAAGTCTCGTCAATAGGACTTCGTGTTGCACTTTGGGTAAGGTTAGTTAAAAACTAACTGACCTGGAACAGTTCGTCAATGTCGCGCTGCGCGTGGTGCGTGTCGCGCGTGTTGCCGCGCTCCGACATCTCCTCCGGCATGCGGAACCGGCGCAGCAGCGCGGCGAACTTCTGCTTCAGGTTGCGTTGCTGCAACATGTTGCACCCGCTTACAAACACTCAATCAATCACTACCTAGCTTTACGTGTTACATTTCACGTGTAGTGTGTTCGAGTTCAATTTAAGAGTCAATTAAGGTTTCGTGGTTTATTTTCTTGTGACAAAATACTTTAAAGGTGATGTGAGTGTCAAAATGGCAATATTTAAACATGTTTATTAAAAACAATTACAACAGATATGAATAAAATGTATATTATTCTAGAGGATATGACAAATACTATGCCTGATCCGACAACAGGATTCCATTTAAATATTTCTTTCGATAGAAAAAAATCATGAAAATGTTGCGTGGCTCTGGTTCACATTTATATGAAACAAGTCCCACGCTCTCAGCCTGACATTTTTCAAAGACCACTTCGCCTTAACATTTGTTTCTATATTGAGTCGTCGATCTTTAAATTGTTATGTTCAGAAATGAGATCGCAGAAATTGGTTTTATAAATTCAAATATATGGAACCGAAATAAGCAATAAACTATACTTTGCTCGCTTGCACACTCAAGGTTATTTTAGACGAATTTAAAATGTGCAAGCGAGGATGTATGACACTGTTACGAGCTTCTACCAAGTAAGGTCGTATGTTGGTAAGGCATAAGGTGGGGCCTGGGCTAGCCTCCATCTTCAAGTGGAAAATCTGTCAACTAGCACCTAACGGCTACCGAACCGACGGCTGTCCTTGAGCCTGTTACTATTCTAGGTTTAACCTATTACCATCTTCAACCACGTTAACATTTATCATTAGATGAGTTAGTTTTGTGTTGTTACTGGTCAACTGCAACTGGTCAAGAAACAGTATGCAGAAAGAAAGCACGAAGAAAGAATGAGTAAATAAGAACTCTGATTATTGTCAGAGGTATAGTGTAGGATAGCTCGCGGGCCGGGACGAGGTGACGCTCCCAGACAGGAAAAAAATAAAATAAAAATTATCAACAGTCAAAAAAGTTAACAGGTAATCTCGTTGCCAGCTTCGAATATTATAACATGTTCAACGACGCTTTTCCAAAGAGAACGATATAATTTTTTTATATTTTTTTTTACCATTTCGTTACATTACATATTATTATCATTGATAAGTCAAATTGGTACAGAAGAAATACATCGCATTAAAGCATGTCTCAAATATAACATAATGTCACAATACAGGTACAGCTAAGCAACTTCATTACATTCTCATAAAAAAAAAAGGCTAATTAATACATTTATGCGTTACTATGCGGTTTCTTGATCGTGCGCTCGAATAGGAAAGACCTCTTAAAGATGCTTCGTGTGGAATCGATACGCGTCGAAAATTCTTCCTGGTTTGGCTTAGTAGCGTTTATTGGCTTAACAGGAAAATTAGGCGGAATTGTCACTACATATATTTTTTGTATTTTTTTTTGGAGTTTTACTAAAATATTAATATAATTTTGTCTTCAAATATTTGTTATTATTAGATATAAAGATTGACGCTTCAATATAGGAACAATTCCGAAAGTATTTTGTCTCAAAAAAATAAAGTTACATAAGAAATTTTGCCACGATGATGACATTAAAGACAGCTCAAAACAAAGAACAAAAACTGGTATATAACACAATGGAATCACACAAACTTGACCACATCTCCACACAAACACAGAACACACACACTTCCCAAGACACAACACACATTTACCTCCATGTATCTACCGGTGCGACTACCGAAAAATTCGATGTACTTCAACAATATACACTGCAGATAATGTGTGTTTACATGTATAATCTAATCTATGGTGATAAGTTACCTAACTCATGATAACGCTATTGTTGGCGCATGACGAAGTCAAGGCCGAGAAAAGCGCATTGACTCAGTGCTGGGTATCTTAGTAATTGTGTTTTGAAGAAATTATGACTCAGTCGCAATGACTATCGACTGCATTACATACGGTCTATGTTCGGATTCATGCCTCTGGCTTGAACCACCCTAGTTAGTAGAGCATTTTGCCAAAGCTACTGTCTAAAATCTGTAGCCAAGCACCTAACAGTGTGTTTTGACAGCTGTTGTTGAGAGTCAGTTTCCAATATAAGCGAATCGTAAACTTCATTTATTTACAAACATCATCACTTACCAACAGATGTATTAACAATGATATATTTATCTATGCTAAAATCTGTAGCTAAGCATCGAACAGTGTGTTTCGGTGAGATCCCGTTTTCAATCTAGGCACAGCCTGTACCACATTTTTGAAACTATCATGACTTTTTTTATGCCTGATAGATTAGCCTTTGACCACTATCTCACCTGATGGTAAGTGATGATGTGGTCGAAGATGTTGTTCAGGCTACCCTAAAATTACCAACAATTTATATAATTGTCAAAAGCAGTCCGAAATCACGACTGTGCCTAGTAGATGACCATAGGCTTACCCTCTACTACATGTGATCAATACATATCTGACGAAACGAAGGTATTAAAATACCCCTTAATCCCTACTCCTTAAGTGCGTGATGATATAATTATTATTTTTCTTAAAAGCATTCAATACCAATAATTGTGCATCAGCAACATGTTCTCGTTACGACAAAGTACTTCACAATACGTGCGTATGTGTAAACTTTTTATAACTGATAAAAAGAGAAATTCTCCCGCTGATGGTAAACGGTCACTCTTGACCATTACAGATGCAGTGTCACCATCCACGTACCGCTTGACACTGCACTGCACAAGTCACTCGAAGACGTTAGTTCTTGTCTCGTACACCCAGTAACTTTACTGGCTATACAGTTCCTTTCACACTTAATTCTTAAACATAGTAAGTATACATTACTGCTTCGAGGCTGCACAATATCTGAATATTAGACACTGTGACACATACCAAGACGGACTCATGCAGACCTAACACATGTTACTAAAATTACCGAAAGAAATTCATATCTACTTAATTCTACAATACATCAAGAACAAACTATCGTAACTACAAAGCATGCTCTATTCTACTACAAACATCATCTACAAGTACCATCATTAATTATTTCATAGAATTTCAAGTTCTTTCTTATTAATTAGAAGCTCAAACTACATTACACAACTACGAAACACTACAAATTGAGAATAGAGACTCCAAATTACTTGACAAGTCCTGCCTAAGAAATGGGATTAGCTCCATAAGCGGAGATTAGAAGTTATTAGGCGTCGACTTGTCGAGCTGTAGATTCAATTAACGAACGTTCAATATCGCGGTGTATACCTATTCAAATATATTTCTCTTGATGTGACCTCTCAAATAAAACTGCTTAACAGAACTTGTATAAAAACCACCTATATAGGTAGAGATTTTTCATTTAAAAACGCACGCTCCTCCACCTAACATGATTATTTATATGTGTGTGCGTGCAGCGATTTTACTGTGAACACGCAGACGTTCGCGCAGATCGCACACACACACCACGATGACTGAAGAACCAATGGTGTTGTCGAGGTGGCGTGTATTGCGTCTATACATTGTTTTGTATGTAAGGGTAAAGATATTGGAGGGGCGTGCAATTTTAGACTGAAAGATCTGTACAAACATATTGTAAGGTATTTCATCAATACTGTATTAATTTTTCATGTGATATATTTGTACGAAACACGCACTGTAGATTATTGGTTCACTTAGGTACTTGCTTAGTAAATGATTCAAATGTCAGTACCCCGTCCCCCTCTACCTATGCGGGGGGTAAATGTGTAAATTCACTAGACACGGTAAGCATGAAACCAAGATTTTGTTTCGACATAATTCGATAAAAGTTGTGTGTTTTTCTGTAGTGTTTCGAGACAAACGTTTGCAGGAAACGCGCCTTTACGCTGTAAGTGAACTTTAGCGTGACTGAAATTACTTTAGAAGAGAGCACATGCATCTTTACTAAATTGTTAATACTTTTAATTTGATAGCTTGAAGAACGGCCTAAATTCAGATACTACGAGTAAAATACAGAATCGGGCGCAAATTTGAAAATATACTTATCATAGAACATATTTTTAAAGGATTTGGCCCCGGCCTGTGATTTTAATTCATAATTTCGAAACGTGAGGGTAGTTTCAGTGATAGCAGTCTTGAGTCATGCATGCAAAATGGATCTCTATTCCCATGCAAAATAAAGTTGCTATATCTACACAACGCGTGCTACAGGCTCACCGCGAGCTTTCCGCGGCTGCCCTTGCGCTTAGCGGCCTGGTTCTCCAGCTCGCTGTCGCTGTCCCTGTCGTTCGCCTTCGAATGCATATAGCTCTGTCTCTGTCGCTCCACGAAGCTCAAGTCGCGAGAACGCGACAGCTGCGTGCAATACGTTACGCCTAGTGTTACGCACAAGCTTTCAAATATAATTAATAAAACACGAATGAAGTATGGTTCCTAAACAAAAAATGCTTTTCATGTATATTTTGTAGCTTTAACAAGCAAAAGCTAAAGCTAAATTACATGCGGGTTTGTCTATCAAGTCCCGAGATATCCAATCAATATTGGTTGCAGCAATCCCAATTTAGTTACTTGAAATAATTCAATCAAATCATCGAATCTCTCCACAAGATTTCTTCTTCTCTGTTTGAAATCTGAGTACAACTAGATACCACTACAACTTTAATATACCATCGACCAATAAAAAGAAGTCAAAATGGTCTATAAAAAATATCAAAGTTGGAAATTGAGACATCTGATTCTCCACTGCAGTAATACTGATATATTCCTTACAAGATTTTTATCAAGATTGCCACAGCCTATACCATTTGCCGTTATAAATGGTGACACCCGAAAAGCACGTAGTATTCCAGCTTACCTTGGTGTAGGACAGGTCAGTCTTATTGAAGGCGATCTGCCTCGCCCGTCGCCGCGCAGGCGCTCCATACGCCATCTCATCCGCTTCTTCCACGGAGCTGAACTCCCCTTCTTCCTCTTCGTCAGAGTAGCCTCGTTCTGAAAGTTGCGATTATGTAAATGAAGACAGCACATGACATAAAACGTCTATTAAAGAGGTAGCCGGAAGTTAAGTTATTGCAGAAAATAATGGTACTCAGTGAGTTTGTATCTCCATTGTAAAAGTTGGTATCTACTAAAAGCTGATCGCAAATTTGCCACAGTGGGATATCCTCTTCTAGAGAAATACTATAAAAATAAATGCTACCAATAATCTTTTTCTATTTTATTGTAGTCTATCTCATCATCATCACCAACCGGAAGACGTCCACCGTTGAACAAATCCCCCTTTTATTCTGACCTTTTTTAAGGGTGCCATAATCTCCACGCTTGGTAGGCGTCTTGGGGAACGCAGTGTAAATGACAGTTCTTCTGAAGGCGCAGCTGACTACTCCTAGTTCTTTTACCCTTCGTTGTTACTTACTACTTCCACAGGTAGAAATGGAGGGGTGTAATTCTAGACCTGTACCCTATAGAGCCGCATCCCGGCACCCCATGGGGTAATTTAATAATGTATACTTTTGGTGAAACTACAAAACAGAAAAATTTACATCCATAAGGTAACAGAGATCTGGTTGATTTTATTGATGACAGAGCATACTTACCGCAACAAATAGGAGAAATGATAACAAAACTTATTTACCAAAACTCAATCCAATTTACACCTCCAATTTATACCACTAACACTAATAACTATTTATATTGACATTTTGCCACTTTTGATCAACTATTTCGTTGTTGTTGAAGACGTGATCTACGGGACTGTAAGACTTGTAATCAATGGTTTTAACTTTTACCGTTCACTGTCCATCCGCATCACAAACTTCACCCACGATAAACTACTATACTCTATAATGTATATTAATTGAGCCGTGTACCTAAGGATTGAGTAAGAAAGGACGTGTACCTGTGATCAACAAAGTGTTATTGTTCTTAGTGTCGTGATCCACCGGAGTGGATGCGAGACCAGTTATGGACAGCTTCGCCACTGGCTGTCCAGCCACGGCGCCAACTTTACCAGCGACACCGGTTAGCTCTAGCTCCATATCCATTGAACGCTGGAGCACCTGAAGAATAAACATGGCATCATGTATAATTAGCAAAGATGGCTCATAAAATAACGTAAAGGTTTTACTGCAATATTTAATAACCTGAAAATTAGTTATGTGATTCATATTTTTCCTTTAACTTCTTTTGTTTGTATTATTCAGATTATATTTACATAAAATACATCTTATTAACTTTAAAAACTTCCAAGTTCTTCTAGGCATTAAATGGGGTACTCTTTTTAAATTCTATACTGTGAAACAATCTTTCATTCTCTCCAAGAACCGGACGTAACGAAGCATCAATTTCCATATAGTATCATAAGACCCGAGGGCCAGGTACTATAGGAAAAAAAAGATGAGTATTATGTAACGTTGACCAAGTAGGTATTTTTATTTATTTTTATTTTATGATATTGTGACGGAACAAGCTCGAGTCCCACCTGATGTTAAGCGGACTAACCACTGCCTATAACAGATGCATTTCGTCACAAGTCACGAATTGCACTGCGCCCGTCACTTTAAGACAGTTGTAAGTCTCATGTGCCTGTAATTTCACTGGCTCTCAAGGACTGCTGCCGGAACACACCGTTACGGTGCTTGGCGACAGATTTTCAACTTGAGGGTGGTCGCTAGCCAGGCGGGCATTCGCAAAAAGCCCTTCCACCATGCGGTGAAGCTAAGCCCGCGGCGGGATTCGAACCATGGACCTGCTGCGCAGCAGTCCATAGTCAATGCCGCTGAGCTATCACTGCTTCATAAAGGTATTTTAAATGATTTCAAAGAGTTCGAAGACAAGAGGGAGTACTCGTAAGTAATAGAACATAGGCCTGAAGCTAGCAGATCAATCAATACATCAGTTGTCTGGTGAGTTCTACATTTAATAACTAAGCTTTATTAACATAACGATTAATATTACAAGCAAAAGCTCTATTTTATTCAATTAAAAGTTTCGCATCCCGAACACGTTAATTGGCGGATCAACATTTAACGCGACCATTTAATTGGACGATTCTTTAATGACCATTTATTTATGTCCAAGCATCCGCAGTACGGTAATAAGCCGTTCTCGGTCAGTTTAATTAAAGGATCCATTTCATAGGGTGGTTTACAACGCGACATTGAAAGTGATCACTAGGTTCAGTAAGATTAGACCACACCACATATTTTAAATGGTATCCAATCAGATACTGCCAATTCGGAAAAGTTTCCAATCAATTGAATAAAATTTAAAATTTTGTTCACAATAATTATTAGAAGAATCAAACCTGTCATTAGTAAGGAATAGACGATAATGATAACAAAAATGTATTGGTTAATGTTTCCTTAGCTTTATCTAGTCCTGAGTTTTCTTATTAAACCGAAGGAAGGATCATAACTACAGTAAGAGTCTACTTTGGTGGAGACCACCAAAATGTTAGATATTTGATAAAAACGTTCGTAAGATGTACAAATACTAAAAAAAAATTAATGCATTCGCGAACGCGGTCACAAGCGCACGTAATCTATGAAAAGGCGAAGCAGAAAGTCGCGAAAACGGTTGAGATCAAACTATTCGGCTGATAAACATAAGTGAAATCGGTTCAAAACTATACATAGCTTACTCAATAAGTTTATGCAAAGAGATATAAAATTCTTTTCTGTAAGTTTATTAGTACTTTAATACATTTTTGTATACCTATATTAAGTTATATACTGTGTCAAATGAAAAACTGACTAACGAGACCCGATTTAGTATCTTGGTATGAAGAGTTGTGATTTAGCATTGCAAACTTTATCATTTTAACGCCGGGTGGCATTTCAACAGATAAGTGCCTAATTTGAAATCACTAACCATCAGATAAAAACTCGTGACATATCGCTATTTACCTCTGTACTCTTATACCCACCCTATAGTAAACAGTATCTTCGCATTAAGTATTCCCCATGTAAAGAGCCTCTAAAATTCATCCTTTATAATCTGTTCATTTGTCCTCGGTGATATGAGGATAATGCCCCGGTTTTACGCCTCATTTCTGTTAATAAGGGACGCCATTTAATGAAGTCATCGCTAAAAGGATAACGTTGAAAAGTGTGAATATCTGATCCTTTATATTAACGACACTTAATATACTTGGAATAATTTAAAACACTTTGTTCGATGTGAGTATTCGTTTATAGTACACTATTGAGAGAAGTTCTGATTGAGGCAGAAAAAAAGTCTTACCAAATTACAACGAAAAGAATATTATAACCGTGAGCGTGGTTTGAAGCGGCGAGACTATTTGTAATTTTAGGTCCCAGAACTCAGCATGATATCGATTGATATCTTCATTATCTAGGTTAGACATTTTTAAATAGACATATGACTTGAGAGTTATGAGCATCGGAACATTTTCATGTAGAGGCTCATAAATTTCATAATAATTATATTTTAAAAACGAACCGATGCTTATAATTATCTTCCAAAATCCTCGAACCAGAACCGGTCTCATTGCAGAAATCTTGATATATGTGATATAAGTTAATAATGCCAGTTTTAATTCAGCTTTAAAGGTATAACATACCTCGTATGTAGTTAAGATTGAACTGGCCGGTCATTTTCCTTTCCATACAAAGGTCGAAGGATGACCAGTAGTAGTGACACGACCAATCGATATCTTGCTTAGACCTAATCTACTTCTGGACCTAAAACCTCAAATAAGGGCGTGCCCTTATTTGAGGTTTTAGGAACTACATACGAGGTATGTTATACCTTTAAAGCTGAATTAAAACTGGCATTATTAACTTATATCACATATATCAAGATTTCTGCAATGAGACCGGTTCTGGTTCGAGGATTTTGGAAGATAATTATAAGCATCGGTCCGTACATCCGTATTACTTGCCAGATAACTACAGCTAATTAAACTTAACGAGCGGCTTGGAAATTACTAACCTGGTCCATCCTGATGACGCCCTCAGCCAGAGTCTTGTACCCGAGTATCGTGCGATTCTTGTACTTCTTGCGTCTCTGCAGCATTATCTGTAACCTGAAATTTAAATGTATGTCACAGCTTTAATTTATTGTCTGTGATGTTTAAGTATAATATAATAACGAAACAAGCATTCAGCCAAGAAAACGGTAATTCGCAATAGCATCTTTTGCATAAGTCCCGTTATCTACAACATGCTACCGCGATGTCTCAGAGGACTTAACTCTAATATTTTCTAAATCAATATAATAAATATATTAGTAAAAAAATGCTATTACAGCGTAAGCGAATTCTTAACTGACATGTATTTCTTATTGCTACTTATACCTTGACATGACATAATTAATGTACATAACCTTTCGATTTTTTTAACAACAATCAATTTGAATGTTATTATTAATGTGATTATTATTATTGTAAATGACGGCCATCTCACCACATTTGTACGCCTAAAACAGGCAAAACATGTTGACACAGACCTAGTTTAAGACCACGTGCATGTTATTATTTTAATTTTAAATAGTAGACATCACATGTTTACGCAAATAAAATTATCTTATCTTAATAATAACTTCAAAATGTAGGTTTGTCATACTGTGAAACATCTGCTAGTACTTCTTTAGACCTCCAAGTTGGTACCATATACATTTTATCAGCATCAGTTGAGTAGTTTTTAAGTTACAGTCAATGAACTGAATAAATGAAGAATGTATTAGCATAGCATATCTGGACGATATAATGGTGATTGCTACTCTTTTCTATGGGGAATAGTTAATAATGTTAATATGGTTAATAGTATTTCAGGCGAGTGACAATGATTTTGTATACAATATAAATCACAAAAAAATTTGAAAAAAATATATTTTAACAATAAAGGTAGGTAATCAATTTTCTACACTGAAAAGTATGAAATAACTTTCGTAAGTCGAACCATAAAAAAGGGAGCTCAGAGTGTTTGACTCAGCCTCATGATACCAACTTCCACAAGTTATATTTTCCTGTGTTGGAAGTAAGCTCCGTTATTATTTTTATTGCTTAAAACTAAACTTTAATTTTAAGAAAGCTTTAACAAAATTATTATTCTCAAAGCATGAACAAGGACAAAGCAAACCTTTTATCACCATAACGAATTCATTCATGTGGCAGCCTGAGTGCTAGTTCAAAGCAAGTACGGTAATGAGAAGAAAAACACAACGAAAGTAAAAAGGGACGTAGTAGTACGAAACGACAAAGGGAGTACATAAAGTGGGTGTCATCAAATTATAAGGAAGAACTACTTAAACTTATAGGTATGAGAACTGTCCCTAATCATTTGGACACCCAGCACCCATGCCATTTTGAATATATAGTTAACTCTAATTCCACGGTATCTGAAGTTAGTACTTCCAGCTCATCAAACTTTACTCCATGTTCAAACTCAGAATTTCCAGAGAACCAATTACGAATTCTGTTAAAGTTGTATATACAGTTTTGCGTAGTTCGTGTTATAGTTTGGGGCTGCATGGATTTTCAGCCAAGCCTTATTGATATAGGTAGGTACTTAAAAACTGTTGTCGGAGTTTATATATTATATATTTTACCATAGAATAAGGATTATTATAATGATGACAGGATTAAAGTCGGTGAACTTGATAGTTCTATGAAATTGCCAAGCATAGATTTTAGATAAATTTGGGTATAATTCTTATGAAAATTAACCACTGATCCAGGTACAGAATAATGATGAAATACTTAACAAGTCATTTTTATTTAGGCACAGCACCATAAACCCTCATCAAACCGAGTGCCCGGCTTTACTACTATGTACCTTTCCAAACCAGGATCCCGGTCGGCGGATTGACAGAATAATTTTATTTTATTTAGTTTATATTTTACATGTATTCGGGGGGCTTACAGCTTTAATTACAAAGTAATTTAAATACAAACAAAGAAGAGTCATTTACAAGCCTCCACAGTTAGAAAGTAATTACAACAACATTTGAAAATATATAAATAACGCTAAAGTTTGCTTCTTACAAATGCTTCTTATAAGGACTATCCATAGGAGTGGCATATGGCCAGTGGCCACAGTAATGTAGAATCTATGGAAGCCACACTACAAGTAAATAGGTCGATGGAGGGGTGCGATTTCATTATTTTATTAAATGCAGGTTGTTTGTTAATCCTGATGCTTCTATGATTCCGATTCTTATAATTCAAACGGTTTTCGAAAGCAGGCATTCATAGCTATACTTACTATGAAAAAATACTCTCATTACATCTATATTGCTCTACGATAACGGAAAATATTCTTATAGAAAATCATGAAATGAAACCTCATACCAGCTCAAATTATATTTTGGAGCCAAAATATTCTTCTAATAAACTCATAACTATTTGTACACTAATCGAGCGAGGAAACTATAATTTTGCATGAGTATATACGACTAAATAATAATGATATTGAAATTGTTTATTTAAAATTAAAAAAAAACATTCAACTTTAACTGCTTTATTAAAAGAAATAATAATATTATAAAAATGGATAGCTTGCCCTACACATTATACAATATGTATGTTCTGAAAATTTTGACAATATCTATAAAATTGACAATTTTTATTTTAATTTATATTAAAATAATAATTGTCTAATTATTATTTTGATTTATGGAATCACGTGCATTCGTGTCCACTAACTGTTCAAGATAATAATAGCAATATCATTTTAAACTCGCGAATACCGTAATCATGTCAAAGTTAAAGACAAAGTCAAATTATTTATTCAATTTAGGTTAAATAATTTATTCAAATTATGCGTTACGACGCTAATATGAAGGTTAATTACAAATTTTAATCTTGAAATATTCTACATAGAACATCCACGTTAAGCAAAAAAAATAATTATAGAGCCACTGCGAGAAGAACGGGCAAGAAACTCGGAGTCATTCTTTTAAACGTTTTTTATTAATGGGTTACATACTATCTATTAAAATGATAACAATATTTGATTACATTACGTAGGTGACAGGCGCTAGCTTGGCAGAGGCGAACCAGTCCAAGCATTTTTGTCGTTTAAGTAATGACAAACTGTGTAGTAAGATTTCTTCCTCAAAATGCTATTCACGAGCAACTTGAATTTTCCTTCTGTGAGCGTTGTAATATGTTTGGGAACTTTATTATAAAACCGCAGTCAATTAAACCAAAACCTATGAAGGGCCTTTTATTTGTCTTTGCTAATCTAAAACCTGGCACCGCTATTTTATCTTTATTCCTAGTGTTATAATCGTGATTGTCACTGTCTGATTTAAATTTACTTTTTTTTTTACGAACGTACATAATATTTTCAAATATATACAGACTTGGTAAAGTTAAAATAATAATTTGTTTAAAAAAAAAAAGGTAACGAAGCCTGAAAACACTGTTCATATGTTGAATTTCCCCCCGCATTCGTGAGTTTTCACATTAAAATAATGCATTTAAATATTATACAGAAAACGAACAAAAACCTTTTATTTGCAATGTTACCAGAAGCATTTATTTTTATATCATTTTAACGATATTTTCTGTCCAAAGTGCGTGTACATTTAGCAAAATCATCTCAACCCATAAAAGTAAATGCTTGCTCAAAAATAAAAACATTTTATGCGAGTCGAAATAGTTTTGCAGTAGTAAAACTAATGCGGCACTCAAGTGAACAGCCTTCGTGAACCCTAGTATAATTCACCGTGGTCGTAAAGACTGAATGTTTAAAGATTCATGAAGTGCTGAAGCCTCTGCTGGTAAGGTAAATTTCACTAAGGAGGTTATATTCAAAATACTATATATTTCATAGGATACTTCACCTGCCAAGCATGTTCTTACGTATAAACGTCCTTGTCCTTTGCCAAATAATAAAATCATTTTTCTTACTTTTCACTTCCTCTACATATGCCTCTGTACTTATGAGTGAAATAAACTGGCATAGTTGATCGATTTGGCTGACACTTCGGAAAATACAAGATTAGCAAAACATCATACGCGTAAAACAAGACCGCTCCGAACTGTACATCTGGTATTTTGCGAATCTGGTGTTTTGCTCTTCCAGTATTTTACTAATCTGGTGTTTTTCTCTTCCAGTGTTTTACTAATCTGGTGTTTTGCTCTTCCAGTGTTTTTCTAATCTGGTGTTTTGCAAATCTGGTATAATGCTCCATAGCCGTTGTACGAGTTAAGTATCATTGTATCATTTTAATCGTGGAGCTGAATTAAGCTATTCCTAGGGAGAAACACTGAATATGCATTAGGAAGTTAGACGTAACTTGACATGCAACAGACATCGTAAAATTATAAAAGGATATGCATTAAATCTATATTTTTTTAGAAGTTACCTATTTCCGTCTCGTTTGACGAAATGTGGGTACTGCAGCGAGAAGCAGAGGTCGAGCTCGACATCGAGCGGGGGTATGGCGATGTCGTTGGAGCGCAGCGTGCGCTTGCTGCTGTGCATCCTCGCCGCGAGAATGACCGCACCCGCACCGGCGCCCGCGCCCGCCCCGCCAGCCGCGCCGCCGCCCGTTTCTCCCAACGCGCCGCATACCCGGAGACGCGTCACTCGAAGGGTGCATAACCTGAGGAACAAAGAAAACCAGTATAATATTGAGATACAACATTATCAAAACCAACAGGCTATAGTTTTGCTTAGTGGCCATCAACAAAGCTTAGCAAGTTTAGTCTGCCTGGAAGAGATCGCTTGAAGCGAAAAGCAATAAAAAAATAAAGAACGTTCATAGAGTATTGAGGTTCATCGAGCCGTAACTCAGTATGAAACTTAGGATAAAGCTAAGACCAGATACGGCATTACTAATCTATAGATTGTACATTCTTTTGATAATTAACCAGAATAGTAAGATATTATAATGGAAAAATCCAGGGAAACCTGGGCCTGAATCACTGAACGTAATTAAGGAATCTGTTTTCCGAAAATGACGTATGATACGAAAACATCCAGACCAGACCATTTGGGAAAACACAGAAGTATCATTCCTCGCTATATGAGCGAACGAACGTGTTAATAATGTTCGACGATTTTCACAGTTCATTTCACTGGAAAATTACATTCCTGTTCCATTTCAGTTGTCACATAGGCATGATATATCTTACAAAAATACATTTCAGTGACGAAATGAAAGAGGTATACACCAGGTAATAACACATTTTCCGCGAATTCGGAGACGCGGATTTTCTTTTTGATATACGCCCCTTCTGCCTGTTACGACAGTTTGAACGTGTTCCGTGAGGAATTGTTTTACGTACGCAGCGTTTTATTGATAATCTCTAATTATGTCATCCAAAAGAAAAAAAAATAATGAGTCATTTAAACTTAACAAGAAAAGAAAAGCAATGTCTTTTTATATGCATAGTTGAACCCCGACCTACAGGTTATCGCACAGCCCCCCATCTCGTAAGAAATACAGTTATACCCCAGTTACTTTATACTTACTTATTTGTGATTTCAATTTGGTGATATCAAGGACTTTCTTGTTTGAAAGATTCCCCACACCAGTATTTTTTCACATTAATGCAAAAATACCTCATTGCACAAATATATGCGACGATGTACTTACTCCATTAGTCACGTCACATCCTTTTACGGATGCGAATTTATAAAGTTACTCACGGTAAGTAACCAGTAAAAAAGACGTAGAGAAAATATATTTCTCCTACAGTTTTACTAAAAGCTTCCACAGACTAAGTAAAAGGTTACCAGGGTGACCTAATTTACCTAATCAGAAAAACTTTTTTCAGAGTCGAAAGCACTACCACGTACATATTAAGCTCTAATATATCTACTGTGGCACTAATACTGTATGCTGTCAAGAGTTCAACTAGTACATACTCGTAAGTATTAAGGAAACTACATTCCGCGCAACTTGACAGAAAAGAGAACATTTTATTACGTTCGCAATATATTCTGGAATACGGGTAAATATATGAGATCTTCCGTGAGACGCTTCGGAATGGACGTAAACGGTATAACCGAGTGAGTTTCGAATATTACAACGTTTGCGTTTTAGGATACTTTTAACATTTGAGTTAGAATTCGTTTTTAAGTTGTTTGGAAAGATTTCATATTTTACAACAGAAGTGGTTTAAGAAGCAGATTCATGAACCATCACAAAACGTTTTGCGAGACCTTAGATATTATTATATTATATTATCTCACTACACTAGAAAAAACACATCTGCCCCAATAATTTTCCCATGAATACATGCAACACATTTACTTTTCATCGTCATCATAATCAACAACAACTAGAAGATGTCCATCGTTGAACAAACCCCTCCCCTTGAACGTCCCGAGGAACGGCTATTAGCCATTTGCATCCATCGCTCCCCGCGACTCTCCCTATGTCGTCAGTGCTGGGGGCCTACCTGAACTTGGTCTTCCCGTATAGTGTGATAACCGCTATCGGTTCGTCAGCGATGTGACCAGCCCATTGCCAATTGTAAATTCTGATGTCTATGTTTCTTCGGCGAATTTCACTCGTTTTGGATTTTTAAAACCGATAATTCTGAGAGTGGAAAAGGGTAAAGGACAGTTATACACCTAGACGCATAGCCCCCGCTACCAATACAGTCCCTGGACATTGCTAAATTGACCCGACGATATATATGTACATAAAAAATATTTTTTAATAATAAAAATTATACTTATTCAACATGTTTCAAATTTTAATAAAAACTACATATACCGGCTAGAACTCACGGTGTTTAGTCGTAATCTCCGACCGGTGTTCGAGCAAGATGCTAATTCTCAAGGAATGCGGGCAGCTTCGAGGGCCGCTAGACGCGCACTACGGGCGGCTGCTCGCAACGCCCTCTGCGAAACTTGAGTTGATGTATCAAATTGAAAATTTAAAGCCCGGACAAAGATCTTCATAAATTGTAGCTAAGAAACAATTTCGATCAAGAGTCAAGACAGCTTTCAAAACAAAGAATAACGTATCTAAATCGATCCGTTCGTTTAGTTAGAAGCTTAGTTACTATGCCACAGACAGATACATAGACAAGTATCCCCCCTCACCCCCCCATCAAACTTATAAACCCCGATGCAAAAAGAGGGGTGTTATAAGTTTGACATATCTGCGTATCTATCTGAGGTATCTTACAAATGGACCGATTCAATTTAACTTATAGTAGGTATCTGAAACAGAATAAAGTACTCGTTCCTAATTCCTTTGTAAACGCCATCAGACATTAAGAACCCAATTAAAAAGTCTCATAAATAAAGCTTATTTTTCAAAAGAATCTCATAAAGGCATCAGCTACCTTTTTCACTTCTATTCTTGGCCGACGGCGACGGCGGCGATGCGAAATTTAATCTTGTCCCTAAAGAATATTACAACAATTTCGTTGATTAAAAAATATATTTTCCTCTTAAAGCGACCTCGTTGGCGCCGGGCTTTGTTTATTTGCCAAACATATGGCAGTCTTTGTACTGGCTTTTAATATAGCCGGATAAAATACCTTAAAGTGTGTCGTGTTTTGTGTAACAATATAGTAACGAGAACGTTAAACAAAGTGTTCCCGGAGGAGTTATTTGTATGCTTTACTGGCTGCAGCGTATTTCTGAGATATTTTCGCAATTTGGGCTTTTGGGGTGAAGACATTATAATAAATTAATGATGCCTGTGGGCGGAATATTAATTAATATACATCTCCGTGGACTTATCTCAGGGAGAAACTATATGCTTATTAGGAGACCGAAGGACAGCAGCAGTCATTACTTGGAAATTTACATTCTACTTATAGCGATTAGGGACATAATATGGCTAATGAACTATATTTTCCTTCTATTTAGTTTAACGTATATTCGTAACTGAAGTCCCAGTGAGAAAAAGCCATCAAAAACGTATCTTTTTACAAAATATATATACTTATTGTGTATCTGTCCTACAAGCGGTTAGTGAACATTACAAAAAAACACATATTCTAGCTATTTAATGTGATATTTATAAACAAGGTTTTCTCTATGAATAAAAATATTTCAAAAACTAGCTTTTATTATGTTTTGTAAACCAACTCGTCAAGACGATTCAAATGAGCCCTAAGTC
Organism: Plagodis dolabraria; assembly: GCA_963854805.1. Lineage (NCBI taxonomy): Eukaryota > Metazoa > Arthropoda > Insecta > Lepidoptera > Geometridae > Plagodis > Plagodis dolabraria. Next base: position 6,004,844 of record OY978459.1, on the reverse strand, counting down.
GGTGAGGTTGTGTAGTTTCATTGCGAAGTTTCTTTGGCCATCATCATCACCATGTCATTATAATATTGCATTGTCACGCGATTTACACATGTATGCAAAATTTCAGAACAATCGGTAACCGGGAAGTGGATCAAATTTAATTTGCGAGATTTGATGACAAACATTGGGACAGGTGAAACTAAATAAAAGCTTGTGAAATACCAGAAGGTGGGCAGTAGCGCCTTCTGAACAAAATGCCATCTGACACTGCCCAAGACGCCTGCCAAGTTAGGGGATTACGGTAACCCAAAATGAGGGAGGTATTTGTTCAACGAGTGACGTTATGGCTGTTGATGATACAATATGACTAATAAGCTCACATTTTTCTTTTTCTAAAGAAACTCGAAGAAGGTTACATTAAGTTGCAACTTTGCGAAAGTACAAACTGGTAGTAGGTAGGTACATAGGTAAGTGGAGCAGGATGTGATACATCACGTTCGGCTTGTATTGAATTTGATGTTGGGAGATGCAGTCGGTAGGGGAGCCGATTATTTCTAGGGTTGTCACAGCAAAACGATTCATAAAATACTGCCTCAGCGCCCTTAGCATTTTCAAAATAATATTACAAAATCAGAAGAGATGTCAAGATCGAGAACACGGAATAAGTATATCTGGTAAAATACTTACATTAAGTATAAGAAAATCTGTCAAATGATATAATATATTATATGGTAACAAAATTATAACATAAATAAACCTCAAAACTCATTCTAGGCATTGCCAGCCCTCGGCTACTCTACTAACGTTACTATTTCAATTATGTTACATTACTAACGGGTCTTCCAATAGGGACTTCCGTACTTTGACAGTTGATAGCGGCCATATTTTTGAAGTTACATCTGTCAAATTGGGTGTCATTTATTCAGTCTGTTTTTCCAGATCTCCATGAGCTGGTATAGATTTCAACAACACGTGCGTAGCTATGTTTTTTTTTTATCTAAATGGGTGTTTTGTTCTAGCAATGTCCCATGCGCTTCGGTAATTTTAAGGTCGCCATAATAGTCTTGCCGAGAGGACTATTCGCAGTATGGTGGTTAAATTTGTGTAAACTATCAACCAATACCCGTACGTCGACGAAACTTAAGATCTGCCGAAAACAGCCGCTGCTCGTATGAGTGTGCAGGAGAATCTGAGGTAGTCGATTTCACGTATCTCACAAGAAATCGGCCTTTCGCAGACTAGAACCTGACGAATTTTGCATAATGATTCTCGACATACTACACCCTTACAAAATTCAACTGAACCAGGAGCTGAAGGTAAACGACGGTTTACCTTCAGGTTCTGGAGCTCATTTTCATCAAGAATCATCATAAGGGTTGAGGCCCATTTCTGGATGATTAGGTATGTTAACAAAAATAATTGTGCGAACTGGCCATCGATCCTGCAATTGAATTCGTCAAACTTTTTCTTGTGGGATCTTCTTAAGAAGTCACAATTCTTTTCGAAAAGCTAGAAACCACAGCAACCCTCAAACCCAACATAACCATAGTCAAATTCAGCCTAATTTATGCGCCATAAAATAAAGTCTTGGAAAATGTATCACTTCGGATGATGATCTCAACCAGAAAAGCCGCGGTGGGCGACATTATATTCCACACGTACTGGCAACGATAGGCCTTTCAAACTAATGAAACATTTCGATGATATCTCACACACACATTGCTTTATTTGAATTTAAAAATAGGAAGCGCTTAATGATAGACTCTGTACAATAAAAGGTTCTTATTCCAATAAAAATGCCTTAATTTATAAGCCTCTTATCAAAGCATCTGCGGGTTTATTTCTACGTGTCAAAATGAGCACAATCACCTTACGTCGAGTTTCTATGTCACAGCCCTAGCATAATATAACGAAGCACTTACCCACTTCCCCCCGTGAGCTCACGCTCGTAGATAATGAACAAGTTACCTACGCCAACTCGTCAAAAGTACGAAAACCCGCTATTATAATATGCGCAACTCATATATATAGATATGCCTTTACTACTGATCTATTACAAAGAATATTAATGAAAATGTTCGAGCCGTACGTAGAATTGCTATTCCACAGCCCTAACATCACATTCATTAAGCTCTCGCCCACTTCCCGTCGCGATTGTGAGATCGTGACAAGTTGCGCCAATTCGTCGAACTCGCTGAGAACAGCGCAGTTAAGAATACCTAATTAAGTGTTAAAAACTCTTCAAATTAAAATTCTACATTGACTAAACATATCAAACATTTCATTTTAAATCTCTATTTGCGCGATATTCATCAAGATACCGTCCTATGTACACGGTGTACGGGCAATGCAAACAATTTATTTTTATTTAATATTTAATTTGGGGACTTATTAATTGCAGTCGTTCAACGATTATATCAGTTCCATAATTCCACTTATGATTGTACCCAACAAATAAATTCTAACAAGTATAAGACTTAAGTATCCGCAAAAGGGACAGATAAAGCAATCTAAGCGTGTCAGATGTTTGCGCAGTTAGAATGCTTTGAAATATACCTAAATATACGAGTAGTATTTTAATCCTAGTCTCAAATCTGTGCTCCGGGCACATTTCGAGAAAAAAAATATGAATGCTTTTTATTCCACACACATTACAATAAGGACTAGTTACTATACTCATATTTGAAACTGCTAAACGGATGAGCTGATGAATATGAGCAATTACAATTGTTCTCCGATTCAAGTTTTTGAACCATGCGAGGAGGCTAACTTTGCATCGTTTGATACAATATAACCTTTTCTCGGGAAACAATATCAAAATATTCCTTCCAGTTCCTCAAACTCCAGTGCTTTCTTGTATTTAAAGAACACTTCTGAATCATCTGGTTTCACGAAAAACTTCTCTTGTAAACAGCGGATATGATTTTCGTCAAACTATCACGTCATATTAATTGGTCTGGGTTCTACGATTCCATGATAAAAAATGGCAGAACCAGAAGATCCATGCAACACCCCTTTTTTCTATCTCGGATTAAAATTGCTAACCACAACTACTTGATAATTACCATGATTGTTTTCAGATCGTCTCACTGTCCCACGCTGGCTTGGTCTGCAGAACACATATAACCCTGATTTCTCAGCTGTTTTTTCTTAAATATATATTTGCACTTGTCACATACATAATATTCAAGCGTAAACACCCTCTCATAATTTTTTAAAATCGTTTTATATCGTTACAGTATAACTAAAACAGTATTAGGTACGGATACGGACACGGACGATTATATATAATGTCACATTTTTAAAAGTGATCCGCAAACTACTTGATACATTTATGTATTTGCTACCTCAGCAACATAAGAACTTAAGTAAACTTAAATAAGTACCTACATAGGTATACAAAGTTAGTTCTGTTCCGGATTTCTATAATCCCCTATGGAACTCCCGAGGCGAGCCGTGGTTGCTGTTCGGATCAGTAAATATAGCATTTTATTCCTTTTTGTTTTGGGTTGGCTTGGCATTGGGTTTGGCTTATCGAATTCGAATTAGCTTCAACTATATAACTTCGTCATGCTTATCTTGAAAGGTATCCGCCGTCGCTGTCACATTATGTACGAATTTAGATAATATTATAGTGCTAAGGATAGATGCTACGAGGTAAAACAGTCTTTGGTGTCCTTGAGATAACATTGTTTTAATATGGTACTAGGAAACAAAATTCATGTCACTATATCTATCTTTGATGAGGTATATGATTTAGTGCTTTAGAAGACATTCACACCCCACGGTTATGCTACACTACGGGGTTGAAATATTGAAGATAATTGAAAGACATTTCCTTGAAAGACTTCGTTTTAATATATATAAGATATTTTTAAAACTGAAATTAAGTCTACTTTGAAAGAAAAGTTCCAAATTAATACCTTCAATATTTAAAGTGATTCTTCTCCGTCGGCCTTGTACTTGCTTATCACAAGTACAAGGCCGTGGGAGCCTTGGACTTGTGATAAGCAAGGAAAGAATCTTAACGTCAAAACGAGCACGAAATGTTGTTTGTTGAGCACTAAATATAAAAAAAGCGATCACCCATCCAAGTCATGACCGCGGCGAACTTTGCTAACTTAGTTGATTTATATTTATAACTTAGAGACGTTTAAGAACGGCTAAGTAAGCTACGCTTCGATTGCTTCACTAAATAGTATAATTTCTTCTGCAATATTAAAGATATAAAAGTAAAAGATACCATCGTTCACTATACTTAGTATGCTTATAACATACGTGCCCATATGTACACGTAAACTAAGCCCATACTAGGTAAGTAGAGAACTAGATCGCCTTGTCCTCTTAGTTTTCTACTTTCCAACGGCGCATCTGTATTCTAATGGCCTATATAAATAACTACGTTGAAATGAATACGAAACTCATTTAAACCTAGAAATGATACTTCTATATATCTACAATCTTTTTTGTCCGTCCGTTCATAGGTATATTTAAAACCGTGATAAGTAGCATGTTGTTGAAATTTTCAAGAAAATATATTGTATTATTATGGCGAGTTGTCACACTAATAAATATAATTGCGAAAGTAAATTAATAAGTAGATCGGCATAAATAAGAAACTAATTCTTTTAACGACACTAAACTCAACAAAATTATTGTGAACATTTCAACCTCTTACGTTTCCAAAGATACAGCCCTTACGTACGGACGGACAGCCGAAGTGTAGTAATAGGGTTCCGTTATATATCAAGGTACCCTAAAAATATCAGTAGAAACCGTAAAAATAAATATCAGTACATCATAAAAGAATCTGCGTCTCAAAGAGGGCAGATATGACAAACAATAGAACTTTTATAAACAACTTTGACAACGTAAAATACTTTTTTCGTTGTGAACACCCCCTGAATTTCGATTAGACGTTCCTGACCGAAATTTATATTTTTCGCGATGAAAATGGAAGTTTCTTTAGGCGGGTTTTATTACTGTATATTATTTAGATGCAAAGTTATCAAATATGTAAAAGAAAAGTTCTTATTACGGAGGCTGGGACAGAAATGAAATACGAATAAATTTCCAGATTAATGATTAAGCAGCCGTAAAACGAGGGGAGAGTGTGACAGTTTTCATAAAAACTTTTCGTTTAATCGAATGGAAATTATCTTTTGATCGTAAATCTTATTACTTTTCTTTTGTCTGGAAATGTATAAATTATGTTCGGAGTTTTTCGGGCCAGATTATTTTGGGAAACAATATTGAAAAGGTTCTAACTGGAAGGTTCTAGCGTCCCACTAAGGTTTTTGATGTCGCTGCAATTTTCCTTTGGTGTAGTGGATACTTCACTAATTTCCAAAATTTAATCCAGTCGTGACTTAACTTTGAAGACGAGACCCCAAAAACCTAAGTGGGACGATGGACACTTCGAATTAGAAAAAAAACTATAATAATATGTCAAGTATTGAAAAAAACATATCTGAAGTATATTTTATATAATCAGGCTAGACTTTCGACTCTTTTTAACAGATTTTATAGAAAGAAACACACCGTTCAGTGCTTGGCGGCATATTTTCTCTTTAAGGGTCATAGCTCATACAAAGCTAACTGGGCGAACGTCCACAAAATGCATTACCGCTATGCAGGCCCATCTCCAGCCCTCAGAGAGATTTAGACGTTTGCGTCAACAGATATTTACTCGTATGATAACTAGGATGCTAGTCTTTTCATTCATTTAGCTATTTATATGGAGAATATATGTTTTTAAAGATATCATAAGGGAATCATTTTTGATCCAATACTGATGTGCAAATATTCTAGTGTCGATGAAGCAGGTGATGTTCCCACTCTAGTGCGGTGGGTCGAGGGGTAAGCTTGAATTCCCCGTCCACCCACCATAGAGAAAGGCCAAGTCTAGGGTAGACTAAGCACAATCCAAAATTTAAAAAATATTAATTGGGTAATAAAATTAAACACTGGCAGGTTTATGCGCCTTTTTTATACTACCTAAGAAAGTTTTAGAATACCGAACGAATCGGCTCGTGTCAATATGAACAGTGTCAACTTGTCAAAGCATTTCTACTTGACAGCGAAGATAATACAATTCTGGTCCGCGTTCGGTAACTCAGAGGGTAGTTATTTGTTATTTTACTCATAGGTAGGGAAGGATCACGGTTGTCGGATAACCTTAAATAATGATATATTACATGACACAAATTCATAATAAAATATACCTATCTATACTATATACCTATTTTATAGATCTTGTAAGAACTTGGATAACTACGCAGCCAAAAATAATTATCATGATTACACTGATATTGCTAGCAGGTGCGCGAGTGTTGAAAACACACGTAATATAAATAAAAATATTCATTTGAACGACTGAAATTATTATAAACATATACATAATTTTATTCTGTTGACAGAAACATGTATAGATTGAGAACTATATCACATCTCAATTCTTATTTTTTTTCTTCTAGATCTTGTTCTAGTCATAAAGGTTTGTTGCCTAGCAAATCTAACATACACATTGCATTCATGGAAAATTTAATTTATTCCAAAATTCTTTAATTTTATGTCAGAATTAGGTCAGGTGTGCCGTGTGGTTGCAACTTTGTAATCGCTTATGAGGCTAAAACAAGCGCCAAAAAAAATTGGAACTTAAATCTTCAGAGAGATTTTTAACTACACTCTATTAACGCTATTGGTCTCAACTCAAAAGTCGCACTTCAAATAGCACAATATTTTTTCTAACGTAGGTATGGAACGAAACCTCCGCATAAAACTTATTTTCTGCAGCGGTTGCATTCTCTTTGCGTAATACTAGACAGGCGAATTTCTAACACGTTAGTCAAGTCGAGCTTCCCGCATCTGTACAATTTATAATACAAATATTTCCTACGGTTTCATAAATAGAATATTCAATTATAGTAAAGCTATGTTCAGGGCTTGTGTTCGCGAATTTTCGTTCAATTTCAGGTAATGCCATTACAATAAACATGTCTGGGATCCGTTTGATGATAAAGTAGGCCCTTTGAAACAAAATTGTGTAAGGGATTGTATGTTTCAGACAGAAGCATATAGCGTACCTATTGTATACCTTTATTTTTGTATTACATACTTTGTACTGAATTACATACAGCTATTTACTTTGTTTCGAAAAACAGTGAGTGGGATAAAAACAGTGGTACTACCTGATGACATAATGTGTAGACTAAACCATGTTTTATCACTTAGTACCTCTGTCAATCGAAACAACTTATATGACGGAGTGCGTTTCTAAATGGCTACTTCTATACGATGTCCCCGATTATGTTTGTATTGTTGGTAGCTTGCATCTCGTATTCAGTTTGAGCTATATAAGTATATATCTCTACATCTTCAACCTAGGCGTAAAAAATCACCTCTTGATATTTACATATGTACTTACACGCTTAACAGTACTACTAACTCCAGTCAGCCCATAATATCTGGATCACAGTACAGAACTGTTCATTCAAGTACAGATAGGCCTAGTTTATATACTAAACTGTGGGTGTACCTAGTCTGATAATACTCTATCAGCCGGATTGTCCACTGCTGAATACAGCCTTCCTCATTATTTCAAAGCCCCCCCTTTGCAATAATCCCCACGCTCGGCGTACGCCTTGGCAATCGCAGTTTAAGATATGAGTTCATCAGAAGGAGCTGCTGTCCACCTTCCAGTATTTTACCTTTAGTCACCTCTTACGGCAACCACAGGTAGAAATAGGGGGTGACATTCTAACCCGGCACCCCACGGGGAATACTAATGGTACATAATAATCTACCTTTATCATTTACTACAATGGTCAATGTGATCGCCCTAGTAGTTGCAAATACTCACAAAAAGTATGGAGGGGCGCGAGTCCGTCAGTGGAAATGTCTTACTATTTATCAACAGGTTATTGTCCGCCTTATATCAACATAAACTAGTCTCATAATTGCAGAACACCAAACTTCAAGACATTTACGACTAAAGACTATCAGATAACGAGCAGATCCGACAGCTTGATCTCCCGAAAACTATACCTGACAGAGACGAGCCACGGTGATGTGAACAAGAGAAATAAGTCCAAAAAAGTGAAGCCTGTGTGGCCGCACGGTAACAAGTTCTTCAAATGGGGCGAACCCAGAGATTACTCACCTTTTAACTATCCTAATCAGGTAATTTGATTTCCTAGTTAATTAAGTTCAATTTTGTCAGATAAAAAAATGGTCTGTTTGTGCGTTCCTCTTACATTAAATTTTTTAGGTTTCGAAATAAAGGATTCTAAAGAAATTGCTATCTTCTTTACCGCAACGCAGCTTTGTTATTTTTTTATGTATCAATTACAAATCAATTTCCTACCCGAGGAGTGCTGGACTAGAATCTCTCTTCCGTGGGTGAAGTAAGAGCGTCTAAGCGTAAAGTACTGGAAATTGAGGCACCAGGGCCTTCTGAGGTACTGCTATCTTTGTTCCGAGGTGCCTTCTGAGATACTGCTGTCTTAAATGTGGGGATTATAGCAAATTCCCTCTAAAAGGGGAAGGCGGTGTTCAGTAGCGGACAATCTGGCTGGTTCAGTAATATCCCTAAGTTTTGTTCCTTCTTTCTTTACCAGTTAATATACTACTAGTCTGCATGTTGCTAGAAGAGTTAAGACCCAGGCGAAAGCTTTATCTAATATTTTAAGTAGAAAGAGTGTGTTCCGTCCGGACTTTTATATTACTTAGGTAGACGCGTCCTATGCACTAAAACATGGACATTTCAAACGGACCAAATTAGCACCGTTGCTCGTACTAATGAAGTTAACACCTAAGTCGGATTGTCAAATGTTACAAATTTAGGATTAATTTTAGAAAGACATTTGTTGAATAGATTTGACTACCTCTGGTAAATAGAATTTCTTGGCAGCTGCCCTTAAAAGCTAGATTACAACATAGACTACAATATCTAGACCAACAACAACCTGAAGACTTACAGCCTATCACCAATAACAAATATTGCATACCGAAATGTAAAATCAAAATATAACATTAGGTTTAGGTTAAATAAAAATAATTATCACAGTCCGTAGCAAGGTGAGTGTGAGTTGAACAGCAAATAACATTATCTGCAAATATCTGAACCGAATATAGAAGATAGGCCGACTTGTATATAAGGTATAGGCGAAAACATTTGGCGCTGTTTTAACATACACATCCATACAAATATAAGAAATATGTAATATTGTTAATATACATCATTTCGAGCATAGAGACAAAGGCTTCCTCGGCAGCAAAATTTATTCCAACGCTTTTTCAACTAAAATAAACGTGAGAAAATTCACGTGGCACAACTTTTTACACCCCCGTTGAATTTGAATACGCCCGAGAGATTTTCGCATTGCGAATTGAAAAATATGGCACGGAATATGTAAAAACTGTTAACTCGACTTATTTGAATGCAAGCGAATGAAAACATGCAAGCGCAAACTCTGTGAGTAGAGATTTTCAAGCTGGTGCATATTATGCAATTTCCGCAAGGGTGAATTTGCAATAGCAGTGCAATTTGGAATGGAAATTAATGGATCTCATATCTTTTGTGTCTATTTTATGTATTATGTTTCAAACTCATCAATATGTGCATGCTTAAATGGTATGGATGTATAAAGAAACATTTTGTCAGTGATTACAATATCGTTAATAACTGACAAATGTATATAGAAATTATAACTAATATATTTGAATGATAATTTTACCCTAATAGAATGGTATAATTGTAAATTATTATATTTTTATTATGAGTGTTAGTCAAAGTTGTAGCATATTTACCGAAGTGTTACGAATAATGAATGAAATGAAAAGTTCTAGATTAAAATTTACTTAAGTAGAAAGAAAAAGGGTTTGCAAAATGTGATTTCTGTTGCTTTTTAGGGCCTTTTTGCCTCGAGTCCTAACTCCAAATATTTACGTGACATGGATTTGTAATTATTTCTTAATTTTCTCTAACATCAAACTGGAAGAGTTTTTTTTTATGCCTGTTAGGCTAGCCTTTGACCACTATCTCACCTGATGGTAAGTGATGATGTGGTCGAAGATGTTGTTCAGGCTAGCCTAGAATTTCTGGTTCTCAAGGACAGCTGCCGGAACACACCGTTAGATGCTTGGCGACAGATTTTCTACTTGAGGGTGGTAGCTAGCCAGGCGGGCATTCGCAAAATGCCCTACCACCATGCTATAACGACTGCCATCCTAAGAGAACAACCGGGACCGACGGCTTAACGTGCCTTCCGAAGCACGGAAGCGCTCAGTAGTAATGTCACCAGCGGTCACCCATCCAACTCATGACCCCGGCGGACGTTGCTTAGCTTTGCTGATCGATTCAGAATTGCTAAGCAAACTTTGCTACGAGCGCTTCAAAACCCTTCTTCTTCCCCTAACAGTAAGTGTAATGTATTTTGAAGATCATTTCATAAAATATTTTGACACTGTTTAGTTATGTTTGGAATTGAACTGTAGATACACATAATGCAAATTTAAATATTTTTTAAATTTGCAATTCAAATGGGATTCATCACAATGGACAAAGACTCAACCTTTTCCCACTATTAATTAACCAAATGGCTAATGTCTGGACATTATATACCTAAAAAGGATTTGAAGGACACAGCAAAACTATTCCAATATATAAGCAAATTTAGCTACGAAGCAACGAAGTACCTGCTAATGCAAGATTGAATAGCCTCAACCACCTATGAAATTTCACTATTAGAAACATTTATTAAATACGGCTTAAATTACTGACCTAAATCACAATCAGGCATTTCAAAGTTTAGTTATTCCACTGACAAAGGGCTAATCCGTATCAAAGCGCGACCGGCAAATAATAAAAAATCTGAAAGCACGCAAATGACAACATTGACAACGGCCCCAGAAGGAACGGGTTCGTAATTCCGGACGGCGATCCGGGATTATCCGGCCCGGTCGAGACGGGAGAAGTTAAACGCGACGGGTCTGAAGCTGGAACGTAAATACGTTTCTCTTTGGATTGAGCTCAGGCAACTAAAACTGAAAAAAAATGCACTCTTTTATTTACGCTCCACCCAGTAATAACAATTTTCTGAACAATTTAGAGCGCCGCGATATCTGAAGTTTTTATGGAGATGAGTCTGATGTTTAACAATTATATTTATTATATGAAATTACTGATTCTTTGTTGGTGTCAATTCATTTCAATCTGCAAATAGGAACAAAATGTAATATCGGGAAATATACGTAATAATTTAATTACTCCTAGTTTTTCGCGTTTAGTTGATTGATTAATTAATCAACTTCTTATTTTCACAAATTTTCTTTTTAAAGCATACTTTTTACTGCGTTATCTGATCTGATATCTGTTCGGGTACATACATACAAGTTCTTAAAATTTTATTAATTTCGGTCATACTGTTCTCTATAAAAATGTACCTGCCTAAAGGGCTCTTAGATTCTTTAACGACCTAAGTATAGCGACTATTGCTGATGTCGAGCATCATTGTTGCAAATACATAATCTACCATATACTTAGCTGTGTATTAACTGTACACAAATTTGACATTATTGTTATACTAATAAATATTATTTATTTTCTACTTTGTAAGTATTTTGCTTATAAGAATGGTATAAGTTCATTGTTATAATTTATGATAAACTACATTTATAACAATTACTTAATTATGATGAGATTTTACATTGACATTTTTATATTTAACATTTACACAAATTGAGATTTCTTGATATAATTTACTTGACATGTATTGTAAATATATATAAATGTATTACCACTATGACATGTGACGATATCAGATATTAAATAAATGAATATGAACATACTATATCACTGAAAATAATTAACAACATGAATGCGATACTTATTGAGCTCAGAATGTTAAAAATTACAAAATTTCTTCAAAAACACATCAACATGTTATTTAAAATTTCCTAAGTTGGAGGTCGCGCCTGGTTCAAAAATTGAGATTTTTCTTTTCCGGTCATACCGTGTGGACCATTGATCAAACAATGTTCAATGGTGCACATGACACTGCTGTTTTGTTTTTTCAGTAGCAATATAACTCTTTGTAAAAGGTTTCGTTTAGGGAACTACTGCCACCATTATACTATTTCTACCGCCAAGCAGTTATATCCACATTACTGTTTTACGGTTCGATGGAAACAAATTCAAATTCAAAATCATTTATTCAATTTAAGCGTCTACGACGCTCTTATCAGTACTAATATTATAAATGCGAAAGTAACTCTGTCTGTTACGCTTTCACGCCAAACTACTGGACCGATTTGAATGAAATTTGGTATGGAAATAGTTTGAGACCCAGGAAAAAACATAGGATAGTTTTTATCCAACTGCGCAAAAAGAGGTTAATGTTATTCCGCGATAACCGACATAGGCGCGGGCGGAGCCGCGCCCGGAAAATCTAGTGAAAATATAAATAAAATTTATACGGGCGCCTTATTGTGACGGAACAAACTCGAGGCCCACCTGATGTTAAGCGGACTAACCTCTGCCTATAACAGATGCATTTCGCCACAAGTCACGAATTGCACTGCGCCCGTCACACTGAGACATAGCTGGTAAGTCTCATGTGCCTGTAATTATTAAGTTATAGGCACATGAGACTTAACAACTTTTTGTTAGTTTTAGTAGTGCATCTGTTAAAGGCAGAGGTTAGAGTTTCACACCAGGTGGATCTCGTACATGTTTCGTCAATATACAACACTTCCCCATCATCTACGGCATAAAAGTCTAAACTCTAGTATGTTAATAATTATCCGCCAGTGCTAAGGATCGAAATCAGTAAGTGGTTTCACCGAAATCTCTTCAATTAGTGAAAGTGCGGCCTTAGGGGGACATAACTAAATTTAGTATCTATATTGCAGACCCCTTAGAGATGAATCCATTAGCCTAATGGATTTATAATCACCATTAAGAACAGATACATAGTGTTCTGATAAGTACTGTAGATATGAATATTTACAGGATTACTGAAATTTTAACAGATCCTTAGGATCACATGTCATCAACGTTTGCTCATGTAGCTTAAGGGAAAAACGAAGATGGTCATCATAATACCCGTCGCTATATATGGATTTGCATGTAAGGTGACGAAAATGGATGTGTGGTGCAGCTGGAATAGACAAGACTAGGAAAAGGTATAACAGAGGAAACTTGAAATAAGCACCAGTAACAGCAAAGTTGAAGAGTAGGTACTACTAGTCTAGACATAATTTGGGATGGAAACAGATAACTTCCAAGTCCAGAATACCATCCTGGTGCTTTACCAAGTATGCCATGGAAGCGGGTGCTGGACTGTCGATTTTATGCACGTCTTTTTGGTGGCATCTATCTAAATTGCAGAAGACTATATACTTAATCTAGCAGGTTGATATAAGATCAACACTTAAAACAAAACCGATTTGTGTTATCTAGTAGCTATTATAGTATAGAAAATTGACGCGCGCTAAAAGAAAAAAAAAGTTATGGATTACATAATATTTCGGATGGAACAAGATAACTTCCAGCTTAATCTCTTTCAATGCTCTTTAAAATAATACTGCTAGCCTGTTATAGGCATTTCATGACTACGGAAGAAAATCATATATATATAATGGAGGAATGTTGACGTATACAAGGGTATAGAAGAAGTAAACTGTAAATTGACAGTTTAGAGACAGATATGTGCGTTAAAGCTGAATGTAAGAGGATAAAAATATGGTGTGCCGATCTCATTTAGCGTGGGATAATGACAGGAAAGAGAAGTAATCACACACACATCAACACAACACTTATTGCTAACCGATAAGAACACAAAAACGTCATGACGAAATTATTGGGTCAGAATCTATACAGGGCTATTGGAAAAATGCTAACAACCTCTTAGGGTAGACTTCTGCTATTCCTAATGTTTGTTTATGAGTATTTGACTGAATACAGCTCCATAACCCTGTATAACGCGTGCTCAACATTCCTGATAAATCATCTCAACCGATACATTACCCCGGCAAAATATACATGATACCCACATCTGGTCTTCCCACCGAAAATATCGCGCACGTAATCTGCACAATCCAGACCACAACTGTTTCTGGATCGTGGTAAACAACGTAACGTCCAAACCTCTCGTACATCACTAGAGGAATCCCTTGCGTCACTGGACCACAGACACTAACAGTGACTATAGTTCACAGTAAGTATAATTTGATGCTACACAGAGCAACAGCAGCTATACCACGGGCTATTACCGATAAATTACTCATCGTGAAATCATCACTTGTCGAGAATACTTGGGACGATTTAGATTAGGGGAGTTGAGGAATTACAGGCCGGTGATTCAGATTGTTCGAATCGTTATTGAAGACAGGCGCTATCTTTCGTTTGTTTATTCCCAGTCTGGAATTAATATTGTTTTCTTAATTCTCGGTCTGTTTACAGATATCTTGAGGTTAATCAGCAATTGATTGAAAATAACGATTAAAACATTAGCTAATATTAGATTATATCGTATTTTCTTTTTAGAGATTTCCACGAAATAAAGGAGAAACTATTACTAACGCTACGTGGTCGGTACGTACTTTTTTTTTTATTTTTTTTTTATTTCTGTTAGGTAAGCCTTTGACCACAATCTCACCTGATGGTAAGTGATGATGTGGTCGAAGGTGTTAACAGGCTTAACCTAGAATGACTGGCTCTCAAGGACAGCTGCTGGAACACACGGTTAGGTGCTTGGCGACAGATTTTCTACTTGAGGGTGGTCGCTAGCCAGGCGGGCATTCACAAAAATGCCCTTCCACCATGCGGTAAAGCTCAAGCCCGCGGCGGGATTCGAACCATGGACCTGCTGCGTGGCAGTCCATACCCAAAGCCACTGAGCTATCATTGCTTCAAAACCTACAATTAAAGATTAAAGAGCTGTATTTTTTAACGTTCGTCACACATTTGTAGTTCTAGCCAAGTCTCGAAAATGTGAACTCAAGTTGTTTTGATTCAACATGGTACTGACTTCCACAAGGTGTTTCATACTTCACCGTTCTTCAGTGTTTGAAGTCGGTTCTGTATTTAACATTTTTTAAAACCTTTAGCCTCTTTTATTACTATCCGCAGACCAGTTTTCCTTTTTCAAGAATGCATACAAAGTTATGTAATTTTTATATTGCAGTCCACAGGCGATTGGGTGGTGGCACGTCTCGATGACATACTGAACTGGGG
Source organism: Plagodis dolabraria (assembly GCA_963854805.1). NCBI lineage: Eukaryota > Metazoa > Arthropoda > Insecta > Lepidoptera > Geometridae > Plagodis > Plagodis dolabraria. The sequence goes on along the minus strand of OY978459.1, from coordinate 5,989,627 downwards.
TCGAAGGTGTTCCTTATGGCCGTTGACTTTCGGATTAGCATGTTGTGCTTTGGAGATGATGCACTATGCTGGACCCAGGTAAAACACTTAGTTCCTAGGATATCATTTCATCAACACATCACATTAATCTTTTATACAATTGGCGTATTACAAAAATATAAAATCACGGTGCCTGATATTATGAACCCCGAAATAGATAGGAACCTATTTCATTCATAAAAGAACTGTTTCAATTCTTAATCGGGTTCTAGCGCCCTGGCTAGGTATAATTATATTATGACCTCGAACACTATACCTAGCAAGGAACCACAGAATATACAAAAGTTACTGCGTAAAAACCCTCAATATTAATGGAAATTATTAATTATTCTTCTTCTCAGACAGTCACCCCAACTTGGAACCAAATTACGAATCTGTATTTATTTATTAATATTTCCAGTATCTATGTTTAAGTTGGATTGCCAGAACGTAGATATTATTCGTGTCTTTAAATATTTTGAACAAATTATTATCGTTATTACAATATCAATGTATATCTTTGTAAGTTCATATTTACCTCAGAAATTATTATTTAAAATTCCGATATCATTTGAACAATTAAAACATCGCCATTTTCGGGCTACATAGCTGTAACGTCAGACTACATATTTACCATTTGTAGACACCAACACTTCTGGGAGTCAACATGTATATGACGATGAACAATCAGCCAACTTTATTTCTCATTTTTTAAGATAAAAGAGTAGAGCTCATTAAAAGGCTGGAAGGTGCAAAATGCCCTGTATTATGAAAGAAAAGAGTCACTGTTTATGATTCAAATGCATGAAGATTACAAGCTATTCATGACTCCCTATTCCAACTCCTTTGTTCACGTGTAAATAAATTGTAATATTTTTGGGTTCCTTTGTGTAATATTATACGTGTGTGTTTCCTTTATCGGTAAACCGTCAATTCTTCAACGCCTTTGTTGTAAAATTCAGTCGAGATGTGATTATCGACATCCTCACAATCAGGCCAAAGTTCGATAGTTGGCATTTTCGACCGAATGTCATTTCAATGTAGGTTCATATCAATCAGTAAAGGTTATTTGAAACTTGAGTTGAGCCTTATTCAGACGGCCAATACCCTGACATGACACAAACATGTCTGTATAAGGTAGGGTATAATGTTGCTACTATTGGACCACTTAAGTTTGAATCGACATATAACTGAAGCTGTAACGTTTAAGAATTAAACGATAAGTTTTATGAATAGTTCTCTTAGTGCCAGCAGCTATCATTTCAGATTTTTTGCGTCATGTGTATTGGGATGAAATATAATAAGCACATTTTTCAATGGTTGCTTTCGATGGACCACTGTTACTATGATTGGACCTTTGAGTTGCTATAATTGGCCTCAGGTCATTATGGCTTACCGGTCAAAGCGCCTGTGAGAAAGCCAAGCTTCTTACGTCTTTTGGTATTATTCCACATAAACAACGTTCTAATTCTAAAATATATTGTACTAAATTTTCTTCTAATTCTGGATTTAAATCACCTGATGAAACAACTACAATTTTCTTTTCGCCTTTTACATTTGTGCCAACACATATTCGTTTAAGTTTTCTTTTAGGTTCATCAATATATTTGACTGCCTCGTTAATTCCAACCTGTTCCTCGCGTGAAGATATCAACGCCAATTTCATGCTCGATTCATTCCTTGTACATATAATATTGCTCTCTTTCTACCATGCCAAAACAAAAATATACATAAATACTAAGACCAACCATTTAAAAAGTCGACATCAATGGACTGGGTCAATCCAAGCACCTCTTCCCGGTCCATTGATGGCAATTGTCTACAATATTACTAAAATAGTTATAATATATTTGATTGAAATATTTTGCCAAACATTATTTGATATTTGCCAACGCCATAAAATGTGTCAATGATACCAAAAAGAAAAACGTTGAACATAATTCTACTTACATGGTATTATATGTCACGCAATTTTACATCGAGAGACTGATAAACACAGCAACACGCATCTTTTTTCAATGAAGCGTTTGGCAACACAGGCAGTAAAGGAGCCGAGGGAGGGGTCATGTAAGCTAGCGTTTAACAAGTACAAACGATTTTTAGTGCTAACCATTCCCGAGATATCTATGTGGTCCAATGAAAGCGCTAGTCCAATGATCGCAACCTTATATACCCTAATCGTTTTATAGTCAACTACGACATGACTGTCGCGGTTAGATATTCGGGTAGATTAGAAAGATTACAAAGATATTTTCAATAACTGTCAGTAGTCCAGAACTGCACCCCTAATATGGCATTAAACAAACACCTACAAGAGACCGATTAATCCTTTTATAAATGAATTTCTGTTGTTCTCGTTATCTACGATGCTGAATGATTAAACTTCTCTGATCTCCTCTGCTTAGCCCTATGATTATATGGTTACGTACGATAAACAATAAACATGGACTCTGTAATCTGTGTATTTCTTCAAATTATATGTGACTAAGTGACTGTAAGAGCTGATGAAGGGAAAATTTACAGAAGGAAGGAGGAGCGCCTTCTGAAGAACTTCCATCTTTCAATGTGATCTTCAAGACGAACAATGCTCTCCCATTGATGTCTGATGTAATAATGATGAACTAATGAATTTGACTGCATTATAAATACACAACTACCTTACATAACGGAATAGTGGCTGCCTCCCTTTTGAAAGGGTCACTAAACTAGTATCTGGCTTGGGGGCATTGAGTCCTAATCCTGTTTGGTTCCTTTGCAATTTTGTCTTGAGATTCCCTCTGGCCATGTATAGTTTTCAGACCCAATTGAGCGTGTTCGTTACCTTCTTCCTGTCCTTACCCCACGACATGTAAGATCACTTCAACATGTATTTTTTCTCGTGTTCTATTTTTCTCTGTTTGTCATCTCACTACTTACACCTTTAACACGTATATCCTTCTTCACGCAGTCTATCTATACATTTTTCGTCCGATTTGTACTCATCGCATTTCTTGTTTTGTGTTTTACTCATGGCATGACCATACCATGTTAATAATTATACCAACTCTTCAACTCACTTGTGCTTATAAGTATAAGCTCCCTCTGAATACTCTTTCGTTACCTTACACCATACGAGTACATCCATTTTAACATTTGCATCTCAACCAATTAATTTTTTTAAAACACTCCACTCTTACCCTTCCCAGTAATCGAAGATGATTATATAGATATTGTATTTAATAATAAATAGTTTTAAAAATGGAGAAGTATGCCTTTATGGCTTAGCACTGCTAAGAGTTAGGATTTCGTCTTCAGGGTTCTAAAGAATGCATTACTATTATTTACGCTTAACAGGTACGATATGGACCGCTACGGAATGGTATTCCGCGGCACACCTCGCCAGACCGACGTCATCATCATAGCAGGCACTGTCACCAACAAGATGGCGCCAATCCTCAGAAAAACTTACGACCTGATGCCGGATCCTAAGTGGGTGGTCTCGATGGGTAGCTGCGCTAATAGTGGGGGATATTATCATTACACGTACAGCACGGTTCGGGGAGCCGATCGTATTATTCCGGTAATGCTCTAACATTTTCTGTTTGTACAGGTATGTTTCTAATGAATAACTATAGCACAGGATGTGTATTATATCCAGCTATACTCAACTGTTTAGTCAGAAGAGAATTCATGGTAGAGTACTATACAAACATATAACGGCGGTTGAGAAATGGTGTCGACCGGTAGATTTGGTAAAAGTACCCTTAATATTACCCTCAATATTGTTCTTATATAACCAAGAATCTAAAACTGAAAACCTTTCTTCACTTTCACGTTTTACAATATTTGCTAGGATAATGTCATTCGCCGGGCCTATGATATTAGCGTCAATTTTGAAGCTTTTTCAAATTGAATACAAGCATACGCTGTCCTGACGATGGTATTAATTATTTTTTTTAGCTCACTGTGGTAAAAGACTTAACGGAATGAACTTTTCGTGGATGTTAGAGCGGTCATTATTGTGAGACGTTAAGTGCGTCTGAGCCTTCACACTGTTATATTTTTTTGCTGCCGGAACACACCTTTAGATGCTTGGCGACAGATTTTCTACTTTAGAGAGTGGTCGCTAGCCAGGCGGGCATTCACAAAATGCCCTTCCAACATGCGGTGAAGCTCAAGCCCACGGCGGGATTCCTGGGACCTGCAGCGCGGCAGTCCATAGCCAATGCCACTGAGCCATCACTGCTTCACAATCTCACAAAGAACTAGCACCCTCAGCAAAGCAACTTAAGCAAAGGGGCGCAAATGTGGTAGCCTCGGAGTGTTTAAATATTTGGGACGGTTGAATTAGATATGTGCTCGAAAGATTGTCGTATTTTCCAAAACACATAAGAGCGCCTGGTTACATGAAACGCGTTACCAAAATAGTAAACAATTTCTCCCCTTTTTTGACTCGACGAATTTGCATTGAAATCCAACGGCGCAATTTCACTAGCATGTCAACTGGTAGAAGATTGGATCCTTTTGACTATATCCCAACGAGCAGACGTTCTCAAGCTAAGATATTCGTAGTAATGTAGGTACACACAATAATTCTCATGCCTTATATTTTCAGGTAGACATTTATGTACCTGGATGCCCTCCGACAGCCGAAGCCCTACTGTATGCCATGCTTCAGCTTCAGAAGAAGGTGAAGCGCATGCGACCCTGCCAGACTTGGTACCGTCATTAACTTATGTTCCTAAAACCATGAATAAAAGTACATGTGCCCAAACCTTCTAAACACTTTTGTTTCATGTTGGATAATTTAGTAGAGCGAGCTCAAAAGTGATGCTGGAATATAAATTGTACTTTACTATTTCTCATCTTGGAGTAGCTATAAAAGCAAGAACTAAGTATCAGACCTTTTAACACGTACCTCCTGAGATAAACGGTTCCCGGCGTTGAATTAAAGATAGCTTTTGTTCTAGACGCTGTACCCTCTGCAATATCAATTGATGGCTGGTAGCAGCCAGCTGTTGGATATTTTACGCCGAGTCACGTATTAGATAGCTTCTCGGCATTTTTAAGAGGAAACTCTTTTAATAGAAAAGCGTTTCTTAACAAGATATACTTTTATGATGACATAAATTTGACTTTAGCTGTTTTGCTTTGCACTAAGACTTTAATAACCATTTTTTTTAAATAGTAGGGTCCCTGTCTGGTGCCGGGCAAGAATGTCTTCCCCATCTCTTCCCGTTTTTCTTTATTATGCCTGATAGGTCGAGTGTTGTTCAGGCTAACCTTGAATTACTGGCTCTCAAGGACAGCTGTCGGAACACACCTTTAAGTGCTTGGCGACAGATTTTCAACTTGAGGGTGGTGGCTAGCCAGGCTGGCATTCGCAAAATGCCCGACCACCATGCAATAACGACCGTGTGTGTCGTAAGAGGCACCTAAGTGGAAAATACCGGAAGGAGTGCAGCAACGCCTTCCAAGGAATTGCTATCGTACATTGTGATCCCCGAGACGCCTGCCAAGCGTGGGGACTATGGCAAACGCCCCCTTAATGTTGAGCAATTGACAATCCGGCTCGTACAGCAAAATGGCCCGCTTTCAGAATATTTTACTTCACTCACGTATTTGATTTGATAATGCTCAGAGGCATGTTCTTAAAGCGTTTCAAGATAGATCATGTGTGTGTATCAGGATTTTTGACGGATGAATTAACATTCATAGATTTTTCTGAATGTAACTGAAATATCGTAATATTAATTCAATTATGTATGTTCTTTGTTTTCTACGATGTAGTCTTCGCAATATCAAAAGACTTTTTCTGAACGTATGTAGTTTAAGGGCATTCAAGGCCAAGCAACAAATTTTACTAATATGTCAGATTTATTAGTTTAAAATGCAACACAATGCCTCTTTTCAAGTCACTACTCCATGCGGCGGCAGCCCACATACATTAACTCGCAGATAGGTATTGAAAATTCCGAAGGAGGCTTGAGTTTCATGAGTTTTTTTACCAAGAAGTGAAACTAAAAATCATGTATGTGTTGTTTGAGAAAAGATACTGTTTCGACCCGCTATACTTAAGTTAAGGGTAGAATAAGTTCTTGGAAATGAAAAAACCTTTATGACAAAATGAGCGTGAAGCGCAAGAGAAGCCTTCGTCCCGGCTTGTGCAAAAATGCTTTCGTGAGGAGAGGGAATAGCCATACATCCGCCGGACAGACATACTCGTCTGTCCGGCGGATGTATGGCTATTCTCCTCTGCAAGTCACATTTCCCAACCGATTCTCGTGAAATTTTTGTGAGCAGAAACGATAATTATATGGAATTCACCTCAATGCCCCATTTTTATCAAATACATTAAAATCAGTTTAGCCGTCTAGAAGTTAAGGTGGAATAAAGAAACTCACAAACATACTTACATGAACTCTGACAATATAACCAAATTTTTGGGCAGTCGTGTAATAAATCTAAACTGAGCATCATTTATTATTTTTTTTTTTAATTTTATATCTACACTCCACAGACTTCAGGGTTCGTGACTTTTTTTAACTATGACATAATTTATTAGTAAACAAGAAATATGAAATAGGAAACATGCAACATTCCAAGGGGGAACAGTGCTAAAAGTTTTTTTTTTCTTTTTTTTTTTCGTTAATGTCATTAGCACCAGCATCCAGAGCAGACCAGTATTCTCTAGCAGCACCCGTTCACGAGTTGACGCATGTGTCAGCCATCGCCTTCCTCAACCATTTTTGAGGGAAGATGGCGACCCGACACACAACACCGCCGCTAGACAACACCTTTCTGGGAGCATGACCGCTCCGGATACCCGTGCCAACGATTGAGCATCATTTTAAACATCAGAACTTTCAAAAGGCATCATTTAAAAACTTAAGAACTTTGAATAGGCTTTCAACATATTCAAAACTTCGTTTCCATCCGTGAGACCTTTTTCAGCCACAATGCTCTCTATTGTCACGTCCGCCAAAGCCACAACAACAGCGTAAAGCCCTTGAATAGATTCAGGAACGTGTTAAACATATTCACCGGCTCACCCGGGTTAACTCGACATCGTCCCACACGGTTTTACCCGGAATTTAATTTTTGAAATTCCTCGTAACCCTTCTAAAACACAAGTTTCTACTTTCGTGCAATATTTCAGATGAAATCTCGCAAAATACGCAGCAAAGTTTCTGCCAAGCGACCGCCCGGAAGCGTTTCTCTGAGATTTAATTAAGCAACGAATTTCATTTCGAAAATTAAGCTGTACTAAGTTTTTTATTGGACCGAGTTTGGTATTAGGTATACTCGTATCTTATGAAAAAGTTTGAGAGCTATTTTAGGAAATAATTCTCAGCTTCTAATATTAGTAGAGGTATATTATTATTTATTATGGTTACAAGTACCTTTTTTTGTTGCTGACACGCTAGCCCTTGATTACCATACACTTGATGGTGAGCGTTGATGCGTTCTCCTAGGTAACCAAGAATGACACGCTCAATAGGACTGCTGTCGGAACACACTGTTAGGTGCCTGGCGACAGAATTTCCATTACATATCGAGGCGGGCATTCGCAGTATGCCTTACCGTCCTATGACCACTGCCATCATAAGACAACAACCGGCGGGACCGACGTGCCCCCCGAAGCACGAAAGCGTTCAGTAGTAAAATAAAGTTACTTGCGGTCACCGTCCAAGTCATAATCGCAGCGATCGTTAAATAACGTCTAGGCAAGCTCCGCCACGAGCGCTTATAAAGTCTTCTTCTCAGTCGTTACACTCTTGACAGAGCGGTCGTGATCGTCAAGTAGTTGTAGTGGGGGCAGATGTAATGCGTCTCACAATGTCACGCCATCTCCCTATTTCTATTTACGGTCATCCTGGTGCACTTTGAAGCAGTGATGGCTCAGTGGCATTGGCTATGGACTGCCGCGCAGCAGGTCCATGGTTCGAATCCCGCCGCGGGCTTGAGCTTCACCGCTTGGTGGAAGGGCTTTTTGCGAATGCCCGCCTGGCTAGCGACCACCCTCAAGTTGAAAATCTGTCGCCAAGCACCTAACGGTGTGTTCCGGCAGCAGTCCTTGAGAGCCAGTGAAATTACAGGCACATGAGACTCAACAACTATGTCTCAAGGTGATGGGCGCAGTGCAATTCGTCACTTGAACGGTGAACTGCATCTGTTATAGGCAGAGGTAACCGCTTAACATCAGGTGGACCTCGAGCTTGTTCCGTCACAATAAAATAAAAAAAAAAAATAAAATAAAATAAAAAAACTGCATGGGACCGCTCACCGCAGATTTAATTTGGTCAGTCTATCGCATGGGTGACCTCCCACGCTGTCTCGTGCCTTCTACCTTGCCCTGAACGACAAGACGCTCAATGGACTGACTACCTCGCCTCAAATCATGTCCGAAGAATGCGAGGATCCTAGATAAACGTAAGAGTTCGCAGTTCACAATCTTAGTTACTTCCGGCGAGTTATTGTTAGCGCAATCCACAATCATGACCTTGGTTTTGTTGCGATTAATCTTCAATCCAAACTCGAGGCTCACTCGCACCATTTTCAAAAGTAGTTCCTCCATATGGCGTTCACGGGTCGCAAACAGAGTAGTATCGTCCGCGTAGCGCAGGTTCGCTATCTTATAACCGCCAACTTTACCACCATCTGTCCAACCTTCCAGGGTGATACGCAATATAAGCTCGGTGTATGCGTTAAATAAGAGCGGTGCTATAATTCATCCCTGGCGAACACCAGAACTAGAACAACTCCCAAACAACTGCTCTAAGGTGATTATGTATCAGAGATGATACATAATTTGTATGTGAGTTGATGATGAAACTTAACCCATTTTGCAATTGGTTTGTGAGTTATACTCTGAGCTGCGGTTGACAAGTTATTATGTAGGCTTGCTTCATCAGTTATTCCAAGTTCATTAGTTCGTAAGTCAAGGTGAAGTTTTTATTCAATTTTAAATTTAATTTCCAGTAGAATGAATAAGTAGCATGTCATTTAATGGCTTCAGTAATGTTCAGTGCAGGGTGAGATCAGTGTTTCAATTGTAATGAAAATCATGAAGCTCTATTGCTAACTGGTTCTGAATAACTATTTCAATCAGTTTTTTTTTTATAACTGATAGGCTAGCTTTGCACTACCTCATCTGTTGGTAAGTAATGATGTGGTAGAAGATGTTGATCAGGCTAAACAAGAATTGATATAAATTGAAATTTATATTAAAAAGCTACGTAATCGACCAGCTACTGGTTTAAGTATTATATATCTACGTGAACGGAATGGGGGCATTTCAAGTCGGTTTCGAAAGTGGAGATTAATGGGGGTATAAACCTGAATGTTCCATAGCGGATCGGCGCAGCTTTCCATGGGAACAATGGCCGACTTGGCCGTTTTATGTGCATTTTATTGGAAAGACTCGGCCCCACGATAAAATATACGAGCTTTGTTTCCTGATCTTCGGAAGCGTTCGAAATATTGTACTGACTTGATATTTATTGTGTTGGAATACCATATGATTCGTAAAACATTGACTTGTATAGAGAATATGTATAAATTTCAAAAGATACGATAATCCGCGCCCGGAAAGCTAGTTATTATTAATAACTAGCTTTCCGGGCGCGGCTCCGCCCGCGCGTATGTCGGTTATCGCGCAAAAACACTAACCTCTTTTTGCGCAGTTGGATAAAAACTATCCTATGTTTTTTCCCGGGTCTCTAACTATTTCCATACCAAATTTCATTCATATCGGTCCAGTAGTTTTGGCGTGAAAGCGTAACAGACAGACAGACAGACAGACAGAGTTACTTTCGCATTTATAATATTAGTACTGAGTACTGATAAAGACCACTAATAACCAAATATTATATTCGTAGACATTTTCATTGAAAGTACCCGTGTATCTTTTTTAGTTTTAAATGCTGATCACTCTCTCACCTGATGGTAAGTGATAATGATGTTCAGGCTAAACTAGAACTAAGAGCTCTCTCTAAGTTTATATAAAATACTAGCGGCTCGCCCGAGCTTGGCAACGGTATTTGACAAAAAAAAAAAAAAAAAACTTTTTTGAATATATAATCTATATATAGCCTATGTTCCATCAGGGGTAATGTAAGATTCTAATGGTGAAAGTTTTTTTTCAAATAGGTCCAGTAGTTATTAATTCGTTACGTACAAAAATACAAATCTTTCCTATTTATAATATTATATTTGAGCTTTAAACGTAATCAAACGAAAATAAAATCGTGAACTTATTGTACATATTTGGATATACAAAACATGTCTGAAAATTTTCCTTCTAATGGAGAGAGAGAAAAATACTGTAGGTGTATATTATATAACAGAAAAATCAGTAAGTATTTAAAGATCCCTCAAAAACCCCCCACACTATACTTGCATAAGTCACTCAGACTTACAATATATCCCAGACAAAATCAAAAGCCTCTCTGTAACACAATCTCGTGCCTACACATGGCTATAAAAAAGTATTTAAGGGTAGATGGAAAGTGCGCCTCTACCCACGCGCATTATAGTGTAATCGAGAAATAGAGCTTGAAAGAAACTGTGAGATACGACCCCGTAATCCTATTGGCGGACTCTGGCGTAAAGTAGGAAGTGAATTACGATAGTAGAGTAGGCGGCGTTCTTATATATGTGTTCTAAGTCTTTTTCTATGTAGCTAAATCCGTGTAGAGCTAGAGGTATTCCAGCCTTGTTTATTAAGGTTAAATGTGCCTGGTGATTCGGAATTTGTTAGGGTTCTCGGCAAGTTTTATGAAACTAAACTATTATTTCTACTCCTCTATTGCACGAATTAGTTTACTTTCTGTTTCTTAGCTCTTTTTCCGGAAACGAGTATATTACAAAATATAGCAATATTTTGAAATATACTCGTATACCCATATTGTTCCTACAAAATAAAATAAAAACATTTAACCAAACTCCGGACCCGCTACGGCCAACACAAAGTGCCGGTTGATCGATTAATTACGGTGAAAATGCTCGTAAACTCGATTTGGTAGCTATTCGTTTTGTAGCATTATGGCAGCTCTGCTATTATTCTGAAACAAATATCACAATATCTAGAAAAAAATCTGTTTTATATATCTTCATCATTGTCAGTACGTACATAGGGCTCTAACAGTTTTTTTTATTACAGGGAGTTGTGGTCGGCAGCGACAAAGCCCTTCAAATAAATTAAAACAAAAAAAACAGGATTTTTTCCTTTTACCATCCTACAAGCTACAATATGTGTATGAGACCGTATCAGTATATTTTTTTTTCTTTTTCCAGCCTACAAGCAACAATATGTGTATGAGACCGTATCAGTATATTTTTCCTTTTTCCAGCCTACAAGCTACAATATGTGTATGAGACCGTATCAGTATAATTTTTCCTTTTTCCAGCCTACAAGCTACAATATGTGTATGAGACCGTATCAGAATATTTTTCCTTTTTCCAGCCTACAAGCTACAATATGTGTATGAGACCGTATCAGTATAATTTTTCCTTTTTCCAGCATACAAGCTACAATATGTGTATGAGACCGTATCAGAATATTTTTCCTTTTTCCAGCCTACAAGCTACAATATGTGTATGAGACCGTATAAGAATAATTTTTCCTTTTTCCAGCCTACAAGCTATAATATGTTTATGAGACCGTATCAGTATAATTTTTCCTTTTTCCAGCCTACAAGCTATAATATGTGTATGAGACCTTATCAGTATGGCTGGAAAAAGGAAAAAAAATATTGTTTTAATTTATTTGAAGGGCTTTGTCGCTGAGCGACCACACCGTCCTGTAAAAAAAACTGTTAAGAGTCCTTTGTACGTGTACGTACTGAAAATGATGAAGGTTTATAAAACAGCTTTTTCTAGACATTGTGATATTTTATTAAATAGTAATAGCAGAGTAATAAAAGCAGGAAAAAGAAGCAAGCAGGTAGATAGTGAATAAGATCTCACTTTTGAATTATTACTTTTGATAAGTAATATTACAGCCAATTTGTAGACTTGCTTAATCGATTATGGTCTAGTTCTAGCGGTTCACTCATCAGACTAGTCCGTCGTGGAATTAATCTAGGAATGCTATCGCCAAGACACGATCTCTCCTTGAATTGGTCCCCATCTTTTACTCATACTCAACTTCCCTTAAAATATCGGGTAGAGGATATTTTTGCCTATAAATTAATTAATTCCATAGATAAGCTCTTTACAAGCTTCTCTCATTAATTATATTCGCCGCCCGCTATGCCATGGCTGCATTTCAGTAGTGATCAGACAAGTGTTATTAAAAGTTGTAGTTGTTTAGGGTTTTGCAAAGAATTAGTTGTCTACTTAATATAATTTAAATCAATCCAATTAATATCAGTTAAATCTTAATAAATTATTTAAATAATTATTTCTGTGAGAGTCCAAATAAACTCGAGCTTCTGACAGTGCGATACAAAGGTTTTATGCACGTTAGGGAGGTGTTATAGAATAAGAGATCAATTATATGAAAAACCAATGCATTTTTTTCTGCTTTTTTATTTGTTCTGATCCTATCTTGCGCATTGATTTCTTCATATTCTACTCCACATTCACTAAGGTAAACACTCATTCAGATTACGCACTTTCAGTTCGGAGAAGGATACAAGAATGCTTTTAAATTACTGATTTCGACGGGAAATTGGACAAACTTTGCTATAAGTGAAAAACCGTCACTTTTTTATAAAATCATTACCGCGACAACCCTACATGATTTTGCGGTTAACGCACTCAGCCCTAATTGCATAATTATCGATAATACTCGATCCTCGATAGATCGCGATCGCGCCTCGTATAGCTTATTGCGCAATACTCGTCATTCAGTTGTACTTCTCGGCGGACACTTCGGAATAATGTAATTACATTCGATTGTTGTGTTTTCGCACGATGTCATTGTCTTTTTAATCGATTCTGTTATATAACGCGTGTTTCCTTGTTAAGCTGTGTTTACACTTTGCCATGCAGTGTTAATATATAGTTGCAATTATCATATCATACTTACAGCGGATTTACATCGTCAATCTACAAGACGGAATAACGGAAATAATCCAACAAGCAGCGTGATCCTTTCCATTAATATAAGACTATACAGCCGGCACCCCCCATCAGGGCTAGGTCCTCATGAAGTGTGGATGCCCTCATGTTCCGGGGCATCCCACGAGGCGGTATTGGGGAGATATTCCCGGAGGCTTTGGCCCGCTTAAGCGGGCAGCGACGTCGGTGGGGGCTGCGGATGAGAGCCCCAGTGAGCCCGCGGTTCCCTGCCACTTGTCGATGACGGCGGAACACCATGAGGTTTTTAGTCGGTAGTGGGGTCCTGTGGTAGTCGGTAGTGGTAGTGACCCTGAGCCCGACATAACCACCTGCTCCCCGGCAGGTGTGTATGCGTAAATGCATTTTCCTCAAATAAATCATCAATCAATAAAAAAAAGTGTCAAGCTGTAGTGACGTAAATATATTATTAATCACTCAGAATATTTATAAATGTATATATTGTGTGAACATAATATGTTAAACCTAAATCATTCCATACGCAAAATAACGGAAAAGGTTCAATACGCAAATTGATGTACTGTGTCACTTCGTTTTAGTTTTTATGTCCTATTTGGCGCAAAGGTTACGTAATAAAACCGGACAAGAGCGAGTTGGACTCCCACACTGAGGGTTCCGTCAACACAATGTGTATCACAAAATCGTTCCTTTTTTATAGAGGTCGTCATTTTTAGAGGTTACCCCATCCGCACACACCCAACAGGTTTTAATAAGTTAAATTTTGGAATATAATCATACCAAGCTTCACGCTTGTATGAATTACCCAATACAAGATACATGTCACGTTTCTTGTATGAGGACACTTTTTTACTGTAAAAAAATATTTTCATTATTTTTTTTCAGCAATGCCAATGGGTCATACTTAGACGTAGGCACTCTGTGAAAATTTTAATAGCATACCTATAACGGTTTCATTGATATAGCCCTTCAGGTCAGACCGACAGACGGACAGCTGATGCTTAGTAATAGAGTACCGTTTTCTAGCACGGAAACCCTAAAAATGACGAGGAGAAAAGGCCTATATCAATTTACGGAATTGTCAGAGAAATTGATTGAATATTTGATAGAAATTAGAGGTGTCATGCCGTGAGAACGCAACCTAAACACTGTTAATCAACAGGAGGAAGTTACGACGGCGATGAATCCGGTGGTATCGGCACAGAATAAATGCCAGTTACTGCGATATCGGAGTTCGGAGCCCATTTGTTCAGTGACTCGACGAGACTCGAAGTGGGTAATCAAATTGCGGAAAAGCAGGAAACCGCCGTCTCCTCTCTGATGAATTGATGACTAATTAAACAAGCGACAGCGACTGATGTATGTGACAAAGGAGGAAATGATTTTACTGTTTATCAATCACTGCCCGTAACGGCACCGCGGCGTAGGTACAGTTCTCGGCCAAAGAATATCAGCACTTAATCCTAAATTTTGTGAGTTTCTTTATTCCACCATAACTTCGTAACGGTTCAACCGATTTTAATGTTTAATATATCATTAGATTCGTCTTAATAGCATACAATATGTACATAAAAAATAAAAAGAAAACAAATTAACGTACTCAAAACGCCATATTGTGAGAAAACAAAAATTCTCCAAAACTCATCAAGTTGGTTATCAAAATGAAGGGCTTTAAGAAACGATTCCCTAAATATATAAAACTTACAGTTTTAATTTGAATGAAACGATAAAACGCTTAACGAAAATAAATAATTTGCAGTCGAGTTTTTTAATTTTTAATTAATGTATACTTGTGGATGTAGTAAATGGCGACAAAGGAAGAAATTCACCAAATGAGAAGCATGCCACAACTCATTGATGTGAATGGGTTTGGTGGTATTTTCGGCGCCATGTTATATTCGTTTCTTTATAAAATCGGGTTATATACATAAAAAAATACAAATTTATGGTTTTTTATGTAATTAAAAGCGAAATTTTAGATTGTAAGTTTATATTTAAGCGATTTATTTCTCCGATATTTACGTAAGTTTAATCATTATGTACTTGTAGTCGACTTACATATTGTTGGCAAAAAAACATATTATCAATACGTTTTAGTGATGTCCTTTATGTTGTTAGAGGAGACATAGTGTACCGACCCTTTATGAGTAGGATAAGGGTAGAAAGATAAATGCGTATAGGGGGATTTAACAAAGGAATAATGGCGAGGGATAAATAATTTCCAAAGATGCTTCGGTTAATTGAGATCGCTTTAGGAAATTGGAATTAAACGAGTATTAGCATTTCAAATGAATAACCCTTTTAGGTATGGTCGCAATTTAAACCTTAAAGACATACAAGGCTAAATATTGCCTCCGCAGCTTTTAGACAGATTTGCAACTGGACAGAAATTGTACGTATTTCATTATAATATGGTCGGGATGCCAAGCACGAGGTCTTACGGAATAATTCCTAAATGAAATTAAAATCGTTAGTGATTTTTCATTTGAGATAATGTTATGTAGGTACTCAGAGATCAGTAAAGTGCAGTGCAGGGAGGGATACCTTGATTTTAGTCACTTTGAAGTTGAAATAATCTTCAGAGAATCATTGTTTGTATTTAGAAAAATAAAAATAAGTACATTTTGGCAACAAATTCGTCGTATAGGTCCATAATTGCATGATTAATAGGTAAAAAATGACGCTGTTTGAAATTATTTAATAGAACTCCTTAACTATAGTGATTTTTCACATCTAACTGTCTCTAAAATGTGACCAATAATTATATCCTTAACAAATCCATGAATATTTTAAAATCGGACAACCATATCTATGTGAAAAGTATTTTCTCTAATTTTCACGCTTTTCGGACTAACAAAAGGTCATATCCACCACGCGCAGCGCGCATTGAGATTGAACTTTGTTTAATTCATACTTCGTTTTATTTTTATAACAAGCTCCGAATTGAGCTGCATTTCAAAAACAACACATCGGAAGTTCTAAAACCACAACTTTTCCAATAACTGGATCCAATTCTAGTTAGTCCATTAAGTTTGCTAGGTCCAGTTTAACTTACATCGGATATGACGTCAAATGTTACAATGACAGGTGTCACATTCATTATATCAACGCAGATTAGAAGTTTACATTTTCATTGGACAGTAAAACCTTCCAATTCGCTATGTCCGGTGCGGTCATGAGTTAGATGCGCAAGTGGCTTTACTGTTGTGATCCCTGTTGTTTTCTTAGGATGGCAGTGGATATACCATGATGGTAGGACATTTTGCGTATTTCAGCCTGGCTAGCTACCACCCCCCCCAATTAAAAAACTGTCGCCAAGCACCTCAGTCCGTATTCCGCCAGCTGGTAGTATTAGGTTAGCCTGAACAACATCCGCGACCGCATCATCACTTACCATCAAGTGATATGGTGGTCAAAGGCTAGCTTTCAAGCTATATATTATATTGAAAAAAAATTACATATGTATTTTAGTAAAGTGCAGTTAAGTATATAATTTATTAAAGTTACACAGTTAGAAGTACATGTGTATTCCAAGAACTGTATTCAATACGAGATACGAGATAGTGATCATATTTATAAACATTGTATAGGGGACATCGGAGGATGATCCCTAGGGCTCGATGGAATTACGTTAAGCTAGATCACAGCCGAAGGCTTGGAAGCTCTTAATGCTCTTATCTTATACATTCTTAATGGGTTTGGCTTCACTATCTCATATTATCGAGGAATCCCTAGGATCCTAAAGGAATACATTCTTTGGCAAATATTGCGAAATCATATTTCTGATATTACATTAAAAAAAATTAGCCAAAAAATGGAACCGACTTCAACATAACGATATTAGCAGGAATAGATTGAAATAACTATTAACTTATTCAACTATTTAACTTATTTCAATTAATGCGTTTTCGGAAATAGCACACATGATATTTTATTATTCAAAGTATATTACGAAATTTTTGAAACTAGAATTAAATATTTACAGGTTATATATCAGTTTTATTTGCAGAAATTACTTATTTTCGTTTAAATAAAACAATAAGTTAAAAATTCAATAAATTACATTAAAAGACAAAATTTCGAACTAACTAAAGAAAATTTCTTTAGTTAGTACGAAATTCCGTTTTGTCTTTGAGGCTGAATTCAAAATCAGAACTTCGAAAGGCCTTTGGGTCTTTGTCTCTCTCTCTTTCTAATGGGGGGAAAGAGATAGAGTGCGAATGTTTCGAATTGTATGATTAACCCAAGATTGAATAAGATATTCGCGGCTATCTGAAAAATATAATTAAAAAGTTACTTTGTCTCACTCAGTGAGTAAAGTCGCATTTTGCTCTCTGATTTCAGGCAGCAAAACCTACATGTTTGAGCTACTTTAGTGAAAATATTCGTTCACATCGACTAGATAATCTTCCTCCTCTTTTTAAGAGTCAAAATAGTGTTGTTCGTGTTCACCATTTTCCATCATCACTTACCATCAGGTAAGACTGTGGTCCAGCAACCCTAACAACAGTAAAAAAATAAATTTTAAGTGTCATTCTAACATTTTTTTTTATTACCGCCTCTTAACCGAATTAGCATACAAAATTACAAAGAATCCCGCTTGGGGTTCAAATTTTTCGTTTCGTTTTAAGTTATGTAATTTTTTATGGTAACATACGAGACCTGCATTCGACTTTATTCCAAAGCAGTTATTGTATGTCCGTTCATACGCCTAGGACGTAGGTATAAACGGACACGTCCCTTTAGAGGGCTTTGTGTTTTGATATTCACACAAAATATCAATTCAATATAAGTAAAAAAATAACGAGGACTAGTGACGAATATTTTACTACGACGTTTAGTTTTTGCTTCATCGCAAAAATCATACAAGCTGAAACACGCGTTCTGAAGCAAAATAAAAAATAATAAAAATTGGTCCACTGTACCACGTCACTCGCAAGAAGGATCCTAAATTAATTTATAAATAACGATGGCTAAATCCGTACCACAAATACCCGTATAAATGTATTGGTAATTTGGTATGATACGGAATCCTCGGTATATACGAGGCCAACTCGCTATGGGCCAGTTCTTTTTTATTTACTATATAGGCCTACGTTTGATCAACAACTCGCCTATTGTTAAGCGACGGTGTGGCCGAGGATGGAGCACGTCGGTCCAGATTAAATCTATTCACTCTAGCCCTGAAGCATAGATTGTAATTCTCAGAAAAAACAGAAGGCGGTATCAATTATTTATATGACGTTTCGGGTCTGGTAAAATAAAAGGTGAAGGACTCGTGTCTGCCCTCATGGCTCTCCCATGGGAGACCTCAGAATTCTATCAGACCCGTGTCTCGCCTAGGCCGAGACCTCAAGACTTACATTTTACATAATATTTTGGGTATAGTATCCCCGATAACATTGGTGATATAAAATTCGAATAGCCTCGAATAGAATAAGAATCAAATCAAATTCGAAAGAATCGAAGCAGTGATGGCTCAGTGGCTATGGACTGCCGCGCAGCAGGTCTATGGTTCGAATCCCGCCGCGGGCTCAAAGGGCATTTTTCGAATGCGCGCCTGGCTAGCGACCACCCTCAAGTAGAAAATCTGTCGCCAAGCACCTAAAGGCAGCTTGAGAGCCAGTAAAATTACAGGTCAAAGTCAACGTCAAAATAATTTATTCAATTTAGGCGTCTACGACGCTCTTATGGAGGTCAATTACAAATTTTAATACTGATATATACTACATTGTACTGCCACGTTCAGCAAACAAAAAATATAGAGCCACTGCGAGAAGAACGGGCAAGAAACTCGGGGCCATTCTTTTAAAAGTTTTTTAACAATGTGTATATGTACTATATAGTAAAATTATTCCAATATTTATTTACATTACGTAGGTGACAGGCGCTAGCTTGGCAGAGGCGAACCAGTCCAAGCATTTTTGTCGTTTATTGTAATCACAAACTGTGTAGTAAGATTTCTTTATCAAAATGTTCTTCACGTGCAACTTGAATTTTGAGACTTAACAACTATGTCTCAAGGTTACGGGCGCAGTGCAATTCGTGACTTGTAACGAAATGCATGTTCTAGGCAGAGGTTAGTCCGCTTAATATCAGGTGGAAGTAGAGCTTGCTCCGCCAAGATAACATTAAAAAAAGGCGCGTTTTCCTCTAAAATATTTTAGAGCAAGGATAAAAATTACAATTATATATTCCCAGAACAAAAAACACCACATCGGATTGTTTAATCAATGAGAAAGATTTTAATTAATTTTACCGTTTGACTTTCGTTTTAAAAAGGAAAATGATTTATCATTCTCACGTACATATACAATTTTGTTTTCAATTTTGATATTCAATATTTGCAATTATAATTGAACATTAAATTACGCATTAATAAAATATAAATGACATTTTCATAAATCAGCAGTAACATCGTCATTTATTACCTGGCCTGACGACTACCGGTAATTATAATTAAAGGCAGAAGGTCGTGGAAGCCCCAGACCTGCTACAGACGGAGTGACGCGTCGGTGAGTCATCGTGACAGGTCATGTCAGTGTTGTGACGAGTGGCGATTTTAATCGGAAACTTCTGCCCGTAGTTTCGTACGCGTGATAGTACGTTATTACCGCGCTCCATCGGAAACTACTTAGTTTTTTATTTTACTGTGACGGAACAAGCTCGAGGCCCACCTGATGTTAAGCGGACTAACCTCTGCCTATGACAGATGCATTTCGTCACATGTCACGAATTGCACTGCGCCCGTCACCTTGAAACATACTATAGGTATGCATAATAGGTGTTAAAGTCTCACGTGCCTGTAATTTCACTGGCTTTCAAGGACTGCTGCCGGAGCAGACCGTTAGGTGTTTGGCGACAGATTTTCAGTATTGAGATAAAGATATACTAGGTGGATATTCTACCATTAGAATCTCGAAGACGTGGATACTAAGTATAGTACGTGGTACTGTTGTTCTTTCGTGGTATTGGTCTCCTTCTCTTATCTCACGCTAAGTGGAGTCGACACAATCCACTTTAATATTGTTAAGTTTGCAATAACGCCTGGTAGGCGAATTACATTACAAAATTACAAATTTACGAGAGAAAAAATTATAGTCATGTGCGGGATTCGAACCCGCGTCCATCCACCCCTTTAGCCGGGGTATGCTCTAACCAATTGAGCTAACATGACACAATGACTCATAACTGTAATTCTTGCTCTCGTTCTTCAACCATCGTATCGGGATGGCTAAAGGGGTGGATGGACGCGGGTTCGAATCCCGCACATGACTATAATTTTTTCTCTCGTAAATTTGTAATTTTGTAATACAATCCACTTTACTCAATACGTTACGTTTTCCACAAGTTTAATAGGTACATCCTACCATTTCTATTCCCCTACTATTAGAATGCAAAAGAGAGTGCATGTATGTTTGTAACATATCAGACCGGTAAAATGTCAACAGACCAAAATTAAAACAACTGAACTTTTTTTAACAATATTCGTTCGTATTATATTTATTGTTTGTATATACATTTATTCTTATAAATAGTAAAAATAACTACCAGATGATTCAAAAACCGAACCTTATCGAAATACACTTCTCTATTTGTAATTTATGCAGTAACAGTACATAAATTACAAATAGATACAAATTACAAAGCGATAGCCAGGCCCGGAAAGGCACTTCACACATGACTAATTTAAATTCAGATTCAAATAAAATGTTCGTGGCCAATAAAATGAATGTCATAGTTAGCTCTAAGCTAAAGACAATATTTTTTAAACAGAAAATTCAAAGCGGTGGTCATAAAACATAGGACAAACGTACATTACAACTCATACAACTATACGAGTATCTGTCGTAATTAATTAAAACTTATTATGTACCTAGATGAATCAACTGTTCTGGTACTGATGACCGGAACAAAATTATCTCTAAAGCCCTTGCCACAAAAACACTGTCCGATATGAGAAAAAAACACATCGCGTGTACTAATTTGTCCGTTGATAAGAGACAGCTGATAGCTGAAAATAAACCAGTTACGAAAGTCTTGGATTCCTGCCCGGTATTTGGATACAATTAAACGAGGAAGCTGTGTGATTGTTATTTATTATAGATTATAGTAATCACAGAAACAGGTTTCTTATTTTTATTCCTGGAAGGTGATATTTGTATTGATATTTGTTGTGGAGTTATGTTTGTATTTAATTTATACGGACAAGGCAGTTGACGGATGTGGCTACGGCACTTCGCATATTTCAGCATAATGTCGAATGGTGTATTGTTGTGGGAAGCAGCCTCTGATATGGAGACCAACTTTGCTCTTGCAAAAGCGGATAATTAATGCTTTATATTGAATTAATGCTAGCGAATCCCAGAGAGATATTTTTGAAAAATATCAACATTTTAATTTCATATTTTTTTTGCATTCTTGAAAATAAATTAGATATGCTCGAAATCACATATGTAAATTTTAATAAAACAGCGACCACCTTGTAACTAGCGGTGCCAGGTTTAAATAAACAAATACAAATAAAAAGTCCTAAAGAATTGTGTGCGATTATATAATTATAGTGTATTATGATACAAGTGAGCTAAGTTGCTCATTACACACTAGGCTGTGGGTAAATCAGCCGAGTGTATAATGAGCAAGTTGCTCACGAGTTTCATATGCACTTTTTCAACACCCTTGCGAGGAAAAAAATATATATTGCACAAATGCGATACAAGCAACGTACGAAAAACATGCAAAATAGCGAGCAAGTTTTTTTTTTGCGCGCAGCATATGTATCGAGGTTGATTACATATACTTAGCCTTAAACCTCTTTGTTGTTACAAATCTGTATTACCCGGTTAAATTGAAAATACTCTGTTTACTCGCATATAATTTGCAGTTACGTACTAACTTAACTTCGTAAGGATAATTCTATTACGCACTAGTGTATAATATTACTATGCACGAGGGTGTTATAGTTCGGTTTATGGCCCTAAGAACGATATAATAAAGCTCACTTTACGAGCAAGGGTGGTGAAAAGAAAGAAAAGCACTTTATTTAATACGACAAAAACATTCCAATAAGTACATATAATATCATTGTGTAAAGTGTGTTAAATTTGGTACTACCTTCCTATAAAGTATTACTCTATCAGCCGGATCGTCCACTGCTGAACACTGCTCCACGGGGGTTATAAAATATTAATAAACAATTTTCCTTCAAGATTATTGCGGTAGTGAGATGTCGAGTAGTATTGAACGAGCCTTGTCTTTGCATAATGCTTATTGTCTGAGGCAAAAGCGCTGATTTCCGCCACAACTAAGGAGGTAATTATATTGAGTGAAAATTCTGGCTAGTTATAAAATTCACTTACTAATATCAGTACTATATAATATTATAAATGCGAAAGTAACTCTGTCGGTCTGTCTGTCTGTCTGTTACGCTTTCACGCCAAAACTACTGGACCGATTTGAATGAAATTTGGTATGGAAATAGTTTGAGACCCGGGAAAAAACATAGGATAGTTTTTATCCAACTGCGCAAAAAGAGGTTAATGTTTTTGCACGATAACCGACATACGCGCGGGCGGAGCCGCGCCCGGAAAGCTAGTATGTTTATATACCAATTAATGACTAAAGACAAATTATATTCGTTCGAATATAAACTTAAAATATGTCCACTTATGAACAAAGATATTTGTTTTTTTCTTTCGTCCGAATGACAAGTTGCATATCAAAATACTTTATAGTTTACACTAGGTTTAGTCACGCCACGATTCTACCATTCATGTTTTGTTCGAACCAGTTTTTCGGTCTAGAATTTAATCACAATCGAAAGTTATACATTTTCGTCCCTCACAATACATTTTAATTGATTCAACTTACATTTACGTGCTTTTCTTTCTTGTTTCTTCCTAATATCTTTTTTTTTGTTTGGCCCCTATTTTTTTAATATCCGTCTTTATTCCGAAGACGTTATTCAGGCTAACCTGGCTCTCAAGGACAGCGGCAGCTGTCCAACGTTAGGTGCTTGGCGATATATTTTCAACTTGAGGGTGGTAGCCAGGCGGGCATTCGCAAAATGCCCTACCAACATACGAAAAATGGGCGGACAGAGCAGGCGGTGGTGCCGAGGGACCGTTTCCCTAAACCTACACTGCCCACGGCAGTGACTCTCATCATTAATTAATTTTCATACGAGGCCTTAAAAATTTGAAAATGTAATTATTTTCGTTTCATTAATTACACATGAACCAATTTTTATTTGTTATTCTTCCCAGCAATATTTACTTTATTTATACGCAAATAAAACAAATTTTAATATTTCAATATAACAAGGGCCAGGTTTAATTTAAGCTCTGTTTATCGAAAAATGAGCTTCGTATATATATCTTAACACGTATTTATCTTTACATAAAACTAGGTTTCGTAGCAAGTAACTTGTAGTGAGTTACCCAAGCTATCTGTTTTGTGCCTCTTATCTTTCTTACACCCAAAGTTAATAGACGTAATAATAATTTGTTACGTGCGTGTAACATGCACGGAGCCCTTTCAAACTTTCCACGCGATACCTTTCTTTCTATTTATATATAAAAACTTTTAAAAAGATTTAACTAGCGGGATGCTTTCCTAGGCAATTTCGCAAGTAGCATCTGTGTTTGGATTTTTAGTACAGGAGGCTGTAGAGTGGTCTTCTCCACATTTGACACAGCGGAATGGCCTGAAACATTGATTTTTAGAGTGCCCAAACCGTTGGCACCTTTTGCATTGAACTATTTCTTTCCTTTTTTGTGTGGTGCTTCAAATATAACTTTCACGTGATTGAGTTGTTTGATTTTGTAAACCTGTTGTATTACGAAAACCAACGCTCCGGATGAGCAGCATCCCACTACTCACCGCGTCGATGTGAGTAGAGTATCTACTTACAATATCAGTGCCCTGAGGAACAGAAAAGTAGTTGGTATACTATCAACGAGAACTCTCATGGAGGGTTAGAGTTTGGCCGGCGGCCAGCTAAAAGCGAGATCACATTAACACATTATTAGAGCACAAAACGCCTTTAAAATAAACATAAGCGTTAGTTTTTATTATATGATAAAATTTGTAATATGACCTTCAAGTGCAATCTAGACAAAACACATAAATTGAATAAATGATTTTGACTTTAATAAACATACTAGGTTTTAATCAAGGTGCTCAAAAGTTGTTACGAAACAGACAATGGCAGTATTAGAATGATATTATTACAAACACTAAGAAACAAACATTGTAGTAGAGTCTGAGCCATAAGTGAATAATAAAGAAATAGTGTTGGAAACATTTACATTAAAATAATTACTTGAGCTAGCTGAAGAGCTCGGAGAAGATAGCAAGCGAGCCAAATTTGCGACCTTCACCCACAAAATTGAAATTCAATTAAACGGTGGCGTATTATGCGGCAGAACATTGCTCATAACTGGACTGGGGTTACACAGACTAGCAGCGATCGGATTACGATTGGTTTCAATAGAATTATTCTTTCAACGATCATTATAATTGTACAATATTACTTAATTTTATGTTATTGTTTATAATGATTATGTTATTTTGGTGTACAATAAAGAGTTATCTATGTATCTATCTATCTATAGGATAGTTTTTTTATTGCTTACGCGGTCGACTGTGGAGCATGCTTGCATAGAAGATACCTATTCACTCTAGACTTGGAATCTTTCAGATTGTAGCTCTCTGGAAACAAAGATGCTATGAGAGTGTTCCATTCCTTCGCTGGTCGTATTATAAATGTGGATGCAAATCGCTTTGTGCGGATAGGAGGAACGTCAAACGTATACGGATGCCGTCTTTTCCCAATTCTTGTGAACTGCACGAAGTGGCTCACGGTACGCTTAGAACATTAGATAGATATATATACTTGCCCAAAACATGGAAAAATAATCTATGAAAATATGCACAAGGTTAATATTATAATTTCCATCACGATTTGCGTATGTAGGCGTACAAATTATACAGAATGAGCAACCAAAATTAAAAATATGAAACTATTATTAATTATCAAAATCAAAATAAATGTGATATTATCCAGGGTTTGTATATCAAATATGAATGTCATTACGTATTTAATTAGCTAAAAATATATTACATACATAAAGACGACAATGACAAATACAACTGTCTCCACCGAAACGCTTCTAGTCTTCATTTATGTTTATATTGAACATTACACATGAATTATATTAAAATTATTAATTTTTAACAAAGTGAAAACTAGAATTCTCGACATGCGGGAATAATTATTTTCATCATTCTATTCCAAATTGACAGGAGTTGAATTCCAAAGGCGTAACATTACCGAGTCATGATCGCGTTGTTTAAAGGCGTTCAAACGTATCGAGCGTCTGGGCAACGCCCGGTGGAGACACTAGTCTATTTATAACGTCGACATGCAATGCAGAAGCAGTATGGAACTGCTAAACATAATTATTATTATCAGTATCTGCGAAAGTTACTTTTTAGTAGTTTTTACAAGAGAATGATATATGACAAAGATCTAATGTCTTTGATATTTCAGCTTGACTAACCTAATCCAAACTTGTGTTGATTTCAGTTTCAATGTACATGTCATTTATGATATTTTTTTGCCTTTGTCTATGCCTTTTAATATCCTCGAAAGGATAGGCTAGGCTGATGTGTAAAGTAACTATAAAAATCGAGACAGTGTGAAAATCTGTTAGACCACTAGGAAACTTGTGGTGAACTAACTCTTAAAACAGATTCGTCATCTTGCAACAAGA
Organism: Plagodis dolabraria; assembly: GCA_963854805.1. Lineage (NCBI taxonomy): Eukaryota > Metazoa > Arthropoda > Insecta > Lepidoptera > Geometridae > Plagodis > Plagodis dolabraria. The sequence goes on along the minus strand of OY978459.1, from coordinate 5,963,810 downwards.
CACTGATAAACTCATCTCATATTTAAAGTTTTTACTCAAAAATGTATTACATAACATTATGATTTGATCAAGAAGAATAAACACAAGGATTTACACAAGTTAAGTAAAAAAATATACATCAAAACAAACAGACTTAGTTATAAGTATTTAACGGGACTTAATCGCGATAAAACATGTATATTTTTATTTATTTACCTCGACGTTTCGACCAAGTTGCATTGGTCGCTGGCACGAGCGGACTACTTATCGCGATTAAGTCCCGTTAAATACTTATAACTATGTGTTCAAGTCGCGAAAGTCTTAAAGTTACTACAAACAGACTTCTTGATATTTAATTTTATTTGTCTCCTTTTATTGGTCTACCACTGCATATTGATATGATAGTTAAATTCGTTAATAATGGTCGTTTTGGTATAATTTTTCAATATACCGAACACATGTTTCTATTATTGAATATTTACTTATGCTAAGTTAATTAAACGAATGTTGTTATAAAATGTTTACTCTGTATGGCCCAAGATTGTTCTAATTTCTGACCTTTGTACCAATTTTTTTTTACTTCAGGAGTTGAATTGCCAAAATATTTGAAAGAACAGACCTGCCTGCCAAAAACTTCTACCGGAACACCACGTTAGATGTTTAGCCAAATTTTCTACTTGGACGAGCATGCAAATGCATTTTATGACTAAAGCTTATGTCAGCTCAGTAATAGTATCTTTAAAGCAATTGAGCTCGTGCTAGTAAAACGTTTAAAGAATCCCAGCTTGTTTTTGGCATGAGTCCATACTGTTTTTGTCGTATACTGATACACAGTTTCGGGGACACGGTCTAGGTCAAGTATGTCTATGGGCAAGGTCGAACTTTTATACTCACTGATATGCATATGATTTTAGTGCTACCATATAAAAGCTTTTCAGATGGTGAAGATGGGAGCTTTAAGCTCGATATTTTAATCATAATCGCTATGATGTCGGATATGAATTAAGCTCCATATTAATCAATCAGGATTTCAATATTAAGTTAACGCTACTCCTGAAAGCTGCCTCTTCTCAAACATGGTCTACTGCTAGTTACACCGCCTAAGATCACAACACAAGTCACAATCGGGAACCCCGCTATATCAAATCTCCAAAGGACATTCGCAATATTCCATACCATACCTTGCTACAACAACTGCTATCTTTAGACAAAAACCTGTACCGACTGCTTAACGTGCCCTCGAAAGCACGTGGCACCTCCTATCCACTATCCAAGCAATCACTGCAGCAGACATTGCTTAACCTAGTTGATCTGTTAAGAACAACTAGACAAACCTCGAGCGCTTCAAAAATTTGATTCTATGTTTATTTAGTTCTTAATTTAATTTTATGTTAATTAGTAGTTATGCGTTTTCTATAAATATGGAAGAGCGAGGTCTTCTGATACAGGTATACATTTACTGAAAAGAAGGCCTCTGCGTAATGTTATACGGATACATGTAGTTTATGAAAATAAAAAATTATCTTAAAATTTTATGTTGTTACATTTAAAGCTTTAGCTGTAGAAGATAGCTTCTGAAGCGCTGGTAGCGAAGTTTGCTTAGCTGTTCTTAACCGATCAGCAAAGTTAAGCAACGTCCGCCGCGGTCATGAGTTGGGTGGGTGACCGCTAGTGACATCACTGCTGAGCGCTTCCGTGCTTCGGAGGGCATGTTAAGCCGTCGGGCCCGGTTGTTGTCTTAGGATGGCTGTCGTTATAGCATAATGGTAGGTCATTTTGTGAATGCCCGCCTGGCTAGCTACCACCCTCAAGTGGAAAATCTGTCGCCAAGCACCGAACAGTGTGTCCCGACAGCTGTCCTTGAGAGCCAGTAATTCTAGGTTAGCCTGAACAACATCTTCGACCACATTATCACTCACTATCAGGTCAGATAGTGGTCAAAGGCTAACCCTATGAGGCATAAAAGAAAAGACACTGTGTCTGGCATTAAGCTTTTATCTACAAGAACAGGGCATCCCCTTCAGTAAGTAGCACAAGGATGCGCAATCATATGTGAAAGTCACGGGCGGGGAACCTGCGTGTTCCGGTAAGACATATGAAATGAGGTGAACAAACTTGACCCAATTAGATCAAAATAGATGAGATAACACCCGAAGTCTGGTCACTAAGGTCGTGCGATACATATTAGGTCGAGACCTTTCGTGGGGCAATCAAAATTAGGGCGCGTTATATTAGAACATATTTACAAAGTTTATACGAGTAAAAGCAATTTGGGGTTTTTGTCAATTAGAAGAAAATGTATTTTGGTAAAATAAATATGAACCGAGTTTGAAAAGTCAATTAAAAGTTTAGTTTGACCCTTGCTTTACTGATTTAGGTACTTATCTGCGAGATAAGTATTTTACCCGCAAAGTTAATAATCTATAACTTTTAGCACTTTTTTATATTATATACGTATAATACGTATAATATAAACAATATAAAAATGCATATAACTTTTTTCAGAGTATTGTTAGCATTATAGTGATCTCAAAAAATAATTTATTAGATTTTTTTTCTTTTACTTGTTACCAAGCTGTTAATTTTCACACAAATTTATCATCACTCCAGTATATTCCCAAAGGGGCAGCCAGAGCGTTCCACTGATACGTGTGGTATTTTCCAATGCAATAGGTAGCGAGCGTACAGACGCTGGGCACAGTTACAAACTCCTGTTTCCTACTGAAAATTGACATGATATGTCATAAAATCTGTTCGTTTTCCGAGTAGAACAAAAAAAAGAAATAGTTTATGCTACAGCTGTTCGAAAGAAAAATGTTGTGTTGAAGAATCATCACATAGCTATAAAATAACGGACTGATAACAAACTATACATTGGTATTAGAATATGGTTTTCGTAAGAATTAGATCTGTTAAACGAACAAATTTAAAACAAATGAACTTCACTTTTAAACAGCGAACATTAGTTTTTGCAATATTGGCTGTGTATACAAATTAATATGTAAAGAAATATAAATCAAGCGCAAAAACAGCAGAACGCAAATCTTACCACGGCGGGCGTGGTTTAAAGTGTACCGTGCGATGCGGCGCAACGACATTACCTTGACGCGTCCAATCGCATGGGATCTTTTCATCTTTTACCAAATCAATTAGTCAATGCAATTGAGATTTGTGCTTGTTTTGTTAATTGTGCACTCTAGTCCAAAATCAAAGCGATAACTGTATGATAATTACACTACTTATATATTTATTCGCAGCTGTGTATACATTTATTCTCAGGAATATTTACTATCTGATGTTTGGAATACCTCAACAGAACCTCTCAATATCCAGAAATATTAATGCCTTGTCAGTTAATAAAATCAAATACTCTTTATCACAAAAACATTTCTCCCGATCCATTACAGAACATGACAGTGGAATAATAGAACCCACAGAATTAATCACAGAGAAATATTGCAAGAAAGTAATGGCTAATCCAATTCCATCAATCATTCCTGTATAACAATAGGTACATTACGGCTCAGTGTAACAGACGCATTAAGTGTGCCCATCTTTAAATTTTCGTGTTCATTGATATACTTGATATTTCATGAACAGATGTGACGCTCACCGTTGAATAAAGCCTCCCCAATCAGGGGGTGTGCCATGATCAGCACACTTGGCAGACGTCTTAGGGATCGCAGTGTAAGATGGCAGTTGTTTAGAATGCGCAATAAATTTTGGCAATATTGCGTAAAATAGGATTATTTCGTAACAAGTAAATAACGTGACGTCGGATTTCTCGAGAAGTTGGCAGAGACCTTTAACTTCTTCACTCTCATTACATTCTTCATACACGCCTGTCAATTATAACATCAACAGCTGTAGCACCCGTTGAATAAAATACCTTCTTCATTACAAAATCACGTTTGGCAGGCGTCTTGGGCTCGCAATGTAATGCCTTCTGGGAATTTTCTCTTCATCGCCTCTTATGACTCCCACAGCTAAGTTTGGGTGAGTGCAATTCTAGTCTGGCAAACCATGGAACAAAAACGCTTCCATCAATTGCTACAGTATAAGCTAAATTGTAGTATTAATAGCACAGTCGATATTCTAGCAGTTAATTTTCATCGTAAATATTATTAGCAATAAAATGTGCGTTCTGTATTCACCAACTTCAAACTTGTAGCATATCATCGCTTCTATTACATTACGTTTTACAGAAATTTGACATCCACGAAGACAATAAATCGCAAATTTTTAAGAAAACTGGAGAGTCTTAAAATTTGTACACGCAAGATATAGAGATAGCTGGTGCTCTCAGCAAAGATCAAAGATATATATTACATACCATCGTTGGCAAACAATGATGTAACTAGAAATGTCAGGTAAATAGTTGTGGTTTACTTAAAACGGAAGATGTAGAAAACATTGGACCGCTTCCAGATGCTTTATCTCCAAGAGATTTTGGCAAGACCGACTGTTTGCATGACCTGGTCGCCAACATCTTTAAAGACCAATATACCTTCCTTGTCTCCTAACTCGGCGGACGCTCTTACGCAGCATGGATTAAGGTTGAAAATTCTACAGCATCCGACGTGAGACCTTATGTAAATTGTGCAGTTTTCACTGCCAAGTTCAGTGTATGAGAGTCTACGGCAGCTGTCGCCCAATATTGTTTTCTAGCTATAATATCAATGGATTTGTGTTTATTTGGCAGCGTTATTTGTTGATACGTACCAACTCGATTCGCATGGAGTTGACAGTAGAAAAAATGTTATCAGAACCTGCAGGTAGTCTAAACGCTCCAGTTCACTACTGGCCGGCTCCCAGCATGCTAGCAGCATTGCCACGTTAAATGCACTGCTTATTTGTTGAGGCAAATAGGTGCCAGCATTTTATGATGATCTATTTATGATAATGAAGTCTATCTAGCTGTGCTCCGCGGTTTCACCAACGTGGACAATGACGAAAAGAAAAGATATTGATGAAAATAATACTACTTATGTGTTAATTTAGCATTAAACTATCAATTTTTTTATTTTATTTTGGTACAAAAACATTTAATAAATATTATTTATTAACATAACTATATTCTAAGTTTCATCAAAATCGGTTCAGCCGATTCAGCGTGAAGGAGTAACAAACATACACACATACCCTTACTCACAAACTTTCGCATTTATAATGTAAGTGCGATATCATAAAAAAAAAATACCTAAAACCAAACGCTACGTCACGCGAACAATTCAACACGATACCAATTCAAAGTAAACCATTTGGGCGCGAAAACACACCAAAGTTCCAGAGATGGTAAGATATAAAACAGAATTATAATTTCAACTGCCACATTAATTCCACTTAACTTTCTGAGCGCGTGCCGTCCCGTCATAACTGAACTAAACTCGAATAAAAAATACATAAATAATCGCATTTGTTTGCGTAATTATGCATCAACATCACGTGTTAACACACGTAAGGTATTATGCGAAAGTGTAACAAGATATTTGCATACAAACTGGTGGTCAACATTATGCATAAGAGATTCATGCTTAGATGTCATTGAAGTGTAAATTCTGGTCTCCAGCGCATTGATTGAATCAGTACTAATCAGTACTAATATTATAAATGTGAAAGTAACTCTGTCTGTCTGTCTGTTACGCTTTCACACCAAAACTACTGGACCGATTTGAATGAAATTTGCTATGGAAATGCGCAAAAAGAGGTTAATGTTTTTGCACGATAACCGACACACGCGCGGGCGGAGCCGCGCCCGGAAAACTAGTGGACTATAATTTTTCAGAACAGTTTTAGAACTTACGATTATTGAGTAGCAATCTGGACTCCATAAGACGCTTAAAAAGAGAATAAAGTACTGTGCTAAATATACACCAGTGGTCTTATTGTGTAACTGGAATCGTAATAAAAATAAGCTTTATTTTGACGTTAGTTCTCCATAAGGCTCCAGGCTGGTATCTTAGCAGCTCTCTCCATGCAATCGCAGTTTCATCATATTTTAATTACCAAGTAATCAAACCAAATTTGAAATAATTGTTGAAATTTTGCATGCATGTCTTTGAGCCATATCTATGCTTCTGGTTTGCTAGTTTTTAGGCTTCCGTACCCAAAGCGTAAAAACGGGACCCTATTACTGAGACTTCGCTGTCCGTTCCGCCCGTCCGTATGGCTCCAAGCTGTATCTCAAGAACGGTGATAGCTAGACAGTTGAAATTTTCACAGACGATGTATTTCTGTTGCCACTATAACAACAAGTACAAAAAATTGGCCAAGTGCGAAACAGACTCGCGCACGGTAAAACAAAAAAAGGTTAAAATATGAAATCTAATGTTGTATAGCTAATGGTAAGGAGCCCATCGTGCGCGAGTCCGACTAGCACTTGACCGATTTTTATTTATCTTATCCCCAAATGTGCAAATAAGAATTCTCATACAAAACTTTTGTTTGCAAATAATTTTATGAACACAATTTTTTACGGAAAACTGACAAACCAGAAGCATAGACTTAATAGGCTATATATTATACATATATTATATATATTATACTTATTTATCTTATTAGGCTCAAGGACATGCATGCAAAATTTCGGCGGGTTTGGACACTCGGTGTTTAAAATTTGTCCAAATTACGTTTGTATTAAAAGCGCTAGAGGACACTATAGCTTTAATGGGCTTAGGAAAACGAAAAAAATGACGTTCAGAACCATTACCAATAATTAGACAATATAGTCCCAGTAATTCATGTCTTGATTGATCATTCTTGTCTTGATGACAAGTCGTTTTATACTCGTATGTAATGTTTAAGTGCGAAGCCGATTTCTAACAATTGCTACATTATTAGTACTAAAACGTAACAATTTACATTGGGATATTTCATATCGCAAGATTAATATTTATCAAATGCCTTTCAAAGCTATAAGCCATTATCTCACCATATTAACAGTGAGTTATAAAATGAGTCATGTAGAAATCATTTTGTTGACAAATAATTTATCAGAAAGTGCAACTCATATAGAACATGTGAAGTTCACAGCATGATGTTTCATTAATTTCATCGTCGACGTCTGAAACTCCATGACCGTGGATTCTCATGGAATTTTCTGCCTCGTACTGCTACTATGTGGAACCTGCCATATGAAGTATTTCCGAACCGATACGACTTAAGAGCCTTCAAGCTGAGAGCATATCTCCTCCACAAAGGCCGAGAACGCATCCTCGAGACTTCTAGTGATGCAGATGTCCATGGATGATGCTAATCACTTAGCACTAGGTGAGCTGCCAGCTAGTTGCCCATAAAATAAGGTACTTTTGAAGTCGGAACCAGTTGTTAAAAAATTACACAGGTTAAAATAGTCTGCATACTGTATTCATGAAATACAGTTCTGCAGGTATCAATTTCGTTTTCTGACAAAGGCAAGTATGCGACCGTTAAAATAAACTGTGCCAAATATTGAACATACTGGATTCCAACAGTTACCAGAATTCAAAGTATTCTCCCACTGAATAACAGAGTCTGACTAACTCGTACCTCAAACGTAGCAGATGTGAAGTGATGATGTACCGCATCCAAATGTTTGGGAGATGGTGAAAGTGTTATCTTACCTGTAAATGAAAGATTTACAAATTAACAAATGGAAGAATGTTCAATGTTACTTCTGAGTCACAAAAATGTTTACGTGTTTAAAAATATTTCAAACATACCACTTTAAGTGCATATATATAAACAACTAGCTTTCTGAGCGCGGCTCCGCCCGCGCCCGTAAAGCTAGTAATGACTAATAATAGACTAATACATTCATATGAAAGTTTTCTTTTATAAAAGAAAAATAATCTTTCAGGTACACCACATAGTTGCTCCATAATAATTAGAAATAAAATTTGTACTGATACTATTTACTACATAGACACAAAACTTGATTAAACAACATTTTTGACTCCTAGCCATGATTTTTTTCTATCAAGAGAAATATATTGAATCGTGTTTTCTGATCACGCATAGCATTCGTCATATCCTTTAGAATCAGTACTAATATTATAAATGTGAAAGTAACTCTGTCTGTCTGTTACGCTTTTACGCCAAAACTACCTACCTATTTGAATGAAATTTGGTATGGAAATAGTTTGAGACCCGGGAAAAAACATAGGATAGTTTTTATCCAACTGCGCAAAAAGAGGTTAATGTTTATGCGCGATAACCGACATACGCGCGGGCGGAGCCGCGCCCGGAAAGCTAGTAATAAATATATTATTAATATCTTTCATGCATCCACTCTTTCTAAAACACATGTTCAAAATATGCCTTTTCGAGTCTCACTTCAATTTAACCAGACAAGAAGTTCGATCTCCTCTGCTCCGCGACTTTCAGAGACTTTCTTCGTGGAGTACGTCCGGACATGCATGAGATCACGAGACCGAACTATTCTGCTATTCGTAGCCTTAATCGTTGAAATAATTATTTCAGTATCAACATCATAGCGCTGAGTCATTATAAGAAATATTAGACATTCCCCCTCTATGTAAACTGTGTGGTGAACAATAATTAACCGATAAAATCGCACTGCAGCTAAGTTGGGGGTAGATTGTAAATATTACAACTAACTAACGCTTGACATGCAACGAGAAACGTTGTATCAGGAACTGCTGAAACTATGTATTCAGCGCTGGATTGCTAAATTACCAAAGTTTAGTGTTTGCCCTTAGTAATGTGTAAGCTTTGCTGCAGGGTTCTGGTACTCCTAGTTAAAAAACAATGAATTTCAATGTAGAATTTTACTTTACGTCGATAAAATTATTTTGATCAGTCTTTGTTATGATATCAAAGTTAAATAATGTGGAAGTATTTTAAATTTGTTTAGATATTGTCTTAGTTTTATATATATACATTCACCACAAATGCCATACCGCAAAAGTATCGCTTTTGCGATCATTTTACTCCAAATATTAAGAATACGAACAACTAATACCTACCACCAAAGATAATTAACTGATTCGGGCGTTACTTTACGGAAATCCGTATTTAATAATATTAATAATAGTAAAATCGTTTCGGTCGTGCGCTCGAAGAGTCTACAGTCTAAACCTCCGGATGCTTCGTGTAGAAGCGGCACGCGTCGAAAACTCACCCGGTTTGGCTACATGGCGTTTATTACGTCCCGTCAGTTTAATGGGAAAATTAGGCAGAATTGTCACTAAGTATATTAATATTTTTTTTTAAGTGTTTTTCTAGAATATTAATATAATATTATCTCTAAATATTTTTAGAATATTTGTAATTATTGAATATAATTAAAGTTTAAAAAAGGGTATTCATTTATGTGTTTTAATATTACCCACATTTTGTAAGAATTTTTATTTTAAGTATTACATTTTAAGTTTTTGCTCCTTACATTATGGTTTATGGAAAAGTTAAACTTAAACACTGCGTCTGCAAACCCATACTTGCACTCCCATACAGGACTTTTATATAAAGCCTCTTTTGTGTCTTTCTGTGACTTTAATATACATTTTACATTTTGCTCAATAATTCAATAACACGCAGAAACTTTGGCCATTCGTAATCTAATACACAAAGTAACCGTACACCAACTGAAGAAACTGAACAAATTAGGCAACTTGTTATTTTGTCCGGGTGAAAGAAGTGAACTAACTTCGTTAATACTTTGAGTCTCGTGTTCCCGGGAGATTTCCGTGGAAAGCTTTCTAGCTCTATCAACAAAGAACTAAATTAAGGAGGTAAACATCGCCGGGCGAAATTTTATCTGAACTTTTACGTTTTGACTAAAACTTTATATCAGCCGTATTAGAAGATTTAGAAGTTATTTCTGAATATCAGTACAGTTTAAATAAAGTTATTTTAATAATCAATATTTAAAGTTAAATTTAAAAAAATAAAAACTAATTCAATCGGAAAATATTCTAAAACAAAAAATTAACTAGAAAGTAAATGAAACAAACAATCTATACATTTTTTTGTTAATTCTACATCGATAAATGATAATGAGAACATCATCAATGTAGTCGAAGCCAATTAAAAAAATACAAACCACTCGTCAGATCTCACTGAAATTTAAATGGGACAACATGACAAGCTTTCGTATATAAAAAACATCATATTCAGTACACCCTGTAAAAATTTATGGGGTGACACAAACAATAATATAAACAAAAGAGAACATCCTCCTTTTTTAAAGTCGGTTAAAAAAACTGTTCCTTGTTCTATATTGGATTTCGAAAGGAATGAATGCGCCCAATTGAACAGCATGTTACTACTCATGTCAACTAAGTAGGATGTTGCAGAATACGAAATGACTCTCCTTGGAAATGCTGGCCATAAAATCAAACCCAAACCTTAGTATAAAAATATTGTCAATGTTAAGTAGTGATTGAATATACAAGGCGCCCACCTGATGATAAGCGTTACGCTTGGCCATTAGTTTCAATGTCACATGATCTCATTATGCTTGACATTGCACTGCATTCGTCACTCCGAGACCTTAATTCTTAGATCTCGTTCGCCCAACTCACTACAATGCCCTCCACACCTCTCAACACACTATTCTGCGCACTACTGCTTCGAGCACTATACGGAAACAATATAGGTAGCTATATTTAAAATATCACTTATCTGAGAGGATAAAAAAATTTAGAAATCGTCTCATTAATATTTAAATGCCCAATTTTCCTGTTAAGCCGACTTGACGTCACAAACGCCACGCAGCCAAACCGGAAGAATTTTCGATTTTCTCTTCTACACGAAGCATCATCCTCAGAAGGTCTCGACTCTACGTGCCCACGATCGAAACATTTTTCGATCGTGCTCTCATAGATATATTAATTTAATGTCTTAAAATATTTTTAAAATTTTTGTTATAATTTTTATTCCGGGATGCCTTTATTTAACAAATACGAACTATACGTACGTAGTATATAGTACGAACTATATACAACACTACAGCTACTACAATAAAAGCATTTAGACAACCTATAAGTCATAGCAGACTCACAGACAGTCCAAATGCTCCAGCACACTACCAGTTGGCAGCAAATTGCAATGCTTATTCATGGAGCCAAATTTGTTATTATTAAATAAAGATTTCCGCAAAGCAACGCCTGAATCGATAATTGGGCAGAAATCGTGACAATCGTATCTTATATCTATTTCATATTGAATGGAAAGAGTCAGCAAACAGATTTGTATAGTCATGAATGCCTAGTCTATACATACTTTGCCGAGTGTTAGCATCGATCGAATGCCACAGATCAATTGTTTTAACGAACAATGAGAACTAATTTCCGGTGAGATGTCAACATAAGATCGTATGCCGTAGGCGTTATATTGCTTTCGCTTATGTCGTAGCAAGTAGCAATCTACTCTTACCTGGATATAGAGTTATCAACAGCATATCATAATATATGCTTTTACAATAATAACATGGTGCTTTAGATTTCGGATATTCGAGATTTCAAGTGTTCTAATGTCATCATTTCAGGCTGCCTAAAAAAGAGACATTCTGATCATTAAGAGATTGTGCTTGTGATAGAACAAGCACGAGGTCCATCTTTAGTTAAGCAGTCTAACCTCTGCCTATAACATATGCATTTCGTTGCCTGCCTATAACAATTGCACTGCGCCCGTCACTCATCCATGGTTCGATCCCCATCGCCGGCTTGAGCTTCACCACGTGGTGGAAGGGCATTTTGCGAATGCTCAGCTTACTTCAAGTAGAAAATCTGTCGCCAAGCACCTAACGGTGTGTTCCGGCAGCATTCCTTAAGAGCCAGTGAAATTACAGGCACATGAGACTTAACAACTATGTCTCAAAGAGACAGGCGCAGTGCAACTCGTGACTTGTGACGAAAATGTATCTGTTATAGGCAGAGGTTAACCGCTTAACATCAGATGGGCCTCAAGCTTGTTCCGTCACAATAACATAAAAAAGAGGAACTAGTGAGTAAAGCATTTTTAGCGATTTTCAGGCTCATATTCTTATAGGTAATAATTAATTGCTAAAAAAAAGGTAATAACAGGGGTTTGTCTATAGCAGATCAACGTTAGAAAAGTGATACCTATAGGCATTCTCTAGGAAGAAAATAGGGGTATAAATTTGTTTGAAGAATCGGACGCCGACTTGCTTCTTAAATAAACAGAGTAATTATTAGAGGGTACATCGCAGCCCCAACATCTATTATACCCTCGTCTAATAATAGTCTACATCAATCTAACTCACACCGTTGTTGGTTAAAAGGAAAATGGTTTTATTTTTTTCAGTAGGTACAGCGTTAATTCTGTTATCTAAAGGTGAAGGTCTCTTTAATTCAAGCAGGTTCAATTGGATTCATATAGCGCACCAGTTGATTAAAAACTATATAACAAACAAAATAAAAGGCTAACGTAAGTAATAGAATCATTGCGGAAACTGAATTCAATAGACAAAGGAACAGTTATAAAAACCATAATTGTTAAATTCCCCGAAATCTGCTATCTCAGATATCTTTAAGTATGTTAGCCGAGCCATAATAGCAATGGAAATCCATGCCGCAACTCCATGGTTCGAACCATAATTATACTCTATTTAACTAATGCCGAACGGGGCATTTTCAGGCTTTTACAAATCGGAATCCCAAAAGAGCATGGTGTGACTCGTAATTAGACAGATTTTATCAGTTAACGGTATGCAGTCAAGTTGATTCTTGACCGTTCGACTTGTCCTGTTTCGACCTGTCAAAAGCCAATTTTCTAAAGGCAAAATAAACACATATGAATATTTAAGGATATCCTCTTGCTAGTTCAATGGTTGAACTAATTGGTTGTATTAGTGGGTTACCCATATTTAAGTTGCGCTACTCATATAACATACCAACTATTATCGATTCATCTGTTCTCCAGAACACATTAGACTAATGCAGCGTCTCGATTGCTAATCCTTTTTTAATTATATTACAAATCAAATATATCACATTGCAGACAACGCAACCTATCCCATCCAATAATAGCTCGGCACTAATTTACGTAACCTGCCGTACCAGGGCCCGGGCCCCGGTGTGCGTCACGAAACGTGAAATTTATTGTATTTACGTGAAATGCTCGCTTTAGGTGTTTGCGCTTTTTTTTCAAATTACGGACAAGCTTTATTTAGGAAAAACATTTTATATACGTACGATTTTTTTCCGGTAACGTCCATAGCTACCTAACATGAGATAAGGATTATGATTCCTGCAGCATTTGTTTTAGGACTACAATTTAGAATGAATCTATCGCATTACATTTCTAATTCTGGTTGATACGCTACAATAGTGTATTACAAGTCTCGGAATAAGATTTTATTTCCTTATTCTCCTTTTGGATGTCGTAAAAGGTAGTTAAGAGTAAATTACGCCGCATGGGCGGCATGCCAGCACTCTCTTCAATGAGTGCAAAGGGTGTTACTTCACAATGACAGCATAAAGAGCTAAACCTTCTGAATACCCTGGGGCCTAACTCCCACCTTTTAAAAACTATTATGGAACACAAAAGTCATTATTTCACGTTTAAAATATTGATACTAAGATTTGTACCGTATAATGCCGCCACGAAAGAATCATGTTCATATGGCGCTATTATTGTCGCACAAATGACTTCATTCGATGCATTCAGCTCGCTCTCACTTTGAAGTTCTAATGTAAGTTTACTATAGTAATATGTGGTAGTGCAAATTTTATTTTAAAATGTTAAGGTTAAGACAAGACTGAATTAAGAGATTACAGTTTGTCCCCTGATCGCTTTAAAGGTACTGGGAATACGACCAATAGGGACATTTTCTAGGAGAGCTGGTATCTGGAATGGTAGGCAATAAACGATATATAAAAAAGGCAGGCTATAAAACCGATGAAACTTTTTAAGAATATATCATTGTTATGTTATCTGTTTTGTTGTTTATGTTAGAAAAGATATCGTACCCACCCCATATTACTGGGCGTGGGATAAGAGTAGGCAGATGGGAACGTGGTATATAGTTTGGATATCCACCATTCTTATTATTTCTTTACAATTATTGATGCTGTGGTGTCGTGATATTTTATTCACGTGAAAATCAAGTCTACGGTGGCAAATCCAAAATTGAAACAGCATATGTACCTACTTAACTGGTAAAGTTAATGATTAGCTAAAACCAAAACAAAGCACGTGAAATAGATTATGTTTATTGATCCGCGACACCTAAACTACTGAAGAAATATTAAATTTGATTTGCACACCGTGTGCAATTTGATCCAAATTGAAAGATAGGAGCTTACATCTCAATTTATAGGGGTAACTACCGTTCGCTAGTCATTATATAAAATACAGAAAAGATTCAGATCACAACAAGTTCGAACTCCTTTTCCGCCATTGAAGTCACTGTTCGCCTTAATTCTAGCTGTGCGAATTCGCATAGCCAATCTTAAGCGGCTAAGACTAGAAAAGTCGTCAATAATGTTTTATCATCATTTTAAAGTGAATATAGAACCGCAAGTCTTTCTGTACAATTTTTACAACGCGGAAAAATGATCTCACATGGATACATATAGTCTCCCACCCAGGCCACCCTGCTAATATCGGGGAACATTTCCCAAGTCGAGTGTCACACCCGATACGTATCAAATAACGAGAACACATTAATCTCGTAGAGTGCTGCTTATGCGAACGAAACCCTCACGCACCACTTACTTCGAAAAGGTTCCACACATCACTCATATCCAAGAGACGGGGAAACCTTTACAAATTAACGTTTTTGTGTCAGGCACTCGGGAGGACGTCGAAAACACATAACTCTTGATGTGCCTATTGTTTTCAGATTCGTGTTTGCACTGAAATGGATCAATAAGAGAGCCTCGAGTACCAATCGGGCTTTATAAATACGTTTTTATGACAAAAAAAGGCCAACTTGTTCGTCTAATGGTATATAGTCGCAGCAAATGTATCCCACAGTAACAAAACTACTCAATTTAAGCTGGAAAATTCTTGATGGCCAGACTGTATAATAACTACTGTACACGTACCTACTGTGTCCTTTGAATCTATATTACGCGAGGCTTAAAGTATGAATGAATACTGCTGACGTACGTTTCTCTAGAACTTTAGTTTCTTTAATGGTCAGGAAACTCTAGCCGTGAGATTCTTCTTCAAACTGACATATTCTGGTTCATCTTGTATACTTGCTATTTTTTAATGGGATAGAGAATGAGAGACAGGCTGGCGGCTCACCTGGAGGTGTCACTGTCACCCACGGACATGTGAAACACCAGAACTATCAAGGATGTGTTGCCGACGTTTGAGGAGGAAATTTACAATCTTCTTGAGCCTTCCTCTATGCATCGCCTAATCTCAGCTACCACCTACGCGTTTCTTCTTGTCGCAGAAAGCTGCTTTTATATAGACTCTGGTAAATGCAACCCGTGGGATGCTGGGTTAAAATGTCACCCCCCTCCCCATTTCTTCCCGTGGGTGTCGTAAGGGGCGACTAAGGGAAAAATACCGGAAAATGGGAAGCAACGCCTTCTGAACAGCTGACTACTTCGATACTAGATTATGGTTCCTGAAGCTTAAGGCAAATTCCCCGGTGTGGGAGACAAACGGTGGATATTCCGGTTGGTGTGATAAAATGCAGCCTGATGCCATTAGAAAACTACTTAGAATAATAACAATACGAGCACCCCCATCAATAACAAACAAAATTATGGGAGGAAAAAAGAAGAATCATCTCTCATTACGACATAAAATACCAAAGTAAATCACGCGATCCAAAAAAACGCTTTTAGAATTTCGGAATCCCTTTTATTTATGTTAGCGTAATGTAATAAATTCGTCCATAACAAAAGGTTCTACTCAAAGCAACATTCAAGTCGAGGTTCATTTACAATTTGGTTGGAAAAATGTAAGGAACTTTTCTGGGAATGCTATAATAAATTAGCGGCTGAGTAAATTAACTTCAGGAAATTCTCCTAGAGCGTTCACCATCGGAATAATTGAAATAAAACATTAATTATTACATTAGTAGGATTATTTGAGGAGGCCTACGTTTAAAAATTTTTTTTTATTTGTTGCGTTTTTATAACTATCTCTAATTAAGTTAACTACTTCGTTCGTACTTCGTGCCGAGGAATGTCGCCCGTAGAATGTCACCGTACTCTCTTCTCGCGGGTGTCGTAAGAGGCCTTCTGAGGAACTGCTATCTATTTAGCTGCGATTACTAAGTCTATGTCCAATTTTGTTGAATTTCAAACTTATAATAGCATACCAAATAATGTCAATATTACGTATCAAAATAATATAGTAAACAATGTTAATGAAACTGTATTCCTTGGCATAACTTTTGATAAATATTGTAATTGGAAATCACATGTAAACAATTTATGCTCAAAATTGGATAGATTTGTGTATGTTATGTACCGACTCCGACAAATAACAACCAAGGAAGCAGCCTTAACCGCCTATCATGGCTACGTCTCTTCAAGCTTAAGATACGGCATTATACTCTGGGGTTTTTCCGTTGAGGCTGACAGGGTGTTTATTACGCAAAAAAAATGTATACGATGTCTATGTGGGGCGGAATATATGGATAGCTGTGAGCCATTGTTTAAAAAACTTAAGATTCTTCCTGTGCCTTCATTGTACATTTACGAAATAAGTGTTTTTGTAAAAAAAACCCTGGTCTATTTGAAAAACAAAGCAATGTAATAAAAAGAGCTTGTCCGAGTAGATATCCTCATAAGTTGTTCACGCCAATTCAACGATTACAGCTGACCAAACGAAATGCTAATTGTATGGCAATTCGAGTGTATAATACTTTACCTGACAATATTAAAGGAGCTGCTATAAATGTTTTTAAAAAAATGTTATTTGACATGTTATTACAAAAATGTTACTACTCGATCAAGGACTTCTTAGAAGATAAAAAACTAAAATAAGTATATCCAATCTGACTTGTAATTATTGACATAAATTTAACATGACATTTTATTTATTTTAATCATAATTAGGTATTGACTCATTGAATTTATTTTTTAAATTATATTGTATATTTATTAATATATATGAAAAATGTAGTCAAATAATAATATATATGTAAAGATCAAAATATTTGCACACCGTTTAGGTAAAGTTTTGTTGGAACTGTATTTTAATGCTATTACAACTCTGCAATATTGTACCGAAAACTTTAGCAAATAAAAATATTCATTCATTCATTCATTCATATGGTTGCCTAGAGTGGGGATTAAGACAAACCCCTCTCTGAGACTGTGTTGTGGACAATCTTAATGTCTGTTGCTAAGTGTAAGTCATGTTTTAGTCGAAGACTAAGGAACCTATAGTTGTTTAATAACTGTGCCGTTGTACTGTCTCCTACACCAGATGAGGCTGATTCCCAGATGATAGTGTACTGTAGTGAGCAGCCTAGTGAGGTAGACATGAAACGGTGAATTGTAATTTGTAGCTATAGCCGTCGCCGTCACAGGACAAGCTACTTCATTTTTCTAAGTTCGGTACCGCAACGTTCCTATTGTTGGAATTTTTCTTCGCCCACCACTAATTTTTCTTGCACATATCTGTTGGGGATACGCACCCATAAGAGGTCATAATGTGTCTGTGAATTCAATGGCTAGTGCAGCTTGTGAATCTCATACGGAAGAGCAATGTCGTGCCACGGAGATCACTATCCAAATCACCGAGTCCCGAGCACCTGTCGCTGTCACGCACTTGATTCAAGACCGGCCTCTCCATTTAAAAAATATACTCGTACATACCACTTTTAACAGTATTTTAAATGTTCATGATTTATGATTCCACGATAAGGGACGCCTGTCAATAATTACAAATTCGGTATCGTCGATACGTAATCCATCAAACGCGACATATTACTGCGGAAGCATGTTCCATAATGGAATTGAACATAGGTATACTGTGTCGTTCTAAAAAGTCGGACAATCCTTAAACGTTCTTCGCATGACGTTGTTTGATGTTATATGAATAAACATGAACATCGAATATGAATAAGATGGATCTAGGAATATATTTAGGGCAGGGGGAATGATGGTAAGACTTATATATCACCGCTGAGCACTGTGTTCGCCGATAAACTGGGACTTAGATAAATGTACTTACTATTTCCTCTCTGGGTTGCGGATGGGCGCAAGAAAGTAATTAAATAGATATTTAGATACTTAGTACTAAGTTTGGCTTAAGTATAATTTCCACTGAATAAAAAAACCAAGGCAAAATCTACTTTTAGTGTGCCGGTGTTCATATTTAGATTTATTTATGCGTAATTTGATTCATTCACATTCATAATAGCTAATATTTAAAATTAAACTTTGGAGTACAAAAATATTTTTTAAGTACCTAAGAGAGGATTGACTGTAAAATTTTGTTTTATATAAATAATTCTTGGCTAGCCTGAAAAACATCTTCGATTCACATCATTATCATCACTTACCATCAGGTGGGGTAGTGATCAAGGTTTAAGCTATCAGGCTTAATACAATCTTAATGACGTATAATTTGCTAAATATTGAGACTAATATTAATAACTAAATTGATTGATAGGAAGAAAACAGTCACAAGCCATAATCCTTTATAAAATGCGTTTAATGTCATCAGCTCTTTGCTAAACGTACCAACATCTCCACTACAATTTTAGACACGAGTTTCAAGTTTGATTTCTTAAATGACGATGTGTTCAAAGATGAAGTATACTAGATCTAGAATGTCTAATGAATCTTAGGATAGCTGACGAAACCACGAAGCACTAGGTTGTTGGCGACAAATTTTCTACTTGCCGGTAGTCTAATTGCTGGTGGTACTTCCTACGTTCTACCATAAATTATAAAATGCATAAGTTTGAAAAACGCACAGCTATGTACTTAGCTCGTACTTTTGAAAATTGCACCGTGCCATACACTTTAATACGTCTCTTTCGAGTCCAGAAGGTTCTGGACATGATTTGTCAAATAGAGACAAGATGAAAAAGAACAAGAAGAATATTAAACAATGCAGAGCTATAAAGGAACTGGCCCCAATCCTTAGGTCCATACCTGTAACAACACGGCATTCCGATCACGCACAGGAATGCGACCTTCGGAAGGGTATCAGAGTGCCACAAGGCATGCCCTTAAACGATTTCCTTTGTCTTCACGCATGAACGCTTCGATGCATTGCATTCGACATTTGTTTCTTATTTGATTTCGTTCGGTTCAATGGTTCGCACATAGAAGAGTTGACACGTTTCAGCACTTTCAACCTCAGACCAAAAAAGGTTAAGACTGAGCGTCGTAGCACACCAGTTAAGTGAAGTCAAAACATACATGCTATTCTCAAACTCATTTCACGCTCACTGAGTAGATATGCGCGTAAAAGGAACAAGTTGATATGAGCATGGATACTCGGTCAAGTTAGCCCCCCAGGAGGTAAGGTATCACTGTGTGAAGAGTTAATATTCGTAGCCTCCGTAAGCTCATTCTTAACGTCGTTGTATCTGGGCAATTAGTTACGATCTCCCTAATTTCTCTCGGCAACTACTCAAGCCGAGGTCCGCATAGTGTGAGCACTTGAGACCGTTATCGATTCCTCTTTTTATAGCGGAACATTTCAGCGCCCGCTGTAGACGGATGTAAAAGGCGCATCACGCCTTCTACGCTCGTGTGTGCCATCGGCACTTCTCCCTCCACGGTTATAGAGATCTGAGATACTACCGTCGTCGCCCAAACCTCGGTGGAGTTGAGTTGCCGCAGCGGCAAACAACATCCAAATCCTCCCCATATATTAAAAATAATATAATAAAAAAAAAAAGGTTATTTCGACTTCACTACTATTGCGCACTGTGCTCCGTTTGTACTTCTTTATTGGTCTGAGCTTTAATATGTACGTTGAAACAATAATATAAAAAAGTGATAATATGAAACGGGATCAAACACGCAGGAGCTTATTTTAAAGCGGCCAAGTTATTTTTCATCACTCATGCTCGGAAAGTGGGTCGTATGAAAATGAAAATGTGGCAGGTATAAATTCGATTTCACAACAGTTCGCTTCCTCGGCGGAGGAAATATATATATATATATATATATATATATATATATATATATACCGCTTACTTTAGAAAACCTATGACTTTATTTAGTATACATAAAATTGTGTTTTTAATTTTAAATAATATTGAGTAGCCAGCACAAAGATCGTATAAAAATTGAGACGTGGAAAATCATTTTTGTTTACATTGGTGTAAATATATTATGTCGAAAACTTTGTGGCATTTTAGTACGAGTTTTAGTTGTTTCCTCAGATTATTAATATACACTTATTCAATTACATTCACAAAATATTTATAGTACGCACCGTCTTGTCAGTCGCCACGCTACTTAGGAATTTGACCGAAGACTTACATGCAATTTCACAAATTAAACACTTGGTAAATAAATTCGATAAAACTGACAAAATATCTGTATAGCAAAAGCACTACATACACTATCCTTAACAATCTACTTACTAATTACAAAAATCTACTTACTAATTGCAAATAAAATCTTTGACTTTGACAAATTATCAAATTATGAAAAAAAAAAATAAGATGAATAGGTACAGATTTGAACTTCGAACCTAACATATGTAGTTGTATTGTACTATGATGCGTTCATTTCGTGTTCACTTCTTGCCTATATATATAAACAGTGCAGAAGATGGCTGAACAAAATCCTTAGATGATACATAGGTATGATATAGGATTTACTTTAAAATATAAACCTTTCAGTCTGTCGAAGATGGTTATTATACCTGAAACTGCTGTAGGTGTCCAAAAACCTTAAAGTAACAAGAAGCCCCTTGGCAACTGGAATCACGTCACTTCGAAATAGAGTACTTTTCTCTAATATCTATCAACAGTGATATAAATGTTAACATTTCATCAACATCAGACCCAGAGCAACGAAAAAACTGTTTTTATCCAAATCTCTTATTCTTCTCTTATCATTAATTCTTGATGTTTGTTGAAATTGCCTGATTGTAGGTACTGTCTCAGACGGAATCTATGTTCCGTTTTGACTAAAATGCAATATACTGGTAGTTAAGTTACAACAGCTAACACGTCTTCCTCGTCAGAGGTCATCTTGATAACTGAGAATCTAACAAAAACAAAATCAATACGGAAACAGACGAGGAGAGGTTTAGTTGAGGAATTTGTTTATGTTAATATGTAAATGATAGCTGTTGTTATAGAATTTTGGCAGCAAATGATCCGGCTTTACTATAATTTGTATGGTGATCATTATCATTTTCTGTTATGGGTGAATTGTCGGTCACGTTTCCATACAAACGTCGTAGGGTACACTCCCTTATTTGAGATTTTAGTTCCAAAACTAAGAATGACATCGTTTTATCTCTATTTTATCTAAGCTTGTAACGTAACACATTTTTAAAAAGATTATTTACTTAAGAGTTATGAGCCTTGAAACATTTTCATATATTTTTTTATGGCTCATAACTTTCACCTGAATTATCTTTTTACAAAATTCGTAACGATACAAGCTTAGATAATGAAGAGATCAATCGATATCATACTTAGATCTGGGCCTAATACCTCAAATACGGGAGTAATCACAGTTTCACGTTTGTATGGAAACGTAACCAGCCGGTTCAACCTTAACTTTGCAAACATTTTTTTTATGCCTCATAGGTTAGCCTTTGACCAATATCTCACCTGATGGTAAGTGTGGTCGAAGATGTTGTTCAGGCTAACCTAGAATTACTGGCCCTCAAGGACAGCTACCGGAACACACTGTTAGTGCTTGGCGACAGATTTTCTACTTGAGTGTGGTAGCTAGCAAGGCGGGCATTCGCAAAATGCCCTACCACCATATGCTGTAACGACTGCCATCCTTAGACAACAACCGGGACCGACGGCTTAACGAGCCCTCCGAAGCACGGAAGAGCTCAGTAGTAATGTCACCAGCGGTCACCCATCCAACTCATGACCAAGGCGGACGTTGCTTAACTTTGCTGATCGGTTCAAAACGGCTAAGCAAACTCCGCTACGAGCGCTTCAAAAACATACCAAATACTGTACTACCAACCTGTCACCTACACATTAAAGTAATACTACTACGCCCACTGCGATCATGGGAACACATCACCCATGACCTTGTCCGGTTGATGTGATGTTTCGCCTTCGCTTTTACTCGAGTTTTAATGTTAGACAGGCTTTGTCTCCGAGGGGTTATGGCCCGTAAATACGCTTCCGTGTTGCTTCAGAGGCGGTTTCACTCACGTTTTAAACACCTCGGTTGGTTTAACAGCCTTGTTGGTTATCTATTTATCTTAAAAAAGAAACGGTCAAGTGCGAGTCGGACTCGCGCACGAAGGGTTCCGTACCATTAGCTATACAACATTAGCCTTCATATTTTAACCTTTTTTGTTTTAACGTGCGCGAGTCCGACTTGTATTTGTTGTTATAGCGGCAACAGCAATACATCATGTGTGAGATTTTGCACTGACGAAGGCTCGCCTATATTTTTTGAGTCTAGTTGGAGCTCTATACTGCATAACCAAGCGTGACATTATGTACAGTCCCATGCAATAACAAGTATACACATTGGGACTTTCAAAATTGTGGCCAAGACTTATGTTTCTCTCTATGTACACGGAAGTATCTTAAAATCAAAGAATACTTTGAAATTTTTAACTCATGTTTATGTTAACTTCGCATATTAAGAATTTATTGACTTCACATTATTATGAAAATGCAGGCGACCATACATAGTCGTATGTTACGGACTAATCCTAGTCGTTTTACGCAATATTGCCAAATTAATAACCGTTTCCGAGGAGGGAAACAAACTAATTAAAACTCCATTAGTCAGTAGTGGTCTATGTTCCGTGAAATTGTGGTGCCCTTTGGCGGGCGTAGTTAGCATATTAGTTTTAACTCTCTTTGACGTAAGTAATTATACATAATTTGAGGACCGTTTATAGAATAACTAATAATTATATTGAATAATTTTGTTCTAAACGAAATATGTTACAATGGTTGTGAAGAATGATAATGAATATGCATAAAGTTTGGATTCTTTTTACATTCATTAAAGGGCCGCCGCTTAAATAATAAGGACCCTGATTAACTAACTTAATAAGTCCAAATTGATTAGACTATTATTACAAAGGTACGAGTATGCTCAAATTAAAGTGAAAACAGCTACTATCCAGAAAAGACATCGAATTGGCGAATCGAAGCAGCGATGCGTTACGATACTCGACCAAAGTGGTATCATTATAATGAATAGATTAAGGCGCCACTTTTCGGAAATCCATATTTAATAATAACACATTTTAAAAATATTCTAAGAAAACATAAAACTTCTCGATCGTGTGCAAGTGTCAATACCTCCTGAGAATGCTTCATGTAGAAGCGCCACGCATCGAAACCTCTTCCGGTTTGGCTGCGTGGCGTTTGTGACTTCACGTCGCTCGGCTTAGCAGGAAAATAAGGCAGAATGTAACTGATACATTTTTAAATTATTTATTAAAATATTAATTTAAAGAATTTTTTTAAATATTTGTTATTATTGCTATCATTATATTTAATATTCATAATTAATGAAGTCTGTTTATAAATAGTGTTCATAAAATACCCTGTTAAGTGGTTTGCTTCAACGTTTACTGACTAAATGATGTGGCGCAATGCAGGTACCCATCAGATGGAAGACGGTCTTTTACGGCCATTACAGTTTTCATAATCTGTACGTGTACCATTATAGCGTCCGTGCTTCAAATTTATGGTTGTATTTGTGTGTGAAGTGCTGTTAGTAAAGGCTGAGGCGTTTGTTAGAACACATTAAGGTGTTGTTACAGCTTAATAGTAGTTTAGTACCGATCATATACTATGATGAATGATCTGACATTCTGATATAATGCAGAGTTAATTTTACGAACGAAATTTTGTGAAGAAATATCTACTTTTTTTTTATGCCTGATATGTTAGCCTTTGTACACTATCTCACCTGATGGTAAGTGATGATGTGGTCGAAGATGTTGTGAATTACTGGCTCTCAAGGACAGCTGCCGGAACACACCGTTAGGTGCTTGGCGACAGATTTTCAACTTGAGGGTGGTAGCTAGCCAGGCGGGCATTCGCAAGAAAAAAACTTTTAATAGAACAGAGACGAAATGGTATAGAAACTTGTCAGTTATTGTAAAATACTTAACTGAATACTTAGAATAACGTTCGGTTGGAATAGCTGTAGTCAGAAAAATGTCCAATCTGAAGCTCGGTCAGAACAATGTCCAATCAGAACTATCCACAATCAGATGACCGTCCTGTCAGAAGAACAATGTCCAATCAGAAGTCTGGTCAGAATAACGTTCTATCAGGACAATGTCTAATCAGAAGTCCGGTCAGAATAACGTTCAGTCAGAACAATATCCGATCAGAATTCTTATAAACTTAATTCAGTTTCATAAAATTTTGACGCTAATGGTACTTAAACTAATACATTGGAAATATTATTTTGGACCTATATGGCGATCATTTCATTTTGTTAGAAACAACTTCTGATTGAAAGTGTCATTCTGGCAACTCCAATCGCAACCAAGCCCCAATTTAATAGAAACATTAACCTCCATACTTGTGCACTGAACATGATTAATGCCCCAAAATGAGCGCCAATTTTCCAATCGACAGTTCGGAATAAATTTAATATTAAAATGACCTCACTTTGGCTTACGATGGATGCATGAATAGTTCTTTCACTTTTAACAATGCCTTCAGTAATAACAATAATTTTACAAATGCCATTCCAGCGTGACTATTGATGAAGTTCAGTGGCCTGAAATTATGTTTGTCGTTTATTTGATTACAATGAACCAATATTAATCGCCCCGCTCTGGCGGCTCGCCGAGCGGTAAAATACGTATAGACTTCCGTGCTGCAGGTCCAGGGTTCGATCCCCACCGGCGGCTTGAGCTTCACCGCATGGTGCAAGGGGATTAAGCGAATCCTTACCTGGCTAGTACCACTGCCAAGTAAAAAATCTGTCGCTAAGCACTTACCAGCATGCTGCGGCAGCAGCGCTTGAGAACCAGTAAAATTACATGCACATGAAATTTAACAACAGCATGTCTTAGAGTGACGGGTGCTGTGCTGATATGCATATGGTACAGGCAGAGATTACCGCTTAACATCACAAGATCCTCGTGCTTGTTCCGTCATCATCCACAAGGGATGGGAACCACCAGGGCAAGCGATCAACGCAATATAACCAAATGGCACGCAGGCGATTTTGAGCATACATTTGCAGACTCCATTCCCCTATGATTTCCAATGTGCATACGTGCTTAGTATAAGTAATAACAAAAACAAAAGTCTTCATTAGTAAGTGCGCTTTAATTATATTCTACAATAATCGATCGGTCGTGTTTTATTTAATGATTCGTTTCCAATTCTAGCATTCATTTCCTATTCTTACAATCAGCTTTATTAGTTTCCTATTCCGTCGCGTCCCTTGCGATGGCTCGTGAATAGATAATGCGAGGTACTACGTTCTCCGTACAAATCACCCGCCCGCGCCGGTATACTTCCTAGGAACTGAAATAGACGTACGTGTCTCTTTTGTTATTTACGACACAGTTCACAATGCAGATGGTGTATTTTCCTCAACTACGTAGGTATGTAGATGAGATTTGCAATGGCGTGGAGGTGAACAAGAAGTTTTTTTAAATGTATTAAAATAGTCGTAGAATCGCTTACTATTGCACCATTAACGAGGTGGTAGGATTCTTCGTGAGATGAAAACCCAAAACGTACCGGCACTGACAGCTTGACCTGCTCTCCGAAGCACGGAAGCGCTCACTTGCCTGGTGAGTCATCATTTCCATCAAGTCAGGTAGTTATAAAGCATTTCTTAAAAATAAAAACTCACTAGCATCAAAGAATAAATACCTACTACGCAAGTAGCACGTCCATAGTCTGGAACTACGCCGGGGTTTTCTGAACTGGCCTCTCTGACTATCCCTTCGGAGAATACAGCTGTAACGACTATTATGTTACAATGCAGATGTTTTGTCTGAGTAGTTAGACGTTATATGTAGATACAGCACGTTCGCTTAAATGCATAAGTAATGAAGGTTTGGGGATCATCAGTTCACTTCCTAGGAAGTCAGTAGGATACATAGTTTGTTCGCTTTGTCGTCCTCAAAAAACCGACTAGATGCAAGTCGGGCCTCGTTCTATTAGGGTCATATCGACCTAATAGCAAAAAAAGGATTAAAATAAAATTACTCTACGAATAAAGTATTAAGGTATATTTTAGGTTATACCTAAAACGCTTATTATATATAACTACTAAGCTATAACACTTACTATACATAGTCCAAATACATAAATTTAAAAAAAAGCCAGATTCCTAATTAGTTTGGTTTCTAACATACATCCCGTAAGAAAAAAACTTAATTTTATTAGCGGTAGAACTCTTGGTACGAGTTTGTTCGAGTAAGTACTGCCACGACGCGCGAATGCGTCGCGTCATCGTTGCGTTAAAACGATTAGCACGATTTCTCTATGAACTGAAACAAATCTCGGGCTGTACTAAATTTTACACATTATTGCTAAAAAACAGATATTTATTACAAAAAAATCCTTGTCATAGGCCCGGCCCTATTTTGTCACTAATGTTGATAATGTTAACCATACGAACTTAGTACAAAATTTCAAATTTACGAGAGAAAAAAATATAGTCACGTGTGGTATTCGAACCCGCGTCCATCCACCCCTTTAGCCGGGGTATCCTCAACCGTGAGTCCAACAAACTCTCGTTTGCAAATGCAATTTTTTTTCAACTTAGAGATCAACCGACTGATCAGATCCTGTAAACTGCTATATAACTTTCAGACTTCTAGATAAGCGTTCGTAAGTTCATTCCAAAACATACATAATAATCCGGCCCCAAACCACGGCCCCAACTACTAACAAATATCTCGCTATTTGGCCCTTCACAGTACGCTAAACAACTCTTCAACTAAGAAGTAACTCGTAAGCAAGTACTTGAATCAATCTCGGTGTCGATAAACAATATGTGAGTTACCGAACCGAAAATAGTAACAAAATAGAGCAGCCTGTCTTTACTCGGAATTTAATATTCCGGGCAATGAACTAGCAAGGAGCAACAACTTGTACTATATGGATATTATCGGTAACTGTTACAGATATTAACAGAGGCTTAGTTATTTTTAGGGTTCCCCACCCAAAGGGAAAAACGGGGCCCTATTAATGACACTCTGCTGTCAGAGTCCGTAGGTAACTCTTTTTTATTTATGGCTGATATGCCTTTGACCACTAACAGATATCATCAGATAGCAAGTGATCGTGTGGTCGAAGATGTTGTTCAAGCTAACCTAGAATTACTGGTTCTCAAGGACAGCTGCCGGAACACACCGTTAGGTGTTTGGCGAAAGTCAATATCAAAATCTAAGAATGCGCATGGATTTTCTATTCGCTATTGTCGAGGATGAACACTACCTATTTTAGACGAGCGAATGATTTTGTAAGGAGTAAAGTACGCTTAGTACACAGTTCGCAGTAAAAGGAGATTTTCGATTTATTTAAAACATAACATAAAATGTGTTCTACGTCTCGTGAATGTACCCAATTGGACAACAAAAAGGAAAATATTGTTTTCTAATTATTTTTTAAGTTTTTTCAGCAGTGACGCGAAAATGTATTAAGTGATTTAAGTTATTTAATTTTTTAACATAGTTGATAATTATGAGTTTTTTTAAGCGCTGATACCTAAACATATTATATTGAATTAGTCAAAATATATTGTATTCTAAAAATATATTCACAATTCTTTCGGAAAGCACTGAAGTATAAAAAGTGTCATTGTGCCAGTTTCTAGTGCACCGTCCAACAAACATTGTGCCAAAACCAATTTCACTAGTACCTAATACACACACATTTTAAGAACTGCGTCAAGATATTTTGAAGCTTCGCACTCCACACTAGGCAAATATAGTTTCTCATACATCGCGTTGTATATCATCTTGTATCTATTTCCAAACGTGGAACTTACATTGTAATTAAGCCACGCCAGATATTACATCCGCTGTGAACTATTCGGCTTTGCTCCATCCTCTATTGTAAACAAAGCATACTGTAAACATGCTATGTACGGACATGTTTACTTTTAATTACTGCGCTTGTCGTTTTAATGGCGGTTATTATTACTTATGATCATCAGATCATGCTAAGAGTAAGCTGCGTTTGTTTATACATCATTTTCAAGGTTCTATACGAGACAACGGAACTAAATTAATAGGCCTTCACTGTGCGTAGTCCGTCCTTCCCAACGGGTACCTACAGGGCTATCTTTTGAACCATAAAAGCTACTTAGCCAGTTGAACTTTTCAAACATAATTTTTTCATACAATTTTGACAAACTTAAGCTTAAAAACCAACCCCAAAATCCCTATTGGGTTTGTCAAGGGTATTTTATTCCTCTATTGTTATTTATGTCTATCTATACTTAAAATATCGAATAGGTTTTATGTTAATATTATTTTCTAATATATAATAAGTTGTACAATTATTATTTACATAAATTCACGTAGTATACGTGTAATATTGTGGCAGATTATACTTAACAAATTCTTATAAAAACAAAAATATTTTATTCATTTATATGAGTATTTCAAGTAACTAAATAGCACATACAATTAACGAGTTTTCGAGTCATTTTGTTTTATGGTAATATGTATACTATAAAAACGTTAAACTTGGTTTGGTTATAGTACAGACCAGTAAAACAAAAATAATAACACCCGACCCCCACTAAGGAATACGCTGTATGAAAAATAAAGGTTGTTAGTGAATTGTGTATTGCTACGGAACCCTCTGACAGCTCATTGCATACTCGAATGGCTACAATCAAAACCTAGCTTGGTTGCACCTAGCGATGTCTTCTGGTAGTTTCCCTTGCCTGTTTCTATTTTAGATTTAGCCTAAACAACATCTTGAACCACATCATCACAGTGTTCAAAGGCTAGAACAAAAAATAATGTACATTAACCTAATTAACCTAAAGACCACGTTTTGTGCGCGTCTTTTAAAGAGTAAAACTGATCAGGAAGTGCTCAAAATTTTAGTATACTTATAGCAAGATTCCACCCGGAAGTACAGACAGAAAAACAATAAACAGACGAATCGTCATCGAGTTATGAGCTACCCAATACGCACTTTCCTATTAGCTGGATAGCTAACAGGAAAGTGCTTTGAGTTGCAATATTCCATCCGAGTCGACACACAGACAAACAATAAAGTGCCTTATTAAAAATGTGGTAAAAGAAACCCGGACCGAATCGAGTTCTGTCGGTCTGAATATCGTACTGAATGAAACCTAGTATAACCAAACTTACATACAATACGTATCTTTTATATAAACATGGACAGAACAAGTCTAGAAATAGCAAAGCAACTGTAAGACCGTTTGTGATTACATTCCTTTACAAACCGATGACCTGTTTATCAAACTGGCACTTCTGTCTCTTTAGAACAATGAATCGTTTCATCACTAGTTCACTACAATAATGCATAAAGGCATTTAACCGGTACAAGTGTATTAAGGAATGCTGATGAGAATGTAACATTTCCGTTTCATTATACAATCCAGCTGTCATATGATAAGTCGGACTTTTGGACGGAGTGAGAGTTTTCGTAATAAATGCATCAAATTTACTAAATATTTTACTCTGCAGAGCCTGTCTCGATGGCCGAGCGGTTACGGCACCCGGTGCGTAAAGCCGGACGACACGGATTCGAACCCAGATCGAAAATAACATTTTGTGTTCTAATAAAATGTGTAAACGTGATGTTCGTTTAGCATACGATAGTGCTTAAAATCATGTTTAGAAATATACAGGGGAATCGTTATCATTACGCATAAGTTTAACATTTTGTACTGTAATAATTTGCATATGTGATGATTGCTTAGCATGCAATAGTGTTATAAATCGTATTTAGGAATAATAAATGCGGTTGAGTCAAGAGCTATGATTAGCAGACATGTGAGTTGTGTGACTTCAAAACATAAGAAACTGCGTGATGAAAAAGCAATGAAAAAAGAAAGCAAATAGAAAGGTTAGAATGGAACAGTTCATAAAGACGTCGCCAAGGCGTAGGCCTATACCATGTAAACCTACCAGATAATACGTCTCTACATATGGCGTAAGAGCCAAAACCGCGTCATAAATTCTTGCGGTTAGGTTATGTGGCGATTATGACAACACGTCGACCTAGCAGGGTAATTAAACGAAATTGTCATATATGACATATATTTTTTTCTATCATATTAATTTCATGGTTTCTTACAGTATTAGTTATTAAAATACTGACGTGATTAAATTAATAACTGCTAGCTGACCCACCTTCGTAACTATACATATAAAATAACATAAGTTCAATTAGCACACAAGAAACCATCACAAACACTAGGATATGATAAAAATAAACCAGTTCCGTTATTTGTTCGGCGTTCCGTCGTCCCTTGAAGATTAATGTCGGTATAATCAAGGAAGATGCCCGGCGGAATGTTGCGGGGGCAGGCTGAATGAGTCCTCTTGATTACTGCGAAGTGCCACTACTTTATATGATGGTCTTGATTGACATCTACTATGTCCACAGTTATGCTATCAAAGAAACGATAAAAGTAAAACATATAGAACAAATTGTAGATCACCGCGCACATCAAGTACAAGATTTTTCACATAACGGCTTAGGTGTGTGTTTATAAAAGACTGAGGCATAGAATATCTATTAATACTACTGTTGCCGACCGACCTCTTTTAGTACTGGCTGATTTTCTACCTTTTTTGATAGTGGTTGTTTTTCTATAATTCGACATAAGAAAAAGAACTTATTTGATTAGTATATAATAGTGTTTTATTTGAGTGATGTTGTGAAAAAGTATTTTTCATATAATACAATTTCTATTGTGCTTTTTCCTTTAGTTATCATTTTATAGATCTGTTTTCCGCATCGGTTTCAACTACGCTGAGGTGTGTAACGGAAGTTATAATATATATATATATCGATTTATACAAACAAAACCCTTGCCTAACATACCTAGCCTATTTAGTTACTTATTAAAGTTCAAACCTTTTTTTTTATGCCTGATAGGTTAGCCTTTGACCACTATCTCACCTGATGGTAAGTGATGATGTGATCGAAGATGTTGTGCAGGTTAACCTAGAATTACTGGCTCTCAAGGACAGCTGTCGGAACACACCGTTAGGTGCTTGGCGACAGATTTTCTACTTGAGGGTGGTAGCTAGCCAGGCGGGCATTTGCAAAATGCCCTACCACCATGCTATAACGACTGCTATCCTAAGACAACAACCGGGACCGACGGCTTAACGTGCTCTCCGAAGCACGGAAGCGCTCAGTAGTATTGTCACCAGCGGTCACCCATCCAACTCCTGACCGAGGCGGACGTTGCTTAACTTTGCTGATCGATTCAGAATGGCTAAGCAAACTTCGCTATGAGCGCTTCAAAAAAACCAAAGAACTTCAAAAAACCTGTTTTGACCTTAGTGATTTAATTTATATAAGTACCTAACTAGGTGTTCTAAAGTTATAGTTAAAGAAACCAAATGCTCAGACCCCTGACCAGGATATTAGGAATCCACGATTACTATGAAATGTAATCAGAACTTTCTTTAGCCTATTTATTGAGTATTTTTGGATGTTTGGATGTACCGTATGAATTTATTCCGTATTATTTATCGTATTAGTAATCCACCAAATCCACACAAAAACGGAACGGAAGAATAAATTACCTATAAAAAATTACACAATATCAAAAATGCCACATCTTAGACTTTTCACTCCTTCAAGATTATTAGTCAAATTACTAATGTATTATGATGAAAATGTACTGCAATTTTGAAGCCACAGTAATTTGTTGTTGGGTGCGAAATTTTTGTACTAACCACGTGTATTTTTTTTGCAGATTAGTTGTGCGCAGCCAGAGACGCAACTTTTGATATAATACACGCTACTAGGTAATGTGATTTGATTTTTTTAAATTAATTGGGGATCGCGGCTCGCGTGTATTGAATCGTGAAGGTACCGGAATAATATATATACCTATATTATGAATTTATTATTAATCATGTGAAAATATTCAATAAAATTACCAAACATTAGTTTGCTAATAACTTTTCAGTTTCTCTACCTATAGGCGGAAAACCAACGAATGACGATCCGCTATCGGTGGCCGCAATTAACGAAAGAATAAGGAGGGATTCATTTTCAAAAGCAAAAAAGATAACCCAAAAAATATATTGATTATAAAGCATTGCGAAAATATATTTCACCTAGACATAATATGTACAGTGAATAATACAATAATATTAAGACCGAGGCCGAAATCCCATTGTGTAAATTCTGAAACTGTATTTTAATGTTGAATTTAAATACGCATAACATTATCCTAACGATGGTCCCATGTGGACACTAATGGCTTAATGCCGGAGGATAATGGTTACATCGTATTCATGCCTATTGTGTGCCAAAATGTAATGAGCAACATGATTGTTAAGTTGTTGAAGTATGAGTGGCAGTGAACCACCCACTCACTCTCTATCTTCGAGGGGTAGGAATTAATAAAGCTGGGTAAATAAAATATTGCCCGTGGGGTGCCCAGCTAGAAAGTTTTCTCTTCCCGTTGGTATCGTAATAGGCGACTAGGGGATAAATACCGGACGATGGGCAGCAGCGCCATCCGAGAAATTGACCCCTACATGCTTCCCTTGCAATCCTTAAGAGGCCTGCCAAGTGTGGAGATTATATTAAAACCCCCCTTTGAGCGGGACTTTCTCAACAGTGGATGTATTCTGGCTGATGATGATGGTGATTAAAATGTTAATTGGTTAAGGTCATAAACAATCAGTGTTCGATTATCGATGGAATAAACAAAAAACACAATACAATATTGAAAGTGCTACTCTGACTCGCACGCCATTTCTCACACTCGTTGCCATACGCACATTAGATCTTAATTGAAAATAGTGTGAAAAGTGTCAGATATTCTGCATCCAAACACAGAAGTGTAACCATTAGGTGTGAAGAGCATTGAAGGAAGTGAAATTACTGGGAAAACTGACGTAAGAACTAACGTCTCGGAGTGACGAGTGCTATGCAGTGCAAAGCAAAACGAGTGGTGACGGTGACACTGCAAGTGTAATGGAATAGGCATGACGCTTACCGTGACTTTTCCGTCTCATCACATTATGGCATAAATACCCATAATAACACATATTCTGCGTAATTTTCAATCGGATACCTATATAACATATCTACGACAGACATAAGAAGATATATCTGTGGGATTAATAGACGGACGCCCGGAAGGTCTAAACTTTAGTAATCAAGTCCCGTTTTCTAGTAGGTAATCTAGTAAAATTTGGATAGACATACAAAAGCATTTTGACCGAAGTTGAAACGGACACGCTTCGCTCGCATTTCGAGCTCGCTCGATCAATAACAACTCGTATAGAGTTGTTACCCGTCATGTACATTCCGCTTAATTGCCCAAAGCACTTCTCATTAAACCATTCCATACCACATGGGAATAGTTCCAATAAAATGTAAATTAAGCATTACCATACTAACACCCACAATAACCTTCGGAACCCTCGTCCGGCCTTTAAAACTGTAATTTTCAGCTATTCCAACCATTTCTAGGCCAAGAGCTCCGTCAAGTGGCCAATACGAATGCTAACAATATACTTTAGTGCCATTTCCCCCTCTCAGAGTGCTGACTCTATCCTATTTCACAGAACATTGGCTGACTTATGGTGAGAGCCAACGAAAAAATGGTAAGGCTTTCAGTTTTGTTTCTTAAATAAGTGTTGCGTAAGTGCTGGAGACTGGAGAATTTGAATCTTTAGAACACTAAAGGGAACAACGGGTTTCGTGCAAATGGACATCTACAATAGCACTTTTTTTGTCCTTGACCTACAATCATGATATCTTTTGCATTTTGGACTATCGAATTATCAAAGAATAACTAGTTCTGTGATTTTAAGACCTTGCAAGTAAATTGTTTTTAATCGACTAGGACCCCCGCTATATACATATATCGTCCAGTTTCGGGCTATTTTGAATTTAATCGTATGGGAGTCACGAAAAAAGAAAAAAAATATTAATAATATAAATTGTAAAACAATTCACGTTTTTAAGATTTTTTCGATATGGAGGAATCTTGCATACTGATAGGGCATTTTGAAAATGTCCGCATGGCATGTGTTCCGGCAGCTGTTTTTGAAAGCCAAAAATTCTTGGTCAGCCTGTACAACGTCTTCGACCACGTCATCTATTCCCATAGCCTTTATTAGCTATAAAAAAAAAATACAGGGTAAATTTCCTTCATTTTCAAAATTTCTAAAATCTGTGTCATCAAAAAAAAACATATAATTATCAAACCTACTCATAAAAATGTCACATCAATTGATTGAGAAATGCGATCTGTAGAGCAGAGCAAACGGAAATCCGAAATCCAGACAAACATATCAAAGCATTTTTGCCGCTGTATTTTTTAAATTATTTTTTTACCACTGTTTCAAAGCTTAGGTTCAATTTAAAAGAAAAAAATCAAGCACCATTTATGTTTCCATATCATTGAGAGAGATAGTATAAAATTACAAAATAGAAAGGTTCGATAGCGTGTCAGTGTGCTGTTAGAGCTCACTCAATGCTACATAGTCCTTTTGTCAAGTTCAAGACCGCTATTTATTTTTATACGTGACCGTGGCAGTCTCCCCCACTTTATTTAATGGAAGCTTCATTAGCCGCGCTACAGCCACAGTAAATTGTTGTGTGAGAAATAGCCACCTATTCTTTTGTCCTAGGGTAAAATGGTCAACTGGGATTTGTAGATCGAGCCGACGCGGAATGACGGATCTTTTTTTTTATGTTATAGTGACGGAACAAGCACGAGGCCCACCTGATGTTAATCGGAATAACCTCTGCCTATAACAGTTGCATGGTGGTAGGGCACTTTGCGAATGCCCGCCTGGCTAGCTACCACCCTCAAAATGAAAATCTGTCGCCAAGCACCTAACGGTGTGTTCCGGCAGCTGTCCTTGAGAGCCAGTAATTCTAGGTTAGCCTGTACAACATCTTCGACCACATCATCACTTACCATCAGGTGAGATAGTGGTCAAAGGCTAACCTATCAGGCATAAAAAAAAAATAATAAAAAAAAAGTTTCATTTCGTCACAAGTCACGAATTGCACTGCGTCCGTCACATTGAGACATAATTGTTTAGTCTCATGTGCCTGTAATTTGTAATTTCACTGACTCTCAAGCGCTGCTGCCGGAACACACCGTTAGGTGCGTGACGACAGATTTTCTACTAGAGGGTGGTCGCTAGCCAGGCGGGCATTCGCAAAATGCCCTTCCACCATGCAGTGAAGCTCACGCCCGCGGCGGGATTCGAACCATGGTCCTGCTGCGCGGCAGGCCATAGCCAATACCACTGAGCCATCACTGCTTCGAAAGGGTCTGCAAACTTTCAATAATGATAAAACTTATTAATAATGAAGCGAAGATTTTTAATCACAAAAATAATGTATATATAATATGTAATTGTATGTAGTAATATGTAATTGCACCTCCCCATATATTCCTGTGGGGTCGTATAAGCGGCGACCTAAGGTTTATTTTGTATTTTTCATTTATACCTAATAGGCTAGGCTTTGACCGCTACCTCACCTGATGGCAAGTAATGATGTGGCCGAAGATGTTGTTCAGGTCAACCTAAAAGCTCTCAAAACACATTTGCCGGAACACACTGTTAGGAGCTTGGCATCAGATTTTCTACTAAATGGCGGTAGCTAGCCAGGTGGGCATTTGCAAAATGCCCTACCACCATGTTGTATTGTAAAGACTGCCATCATAAGACAACAACCGGGACCGTAAACTAGTAACGTAAATCGAAAATGTTTTCTTGACCCCTCCCTCCTTCATGATAAGGATTTGCTATTTTATTAATATATTTTTATACACAGTCATACGTATATAATTAAGATATTTACATTACAAGTATAATTTAGAGTCTACTTTCCAATTTTATATAATTGAGAAAATTTTAAGGAAACGTGTTTCGGACTTTTCTTGGCCTTAGATAATATGATTAAGATTGAAATACGTCGAAGCGACTTCTAAGAATTTGATTATCAACTTCAACACGTGTTTGTTTTATTCGCGTGTATATCAAAGCGAGGTTTTATTTGTATATTACCTACATAATGCTGGTTACCTTGTGCTTAAATTCATTACATTTCAAAATCATCAGGTTTTGTAATTTTTATTATGAGATTGTTACGGCACAAGCACTCACTTAGAGATGCAATTCGTCAGTGACGAACTGCACTGCGCCTATCACACTGAGACATAAAGTTGATAAGTCCCGGGATTTAAGATGAGGGGGTAATCTGTGGGCCCATGTGTACCTATATAATTTCACCGGCATGCATACCCTTCAATCTGGAACACAGTAATGCGAACATTACTGCTTGGCGGTAGAAACATGTATC
This sequence comes from Plagodis dolabraria, assembly GCA_963854805.1. Taxonomy (NCBI): domain Eukaryota; kingdom Metazoa; phylum Arthropoda; class Insecta; order Lepidoptera; family Geometridae; genus Plagodis; species Plagodis dolabraria. The sequence continues at coordinate 5,927,245 of OY978459.1, read as the reverse complement.
GTGACGGTACTTCCCCGGATGAACTTGCACAAAGAGTTCTACTTCTACTTAAAAGATTAAGATCAATATCATGCAAATAAAAACAATATCATAGGAGAAACTTAATATGAAATCTATAATTATACCGTAGTATTATTATATATTCTATGCTTATATATATTCATTTTTTTTAGAAAGGTAACGTTCGCTTCTGATTCATTCAGTAAATGTGACTGATTTTATGAGTTCTGTGTGTCATCTTCGACGATACCGCTTTCGGTCAGGGTCAAAATCTAGCGTGATGGGAATGAAAAACAAACTGCAATACGAAGGTATCAACGTATGATGTAATAATATTATGTAAATTTTATTAGTATCCAAACAGCTACCAAGTTAACGGTATTTGTAATTCTACCCTCTTCTGTGGAAACCGTTGGAATTAAGCTTGCGATGTGTGTTTGTAACATTATTTCGATTAGCCTTTTGATTACGCAGCGTAATATTACATTACCTCATAATAAGCATTCGGATTATGTTACCTCTTGAGAACGAGCAAATAAAAATATGAGAGGTTTCAACTTGATAATGTAGGAATAAAAAATGTTAATGTGATAATGTTTTACATTTTTGTTATAAGGATTAATAAAAAACATTAACCCACAGTTATTGAAACGTTTGTCAAAGCCTTGGTTAGTTGACAGAATAATTAATATACGTAACTGACCAATGAGTGTTAAGTATTCACTCTGCTAACTAATCAAGACTGACAATTGATTCAAAAAGCAGGGGTAAGTTTTTTCCGAAGGTTTTTGCTTTAAGCATCATCAAATTCTTTTTGGAGAATGTATATCTCGAGATAGAGTTTATCTATCTATCTATCTCTTTGTTATTATATTTTAACTGACAAGCATAAAATGACGAAGTTTTAACATTGACGCATATATTTTTCATGTAGGCATTAATTTACCATTCATAACATTGTCCTCGTAACTTTTCTTGCACAAGGTAAATTCTTGCATAAGGTCGATATTGTAAGCTTTTCTTTTAAGCTAAGATCTTTCCGCAGAATCTTCCACAAAGTGAATGACCATCTTACAATGCGATCCCCAAGCCGGCTGCCAAGCCCGGGAATTGCAGTCTTGCCTCCGCCTGCCAAGAGTTTGCAGTTCGTCACTGACGAAATGCATCTCTAAGTGAGTGCTTGTTCCGTCACAATCTTATAATAAAAACTACAAAACCTGATGAATTTGAAGTGTAATGAATTTAAGCACCAGGTAGCCAGCATTATGTAGGTAATATACAAATAAAACCTTGCTTTGTACGCGATTTAAACACGTGTAGAAGTTCCAGTAAACATCATGTAATCAAATACTTCGAAGTCGCGAGCGGTATCCTAAGCACAGAATAAACGTTTTAGTATTTTGAGAAACTAATATAACAGAATCTTAAGGGATAAGAAAACTCTTCAAATAAATCGATACGTACTCGATAAAATTCAGAATCGACTAGAGATCCGTGCCAACAATAATGTTTACGTTGCGTGTGGCCCTCTAGAGTGATCGATTGAGCTCGTTTGCATGTCTCGATTGTTTATCGGATGTTGCCATCATATTTTATGTATTACGTGGTGAAAAGTGCTTACTTTGTATGCTGGTATTTAAACTACGAGTACATCATAGTCGAATGTCAAAATGAGGTAAGTAAGTACTGAGTGGCTTAAGACCATAGATCAACTCGAATACTCCGAAGTGGGCGTCCGAGTTGTGTTTTTTACTATGGCTGATAGGTAAGCCTTTGACCACAATCTCACCTTCCCAAAAAACTCTTGTAGTGGAGTTTTTTTTGGAAGGTAATTCCAACCAATCAAAACTTCTCTCAAATCACGACTACAGAAGAGCGACAGTCGAATGCTTGAGTTTGTTTCGGAATACTGGGCATTTTTTTTTTATTTTTATGTGTTTATGACAAAAAAAGCACGAGGCTTGTTAGGTGGCCGACAGGCAAATACTGTTTTTAAAAAATGTACAAGAGATTTATTTAAGTTTACATACAAATTAGCTAAGAACTAGAGAATAGATACTAATATAGAACTTGTTTCAATGAATGCGGAACTGGAACTGACTTGGAATAATGGCGCGGGAGTATTATTAGGGATGAAGTGAGCCGGATGGGAAGGACGTGAAGGGATGTTTGTTTTATTTCTACCAATTAGGAACTTACAGGACTAACAATAGTGACTTTTGAACTACTTAGGTAACTTATCAAATAAGGGACTTAGCTAACGAGTCTTGACTGCTAATAAGTATCGGGGTGATATCATAACAGGCTCACCTGATGTAAACTTAACACCTCCTCTGCCTATAACAGATGCATTCCGTCATGTGACGAATTGCACTGCGCTCGTCACATTGACACATTCAGTTGTAAAGTCTTATGTGCCTGTGTATTTTTTCTGGCTCTCAAGGACTACTGCCGGAACACTACTAAGTTAGGTGTTAAGTGCTTGGCGACAGATTTTCTACTTGAGGGTGGTAGCATTTGTAGACTAAAACGAAGAGTTCATTTTTTCTTTCCCATACCAAACACGTGGTCACTGAGCACGTCTGCGCCGGCCGGTATTAAAAGACTTGAAAGAGAAGCAGCTATCCTAATCAAAATACACCGCGATGCTCCAAACCGGGTGGTAATTAAAAAGCTCTAGAGCGAGGCTGCTGACGCAAATAAAAAAAAAACTCCAGGCAACGCTGGCTGTATACAAAAAAACCCTAGGACAGCGTTATTATAAACCAGTTGCGCTTCAAAATTCCAGCTGCATTTTCCGCGGCTTATGGAAAATGTAAAAAGTTTCCATAGCTTACAGGAGAGCTTAGCGCGATTACAATTTAAACTTATTATTTTAAATTGTAATCGCGCTAACTTATAGACAGTTCCATAGGGAGGTATGTATACTGTTTCACGAGGTTAATCACACAAACTAGTGTCCGGCCGAAAGTCCGGTTTCGACCAAAAATCTATTTCGGCGGCAGTTTCGGTTTCGAACAAAATTGGCCGAAACTTTTGCCGAAACTGATTTCGGAAGTTGTCGTACACGCTCGCCTAACTTCGTTTCTCGCGGCAACGCTTTGGCGGACGCTGGTGGCCCTGTTCGGGAATTGTCGTGCGCCGCCGTTCGGATAGCTCTGTAGCAACACAAATTAGTGCGTTATCGCTCGACGCAAACATTCTTTAGAGGTTATGTTTTGATGGAACTGATTACATAGTAGTAAGTTTTGTGACGTTTCTGTACTTGAATGATTTATGTAGTTAAATATTGAGTCAGTAACTTTGCTTTGTTGTTATTAACAAGGCAAGTTACAAATGTAAAAAAGACTTATAAAAATATTTTACTAAATAATCGATCACGACAAAATTAATATACTGTGTTTCCATTTCATGTCATAATTAATGCAGAATAATGGGTAAAATGGGCCAAATTTCAGTATTTTAAGGAATTTTATACTTGAACACGTGTTCTTTCGAGTTTCGTTTTCATGAAACTGAAGCCATGGGCGAATATTTGGTTTCGGTTTCAGTTTCGGCCGGAAAACCAGTTTCGGTCGGACTTTAATACAAACCAATTGGTACCTACTTCAATTTAATCTTGTGTTTTCAACACGTAATTTTGTAATATTTTAAATAGCAAGTGTTCAAAATCTGTGAAAATTTGCATATTACCTTTAGACTAATAACCTAAACATCGGTCTCAAGGTTCGCCAGTTTCCCGTATAACACGCATATATCATTGTTCGTAGGTAATAACATTCAAGATTATCGTTAAATAAAATCCTCCGATAAAAATAGTTCTGTATTGGAATTTAAAAGTACTAAAAAATCTATAAAACCAGTTACATATAAAATAGGATCAAGAAAATGTATACTTATCCAATATCACAGAGTTCACAAAAAATTTAGCTTTTTAATTCAGTGGTATTAAAAATATGACGAAACTGCGTTTAAACACTCACCCAAGGTTCTAATTATCGCACAAATAACCTCCATGAGGCTAACGAGACCTTGCGTTGCAATCATCACCGCAATAACAACTGCATCGTGCTATTTACATATATATTTATTTAAATTAGAAATTAATTCCACTACTGCATTAATGTGATGTGTTTGAAGAATGTAGAATTTGTAAAACATAAAGTCGCTAAGCGAACATAATGTTATAAAATTACAAATTTCCAACCCAATACGATGGTTAAGGAACGTGAGAAAAATTAAAGTTATGAGTCATTGTCATGTTAGCTCAGTCGTTCAGAGCATACCCCGGCTATAGGGATGGATGACTAGGGTCCGAATCCCCCAGATGACAAAATTTTTTCCTCTCGTAAATTTGCGTTATTGCAAAAATATATATAAAGTTGTCTGCATTTTATTATAATCTAGTTCTCATATCAATAGCATATAGATAAAGAAAGGAACGGGATGAAAACTACGACAACTTCAAACCGGTTCTGCACCCCAACGGGCGCCGCTGTTGCCGCTGCAACCCCCGCGCGACTTGTCAGTGACTTACGCACACATAGGTGTGTGTCTAGTAGTGAAGCTTTCATTCTGAACTGTTCTTTATTCATGTAACAATAGTACTTAAATGAATACAATAGAAGTATAATATATGGATAGTGAAGACAAAGCCAAATATAGAAAAGGGAACGATACATGCGAGGAATCAGAAGAAACTTTCGACGTTTCGTATTCTTCCTTTTTCTGCCCCAAACTAAGTCGATATTTTATTTGACAATGAAATTTAGCATGAGTTATATTCCTGTTATTTTATATTATGTTAAAATCTTTTCAAACTTGTCTGATAGTGCGTGGCGGTATGAAACGGGTATTTTTTGGGATTTTCAAAGTCATATATGTAGCAAATGAGACTTAACTACTATTTGTCTCAGGGTAACGGGCGCAGTGCAATTCGTCACTTGTGACGAAATGCATCTGTTATAGGTAAAGGTTAGTCCGCTTAACATCAGGTAGCGCGGTAATGGAGGCTCTGTTAAAATATGACGTGGGAGAATAACAAAATATGTAAATTTCTGTAGGTATATTATTTTATTGCAGTCCCAAATTATTTTTATGATTGTAATCGTTGGCACGGATATCCGGAGCGGTCATGCTCACAGAAAGGTGTTGTCTGTCTAGCGGCGGTGTGGTGTGTCGGGTCGCCATCTTCCCTCAAAAATGGTTGAGGAAGGCGATGGCCGGCACATGGGTCAACTCGTGAACGGGTGCTGTTAGAGGATACTGGTCTGCTCTGGATGCTAGTGTTAATGACATTAACGGAAATTAATACTTTTAACACTGTTCCCCCTTGGAATGTTGCATGATTCCTTTTTCATATTCCTTGTTTTTAAATAAAAAATGTCATAATTGGAAAAGTCAGGGACCCTGGAATCTGTGAAGTGTGGATTTATAAATAAATTAAAAAAAAACACCAGACGGGCCTCGTTTTTGTTCCATCACAGTCCTATAAAAAAACGTGTAATATAAACATAATAATATAATTGCCAACACTTCCCATGTTCGTGTCATAAACCGTAAAACTAAACCTTGTATGCGACCGCAGTGCAGTCATCCTTGAGCCTGAACGTGGACATAGTTCAATTTCATGGCACAAGTCGTAAATAAAATAGAGCACTCGGCTTATTACAATGCACCCACTACTGTGTGGGCGTTAGGTGACGTTGGTTCTAATTTATGAGTTGTCATGATGTGAAATGTATTATAATTTATATCTACTCGTACTTGCACGTACTACTTTACTGATATCTATTAATAATCTTTATATGGTTCAATTAAGTTTTTCTTCATATTTGTGAGATAATGTTGTCTTAGGTTTTCGCGATTGTTACACATAGTAATTAAACAACTTTAAACGGTTTAAATCGCGTATATTTATCATTATTTTTGTCCGACGTTTCAAACACTTTGCAAAGTTTAATAAATAAATATACGCGATTTAAACCGTTTAAAGTTGTTTTGAAAAGTGAGTATGACGATGAAAAGAATTCTTGGTGTTAATCCAGAACCAAAGCTAGCTAGTTAAAAGCTTCATCTAAATCGGTTCAGCCATTACAGCGTGTAGGAGTAACAAACACACAGTCATAAAAAATATAATTTAACACATTAGTGTAATGTGATGTGTCCACTGCTAATATCACATAATATATATATATATAATTATTAAATTTTATTTATAATTTATTATTAATATTTTTTTAAATTATTATTATTGTAAAAAAATATCTAGCATATTTATTTAATATTATTATAGCAACGCCTGCCACGCGAGGGGATTATGGCACCCTTCTCTAAAAGGTTATATTCAGCAGTAGACGATCCAGCTGATACAGTACAGATGCCAAAGCCAAATATTTTTAACCGACTTCCAAAAAAGGAGGAGGTTCTCAGTTCGTCTGTATTTTTTTTTTTTATGTTTGTTACCTCAGATCTCTTGACTGGGTGAACCGATTTTGAAAATTCTTTTTTTGTTTATAAGCTGATGCTTGTCGTTTGGTCCCATTTAAAATTTCATCAAAATCGGTCAAGCCGTTTTTGAGTTACACTAAAAAGATTGAAAAAATTTTTTAACAAAAAATGGAACCGACTTCAACACCCAAAAGTGTGAAATAACTTGTCGAAGTCGGTACCATGCCCACAATATTGTGATAATAGGTACTTTTGAACCATCATGGTACCGACTTCAACAAGTTATTTCACACTTTTGGGTGTTGAAGTCGGTTCCACTTTTTGTTAAAAATTTTTTGTAACAAAATCTTAATCTATTCAGTTAAAATTAGTGCTGAATGTGGCTGAAATCATTACTCGGTCAAGTGCACTCAGCCCGCTCCGCAACGTAACACTACAACGTGAAGAATTATAATGAGCGCGCCATTCGGGTCAGTCAGACATAAACGGGTGTCTTTGTTCATATGAATGTGTGTGTCGGCTTCTATTCATAAAGTTCCAGTTTCAGCGTTTAATATAAACGAGCCTGAAGAAAACGGGGGTGAATACAGAGGCACGGGCGGCGATGAATAGTAAACATTTGAAAACGAGAACTAGTTCACTTTTATTTTAAATAGTTAGCATTTTTAACTCGTTTTGGTCTATTCTTTTTTTGGTGGATGCTTTTTTTTTACGTTGATAACATTCGAGAGCAATAGGAGGCGATCATCGATTGCGCAGTGGTTAAAGCAACCGGTGCATAAATTCGGGGAACAAGGGTTCGGATCCCATTCGGACTGAGAAATTTGGTGCTCTAAATATTTTGCAAATGTGATTATTGTTTAACACGCGATAGCGTCTGTAATCATATTTAGAAACATATTGGGTTTCAGTTGAATTAATTCAACTAAGTACTTTTTCAAAGCGGCATCAATCACCAAATCTTCTAGACTGAGTTGACAATTGACATCCGTTCCCTAGACTTTGGTGATTTTAAAGTTTAAACTGAGAACAAAGTAATTCTGAATGTTCAATGTGACTTAGGATTTATTTTGTAATTGTATATTGACCCATAGATTCTACTTTTCGCACGAGCTAGATAGAGAATATAATAAAGCATAATAGAAAACATAAATCGAAAGGTTTCATTCAAAGTTCCTCAATATCATAGATTACAAAAAAAACAAGCGCAAGTTCGATTCAGTCTATTACCGTTCCGTACATAATATAACTAATTAACTAAAAGAAAACCAATGGTAGCTTGTCTTGTTTGAACGAACTGCATTATGAATTGGCGTTTTCGGTATTCACCAAATTCTCAACGTAAGTAATTCATTTCACGAGGACGCTTCGTTTTATTATTTGGAAGGCCCGAATCTAGGGTGTGAAAATCCGAGGCACCAAGTGGCTAACGCACAAGTGAACTCGAGATGCCGCCGATTCAAGATATGCCATATTGACAATTGCGTTCTTTTCACAGCAAATTTATTAAGGGTTTCTTATCTTCCCATTCACGAAAAATGCCTAACATTTGTAAGCTTTTGAAAGTATTTTGGTATTAGTAGAACTCTTTATGCAAGTTCGGGGAAGTACTTTCAATATATCTATTTCTACAGCCAAGCAGTTATGTTCGCATTACTGTGTTCAGTATTTGAAGGGTATGGGAGCCGATAAAATTACACGGACTGAGACTTAACCACTTGATGTCTCTTGAACTGGATCTGTTATAGGCAGAGGTTGCCGCTTAACACCAGGTGGACCCCGTGCTGGATTCATCACGATAGGATTAAAAAAAACTCAAACGCAAGAGAGGGGCGCCATTATCGAGTTTTTGTCCCAGTTCGAAAAAATCTAAAATTAGGAGCTTGAAGTTATTTGGACACGGTACCGTAAATCGAAGATAGTTTAGCTTTTGAGCTAGACTCTAGCTCGAAAAGGCTTTCCAGCCAAATCTTGTTTAGTTACATTTATTATATGTTCTATGGTTACATGTAAAGCTATAGAACATATAATATGGTAAAGCTTTAAGCACATTCACATTTCAAACATACTCGTTAACGTAAACACTTTGCAGTAAAAGCAATTTACAGAAAATACGTCAAAGTTTTACAAAGCTTGTAGTTTGCAAGTTTCTTGGTACTGACAATTTGTACCAATTTGTTGGTAACTTACTGTGCAGAGTCTAGAATTTGTAGTATTTTACAAACACCTGTGATCCGTTCGTGGTAGTTTACTATATATTGTGCACGTTTAAAGTAAGTAATGAACGTGGGTTGTGTGCTTTACGGGTGTTAAAACATCTTGCGTTTGAAATACAGGTAAAAACTTTAAGCAGGCGGAGTAACTTTTTGAATAACGTAAAATACTACTGAACGTAACGTTGCAGTGAAATAATAAATCAGTACTAATATTATAAATTCGAAAGTAACTCTGTCTGTCTGTCTGTTACGCTTTCACGCCAAAACTACTGGACCGATTTGAATGAAATTTGGTATGGAAATAGTTTGAGACCCGGAAAAATCATTGGATAGTTTTTATCCAACTGCGCAAAAAGAGGTTAATGTTTTTGCGCGATAACCGACATACGCGCGGGCGGAGCCGCGCTCGGAAAGCTAGTTAATTATACTTTCATCATTTAAACTACGATCTTTATGAATTTTTAAATATTTTGTAGCCCCTCAAATCTCAACGTGCTTTTACTATTCTATAATTTGCTTCGACAAAAATTGACCCAAAAATGAGAAAAAAGATATTATACGTTCTTCACTGGATGATCGGAACCTTAATAATTCAGTTGTAAGATTAGTACTTTTTTTTAGCTACAATATATGAATTTCGTCACAAGTGACTATTTTACGGCTCATGTACCAGTAATTACATACTGGTTCTTAAGGACTGCTGCCGGAACATACTATTAGGTTCTTGACGACACATGGAGGTGGTAGCTAGCCAGGCGAGTGTTTGCAAAATGCCCTTCCAACAAGCGGTGGAGCTTAAGCCGTCGGTGGGGATCGAATCAAGAACCTGCGGCACGGCAGTCCATTGCTTTTATGGCTCGATCTATATTTGCTTCGAATATTCAAATATTTTTGTCATCGTTATAAACATATTTTGTTATTAAGTTTTGCTTTTTCAGATCTATTGATCCTAGGTTAGTACTTTTGTCCTTCAAAACAACTAACGTATAACTCAGTACTTGATTTTTTTTTATTTTTTTTTTTGTAAATTTTGAAATTATTATATGGGTGAGACTGCCTTTTGCAACAAAGTTTTTAATAACGCAAAAGGCAGAGTTTCAACAACATACGTGCTATGTAAGTTTTTTAATAAAGATATTATTTTTAATATTTTTATGTTTGCAATAACGCATGCTCTGCGGATTACATGACAAAATCACAAATTTACGAGACGAAAAATGTAAGTCATGTGCGGGATTCGAACCTGCGTTCATCCACCCCTTTAGCCGGGCCTCTATCCAATTGAGCTAACATGATAATGAGTCATAATTATTTTTTTCCTATCGCACTTTAACCATCGTATTGGGGTGGGGTGACATCTATAGTTCAACTTACGTTGTACTATAAACAAGACGCGGGTTCGAATCCCGCACATGAATTAAATTTTTCCTCTCGTAAATTTGTAATTTTGTAAAGATATAATTATTTTTCACATACTCGTTATAGCTTTGAAACACATATTCGCAATAGGTTATTGCCTTAGAATAGATCAAACAATAAACCTTAATCTAACCAAACTGAAGTGTAAATCAATTCTATCCAATATAGGTTCGTAGAAACTTCAACCGGGGAATCAAATATTGGATCAGTAACAAGATAAGCAATTCTGAACTCCGATAAATTTCAACCAATATTAACCCAGACTTTCCTAGAACCTCTCCGTACTAAATAAACGTAAACATCGCCTACGCAAATAACCTTTAAAACAAAATTTTAATTGGCCAAAGTCATTCAAATGTATAACAACAAATATTTTAAAAATATTTTAAGAAAACAATACATTACTATTTTATTAAGGACTATTTTACCGGAAAAAATTTCGACGCGTTTCGCTTCTACTCTCGCAGAGTCAAGACCTCCTGAGGATGCTTCGTGTAGAACGGAATCGAATCGAAAATACATCTAGTAAATTATTTGTTATTATTCAAAATGGATCTCCTGAATCTATTAATTATCGTTCAAACGTGTTTAGTTAGAATCAGAGTCAGACTAAACAAAGACAACGAGATAAATACAACACAACATAAGTATCGATAAACCTTGAAAAGACATTCGTCGGTTCGCAACAAAACGTAAATTGTTCCAGCGAGCGCGTCCTACGTACATTGTTTACAGTTTGTAAGACACGTGTTTTCGGATTTTAACAATGACCGAAACATTGAAAGAATGGAGCAGTTGTGCATACAAATGAATTGGGAACAATGCTCCCGAGACCGGTGCGGTGGTAGGACTAATTGTAAACAAAACAATACCGATGTCTCTCTTTTACAAGGATTCTCGTGGTTACTATTTCATCTGATGGTACATAATAAGTAAAAGAAGGTGGTAAGGAGTGGCTCTCAATGACAGTTGCCGGAACATACTGTTAGGTGCTTGGCAACAGATTTTCTACTTAAAGGTAGTTAGCCAAGCGAACATTCGCAAAATGTCCTTCCACTTGATTTCTAACTATGTTATATAATACAATATTGCATCGCAGTCCCATCTAGGGTTGCCATACGTCTGAGAAATCCGGGGTAGTCCCGGAATAGGGCGTCTTGTCCCGTGTCCAATTATTTCGCCAAACTGTCCCGAAATTCGCGACATTTAGGATCCTTGACAAACTTACGTACAGCAATAAAATGAATATAAGCACGACGCATGCCAGTCATCTATCATCTAATTTAGGTATACATACATACAAATATTGTTACATATAATATACATATATGTAACACTAATTTCTATTTTAATAAATATTATAAAAATATATTTGTATTTGTGACTTCAACCCGTGTTCTACATGTGTCTACATAGATTTGAACATGAAGTCAAAGTACCAACTCCCTTTCTAACCCCAGAAATGTCGAGGAATTGATATATCTGGCAACCCTAGTCCCATCACTGTTCACATTAAATAAATTATAGAGGCAGCTACCAGCCCATAATACAATTTGCGGTTTCCATTAGCGTACAATTTATGTTTCAGTGTAATTAGGGCGTTGAACACAATTCTTGATGAGAACGTATAACAAATATTTACTTTAAGACCGAGAATTATTTTTTCCCGACTGCCATGGAAGGGTTATGTATTCCGCGCGTATCGTGTATCAAGTATGTTTATTTGTAAATTTATTTATTACCTCGTATCTACGATAAGGTAAGAGTTTGGAAGATACAAGTATTCCAAAAATATATCTTCCAAACGGCTGGATGGGTCTCGACGGTTAAGGTATTATTATATTCGATTCAAAAATCTAAGTATCCTATCAACGTTTGAACCTCATATAGGTGTTCGAAAAAATCTAAATGGTAGAGTATTGGAACAAAATAGTAATACGTTAATAAAAAAAATACCAAACCTATCGAGTAGGTTTCAATATTAAAAGTGGATTGTATATAAGTTGTATGTTAAGGGCCCATTTCAGAATGTCCTAACAAGGTTTCGGGTTGCTATGCAACACAAAATAACTGAATGCTAAAAATGACAGTTGAAAAACATGTAGCGCGTTTCAAGCTTAAACCGATGGATAGGCTAAATCGACGACTGTGAAACGCAAAGATACTGTTTTGATTGTTAAATAAGTTCTGGGTAATATAACCGGAACTTACTCGCACTGTTAGTAGCAGGCGGGCACAATTGCAAATTATAATCCGAAAAAAATGAATTGTTCCGTTTACAACTAAACTGAATGCGGGATTGTCAATCTTATTTCAGTTTTTTTTTTTTAATGCAGTGGGGTTTTTATTTTTTATTACCTATATTATATATTTTTTTTATTATTGCTAGGCTAAACTAACCCCCTTTTTTTTATTGTCATGAGGAAAATGCATTTACACATACGCACCTGCCGGGGAGCAGGTGGTTATGTCGGGCTCAGGGTCAGTAGGGACCCCACTACCGACTAAAAACCTCATGGTGTTCCGTCGTCATCGACTAGTGACAGGTGCTGCGGGGTCACTCGCGCTCTCATCCGCAGCCCCCATCGACGTCGCTACCCTATTGAACGGGCCCAGCCTCTGGGTTATTCACCCCCCCCCCCCTCCCCCATTGCCGCCTCGATGCCCCGGAACACGAGGGCATCCACACCTCATGAGGACCTAACCCTGAAGGGGGGTGCCGGCCGTCGAGACGGAGTGCGAGCACGATCGGCTCGCCTCCGTGTCCGCGCTCTGCGGAGCGGAACAGAGAGAGGATCTCGCTCCCTTTTTACGCTCCTCCGCCTCCCTCTGAGAGACAATCGTCTCGCAGAACGAGGCCACCGCTTCCCACGACCTCTCGTCACCGACCATCTTTACGATGATGACCGACAAGGAGAGGTCGGAACCCACAACCGCGATCAGGGATCGCCGCGGTCCCGCTCCTCCTGGGCATGCCTCCAGTGCATGCTCAGCGGTGTCTTCAACGCAGCTGCACTGGTGGCAGGCCGGGGTCGGCTCCCTTCGTGCGACGTTACACAGGTATCTCCCGAAACAGCCATGTCCCGTGAGAACCTGCGTAAGGCTAAACTAACCCCTGTCTTCACTGTTAGTGAGAGATCATGGGGATCATCAAAAAAAATTACAAACAAAAATAAAATCACAAATTTTTGTTAGGACTAGCAGATGTCAACCCTAAGAGGTTGTTAGCATATTACCAATAACCCCGTATAGTTCAGGCATACCGCCGCGCCGGTTAAAAAAATCATATACTGATATAATTTCAGTATATGATTTTTTTATTCTATTTTTCACTATATTGCTTTAGATATATGTATAAGTAGTTAAATTGATGACGATACATCTCAGACGGAGCTGATAAAATGCCTCTTACATAACCGTTGTGTTATTATAACCCACTTACTTTTGAGACAAAACAAACAACATGCAAACTTTGACGCGACTTGCTTTGCAATAAACGAGTCGCGCAAGTCTCGTTACTACATCTACTGCTATCGGACATTGACCTTTGCTATGACTAATCTTATCAATACTTGTACTTAGTATTTAGAAACAATGTATATGTTTATCAGTTTAGAAGTGATAAACAGGTTTATTGGGACGCAGTTTGCACGTATATTTGTAAACAGACTAGTCCGCGTATGATCTCTATAAATGGAGTATAATGGACTAAGTTGTTAAGAGTAGAGTTCACGCAGCGTTTTCCATACAAACGTAGTATCATCATATTTTAAATACCAAGTGTTGAAACTCCGCGAAAGAAGGATGGCGACGCTCCATACAACTTGAGACCCAACATTTTTATTAACAATATGTGGCGTTCAGTCCAATACTTTTCATTACTGATAATCCAAGATATGAGAATGAAAATGTGGATTGAATTCAGTACCTAGGAGTCGGAAGAAAATAATACTTAGAGGTTTTGTACTTTCTTATATTATCTGTCATAGTATTGAATAGATGGGTCTGGCAGGAAGTTATTTATACCTTTTGTCATAGCTATTACGGATTTTAAGACTGTGTTAGTGGTTTATTACAATATATAAATTGTCAAACCAATCACGTTTCTAAAACTTAGTGAATACACCCTCATTGCACTTATCGCCACGAAGTCGATGGACCACAAACGGGTTCTTTTCAGCGGCATTTCTATCACAAATCAGTAAGAGTATGGTCCGAATTACGCCAACAGTACTAAAGTGCTCACTGCTGAGAGTAGTTATAAATGCACCGATTGGAATATGCAAGCTCATGGCCGTTTGCATTACTGCAATTTGGAGCAAGTAAAAGCGTGCCTATGACATTATCTATATATCTAAAAATAAATTATTATCTACATACAATAGGTACCAAATCAATCAATTCGGACTGCACCAAGAAAGAGTGTGTATACGTTATTGGTCTGTGGTGTATACTACCACGAGACTAAGTAAAATGTCAATGTCATCACTACTGACTGACATCAGAAAATGACAATGTAACTTTTTTTCGTTATTCGGCTTCGAATCATTTTGCTTGTTGTACCCAATATATGTACAAAATGTCATAAATGAATTTGCAAATAACTCAAGATTCCCTACTTTTAAAAATATACAAACAATTTTAAATAATGTTAAATATGCTGACAATTAAAACAATACCTAATACATTCATGAACGCGCCCTGGTTTACTTGGGTCAGTAGTCGCCATCATTCTTTCTACGCATATTGCTGAGCCTAATATCTATGTTTCTGGGTTGCCAGTTTTTCGATTTATTATTTATTATATAATAATAACAAATATTTTTTAAATATTTTAAGAAAACATCAAATTAATATTTTAATAAAACACTTAAAAATACAAAAATATATCTGGTGACAATTCCGCCTAATTTTCCTGCTAAGCCGACGCGACGTCACAAACGCCACGAAGCCAAACCGGAAGAATTTTTTTTTCGACGCGTTTCGCTTCTATACGAAGCATCCACAGGAGATCTTGACTCTGCGAGCGCACGATCGAGAAAAAGCTCGCAGAGTCAAGAAGTAGTTGCAACGATTATATTTTTATCGTTTTGCTGTATGTACGTGCCATTAGCATTTACATCCACATTCCACACTTAGGCGTCGTGTACAAACGAGACCTACTTACGCATACGTAAGCCTCGTTTGTACATGACTGTGGAGCGACGCGCCTTCGTGAGTGAGCAGGTCTGTAAGTATTAATGTGGTCGGCTCCGGAGTATAATACCTGATTCGCAAATTTTGAAGCGCTCGTAGCGAAGTTTGCTTGGCCATTCTGAATCGATCAGCAAAGTTAAGCAACGTCCGCCGCGGTCAGGAGTTGGATGGGTGACCGCTGGTGACATTACTACTGAGCGCTTCCGTGCTTCGGAGGGCACGTTAGCCGTCGGTCCCGATTGTTGTCTTAGGATGGCAGTCGTTACAGCATGGTGGTAGGGCACTTTGCGAATGCCCGCCTGGCTAGCTACCACCCTCAAGTTGAAAATCTGTCGCCAAGCACCTAACGGTGTGTTCCGGCAGCTGTCCTTGAGAGCCAGTAATTCTAGGTTAGCCTGTACAACATCTTCGACCACATCATCACTTACCATCAGGTGAGATAGTGGTCAAAGGCTAACCTATCAGGCATAAATAATAAAAAAAAAAAAACACCAGATAAGCAAAACAGCAGATGAGTAAAACACCAGCAGAACACTCGTAAGAACAGGTCGTGTGGCGTCGTCTTTATTTTTCAGCAGTAAAAATATTGTTTTACTCTATAGAAAACTATACAACATTTTCTTATGCTACTCTGGTATTATGATATATTGAGTAAACTGTATTTATTGTCTGAAAAAAATAGTTTCACACTGTACAAATTCTGCTTTTTCTAGTCTGTTATTTTGAGAATCTGATATTATAATCTAGTGTATTGCGAATCTTGTATTATGTTCCTGAGCTACGTGGTCGACGGTAGTAGCTGTCTAGGCTCAAAATGCTAGGTTCAAAGACTGTTGTCAGAGAAACATTACAAATGCTTCCTGTTAACGTACTGTGTGGACCAACAGTAGTCTAAAAAATCAACTTATGGAAACACACATTTTATATGAAATATAAAATTATTATACATTTAATACAAGTTCCCACAACTCACTTTTGCTACTAATTTGGGCCGTTGTTCCACCTGAAGGGTATTCTAGTACTGAGTCTGGTGACTCCTGGAGTTATCACAATAATTCTGAGCACTTAATTTTGGAAGCCACCGTTTATATAGAGAAATATACTACTGACAACACGTAAATGGGTTTGTGAGGGATTCGGTCCTAGGTCAGCAATATATTAGGTGTAACAGTACGTATAAATGTATCTTACCATTATCGTCCAGTTATAAGGAAAACGGAAAACATACCTGCAAAAGAAAACATTTATATTAGATTGGAATGCAAACGTAGCAAAAAGAATATAGTACAAGGTATAGTGGTTACAACGACAATGAAAGTTGAAGCCAATATTTCAGTTTGAATGCCACATGCAATTAAATATCATACGTATGTTTACATATTCATCATAGTATGTCTGATAAGTATCTCTATGAGTTCTGAGGCTGACAACAATTATATTTTCAACTCACAAGCTCGGAAAAAGTGTTGTTTATCATTTGAAATCTCCGTGGAAAAGTGCAATTTATCCGTTAGCGTGGGAAAGGTTTTTAAAATTCGAATCTCAATAAATGTTTCATAAAATTAATTCACTTTAAATATAATAATTTTAATTTTTAGTATACACTAACGCATATTTACTACATTATAATAAGCTGTTTTTCATGCACCTAACATTTTTCTCGCTGTGGAGAGGTGAAAAATTGGGTGTTGCGGCAGCAAAGTTAGTTTGCTTCTCGTAACTTTGAAACCTTCGGTACGCTTGGTAGTCTATATTTTGAACCACTCGCTTTTCTCATGGTCCGATCATAGAATCCTTCGCTTCCTCAGGTTTCAATAAAAGTACTCACGCCAATTAACAACTATGAAATCTTATACAACAAATAACTATTATTGGTGGGTTTTGTATTTAAGATTTTTTAATAATAAATGAGTTCCTCATATTGTACAAGAGTACATGTGTGCAAGTAAATAGTGAGAAGCATGAATTGTGATTTAAAAGGCTAATAAAAAAACATAAAAAAAAACACGTCACCAACTTCCAAAAAATATTTATCTCCTTTTTGAGCTAAAAAACTGTCGCGAGTTTTGTCCATAATTATTATTTAGTAACCGGCTAGGACTCGCGTAATACTTCGTCCATATTTCCGAAAGTCAGTTAAAAATACATACGGAATACGGACCTTCGATTGATAGCGAATTAAAATAGTGTAGCTACAAATACGTACTATCTATAGTACCATTATGGCCTTATGATTGAGACCCTTTCACAATCTCACGCCCGGAAGCAGCAATTGAAATTGTAAAGCCTATTTACTCGTTAACGGCATTCGATTGATATCGTATACTGTTGACATCAATTGACACCGCCCTATTGGATAGTTCACCGACAATGCACCTTCATCAGTTATTCATGTTCAAACACACGCTCTATATTCATACAAAGTATATACGATACGTTGTTTGAACGTTTTAGGCGTACAGTTCCCAGCTTATGAACCGGAACGCACCGTAACATCTTCGTGTTGGATGTCGTAAAAGGAGACCAATGGAAATAATATGAGCAGAGTGCCACTAGGTACGTCTTGCTGCACATTAGACGCATAACAGAACTGCACTGCGCACTGGATCAATTATGAGATAAACGAAAAGTACTTAGTAGTAGTTTTCGATTATAATGAAAATTCGTTACACCCTTATAATTAAGGGTATATTACCACGTATAGCATCCTAAAGGTGTCAGGGTCAGGTTAGCTTCGATTTATGGCACCAGGTCGCGGGCCCTAAAGATCTATCGACCGAAGCTAAAGCATACTACAACATTTTCTTGTCCGCTTTTATTTTGCAAGATATTTGTTTTGTTTGGCCAACTCCATCCAAAGGTTACCTGTTAGAGATCACTTTTGGTGATAAGGCCGCCCATTGTAACACTAAATGATTATTATTTAATATGTAAACTTTAATATTTTAAAAATGGTATACTAATAAAAAGTATTTTATCTATTTTTGTCTCTTAATAGAAAACATATTATACACCAACGCTAATAGTAGTTTATGCAACTGTCATATAATAAAGGGTATTAAAACATTTGTGTAGTTTTTTGAAACGAGCCGCAGGCGAGTTTCAAAATATGATTACACGAGTGTTTTAATACCTAATTATATGCAGTTGCATACACTACTTTATTTAATCTCATGGCTTTAGGTAGCTACATTAAATAACATGCAATACAAAAACTAGCGCATTGCGCGCGCAGCGCACTCACCACAGATAATGTGTACTAAAATTGAATTGAAACCTCCTTGGTCGGGACAAATTGTACTTTAATAATTAAAAAATTGTTTTAAAGCATTGTTTTGTTAGGAGGATAAAGCTTTAATTTATTTTTTCAATTTTCTTAAAGAAGTATGTATATAAAATATGCCAATAAAGGTCTGTATTTCATTTCATAATTAGAATATTACCGAATGAGATTATATAAACGTAATTACGATATCAGTAGGAAGACTGAAATAATGTCTTTGTCATTATATAGAATACAAAGACATGGTCCAGAATAATGGATGAAAATACCAATATTATACCCAGACAACTTTATCTCAGCAAGTTTTAATTAAATTGCCTATTTATCAGAAGTACAGATAAAATAAAATAAAGACATGCCTTTTTTTTCTTTATCTAAGTGATGATCAATTCTACCGCCTGGGGGAACCGTCACCCCTTACATTTGTAATGTGACCTTTCTCGTACTGCCTCATACTGCACTGCGCTCTTCACTCTGAGATGATATTTCTTGTTAGCCCAGTAGTATAGCTACAGTGCCCTTCACGCCTAAACATAAGTGCGAAGAATTAGTATTCAAACAATAAGTTGTTTGGATACTAATTCTTCGGGGAAGAATATCTGGCACTGTCGTGGTACCTACTAAGGCGGACTCTTGTTGGAGAGACCTACCACCAGGTACATATCCCTATCGACTAGAGAAAAACTGCCGTGAAAGCGATAGGAAAATATATCATATAAATTCAATCTATTTGTATCAATAAGAAACTCCGTGGACAAAAATCGATATACAACGTTTTAGTTGGATGGTGAAATATATTACAGCTAAGGGCGCAAAAGCTCAAAAATTACAATTTTCATCCACATAGCCAACCGTATGGCGGAAACAATACCAACGAACTCCCGAAGAAAACACTCTCGCCCAAAAATGGATTTCAATTTTTTTTTTATATCCTTATATTTATTCAGCATAGGGACTTTGAGAAAGTCAGACTTTTTGTTTACACATTCCATGTTAATTCTCCTCCAATAGACATCACTGTGGAAACCACATATGTGCGTGAGTCTAATTCAAACAACAATTTGTGGCCAAACGCATTTCCAGATTCCCACGCTACATCTATCCGACCAAATTGCACTAACTGGGACGACCAATCTACCTGTGAGGGATTTGCCGTCGGACTGCATACAATGTACTTCTAATTTGTCAAACCGCCCTTACATGGAAATGCTATTTCACTACGTATATTGGTAAATGATCAGATTTCTAGTTGGCCACAAATTGTTTATTCCGTATCCGTTGAGATATATTTGATGGGGAACAGGAATCTAATAAGGATTCTTTGTTTTAGAAATGTGTTATATTTAAAAGGCATATGTTCTGTCATCTACATATAACCATGTTGACTGCGTCACACTGACACTTTTTAATCCCGAGAGCAGGGTACAATCCGTGGGTCCGATTTTTATTTAGTAACACCGCCGAGTCTATTGTTTGTCCCAGGTAGATGGTAATAAATAAATAATAGGCTCACCCACTATTACGTGTGACCAAAACGTGCCTGATGAAACGTAGGCGATTAGGCAGACACCCCTGTCTACTCCTTGGCGGAATACAGGCATGACGATGTATCTTTCTTCAATTGACTTCTAAGTAAGCACTAAAAAGTATATCCTGCTGATGAACAAAGATCACGCTACAGAAATCTGTGAAGAAATTGTCGATCATGTTTTCTCCTAAATAAATAGCTTAAGACTCGGGCCCGGGAGACGACAAAGTAACGAGATGGGGCTATGTAAAACTGCTCACACAGACACTATAGCACAACTTTGTATTTATAAATGATATTCTATTTTTGCACAGATATTTTTTGTCTTACTATGAGTACCACAGAACTCAGAAAATTAGTACATTTGTCACAATTAAGCTTAACTCGGCAAGTATAGGACATACGAGGGGAGTTCAATGTATTCTCGGTATCAGTATGAAAAACAAAGCCAATAAAACTAATATTTTTTTATTTTTCAATGTAATCTCCCATAACCTCAAAACACTTATGACATCTTGAAATTAACTTTTCAATACCCTGTAAAAAATAATTTTCTTCCTTGTCGGAAAAGTGTTCATTTATTGCCGCCATGAGCTCTTCATTATCTGAAAATCGTTTCCCGCGAAGATCTTTTTTTAAATTTGGAAACAGGTAATAATCGCTCGGGGCTAGGTCGGGGCTATAGGGTGGGTGATTGAGTTCTTCGAAGCCACATTCTCGCACAGCAGCCTTCGAAACACGCGCTGTGTGCACCGGAGCGTTGTCGTGAAGAAGCAACACACCAGCGGCCAGTTTCCTCTCCTTTTTTCTTTAATATTTTCCCTTAAATGACGCAAAGTGGTTGCGTAAGATGCTGCGTTTATGGTTTCCCCTTTTTTCATGTATTCGATAATCTAAATTCCTTAGGAATCCCAAAACACAGTGGCCATGACTTTCCCGGCAGATGGAGAGACTTTAAATTTCTTAGGGTGGTCTGCACCCTTTGTATGCCATTGCATAGACTCTTGCTTACTTTCAGGGTCGTAGTGATGAAACCATGTTTCATCTCCAGTAACAATCCGGTTGAAAATACTGGTAGAATTTTCACTACAGAGCTCCAAAAATTCCTTACAGCATTCCTCTCGCACTTGTTTCTGAGGTGCCGTAAGCATTCGCGGCACCCACTTTGCATTAACTTTTGACAGGTTAAGATGGTCATGCAGAATAGTGTGAATAGTAGCAACAGATAGCTTAGTTATCTCTGCTAATATTTTGATTCGGGCATCCTCCAATACAAGCCTCTCAACCATTTTCACATTTTCTTCTGTAGTGGCGGTAACGGGGCCGCTCGAGCGAGGGTCGTCTTCAATGCTGTCCCTACCTCTTTTGAATTCACTTGACCATTTTTGAACTGTAGATATTGAAGGCGCAGAATCATGGTAAACAGCCACCATCTCTTCATGAATACATTTTTGACTCTTTTCTTGTTGTTGTAAGGAATTTAATCACTGCGCGGTGCTCGATTTTTTTCATTATTGTCGCGTCAGTCATCGTGGGCGTCTTTCTCCGAAGATTATTAGAGAACTAATGATCATAATTAAGTGAAATTTTATATTTATACCCTCAGATAAGGTAATTATTTAAAGAAATTATAAAATTACCCACTTCATAAGTTAATCAGCCTGATACCGAGAATACATTGAACGCCCCTCGTAGTTTGAGATTTCATCAACATTCGTTTTTATTTTATTTAGCGGGATGGATCAAAGTAAAATCTGACCAGAAAAGATTACGATAGGTAGATAAAACGACTATTGACAGGAGGTTATTATAATTTAAAATTAACAAGGTTCTAGAAAGAAAATAATGGGAGATATATAATTCGAAATATAAAACTATATAATTTGGAACCGTCGCAGGAGTATACAAGTGAGTACATGGAAACTAGGTAGGAGAACAGTAATTGTGAAGTGTTCACTAGACTTTCGCAAAGTGCGCTACGCAAGGACTCTCAAAATGTGCTACGTGAGGGCTCTCAAAGTGCGCTACCCGAGTTCACTGTGTTAGCAGTGAGCATGTACTTCTCACTTTAAACTCTCTCAATATGTGCTGTTCACAAAAGGTAGTTGTCTTTCCCTATACCCACTGTTAGTACTTATATACGTGTACTGTGTATATATATAAGTATGCTACCTAGGACACCAATATGTTCCAGGACGCGAAACAATTACCAACAACTTACCAAATCTTAAAGAAGCAATACATTGTAAACGTCTTCGTTTGAAGTAAACCTTGTAAAAAGTAAAACTTGTATCTCAGATAATGGGGCCTCTACCCCGGACCGGGACGTAACCTATCAAAATAAAAAAAAACTTCGATATATCATATCTAGCCCAGGTACACGTACACCGGTCTGATATGATTTCGGAAACACCACGTACCACAACCAAAACAAATATTTGAAGCGTTCGCTTCTACACGAAGCATCGTCAGGTGTTGACTCTGCGCGCACGATTGTCAATAAATTTTCTCGAATATGTCGAACGCCTAAATCTACTAATTACTCGTACTGTACGTTACATGAAATTTTACGTAACAGACAACACAATAAATTCTGTACAACAACATGGATCGTTATCTACATCATTCTACTAGTTCAACTAGTCTGATTGCACAATTCGGAATCGAGTAAACTGGGGCACCCAATTCGATCAGGTGTCTGTAGAGTTTGCGGGGGCGGCTTCTATAGTAGCGCATCACAGAGAAGGCTTGAAGCGAATTGAAAATTATAAAGCTACCTCTGGAATACAGGTTTTGATGCTTCTTCATTCAGGTTACAGTTATGCAATAGATATTATAAAAACAAAGCTGTTTCGTGTGAGAAATTATATTCAGAATTCGGAGCGCGCCAAGTGCTTCAGGTTCAGAGGGCACCTTAAGCCGTCGTTCCCAGTTGTTGTTTAAGGATGGCAGTCGTTATACTGGCATCAAGTAGAAAGTTAGTCGCTAAGCACCTAACTGTCCGACGGCAACTTAAAATCTTAATAGAGCCAGTAATTTTAAGTTAGCCTGAACAACATCTTCGTCCGCATCATTGTTCACCTTCAGGTGTGATAGTGGTGCGTCAAAGACTTCTCTATCATGCGCTCGAAGGGCCCATACCTGATGATGCTTCGTGTAGAATCGAAACGCGTCCAAAATACTTCCGGTTGTTATCCGATATATATTTATATACTAAGTGTTTGTCGTAAGTATTGATTTATGATCTGCTACTTACTGTTTCCTCCTTTAAAATATTTGTTATTATATAAAAAGTAACTTAGGTATGTTAGATTGTGAAGTAATAAAATATATGTAACCTTACATCCCATGACCCATCTACCAACCCGCCATTTGTAATTCCTTAGTCACGACAGCAACGACGCGAGTTCGTGATATCAGTAACAATAAAAGAATCCAAAGGTCCGATTACGAAATGCCAAAGCGGTTAGTCAGAGGCCCAAGTCGGTCGGAGTGCAATAGCTATTTCAAGATTAGCTGATGGGCCGCCGTTTCGTGACTCACTCC
This sequence comes from Plagodis dolabraria, assembly GCA_963854805.1. Taxonomy (NCBI): domain Eukaryota; kingdom Metazoa; phylum Arthropoda; class Insecta; order Lepidoptera; family Geometridae; genus Plagodis; species Plagodis dolabraria. Next base: position 5,903,607 of record OY978459.1, on the reverse strand, counting down.
AACAAAACAGAACATTATTGGATATGTTGTTACACAATTACTTCTAAATGTGGACAGTGACAACTGCTATTATTGGGTTTAAGAGAAGACTGTCTACTTGTCAAGTCATACATTTATAACCGACTTCAAAAAAGGAGGGATTTCTCAATTTGTCTGTTTTTTTTAATGCTTAATACCTCAGAACTTTTTACTGGGCGAACCGACTCTGATGTTTCTTTTTTATTTGAAAGCTGATGCTTGTCGTGCCGTATTTGAGTTACACTCCAATAACTGAAAAGTTTTATCCTATCTTGATGATATAGTCATTGCCAATGAATGACAATCGATGCCGTAAGTAGCAAGGGACACTAAAAAGGGTAAACATTTTTTTATTACCGGAAAATTTAACCTATCTCAACACTCAAAAGTGTGAAATAACTTGTCGAAGTTGGTCGGTCGACCTAAGTGAAAGGGCATTACGAGGATGATCATCTCGCTAGCTACCACCCTGAAGTAGAATTCCCGTCGCCAAGCAGCTGTCGAACGCTGCGTTTATGAGTTTCTGCGTGGATGAATCGCATACGTATCATTACTTATGAAAGTTTGACATTACATATTATGAAATCCCTCCGTTGGCTGTCTCTTTAGTACTCTGCAGTCCAGCTACCACCCTCATGTAAAATCTGTCGTCAAGCACCTAACGGTGTGTTCCGGCAACTTTCCTTGAGAGCCATTAATTCTAAGTAAACCTGAACAACACCTTCGACCACATCATTACTTCCATACTATCAGGTGAGATAGTGATCAAAGCTTAGTCTATCATCAATAAAAAAATGTCACGAATCACATATAGACTGAACTAAAATACACATTCTAAACACAAAACAGATCAAAACAAGATTTTAAAGTCTCAAAGCAAATGGTAGGAGTAATCGGCTTTAGCACCACCCATCAATCAATTGGATATCCAATCTAGCTCCAGAACCTACTGGGTTTACCCGCGGCAAAAAACATTGGACTACCTTGTCGTAATAACAACACATAACAATTCTTTGAATGTGAAAAGTTATTACTAAAAAGATTACTATGATACGGATGCTTGCCACTGTGATAAATGTACATAACAAGTGGACTACTGCGTAGATTGTTGGCCAGGTATCAAAACAAACATTCGTAGAATATTAATGTGCTGTCAAAATTTTAAAGTGCAGTTCCGTTCGTAAATTAGTTTTTGTACATTAATGTCAAAACTAGTAAATCTAATTTGCGTCACACAACAACTAGAGATGAGAAAAATAATTTACATGCAAAATATAAATTTTGAAAAAATATTATACAGGTTACTAGCTGACCCTGCTTTGCCATATAGGATAATAAAAATTAAAAAAGTATGATATACCTATTCGAAAAATAGTTTACGTCCTATTCTCAGACCTATTGAATATACACACAAAATTTCATAGGAATCGAAATGTTTGTTAGGACTAGCAGAAGTCAACTCTAAGAGGTTGTTAGCATAATATTACCAACAACCCTGTATATCTATCTCTTAGGGATAACCCACAATAACCACTATTTCAGCGTTGAGTGTTTTTCACATGGCCAATTATATGTCGCTCTTTCAAGAGTAACCTCTAAAGAAAACATATTTGTATTGTTTAATAACAAAAAAGCAAGTGAATGTTGTATATAAAGACATTATGTCGTATAATTTGTTTCAGCATTGCACCCGTATTGTTACACCTAATATATTGCTGACCTAGGCCCGAATCCCTCACAAACCTATTTACGCGTTGTCAGCAGTATTTTTCTCTGTATAAACGGTGGCTTCCAAAATTAAGTGCTCAGATTTATTGTGATAACTCCAGGAGTCACCAGACTCAGTACCAGTATACCCTTCAGGTGGAACCTCTGCCCAAATTAGTACCAAAAGTGAGTTGCGGGAACTTTTAAAGTCAAGTAAATTTATAATTTTATTTTTCAAATAAAATAAATGTGTGTGTGTCCATAACTTGTTTTTTTTTTAAGACAACTGAATAGGTCCACACAACAGTGCGAAGCCGGGGCGGGTCGCTAGTAACTGATATTTTACACTATCATGTTAAGCTCTACTCATGTTCTATGATGGAATTCATCAAAAACATCAACCCGCTATAATCGCAAAATGTACAGAACCAAAACAATGAGCACACATCTATAAAAACATTCTACCTTTACTGTCTGTATATAATCCGTTAGTTATACTCCACCATCACAATGAAAGAAACTATACAGACCCGATTCGGTAAACGACCGAAAAACGGCGTTAAAAACACAACACAGAACGAAATAAAACTGTTATATAAAGTTCAAAGCCCCGAAAATAATATAAAAGGACAAACAAACACGTCACATGCCGTGTTAAACAAAACTATAGTGACCTAGATACAAAAAACGGATGATATTGAAAAGGAAGGGAAGTTGACGGGAAGTCCTAACAACGCCAAAGACTCATAGAAAAGGGAATATATGTACATAGGTTATAGAGATATAGCAACATACGACATAATAACGCGGCGGGTCCGTCGCGCTCTGTTAAGCCAAGTAATGGTCGAGAATGCTGAGATCGACTTGCCAAGGGCGCCAGTACAAAGGCATCGCCCACTTCGCATACAAATTATGTGAGTGCGTGTGCGTAGGGATTTCTGTATCATCCAGTTGGAATGAGAGCTTTAGTAGCAGGAAGCTGTAGCCGGGTGCTTTATGTGAAATGGGAGTACGTTCTAAAAGGATTCCATATTTGTTTGTATTTATATTGGATGAAATAGTCTCTTTACAAGCACCCAACTCGTTGGTTGAGTGTCGGAGACAAGTTTTATGATTTTGGAATCTCCAGTCGTGAGTCTGTTCCCGGGGTCCAACAGTTATTGGGCTTTAGTGATAAATACATTTTCAGTAACAGTTCAGAGAGAATCGTATTGGCAATAATATGGAAAATAAGGACTAAAGTCCAAAATATATCTAGCAAAGTGTTTAGGGTTTAGATATGTCTATAAGATTCGCCTGTCCCTTCCGGGACATGATATGGGGCGTGATGATAAGTATGTTTATGTTTTTTTTTTTCTTTCTTTGTGCCGATTTCAGTTTCACGTCCTGCCCATTACAGCGACAGTGACGTTGCACTGTGTCAATCCGAGAGATTAGCTTTTATGTCTCTTTCATACCGGAATTACACTTATTATAATGCTCTTCAACCCTACGAAGTATTTGCATACTACTGCTAAGCGGCTGTATATTTCATACTTGCTTCAATATCAGCTCAAGCTCTGTTAGATATATTTCTTTTTATTGCTGATAAGTTAGCCTTTGACCACAATCTCACCAAGGTGTTAATAGGACCTAGAATTACTGGATCTCAAGGACGGCTGCCGGAACACACCGTTAGGTGCTTGGCGACAGATTTTCTACTTGATGGTGGTAGCTAGCCAGGCGAGCATTCACAGTATGTCACCAACAATGTACCTATGTATGTATACCAACAATGTACCTACTCGTAAGACAGACCATTTGTAATATTATCAGAACTTTGCTTCTCAAAGTCGTATACACAAAACTAATTACATGCAAAATTCAAATTCAAATTCAAATTCAAAATCATTTATTCAATTTAGGCGTCTACGACGCTCTTATGAAGGTCAATTACAAATTTTAATATTGAAATATTCTACATTGTACTGCCACGTTCAGCAAAAAAAGTTTATAGAGCCACTGCGAGAAGAACGGGCAAGAAACTCGGGGCCATTCTTTTAAACGTCTTTTTACAATGTGTTATAAACAATATAATACAATTATTACAATATTTGTTTAAATTACGTAGGAGACATGTGATGGCTTGGCAGAGGTGGAATTTTCCAAGCATTTTTGTCGTTTAAGTAATCACAAACTGTGTAGTAGGATTTCTTCATCAAAATATTTTTCACGTGCAATTTGAATTTTCCTTCTGTGAGCATTGTAATATGTTCGGGAATTTTATTATAAAACCGCACACAATTACCTAAAAAGGACCTTTTATTTGTCTTTGCTAATCTAAAACATGGTACCGTTAATTTATATTTGTTCCTAGTGTTGTAATGATGGTTGTCACTGTTTAATTTAAATTTACTCAAATTTTTCCGAACATACATAATATTTTCAAATATATACAGACTCTGTAAAGTTAATATATCAATTTCTTTAAAAAGATCCCTTAGAGATTCCCTAGGATCCATTTCATATATGGCTCGAATTGCACGCTTTTGTAAGAGAAAGATTGTCTCTATCTCAGCAGCAGCTCCCCACAGCAATACACCATACGACATAATACTGTGGAAGTATGCGAAATAAACTAGCCGTGCAGTAGCTACATCTGTTAACTGTCTTATCTTACAAACTGCATATGCAGCAGAACTAAGTCTTCCGGCTAGATCATGTATATGTGGATCCCACTGTAAAGTTGAATCCATTTTGATTCCCAGAAAGACTGTCGCTTTGTCAATAGAGAGTTTATCTAGGCCAAGCTTAATGTTTGGTTCAACATAAGGAACATTTGGTAATGAAAACTTTAAACATTTGGTCTTTTTTGAATTTAACAGAAGATTATTAGCGGCGAACCATCCAGAGATCATAGATAACACATTATTTACATGAATGAGTTCACTATCTTTCCTATCTACTTTAAAAATCAGAGAGGTATCATCCGCGAATAAAACAATATCACAGAAATCTTTGACCATGCAAGGCAGATCATTAATATACGCTAGGAACAGAAAAGGTCCCAAAATTGATCCCTGCGGTACACCTATTTTTACGAAAGACCCGGAAGAAGTATTGCCATTTATTCCAACCATCTGTAGCCTGTCAGACAGATATGACTCTATTAGATTCAAAGCTTTTCCACGAACACCATAGTGTGAAAGCTTACGAATCAGAGTGCAGTGTTCTACACAGTCGAATGCCTTGGAAAGATCACAAAATACGCCAATAGCATCATGTGAACTCTCCCAGGCTTCAAGTATATGTGACATCAATTGAACACCTGCATCTGTTGTCGATCTGCTCTTAGTGAAACCAAACTGATTCTCATTCAATATATTATGCTCATTAAAATGAGATAAAAGTTGTTTGAGCATAATTTTTTCGAATACTTTACTCAGAACGGGTAAGATGGAAATAGGTCTATAATTGCAAGGGTCAGATGCAGCCCCCGACTTCAAAATTGGAGTGATTTTACTTAGTTTCATTAAGTCGGGGAAACTTCCTCTATCAACACAAAGATTGAATATTGTTACTAAGTATGGTGCAATAATGCAAATAATAGACTCTGCCACTTTAACTGACATACCCCACAAGTCTTCAGTACTCTTTATGTTTAAACTTTTGAATGTCTTTATAATTTCAAAGTTTGTCGTGTATCTGAAAGAGAAGTCCGGTGTTTTGCAGGGAAAATTATGTTTTAATAGGGCTTCTGCTACATTGGGACAAGAATCCAATGATTTAGTGGCTTCTAGGGGTAAGTTAGAAAAAAAATTTTCAAATATATTCGCCACTTGTATTGGATCAGAGATTTGATGTTTATTAATAGTTAAGACATATGTTGAATCTCTAGGTTTATTCTTACCAGTCTCAGTATTTATAGTCTTCCAAATGGTTTTTATTTTATTTTTAGACTTGCTAATTTTGTCTCTAATAAAAAGAGATTTAGCACACAAGCAAACAGACTTAAAAATTTTTGAATAGTTCCTAACATAATCATGAAACTGCTTGCAAGATGTTAAATTTTTCCTGCGATACAGATCAAACAAATAATCTCTACTTTTTCGGATACCTCTAGTTGCCCAATCACCAAACTTCAATTTTCCATTTATTTGTTTCTTTATTTTTGGACAAACTTTTTGAAACTCAATATTTACTAAAGAAAATAAGTTATTGTAGATGTCATTCGGGTCACAGTGAGAAAAACTTGTTATGCCAAGCTTAGCTTCTATGTTGGTACCGAGAATTTCTAGCCTACTGGTTGTTAACGGCCTATGTTCAACTTCATACCTCTCTGTTTCTCTATTTCCATCAAATTTTATCGCAAGGCCCTCATGATCAGACCTAATACCTTTCAATATTAACTTTTCTTTAATCTTACAGTTTGAGTATATATTGTCTATACAGGTAGATGAAGTGTCTGTTATCCTAGTGGGCTCACAGAACAGAAATTTCAAATTAAATGACTTAAATAATGAAATAAGATCAGTCTTATTTTTAGAATTCATTAAAATATCTATATTAAAATCACCACATACAAATATGGGTTTTCTGCATTTAGAGATTTTCCGCAGTATACTTTCCATAGTGGATAAAAATTCTGCAAAATTTTGAGCACGACCTTGATCTGTTGGTGGTCGATATACACACAACACAAGATGCCTGTCCACCTCCACACAGGCAACTTCACAGACACGTTCGACAGAACATCTGACTAAGTCACGGCGTTCTTTAAATTTTAAGTTATTATTTACAAGAATAATACACCCTCCTCCTTCTGCAGATGATCTGTTAAACGCACTGCCTACACTAAAATTCTTAACATTAAATAACATTGTATCTGCTCTTAGCCATGTTTCAGTAAAGCATAATATATCAAAAGGATATTTATCTAAGAGCATTTCAATTTCAAGTATTTTGCCAGGGAAGCGATTTATATTTTGGTAGTACAGTGCTATGTCAGAACACTTCCCTGTTGTCGGACTTAAAAGTTTAAATAGTCTGACTCAACATTTCTATTAGTACATGTACTAAAATCTGTAGCGTCAATAGAAGACTTGGTTATATTTCCTATAACCGACTCAATATTATAAGCTACCAAAGTAGCAATCAGATTTTTATATTTCTTAGGTAGGTACATCCTATCCCGAGTCAACATAAATTTAGTAATAAATTTATTACAGTCAAAAAATAAAAGTTTGTCACTATGACGACATGTCATATTAAATAATATGGTATTTAAAGAATGAATATGCTCATTCTGATTTTTGGTCAGTGCCTCTGAATAGGGAAAAGCACATAACATAATTTTAAATGCACTAAGGCTTATCAATGAGGTAACATTTGCTATTAACTGTTTCCTGTCAATACCTAAACTTTGGCCTAAGTACAATATAACAATGGTATTCCTATCAATTTCAGAAGCCATAATTTTCTTCTCAATCTGTTGATAAGAAGCACCAGGCATGCAGTAATTTTCTACAGAGCAGTGAAGTGAATTACCTAGTAATGAACCAAAGTTTTTGCCTATTGCATCTGAAAATACCAAAACCTTGGTAACCATATCCTGGTTAGTGGTGATACTCTGATTCTCCCTCTGCGCTGCTTCTGTGCATGTTTTGTTCAATGGCAGAGGTGTATGGCAAATTGTTGGTATTGCATGGGCCTCTCTGGTTGGTTGAAGCTGACCCATAGACCTTGAGCATGCACACTCAATAGTTCTCACACTCTCCATATTGGTGGTCACAAGATCTAATAAACTTATCGCTTCATTGTAGTGCTCACTAAGATGGTTTTGAGCTGATAAGTAGCTAGAGAAAATATTTTGCAATAATTTCTCTTTGTCTAGCAGCTCAGAGCGAAGACTCAGAGTATCATCATCATACAATTGTTTTGTGATTTCTACTTCATCCAGACAATTTTGAAGTTTTTCCTGTAATAGTAGCTTATCTTTCACCAAATTCACATTTTTCTTGAAATAGTTTAGGTTTTTAAGTTGTTTTTTACACTTAAACATCAGTTTCTTAAGCTTAAAATACTTTTTGACTTTTTTATGGCTCCGAAAGACTGGAATTTGACTGCATATAGTGTTCTCATCAGTCAAGTCAATAGTTTCAATTGGTGGCAGGGAGCTTGGTGATTCCATGCCACTACCGACCAGCTCATTATATAAATTTAAGGTGTCAGCGGCCTGTTCACTGAACTTTGTTGAGTTTAACACTGAGATTTCATCTTGAGCCTTGCTTAATTCAAACTCCAATTCTGATATACGGCTCAAGGCCTGTTCATGTGTCTCGCTACATTCTTTAAATGACAATACAATGTTCTGTAGCTGTTCATTTTGATAGAGTACTTCTGAGTAATTGGTGTATAAACCAGCAAGTTCATTCTTGAGCTCAGTGTTTTTTGAGACAATTTTGTTCACCTCAACCTCACTGTCTTCTCTTTCTTGTAGAAGCTGATCAGAGAGTTCTTTGTACTTTTGAAGATCTTGCAGAGAAATTCTTAGTTTCTCTTCCAGTTCTCTTGCCAAGGTTTTCCTAGTAGTTACAGGCATACTGAAGCATTAACAACTCCGAACAATGTCTGCAAAACAGATAAAAGTAGCTAAGTTACCGTTTCAAAAAGTATTTTAAGTGCAAGGGGAGTGTTATGGTATGTATTTCTCACAATTCAATCTCAAAGTTACAATTAATTTATATATAAATTACAAGAATGGTGCATACCTAATATTGTAAACAATATCAACAATCAAGTTTGAAAACAGTACAACCTACATAACATATCTATTATTTGTTTACATTCATATATGCAACAGATAAAAGGGAAAAAGAAACAGGAAATATGTTAAGCAGTAGAAACACAGAGAAATTAGTTGAACAGACAATGGTTAGAAACAGATGGGAGAGAAAAAGTATGAAACTTTTATCTGACAAATGAATTATGGTAAGTACCTAATAGGTAATAGATACTCAGGTACCATAACATATGTTTTTTATAACAGGTAATTTTTGTAGACTTGACTACTACAAATAAATAACTTTGAGAATGAGTTGCAGCTAGGATTGGGTGTCAAATAGTAGTGATATGTCTGAGACAAAAGAAAAACATCAACTTTGCTTCCACTATTTTGTCAAGCAAAGAGAGTCAGTACACTGCCAATGTGTGATTATTAACGTAGCTCACCAAGTGAGTGTTAGTGGAATTGTGTTAAATGTGTACTTAGAGATAGATTTTAGACATATTACTCCCCAGTAAATCCAAGGTGTTTGAATTTCCAACCGCTGCTGCAGGATGACGCACTATGATTTTTATTCACTGTTTAGTGAATATGTCACCAACAGGCTTTGTTCACTATATAAAGCTACTTTTTATTAACACTTTTTACTTGAAAACACAACAAATTAGCCTTATTTTCTATATAAAATAATTATTAAAATACGGAGAAAACATCACGACATGTATTAGTTAGTGTTGCCACATGGCAAATACCATGATTTGACGATTGTCATGCAACAATTCGATGCTATTAAACTCGACAACCTTGAAATTTGCCGAATCAATTTGGTTAACAAAGAAAGATCAGACGAGGCACAGACTAATTGCCAGTAATAACATATTCTCCTAAAGCCAAATAGTTTGTGTAAAATTTTCTGCTCATTCTTCGAAAATGTAATAAAATCTACTCGCAATAAATAAGAGATATTTCTAGAGTCTTCAGCAGTTAAACTAAATTCCCTTTTTATCTCATACTCGGCACTTGTTATCCTAAGAATTATTATTAGAAATAGAAAAGCGAAATTAAAACGAACCTGATCGTCGTAGAGCTTCGAGGTGAAAAGAAAATGAAAATTCATAGTTACGACAGATTTATTAATACCTTAAAGTTTAACGACCCACAATAATTGTTCATCACATCTATGAATTGTTTTCTTTTCAACTGAAATACCTAGTAAGAAGGGACCCCCTAAGACTACGAGTACTGGGCTAGAATACAACCCCCGTCGTAAGAGGCGACAAAGACAAAAAGTAAAGTTGGGCAGCGCCTTCTGAAGAACCTCCATCTTACACTGCGATCCCTAAAACGCCTGCCAAGGTTGGGATTAAGCCAAACCAGCTAAACGCAAGCTTTTGTTCAACATTTTATGTTATGGCTGTTGGTGTGATATATTTAGAGTAAGATATACTTTTAATCCATACGATACGATAACTCTTTATTGACACAGATCTACTAGGGAAACAATTATATTATAATAATAATAATTTTTTTTTTTTTTTTTTTCCAAAATTAATTGAGTACTTAACTTAAGTAGATCCAATGGGCGGTCTTATCGTCTAAAACGATCTCTTCCAGACAACCTTAGAATGAAAAGAAGTAAATCTCAAAAAAAAAGGACTGTGGTATTTTAAAAATAAAAACAACGTTGTATATTACCATAAAAATTAAAATATAACAGCATAAATATACATAAAAATGTAATTTAAAGTTAATAGATATACTATGAATTATAATTATATATGAATTATGATATATGAGGTATGTTATCGCACCTTAGCCATAAGACCGTTTATTGAGTACATTGTAACTTATCTATTTCTACATTATTTTGTTTTTCTGTTTGTATTAGAGTAAAATAATGTGCTATCTAACTATCTAAGACAACAGAGATCAGTCGACATTAACATAGATTCAATCAAGTCCCCTGATTTCATACAATCTTCAATCCAACGCCCCAGCCCTGCCGTATATAGCTACGCTTTAAAACTAAATGTTTTGGGAGTAACTCGAGTTACTGTATTATATTTACATACGTATCTAAGCTCTAAGGGCCATGCCACACTTTACCTTGAGGAACAAGTTCCAATCTTAACCCCGTGGGAGGTTCAAACATTTTAAGTGCTCTGATCTCCGTTAATGTATGTTAATCAGTCGTCGAAGCAATTTGTCAGTAGTCAACGATGGCGAAGGTCGAGAGTCGATTTTCTCTTTTGAACTCGCTCGCACGGAACCAGCCGTTCGTCTCCAATATAATGACACCGATGACATTTTGACGATAAACATTTTAAGTTTATTGTGTTCTTTAGATGACATACCAGATATTTGACCTTTTATACAAGACAATCTGGCTCCAAGTAGTATGTATTTTAGGATTTCATTCGGTTTTGAATTTTCAAATTTCATGCCTATTTTACAAATATGGAGGTAGAATATCAGGTACAGTGAGTTTAACAATGCTGTACCAGATATTCCATCTTCTTAAAGATGTGTTTTTTTTTATTCATAGCTGATAGGATAGCTTTTGAACGTATCACCTAATGGCAAAGTAATGATGTTCTTCTGGAACCTAGAATTACTCGCTATCAATACCAGCTGGTGGAACACACCGTTAGGTATGTAACTATAGATTTTGTACTTAAGGGCCGTAGATATCTAGGCGTGCATTCGCAATATGCCGTACCAACATGCTATACGACTGCCATCCTAATATAACAACCGGGTCCGACGGCTTAACGTGCATTTCGAAGCAGGAAAGCGCTCTGCAGTAATGCCACTAGCGGGTGGCTTGGATGGGTATCCAAGTCATGAACACAGCGGACGTTGCTTAGCTGTTGATCGGTGAAAAACAAAGCAAGCTAGGTTACAAACTAAAACTACGTTATAATATAACTAGAAGAGTGAACTCAAGTCAAAATTACGCTCCTCAAAATCTCTAGCTGTACCTCGATAATTGCTTTCTGTAAACGAGTGAAGCATCTACAGTCTACAGCGTTATCATCAGAAGCAAACTTACGCAAAATAAACAAAAATTAATTAACTTTCATGGTTCTAAAGGCTATATAAAAAGTACTCAACTCAGCGTAATAGTATTTTTATGTTTAATTTATGTGTAAAATGAATGATGTCGAGCTCTCTCAAAATATAAAATTGACCTGTCATAACCACAGTCAGCAATCTCTCCAAATTGCCCATCTTAATAACAAGCGTAATAAATACGCCAATTTATCAGCCTAAATTAGGTACTTAAATTATATTCTTACTGAGATTACAAGCACAGAACACTCAACTCGATAGAGGATAAATGTCAATAGTTAATGACCCCTTAGCATTCCATTTCTATTGTTATTATTATCTAGGATGGGTATGGGTTAATCTAATAGATATCACTTACGAATAGAATTCATGAAAAAAAAATTGTTTTATATTACGCTGTTTTTTTTCTTTTGTTGCAAAACACGGTCTTGACGTGAAAATTAATAGAAAAAATAGGCTAAGTGCGTGTTGGGCTTTTTTCGGGTACCGCATTGCAACAGCCCGTAAATGAAAAAAAGGTTGTTGGTTTTGAATTGATTTGAAACTCAATAGTTATCTTAGGGTGAAAGTTTTACACAAAGTAAGTAAATATCCCGGTTTGTAACCTATTGCGTTTACAAGCTAGATATCCACGACACAGGGACGGATGGACTGATAGGAGTCTAATTAATATGGCTTCGTTTTGCCATTTGGTTTGGGGAGTCTAAATAAGAAGAGAAAAACAATTTCATTTAAATGTTTGCACTTGGTGTGTGTTTGCAGCGGAATCGTCGTTGTGCGGAAAATCGTGAAAGAAAACGGTTGACTGCTTTGTCATTTACCATTCATCATGGTTGTCTGTAAGAAATCGCTATAGGTGATAAGAACGTCATTTTGCACAACAAAATACACTATATTGTGGTAAAAATAAAGTCTATATAGATAACTGCTAACAATAAAAACTTTTAAAGAAATACACCTTTATAAGTTTTTATTGTAATGTTAATTTTAAGTTCTTGTGCAAATCAAGCGTTTTCTATTTTCGATCTATCTGTATATACTTCATTTTTATCACAATATATTATATTTACCTACCTACCTGTTATATATTGTATTAACACCAGTGACAAAATATGGAATACTGAAAAAATAATGAAATTGTATTGTTAAAATAGACTAAAGAAAATTATTAATATATATAAATTCCACAATTAGTGGTTTAATGTCAATGAACGCTTTGCGGTACGGTCAGTTCGTTGTATGTGATATTACACTGATACAGCGTGAAAATTCGGCAACAAGTTAGAAGAAAAATAAACCGCCTATTAGATTATTTTCCGATGATCATGAAACTTTGAAAGTCACCAGACCATGAAGTACGCTTTCCAGTTTAACTCAATGGAGCAGACAAATTGTCAATTAACACTTATGTAAGTAATTGAAATAAAAATGTGAAAGAACATTGCGAGACTCTTAACATTCTACTTATCCAACTAGAATACTTTTTATTGTTATGTATTTTAGAAACTTATACACTAATGTATAAGTTTTTAAAATACATTTGAGTAACTTATTACTACAATTCAAATACAGACGCTTTATTGTTCAGCAAGCAAAAAAAATCACTTGCAACGTATATCATTCTATATTTGGTCTTATTGATATGTAGCGATTTCTTCCAGACAACCTTCGAATGTACAGCAACATGAGAAGAACTCACCATACCTATTTCTAACGTCAAGCAGTAATGTTCACAATACTGTGACTGTCCGGCTTGAAGAGGTGCCGGTGAAATTATAGGCACTTAAAAACTATATATCTCAGGGTGATAGGCGCAGTGCAGTTTGCCACTTGTGATGCAATGCACCTGTTATAGGCAGAGTTTCCCGCTTAACATCAGCTGGCCTCGTGCTAGTTCCATCACGATATCATTAAAAAAAAATATCGTCATTAGCACAGTAAGAGAAACGCTACCGACCCCACATGCGTGGGTTAAGGGTAGGAATATAATGATAAACCGTTAAAACTATGCGTGTTGTATGTAAACAAATAACCCAACACTCGGCGTATCGGTTTCTAATGAATCATAACCACAATTAGCATCATATATATACGATTATATACATATATAGTAGTAGGCATACAAATCGTTCAGTCAGTCGCCGACTGACCTGGTACTGCTCATTCACCTTTCCAGTAGTTTATAAGTACATAGATATAATGAGTTTATATATACACACATACATAGTATGGGAGCTCAGGACACAAATACCTTGTAGTACTGACATTATAAGGTAAAGCTAAGCATTGGAATTGTATTTTTGTTAATTATTATAATTGTTATAACTGATTTGATGTAAAATCTAGATAATATTTTTATGCTAGAAATTGTGCGTTGTATGCTGAAACACACAGGCCATAAGCCTAGTTCGCATGGTGGTAGGGCACTTTGAGAATGCCCGCCTGGCTAGCTACCACCCTCAAGTTGAAAATCTGTCGCCAAGCACCTAACGGTGTGTTCCGGCAGCTGTCCTTGAGAGCCAGTAATTCTAGGTTAGCCTGAACAACATCTTCGACCACATCATCACTTACCATCAGGTGAGATAGTGGTCAAAGGCTAACCTATCAATCATAAAAAAAAAATAAAAAAAATATACCCAAGAAGCAAAATGTTAAATTTGTCTGACGTTACAATATTTAAGATAGTAAAATAAAGCTTTTTTCTTAAAAATGCTTATTATTATTATTAATTATTATCTTTAAAATCTGGGGACGTCTTTTTGATATAGACATACTCGTAATTCTGACTGGATGATATTCTAACTGGACATGCTGGATATAAGAATGTATTGGAATAAACAGAAACGATTTTCTCGAAATTCTAAAAAAGATAAACAATATTTTTGAAAATTTTATACTATGTTCTTGTGATTGCATCCCAATCTGGAACTGCAATCGTACAATGCGCGTATTGGGGATCATGGCAACCCCCACCCCCTCTTTGTTCAACGGTGAACGTTACATGACTGTTGATCCAAAATATTTCGTGGGTTGTTTCACTTTAGGATGGCAGTCGTTATACCATGGTGGAAGGGCATTTTGTGAATGCCCGCCTGGCTAGCTACAACCCTCAAGTAGAAAATCTGTCGCCAAGCACCTAACGGTGTGTTCCGGCAGCTGTCCTTGAGAGCCAGTAATTGTAGGTTAGCCTGAACAACATCTTCGACCACGTCACTTACCACGAGGTCCGATATGTAGCGGTCAAAGGCTATAAGATATAAAAATAATAATAATAATAGCAGTAATAATAATAGTATAATAATAAGGCAGGCAAATTTAAAATTCTACTAATAATAGTATATATTACAAATCTTGAATAAAAATATTAATTCAATTTCGGTACTCAACTCATTTATCATTTTAATAGCGAGACGATGTAGAGCAAGCACCTTGGAATTCAAAGTCAGTTAAGTGTACAACCGGCTCAAGAACACCATTAATGTTGTATCGAATGACTCATTACGAAAATTAGCGAGTGTGTGAATCGTCAGGAGCCGACTGACCTCGTAACTGCGCGTTCACCTCAAACTGTGCCGCAAGTTCAAGGAGTTATGACGAACGCATCCACTACCGATGACCCGAAACCGGAACTAGTGCGAAAGGCAAACGAACTAACCGAAGGATATACTTTCTACACAGTACTGTACTGTATCAGCCGGTTTCCAATGCTAAACACAGCCTATCCACATTATAGTGATGTTTACCGTAATCCCCACGCTTGGCAGGCGTCTTAAGGATCACAGTTTAAGATATCGGTTCCTCAGAAAGCGCTGCTTCCCATCTTCTGGTGTACTGGTGTACCCTTAGTTGCCTCTTACGACACCCACGGGTAGACTCTTTCATAAACCTTGAATGCCAAAACCTAATTGAATCAACGGCTTGAATTAATACCCTGTGGGGTGACGGGTTAGAATGTCCCCCACCCATTTTTTGCCACGGGTGTCGTCAGAGGCGACTAAAGTAAAACTACCAAAACTTAAGAAGCAGCGCTTTCTGAAGAGCTGACAACTTCTACTACGATCCCCAATACACCTGCCAAGCGTCGGGACTACGGCAAATCCCCCAATGGAGGAGACCTTGTTCAACGGTAAAGTTTTTTTTTTACATAATTGCTAGGCTATCCTTTTACTACTATCACACCTGATAGTAGGTGATGATGTGGCCAAAGATGTTGTCCAGACTAACCTAGAATTGTTCCGGCCATGTGATGACGATTGAACAGCGTGAACAATGAACATGTGAGAAAACACTATCCGTGTTAAAACATAATAATATCTAGAAGGACAATGTTGAATACCTAAACGATATTTAATAACGTTAAATTTTTCAGTTATTCCACACGTGCGGTATTCTCACGGTGAACAATTAGTTATTTTAGCCTAATTACAGTAACGTGGCCACAACCGTTTCTCATTTCGGTCTCGTCACGATTTCGTGAAACAATACAATTTAGATCCTTTCAGAAATCTCTTTCGGTAAGTTTAGCAATTTGAGCTACGATTTTAGATTTAAAATGTATTTATTTCTGATGTCATACAAAAATAAACTGTAACGGTATTTACGTATTCTACGTTTAATGACACAATTTACTAATCAGTAAACATAATCAGCAACCAGCGCGAGCCAGAGCCAATATTGTATTAAAATTTAAAATTCTCGTGAGTTTGACAAATAAAATATTAAACTATTAGCTTCCGCCCGCGGATCAGCTTTACCTATGATAGATAATCCACACTAATATTATAACGAGGAAATATTTGTATTTTTGTATGTAACGAATAAACTTGAAAATTAGATCAATATGAAAAATTCTTTCACCATTAGAATCCTACATTATCCCTGATAAACATAGGGAAGTAGAACATATTTAAAAAAATGTTTTTTTTTTTCAAATACCCCGGGTATTAAAGCTAACGCTGCCCGCTAGTATTCTATACTTAGGTTTTATATGACTCCAAAAGCAATGACTTTGTACATCGGTATAAAAGTAGCAAATGTAATTACAACCCTAGAACTGAGCTGTCAGCGTGATACTTCATTTTTTTTCTTATATATTTTTTTACGCCTGATAGGTTACCCTTTGACCACTATCTCACCTGACGGTAAGTGATGATGTGGTCAAAGATGTTGTTCAGGCTAACCTAGATTTTTTTTTGTGTAGTTTACGGAACAAGCATGACATTCACCTAGTGTTAAGCGGTAACCTCTGCCTGTAATAGATGCATTTCGTCACAAGTAGGTACCTAATACAATATAGGGACAAAGTTGTAAAGTTTCATGTGCCTGTAATTTCACAGTGTGATTAACACATCGCCATATGCCATGGCCGCCAGGAGCCCGCATAAAAGCAAGTGATATCCTTCACTGCTACCTTGTTTTTCAATAAAAAACATCTGACTACTACTTGCCGACTGCCAACTAACTAATCAACATGACGGTAGATACACCTCACATCTATAAAAAACATCGATATCTACCACCATACTAACTCATCGACGGCTTTATTAACGTCAATTTTTATAAACGATAAAATTTACCGTTAACTAGGATCCAAAACTGGTAGCAAAATGCTATACAAAATCGGACAGCTATTTTCGATAGCTGTCAACATAATTTATTCAAATCCGTTTTTGCAATACCTTACTAACCGTTATTAAGACGATTGAGGTTCATAAATAATAAGGCGATTTCCGGTCTGTTAGCATAATACTATTGAGCAGGTTTTACTCATATTTGCTATGCAAAGTTGTTTTGATAGTATGGTATGTAGTATATACATAGACAATTACTATAACGGAAATACGACATAATTAGAAGAAGTTATAAAACAACTTATATTAATTAAACTAGTTAGCAAGGTAGCTAGTACCTCTACAGGCGCAGTGGCCCATTTAAGTTCGGGCCTACCGAAAGGGGCAAGATAGTGACTGCTAACGCGATCCTATCTTGCCCCGTCGGAGGACTTGGGGGTTTTAGTGGGTTCATATTCCACACATCGTCCTCTGCCATCCCCTGGTGCAAGGGAGTGCAAAGGCATTTCTCCCTTCAAAAAAAGCTCAACAACTGACTATGTTAAGAAGCAAAACCGCTGAACTGACTGATGAAATTGGGTAGAAGGACGTAATGTTGATTTAACACTTATTTTCTAAGATATGTTACCTGCTGGTAAGCTTTTCGACCAAATTCGTCTTGGCGCGTCCGACGAAGCAAGCAAGCAAGCACTACTGTTATTGCTTGAAGGTTTATTTAGTAATTGAAATTACTGCGCGATTGGGTCGTAAGTACTTAGGGTGAAGGCACGGACTAACCACCCTGTGGACTGCTAACTTCAGAGCTATGTTTTCCGCAACACGTATGCTATTTGAAGGATACTTAAACGGCACGCCTACGAAAGCGTTCTCAGTTGCGACCGTGCAATTGCCACGTCAACGCGTAATAAAATAAAAACAAAAAATGCCCTCCTACGCAATTTAATGGTGTGGGAAGAATTCCTCGACATTGAGTTATAAAAAAGACAATATTACTTTTCACTAGTAAGTAAATTATGAGAAGATATATCAATTTATATATAATTTTGTGCAGAATTTGTGCCGAAGGCAAGTTGGTCCTAGTTTGCGACGGGCCAATTAGTCTATTTCGTTCTAGCTCGAGTTTTTGATATAGTTTTGTCTCGCTCTTGTAAATCTTAGTGATGAGGTGTAAATTGGTTGCGTTAGTGGCGATTATAATAATATATGCTATCGTTTATATTGTAATATCGTTGTGGGGTTCATTTTTGGGATTATTTTACTGTACATTATTATCAACTTAATATAGTTTCCGGCAAGCTTATAATAATCGAATGCTTAGATATGAGTGAGTTGGTATTTTACGAGATTTATTTATAATTCTTGCAGATTTATGACTATTTAGTATTTAGTACGTAAAATGTCGTGAATGTTAGGACGTTTTAGTGGTTGTTAGAACTCGCCTCCAAAATCTGTAAGTATGGGTAAATCTGTCTGTACCTGTATCGGTGGTAGGGTATTCAGCAAAATCTGACCTAGCTAGTTAGAAGCTATTAACCTAGCTAGCACCTACCACCCTAAACTAAGAACCTAATTAGAAAAAGGTATAAGCTTATTGTATTTCTATCATATGAGGTAAAAGTCATACAGGTCATACCTATATGACCCTCATACCATAAGGACGAACAAGCATTTATTTACATTAGCGGCAAACTCGAAAGCAAATTCGCTGTTTATGCACACAGGTTTGCTGATCGAGCTCATACATCACTGAGAAAGAGTGGAGTTATCTGATTTTCTAGTTATTGATTACTTACCCATGTATGGCACATTATATTACACACAGTACTTACATTGGTCAAAGGGAACGCTTATTATAATTGCATGCAAGAAATTGCATGTAATATAGTTTTATATTGTAATCGTATTGCACCCAATATATAGATAATTATCGATTATTATAACTGTCAGCGTCCCATCCCTAGTAGTTCACTTGTTATGATTTATTGCTTTGTGCGGACCAATCATGAAGCATCGCTGCCCCCCGCGCGTCGCAAAAAGTTTCGGAATTGTTTTCACTGAGATAATTGTCCGTACGCAGTCCACAGGGTAGTTAGTCTGTGGGTGAAGGTAAGCAGCTCAGTGTCACGCAAAACGGTGACATTGCAACAGGCTAGCGTGGTGCATAACATCAAGACGCCTTCTCCGTCTCGTCACTTCACATCAAAAATATTTCAACCAAAACAATTCATTCAGACAAGATCATTTATTTACAAAACACTGAACATGTCACTCTATTAAATCCCTAGTCTATGCTGAATAATGTCTACCCATTGAACTAGAAACAAATCGGACTAAATCTATGCTGGATCGAATTAATCCGTCTCAGTGAAACATCGACCAGTTTGCTGAACAAATTGCGCGATGTCTATCACCTCACCTAGTTTAATCGGTAACTGTTTTTGTATAGAATAGTATTATATGCAGTATTAGATAATATAGATATGATTATGATGATGCAGTATTAGATAATATTTTGCATGGTGGTAGGGCACTTTGCGAATGCCCGCCTGGCTAGCTACCACACTCAAGTTGAAAATCTGTCGCCAAGCACCTAACGGTGTGTTCCGGCAGATGTCCTTGAGAGCCAGTAATTCTAGGTTAGCCTGAACAACATCTTCGACCAATTCATCACTTACCATCAGGTACCGTATAGCTCGATCTTACATAGAACCTCAGAGAGTATGATTTCTTACAAAATTACAAATTTACAAGAAAAATATATAATCACGTGCGGGATTCGAACCCGCGTCCATCCACCCCTTTACCCGGGGTTTGCTTTAACCAATTGAGCTAACATGACACAATGACTCATAACTTTAATTCTTGCTCTCGTTCTTCAACAATCGTATAGGGATGGAGCGACACCTATAGTTCAACTTGCGTTGTACTACAAACAAGACCAATTTTGCAATTGGTTTTAAACTTGTAAATGATGACGCAACCTTATTATTTTAATATTGTTAAGTGCGTTATTGCAAACTTAACATTAAAAGTAAGATTTCTGTTGTCATCAATGTAAGTTCGTAATAATTTCACGAATAATAACACATATGTCATGGACACGTATAAGGCCCCCGGCCGCCCGGCTCAGGGAAACTACTCGGTGCCAGGGAGGTACAAGACTTATAGAGGAACTGTTGTAAATATGATGTCAGGTGAAGCAGAAACAGGAAAACCAGGAATAATGTTTTACAGAACTAGTTGAACTTTAATGGTTTTCAGATAAATTAACAATTATTATAAACAAAGGGCATAGAACCTTTGTGGCATATTGACTGGCCGCCATTTTTTTTTTTGTTTCCGCGCACGATGCTAGTATGTAGTATATTTGGGTAAAAATTCAAAATATTATGGAAATGCACACCGTATGGAGGTATAAAGAATAAAAGCAAGCTGCGGCGATAGTAACGAATAATGTCGAAATGTGAAATAAAATGATAATGTGATGCATGAGATTGATTTCGCTACAAGTGTAGCATGTAACACAAAATTAAATATACAAGCAAGTTAGCAGTACAAATTCAAATATTATTGCGAGAAAGAAACTCTTTCAGAAGGCAGCGCAGAGTGGTTATTGTTTAAACGCGGAAACGTAATATTGATTCAGTATTAGGAACAGTTTTATAAACTTTGTTATTTTACTGGCCAAAAATTGATTACCTACTATATATGAATGAACAATGAAATAACACATACATTCTCCATACAAGACAGTGGTTACAAATAAGCTTATGGGAGTGAACATAAACTCAGTATTCTTTGTGTGATATCTCTGATGAGTGATGATAAGTGTAAGCCATTAACCGAGAATCGTTCACCGCTTATGGTACCATTTCTATAACCAGTCATTACTGGTAATTGCTGTTTTTAAATTATCGTTAAACTGAACTGGTATTACGTTTCTATTAAGTATAACATGTTTGATGAGGTTCTTGTAAAAAGTGGAACAAAAACAATGGCTCATCTAGCTTTAGACAAGTTTTCTTGACACATTACCTGCAGTTATTACATATGAATGTATGTATTTGACGTGTTATGTCATTGAAATTGTTTACCTTATGTCAGAATTAGAAGCAGTTCAAGCGTATCATTTTTCGACTCAATATCAATATCATAATATAGACAAGCGATTGACAATAATGTTCTCTTTTCTTATTATTTAATTTGAGAAATTTATAAATTGTTTTTCTGTAAGGAACTCCCTCTAGGTTTTATTTTTTTAACACAATAACTAAGTAGGCTACAAAACAATAAGACTACTGCAGACAAGCAGATAATATTAACATAAACAATTTCAACATACACATACTTAGGCCCCCAACTTACTATAAACACCTCGACGCTTATGGTCACTAATATTCTGCTACAGTGCTAAAGGCGGCTTTAATATCGTCTCATATTAATTCCTCTCGATCATTATTGAAACCAATTTAGCACATCACAGTTTACAATAAACTGGGCAATCGAACAACGGAGGCCAGTCAGCCTAATCCATTCCGAATCTAAATTCGCATTAGCATACCTAATGAAATTCCTTATGATTGTGCCTCGTGCCCCGTGCCACTTGGCATGCGAATATCGACCTTATTCCTTATCTAATTCCGAGTCCCTGCACGTTTCCGTCCATCGGTATCGTAGCAACAAGTGACGGATTTCACTTTCGCGTTCAGCGGGTTTGTTGACCCGCCCTGCCGGGTAGGAAAACCGATTAGACGCAAAATTTCAGGAAATAGAATCGGCTGTATTAGAAAGGGTGAAGGTGCATTTCGGGTTGTACCGTTATGCACCATTACGCTAGGTAGGCTGATAGACAACGATTTACCTAATCATGAAGGCGAACTGATAGTGGTAATGGATGGTAGTGATAATAATAGGGTTGGCGAATGGATCGATGGTTCTAAGGGTTTAAATTAAGTAAAAAAGGGCTTCAAGTAAAGCGCTTGTAGTAATAAACACCTTAAGATATGTACTATAAGCTATAAAGATGATAGAGCATTCAAAAATGCACACACGCAGCGTAATATATCTATTAATATTCAACCGGGTGCAGTGTTTAATAACAATTTACATTTGAAGCTGGACATTCATTGGCATATTCAAAACACTCAAGTCATAACAAACATTATTGTCTATACAAATATGCCGTATAATTGGCATAACATAACAGTCGTGTCGATAAAACGCTGAAATCGACATCTTACACCCACACCCGTCTGCAAACATTCTTACGTAAAGTACCCACATACCGGATGGCGAATTGAACATCAGCACATTGGAACAGCAAATCGTAACGTGTTCTTAAAAAAATATACGGTGAAATTCTAAATTAGTATAAGTTAAAACGTTCACTAAATAGTTTACATTTCGCATGACCGCTATAATACATTACAAGTAAGAAATAGTCTTTCAAGTAAGAAATAGTCTTACAAATAAAAAATAGTTTTACAGGTAAAAATTATTCTTACAAGTAAGAAATAGTCTTATTCGTAAGGCCATTGGGAATTCACTTCCCAGTAGACTAATAAAAATATCCTTCCCGGCAGACTTACTGGTAAGACCACTTAACATAATATTATTCCAATTAGATTTGTTAATAAAATATTTTTGCCTACTTAATTATATAATAATAATAATAAGAAAATACATCAGGGCAAACAAAAAATAAGTATCTAAAATAAACATTGGAACTAAACTTCTTTGAAGGTGTAAATTTGTAGCATGTATATTACAGCAAACTATACTTTTGCCATCGCTGCTGTTCTTTATAGCTTATATAATTTGAATCTTATCTATTGCTAGTTTTCCGGGCGCGGCTCCGTCCGCGCGTATGTCGGTTATCGCGCAAAAACATTAAACTCTTTTTGCGCAGTTGGTTAAAAACTATCCTATGTTTTTTCCCGGGTCTCAAACTATTTCCATACCAAATTTCATTCAAATCGGTCCAGTAGTTTTGGCGTAAAAGCGTAACAGACAGACAGATTAATTTCGCATTTATAATATGAGTACTGACTAGCTTTCCGGCCGCGGCCCGCGCGTATGTCGGTTATCGCGCAAAACCATCAACCTCTTTTTGCGCAGTTGGATACAAACTATCCTATTTCCTTCCCGGGTCTCAAACTATTTCCATACCAAGTTTTATCTAAATCGCTCCAGTGGTTTTTAAGTTTATTTGTTGCATACAAAAATACAAATCTTTCCTCTTTATAATATTAGTTTTGTAGAAAGTGTAGATGTGAATTGAATTGATTGAGATCTTATACCGGCATCGAGATTCTACCCTCGTACGTCGCGACACCGGTTAAAAGCTCATCCACATATAATTGAGTCCTGGAAATCTTACACAGCTCGATTTATGCGTTCCTTCTTACCGCATACTTGCAAAATGTGGAATGATCTTCCATCTAGCGTTTTTCCGCAGAGCTACAGTATGGATTCCTTCAAAAAGGGTGTTAAGATAGTCTTACAGGATCGACAACGCATTGGTAACGCCCCTGGTGTTACAAATGTCCATAGGCGACGGTAACAGTTTACCATCTGGTGGGCCGTCTGCTTGTTTGCCACTACATTACATTAAAAAGAAGAAAAAAAAGTTAGAAAAAGAGTATCTACTTATTATAAAGTTACTCGGGTATCATCTATGCCGCTGTTACAAAAATATATTTATCGTCTTATCGCCCATAAAGAGTAAAATATTTTTAGTCGACCTTTGCGCTAGGAAAAGGAAGCATTCGTCAAGTCTGATCCTTGACCAAATTTAAATTAGGTTATCCGGCCATTCTGTCCCGAATTAGGTCAGTTATAAACAGTTCCATCAAACAGATAGGTATCGATAAAGCTTTGATTTATTTTAGTTCACTTCTTTTTAAACTTTGCACACCGGCGGTCTGCCTTCATTAACAAAATACTATGCACTATATACAACACTACAGCTACTACAATTAAAGCATTAGACCTGTAAGTCATTGCAGACTTACAGGCAGTGCAAATACTCCAGCCCACTACCAGTTGTCAGCGTGCCCAGCATGCTGCTTTTGACAATGTCCACTATCAAAAGTGTCAAAAGAATATACTCATAATTTCAAGTCAAATAGAATTGAAGTAGGATCTACACATGTACTGTCATTTTCATTCATCGAATCATAATCTCGCTTTTACACTCTGATCTCTGACATTTTGGACGTTATGGTTGTTGGTGCAATCAATGTAGGTAAAGCAATAATGTCCGCCGTTGAATAAGCTAAGGATTATGACAAAAACCATCCCCATCTCAAATCCCACAGAGGGTTTTGTCATAATCTCCACGCAGGGAAAAATACCAGGTGGGCAGCAGTGAAAATTCTAGCCCGGCAACCCACGGTACATTGAGAATTGGGATATGTATATCTGACACTATTGATTTTTATAAGTGGTGTTACAATTTTCAATAAGTACCGAGTTATGGACTTAACACGAAAGAACAATTAATGAACACTTAATAACTGCGTGGGGTGTTGACTAAGTATGTGTCATGTTTCTTCAGGTGTTTCTAAAATTAAGGTTCCCCGTGGGGTGCCTGGTTAGAATTGCACCTCCAACATCTTTCTAATTTAAATATTACAAATTTACGAGAGGAAAAATTTAAGTCACGGGTGGGATTCGAACCCGCGTCGAATCTTTCTAATATATATCCAATATCGTAAGAGGCGTCAAAGGGGAAAATAGCAGAAGGTGGGCATCTTCTGTTGAACTGCTGAACACAACGATACCCAAGACACCTGTAACGTAGGGATTGTAGCGAAAGATTTGGGGAGGCAGTTATTCAGAGGTGGATGTCTTCCGCCTGGTGATGTGATGTGAAGGGCTTAAAGAGCGATAATCAATACTTTAATTTTTTAGTACCCAAATTATATAGGTTTTCAGTTTTTAATAAATGAAATGAAATTTATTTCGTTTTAACAAACATTATTAAACTTAAATATATCAGAGTACAATAAAAATATAGTAGTATATCTTTACATAAACATTGGAAACACATTGGTACCCAAACTAGAATAGACCTGTGATATGGCATACCAATGCCCTCCCCCGGACATAAATAGTAAATTAAGAAATGTTACAACTCATTGATTATATTTATATGTAGTATAATAACAAAGTTAATTGTGTTTTAATTGTTTCGGAACTAAGTAATGAAATTATAATAAATATGTTATTTTGCTTGCATTCTAATTAAAAAACATAGGTAGATAATTTTTATGCACTTGCGCTTAAAAACGAGCTTTTATGTACAAGGGCTTCAATAGCCGTTTTAGCCCGCTCACACCGAGCATAAACAAGAATTTTACAAGCTTTTCATAGTTCTTTTCATTCACTTCTCATAGTGAAAAAACTATTTCTGGTCTCGGACGGAGGAAATCAACAGCAAACAATAATGAAATGAATATAGATTGGAGGTCAACCCTATCTAGCACAGTCAATGTATACCCTTTATCAGAACCGTCCCTCTCAACCTACTTAGACTACGTAACAGTTACTGAGTCGGTAGAAATCAATAAACCTTTTACCGCTAATGGTCGGACTGACCGTCCGAATGGTCGACGTTAACACCCAGGTTCTCGACGGGAAATGGAAAAGCTTATTCTTTTGCGTGGGTGACAGCT
Source organism: Plagodis dolabraria (assembly GCA_963854805.1). NCBI lineage: Eukaryota > Metazoa > Arthropoda > Insecta > Lepidoptera > Geometridae > Plagodis > Plagodis dolabraria. The sequence goes on along the minus strand of OY978459.1, from coordinate 5,877,799 downwards.
TTCATATACATATATTTTTTGGCAGTTCTGGGATTACTTTTTGGCACCCACGGTACGCCTACAGGTGCCCAATATAAAAAATATATAAAATTGATTGCATCATCATCAAGAGCCTGAAGAGGTACACCGTTGAACAAATGCCTCGCCTTTTAGGAGGTGGTTTGTTATAATCCTCCAGATTGGCAGGCGTCTTGACGATCGCAGTTCAAAATATCAGTTCTTCCGAAAGAGCTGTCTTATTTTCCCCTCTCTTACGGACTCCCATAGGAAGATATGCGGAGGTGAAATTCTAGCCTTACATATCTGTTTAAAAATTGAAATGAGAACATAAACCTCTTATGTATGTACTTGAGATTCAATATTACAGTAACTTATTCAACCGTAGGCAGACCACGAATCTTTATTCGTATCAAAGTCAAACTTAGTAATTAAGTAAGATTTTCAACTTTTTTAATGACATCATTGTCAATCACAGGCTGGAACATGATTAAGTCTGTATTAATGAATGCATCTCAACTTTGAGATGCGATCTTAAGATGCAGCTTTCACGTCTTATGTATAGTCTACATACATCTGTTAAAATAAGCATGTTAAGATCGATCTCATTCCTGAAATGAAATTATTAAGTAGGTTTAAATTAACAGTAGAACCACAGCATGTCGGGAATATACAGGTGTACCTCAAGGCATCTCGGTGGGTCCTTCATTGTATCAAAGACATATTCCGGGGGAGCGCTTACCTGAAACAAAGGAACAAGATAATTAATTACTGTTGGGAACGATAACAGAATTTATACTCGTATTAAACAAGAAAAGTAATTATAAAATGTAAATAGTAGGTATTTTTTTATGTCATAAAATGAGTAAAGTAGGTCGCGCCTTGCCCGTTTAGGGGTGTTTTTTTTTTTTTTTTTTTTTATCTCCTTTAAGTAGGCAGACAGGCAGGCGGCCCACCTGATGGGAAGTGGTTACCGTCGCCTATGGACGTTTGCAACACCAGGGGTATTACCAACGCGCTGCCGACCTTTGAGAAATTTAATGACCCCCTTTTTTTCTTAGCACTTACTGTGTAAGTGTTTAGTTTATTTTTGAGCCTTTTTGGTATGTCGGTACGCGTTAAAAAAAATAGTTTGAGATGAGCTCGAACATATTTAGATATACGTCGATAGCTCGACATCTATGTCGAATATCTATGTGATGTTTTGATTCTATTCCTTTTGATTGAAATTGAGTTTGTAAGCATTATTATTGTGTTTGCTCCAAAACGTAGTCAGGCACGATAGCAAAGATTTTTTGTAATCGAAATTATGGATCGCAAAATATTTATCTCGAACGGTAATCGAACCCCTACTTTACGCATTGGTACCGTAACCGTTCGCCATTCGATACTGATGGATGAGATGCCTAAATTTGATATTCACTTAGCATGTGATAGGGCTTGATAATAATATTTAGAGATTTTAAATTATTCCAACACACCAGAATCTGTGCAGGCCGCAAAAGGGTTTATGTTTACATCATATTATAAGGTTATTTTTTTTATGTAATTGTGACAGAGAAATCACGAGGCCTGCCCGATGTTAAGCGGCAATCTTTGCCTATTACAGATGTATTTCATCACAAGTGACGGACTGCCACTATATTTCATGAACGGACGTTTTGGCAAGAAACCCGTGCTGAAAGTTTCTGCATAAATGCTTGAATAGGTTTAAAAAAAATCTGATGTGCAGCAATTTTTTTCACTCTACAAAATTACATTCTAGCCAGTAGCTTACTAAAAAAGAAAATAAAATTTTCAGACACATACAACTTACGTTGGTTTAAGTTACAAAACGGCTTGTATTTTTTGTTTAACATACGTCTCGAAACAAAACTGCTGCTTTTATTAAATTAGTATCGTAGGTAATAAATTTTCAAAATACGAGTACCTACTTCATAATAAAAAGGTAAAATATTCCATAAAAAAAAACTGTAACAACATAAAAAAGTAATTAAAATAAAAAAAAATATTGACCAAAAACGGTTATGTGGTTAATTTATATGCTGTAGAAGTCGGAGCAAGAGGTATACCAGCGAAATCCCTGTATAAAATACTAAAAAATCTTGGCCTGTCAAGCCTGGCCTTGTCCTGGGTTGCCAGGCACCTGGAATTGGGCCCCTTCCTCTGTTCCGGGTATGGACCCCGCACCCGCACGTTGATTCCATGAAATGCTAAGTAATTCGTCTCTCTCTTGTTACAAACATATATACCCTAAACATTTTTAACACCATAAAACTTGACGATTCTCAGAATACAATTACAAACAGAAAACCGCAATCCTCATATTTTAAAAATGAAATTCCTCTTGCCACACAGCCATATTATACAAAACAATTAGGCAAACATTACAAGAACAGTATGGAATATATTACGACTTATGTGATATGTTTAATTAACGCTTAATTAACGTATAATTATTTCGAACCAACAACATAGTTAATTGAGGAACACCTGAAGAAACATAAAACACACTTTATATATAATAATACTTCATAGACCATTAAGCTTGGAATTATGCTTTTTGAGTACAGTCAGGGCATTACTACTGAGCGCTTCCGTGTTTCGGAGGACATGTTAAGGCGTCGGTCCCGGTTGTTTTCTTATGATGGAAGTCTTGCCTTGTAGTAGGGTATTTTTCGAATGCCCACCTGGCTAACTACCACCTTCAAGTAAAAAATCTGTTGCCAAGCACCTGACCGTGTGTTATGGCAGCTGTCCTTGAGAGCTAGCAGTAATCCTAGTTTAGCCTGAACAACATCTTCGACCACATAATTACTTATCATCAAGTGAGATAGTGGTCAAAGACTAGCCGATAAGCTAATAAATTAAATAAAAACTATTATGTAACATAAATAAGTATTCAAAAACAACAACGATGAGTTTACAGTTTCATATTTTTATGAAGCTAAGGGCCTGTTTCAGAATGTTCGAGTAAATTTCGGTTTTACTACCCAGAACATATTTATTAAACAAAACACTATCTTTGCGTTTCACAGTCATCGATTTAGCCTATCCATCGGTTAAAACTTGAAACGCGCTTTATCTTAACTGTAATTTTTATCATTCAGTTATTCTATTTGTTGTATAGCAACCCGAAACTTTATTAGGACATTCTGAAACGGGCCCTAAATATAATATTTTATCTTTATTATTAACGAACAAAATGTTGTTCTTGTGTGAAACTAATACACATATTCTACATTTCTAAATATGATTTCAAGCACCATCGCGTCCCAAGGGAAAATTGGGGGAAGCGAGTTCATTTCCTTTTCTAGATGAAAAAATATGTGCTATAAAAATATGTAAATGTGACCTATCTCTTAGCACACGATAGTGCTTGTGTAATTATATTTAGAAGTATAAAAGGAATATAAAATAATAAATACTAAGAGCGAAAAATTTCGGCTCAGTCGAGCCAGTTTCGATAGCTCAGTATAGTTGAGGCACCAGGTGCACAAACCGGGGTCAAAGTAAAAATTATTTTCAATTCAGGCGTCTATGGCACTCTTATGAAGTTCAATTACAAATTTTAATATAGAAATATTCTACATTGTACTGCCACTTTCAGCAAAAAAAATGTATAGAGCTACTGGGAGAAGAACGGGCAGGAAACTCAGGGCAATTCTTTTAAACGTCTTTTAACAATGTGTTACAAATTATACAGTAAAATTATTACAATATTTGTTACGTACAAGGCAAGTGATAGCTTGGCAGAGGCGGAATTGTCCAAGCTTTTCTGTCATTTAAGTTATCACAAACTGTGTAGTAAGATTTCTTTATCAAAATGTTTTTCACGTGCAACTTGAATTTCCCTTCTGTGAGCATTGTAATATTCGCGAATTTAATTATAAAACCGCACACAATTACCTAAATAGAACCTTTTATTTGTCTTTGCTAATCTAAAACCTGGCACCGCTATTCTTTCTTTATTCCTAGTGTTGTAATTGTGATTGTCACTATGACTAAATAGGCACCCGGCTGGGACTCACGTTATATTTACCGGATAGATTCCGAATCATAATGGACAAAACTCGCGATAGTTTTCTAAGTGAAGTGATTGTCACTGTTTAATTTCAATTTACTAAATTTTTTACGAACATACATAATATATTTCGAATATATACAGACTCGGCAAAGTAAAAATATCAATTTCTTTAAAAAGTTTCTTAAGAGATACCCTACGGTTCAGTTCATATAATGGCTCGAATTCCACGCTTTTGTAAGATAAAAGGGGTTCGAACCCCGCACGGGATGAAAACTATATTGTACTCAAAATATTTGAAAATATTCTCGATATAGCAATGTTGCTTAAAGCGGAATAATTCAGGTGCTCAATCCCTAGGTGCTAATTGGATTACCTACCTCGTATGTACAAACACGTACGAGACTGCCTAAATACTTAAACTTGTAATCTTCTATACGAAATTTGGCAGCGAAACTGTTATAAATCTTGCCCCACACGCAACCCGCCCGATAAGAAAGGTCAACGACTGATATGAAGCAAGCGGGGGTGGCTCATGAATATGATGATAGCTAAAGTATTTGTGGAATGAGGTATAAATAAAGTGATAGTTTCACACGGTGATGGCGTCATCATAGTAAAATCAAACTATTGAACCGATTTTGATTTAATTTCTGTAGGACCAATCTGGAAGTGTGACGTACATAGTCTACATACACACATCACGCTTATAATAACATCACGGCTCTTTCTCGTAGGGGTAGGCAGAGACCACAGATTTCCACTTCCTATGATTCTTACATTCTTTCGCTTCAACTGCACTCACCAATCCTTTCATACATAAGCGTCGGTTTGACCTTTCAAACAAATATATATTTATTCGGTTCATAAATGACGGAGGAAAAACTTTTTTTTATTCAGACAATCCTCCTTTTTTGGATATGTTAAAAAATTTGGAATAAAAATGTGTCCCTAAAATACATATATGGGTCTCTAAATTATATAAAAGTATTAATATCTCTGATATATGAGCAATAATAAATACCCAGACAAAGTTCTTACATGAAATATATTACAAACTGAACCTCGCCGAAGAAATTAAAAAAAAATTATATGCACTTCTGCTTTTAAAAACATTCTTTTGTGCACTAGCGCATAAAAATCCGCTTTAGCACGCCTACACCCGAAATAAACAAGAACTTTACGAGCATAAAAAGTGAAAACGTAATTCCCGACCCCAAATGGGTCAGTGATATTATGACAGTGAGGAATACACATTTATTCACAAAATCATTGTTACTTCACTTAGAAATATGTTATTATATTAAAAATTTCCACAGCCCTACACGGCACACAACAATGACAGTGAAGCTAATGACATATCGGACAATTTGACAAGTGCAGCTGAGCCGGGAAAGACAGCGCCATCGTTACGTCAGTTACGTGCTGAGGCCCGCGCTCGCCGCCTCGCGCAACCGTGACTCGCAGACGAAGGGCTACAAATCGGAATGCCCGGAATCTATCCGGTAAATATAACGTGAGTCCCAGCCGGGTACCTATTTAGTCATCATTGTTACTACAAAAATATTCTACAGAAAAATGCAACACTACAAGATTCTATAGAACAATGCAACAATACAAAGTTAAAATTGAACGAGATTGTCAATATAAAAGCTGAGCTCACAGAGCTTCAATACAAATTGAAATGGCTCTAGATGTATGCAAACTTGCTGGAATCTTGTTAAAGTTTAAATTTAAACATGCAGAAAATGGAATCTTCGTGTCGTTTCAAAATATATTCTCTATTGTGTTTGAAATAAATTGTTTCGCACGAGATACTAACTTTGTTTTGTTTCAATTTAATAGTTTTGGAAATAAATAGTGTTGTTCATTTAAGGATTTATAAGCTGCACCTATATAAAATGAACGCAGGTTGTGTAGGGAACTATATCACCGTGACAATCATTCTCAGCATATAGTAGTACTGTATCAGCTGGATTGCCCAGTGTTGAACCCAGCCTTCCCCATTAAGGGGGGTGATTGCCATAATCCCTACACTTGGCAGGAGTCTTGGAGATCGCAGTTAAAGTTATCAGTTCCTCAGCGGGCGCTGCTGCCACCATCCGGTATTTTACCTTTAGTCGCCTCTCACACCACCCTCAGGCAGCAATTATGACATTCTAGCCCGGCACCTCACGGGGCATACATTAATAGAAATCAATAGTTATTCGCGGAGTTTAGAAATTCAATTACGTATTGTAAATTAGGAAAATGTTGACGAATACTTGTTATTAAAAGCTAATACAAAGTTAAATTTTGTTTGCCGCGATACGATCTAGTTATAATTAAGTAAGTATAAATCAAACAATCCATCAAAAGTGGAACGTTTTGTGTTGGTATAAAGTAGAAGGTGAAATTTAACGGTCCATTAATTACTTTTGTATATCTAACAATTTATTAATATGTTTGTGTTTATATAGACTCTAGGTATGAAGATAATAATATAATGAATATGTATTCAAGCTAATCCGTGAATTTCATTATCATATAATTTGCTTGAGTATATAAAAGTCTTATTGGTCATATTAAAATGCGAGAGGATGACGATTGGCAAAAATTAGACTTTTTACGACCAGTTAGGTACACCTAGTCCGACCATTAGTTCTGTTACAAAATAAAATGCAATTTACAAAAGCATGTTTTAATGCATTTTTTATGAAGTAATGTAATATTACTTTTCTTCACCCTTGCTCGTAAAGAAAGCTTTATTATATCGTTCTTAGGGCCATAAACCGAACTATAACACCCTCGTGCATAGTAATATTTTTACACTAGTGCGTAATAGAATTATCACTACAAAGTTAAGTTAGTACCTAACTGCAAATTATATGCGAGTAAACAGCATATTCAATTTAATCGGGTAATACAGATTTGTAACAACAAAGACGTTTAGGCTAAGTATATGTTACCAACCACAATTTAATTATATGCCGCGCGCAAAAAAAAAACTTGCACGCTATTTTCCATAATTTTCGTATGTTGTTTGTATCGCATTTGTGCAATATATTTTAAAAACAAGTCTTTTCGAAATCGCCACTTTTGGCTTTTATACGGAACTTTAGTCTGTCTGGGCACGAATCTATAGATTTGCGCACTGCTTCCATGGGAAATTTCGCCACTGCTTGCTTCCGAGATTTGAGTTGAGGTCTGGGTTATATGAGGGCCAGTCTTCAGCTCTTATAAAGTCCGGAACGTTGGTTTCAAGCCAACTTTCTTTGGGTAGTTCGTGCCTTGTGACCAGGTGCAGAGTCCTGCTGGAAAGTCCTCAGTATCATTTTTAAAAATTGTATTGCCTGTATATCGACTATAAGCACCGAGCTTCTGGTCTTGTATTATAGTAAGCGACGCGACAGAGTCCCACCGGGAATCTTCATTTCACGCGATATGATTTTTTGCTTGGTATTGCGATTTCGATGAATTCTATAACAGCATTATAAGCACGCGGCCGCCCCGATCTTTTATGGTCTCTGACAGAGGAATTGTTGTTGTATCTGTTGATAGTACGATATACGAATATACGGCTGATATCAAGCTTTTGAAGTGTCTAGAACATGACCGACGGCTCCATACCAATTTTGTGCAAGGCGATCACTTCAATCTTATTATCTTTGACACCCCACTCCCATATTGTAATTTGATAATGAACACGAAAGAAATATGTGAAATGGTGCGAAATCGAAAAAAGTCGCGTTCCAAATTTAATATAATAAAAAAGAGATTTTTGTTAGATACTGGGCCATACGCCCAATAAATTACTTGTAAAAGACCTTTGACTCATGGCTAAATGGGAACACGAAGGTTTAAAAACTACTGGATCCGCTAGTGAAAAAAATAAGTGGAACCAACAAGTGGACCATAATCAAACATTGAAGGAGAGTTGGATATGACCATACATAAAAAGTAAGCGAATCCATTCCTACTATGTACATAAACATCTCAATCAAGCATCCGCTAAATCCAATACAATACACAGCAGCAGCTTCAATGTTTTCGCGTGTGTGCGTGCACACAGCCCGAGTCACGTAACCGCGCACATTAGTTGCTCACGTGCCGTCGTACACTGAATACCTAATTGAATAAACCACTAATCCGAGTACAAAAGTGTGTGCGTCACACTCATCAGAACAATTAGCGAGGGTTCAGCTGATTGGCGGAAAGGAACACAGGGAGGTCGCACTTGTTATGATTAAGGTCACAGAGGACGAAGGTAGATGCATGGTTTTATAATTACAGCAGCCTAGTGAAAGAGGTCATGAGTTGGATGGGTGACCGCTAATGGCATTACTACTGAGAGCTTCTTTGCTTCGGACGGCACGTCCCGGTTGTCGTCTAAGGCGGCAGTTATTATTAGCCTGAAAAACATCTTCGACTTCATCATCACTTACCATCATTTGAGATTGTGGTCAAAGGTTAGCTTATCAGCAATATAAAGAAAAAAAAATACGTTCCCTTAAACAGTTTAAGTAGTATAATTATTTTATTTATCAGTTAATAGACATGCATAATGACAAAAACAGCTCCAACAAACATCTATTTTAATAAAAAAAGGAAGATAAGGTACGCTCTAATAACACCACAATATAATTTGGAGTAAATTCATATTAGTCAAAATCTTTGAAAACTACCATTAAATTTTCGATACATTATGTATGAAGCGCTTCCCCACATAACCCCGTGTTGGAAACAGAAAAGTTGCCAGCTTGTGTTTGGAGTAGACGCGGCTTTACATATCAACTCGTCATGTTGTTGATCTCTCGAAATTGAAATAATATATGCAATATACTTCCTAAATTCCTGTATAAACTGTTTTAGCTAAAACGAGCGCGCTAGTTCCATTCGTCATTGTCGTTTCGCGAGTGGTAATAAATCTTGGCGAAAGCTCTAGAAACAATAGATAATAATTCCGTTACAATGACAGACAGAACAAGCCGGTCAACCAGACAGACGACCTCCTGACAGTAAATTGTAGCAGGTGCACAATGGAGAGAAAGCGACTATGTCAACAATATAGCAGAAAGATTCGTTTTAAAACGAAATGTAAACTTTCACGTTTACCTATTGATAGTTGTAAAAAAAAAAAACAATCAAATGCGTTTGATATGCTCCCTCCTCAAAGGCCGGCTATGCATCCTAGAGAAATGTGGCGTTGGGGATGTGCGTGGGCGACGGTACTTAATCACTTACTATCAGGTTAGCCACCTGCTCGTATTCTCCCTATCACACCCAAAAAAACATGTTCGAACATCTCTTTCCATCACATCACATCGTGATATATTGCTGAACTAGTTCAGAAATTATTTTATAGATTCAGACGTCACTTTGCGGGTATTCATAATATTTTTTTTAATATCAAAATCATTTAATATATACCTAATAATATATACGCCTAATTTTCATGTTAAGCCGATGACGACCAATGATACCTTAAGGTCGAAAACGCCACGTATACCAACCAGAAGAATTTTTGACACGTGCGCTTCTACACGAAGCATCATCAGGGGGCTTTGACTCTTCGAGCGAACAAACTTATCAGGAAACGTTTGCTAATAAGTTAATATCGGTTGACGCCTCACGTCATATTTACCGGAAAGATGATGCCTTGCGTCATATTTACCGGAAAGATTCCGACCAGTTTCGGACTGTTTTGAATTCCTTAGTCTGGGAGTCACGATAACGCGAAGCGACGAGCACGAGCTTCAAAGCCCGTAACGTATGAACAACCGATAATTAAGAAATCGTGAGCTGGAAGACTCAAGAGTTATTGACAATGCTAGGTACTAAATAGAAAGTACAATTGAAATTTTAAGGCTCAAATATCATTGAAGTCCGTCAAGTGATCCAAAACGAAAGAGTATCTGATGACAAGTAGGACGGAACCAGTGACATACAGACAGATAACAAACAATAGTGAAAGTGAAAGTTGATTGAATGTCAAAGTATAGTCTAATAAGCGAGCTACAGATATTCTCTATAGAGCGGCGCCAAGCGCCTACTTATGTGATAGCCAATTTCTCAATCTGATTACTTTTTGAGGTGACTTCTTTGCAACTAGCCTACTTAGCGAACATTGTATTTCTTTCCAAAACCTACTTCTCAAAGTGCTAAGTGCAAAGCTACTTTTCTAACTGCCTACATTTTCCTGAAACGTCATCATCGCACAGTTAGCATGAAAATCAATGTTAGCTGTTACTTGTATGATAAATTCTCCACAATTTTAATTTACTTGAACTTATTCTGATTTGTCCACAATTTTTGACTTCGATATGACACGGAATATGTTCTATCCCTTGCAGACATAACGCAGGATATGTTATGTTTTCTCCTCTCTGACTCCTTAAACGATCTCCATACAAAGGTTGACTGGAAGAGATCGCTTTAAGCGATAAGTCCGTCTTTTGTACTTTAGTTTTAAGTATTTCTAGTTATTTGTATTTTTCTATTGGTGTACAATAAAGTGTTTTGTATTGTATTGTATGGTTCAATATACAATTTCACGACACAGAATAAATTTGCGTTTAACCACATTATATAGATAGGAGTCGACGATGTAAACAGCTTGGTAACCAGATATGACATAATGATAAGATTCCATTACACATAACGTCACGCCTGTATTTTAGAGGCGTGGGCAGAGGCTTATTTCCATTTCATATCGTCATATCTTTTCTACTATCATCACATTATTCATCCATGTCTGCCTTTTAAGGGTATCATTATTGTCGACTCCAATTGAAGTAGATTTTGATACTGCTTCTGATCATTATCGACTACCCTTATTCCAGCCATTCTAAGTAATGCTTGGTGACATACATATAACTTCTCTAACAACATCAACGTCTGGAAGACACCTTTGAACAAATCTCTTCAACAAAATTCTTTGAAAAACCCTCTCCCAAATGGGAGACGGAGTTTGATAATAATTATTCAGATCGCAGAGGAAGATGGCAGTTCCACTCAGGGGCGGTGCGTTTGACTTCGTCGTAAGTTAAGTCGTGTGTACACATATTACATATATTACCTATAAAAGTTTGAGATATGGAATATGGACAACCTGTGTGTCCAGAGTAGTACGCATTTAAATCTCCTATACGGGATTCAAGTCATTTCTGGTTGTAATATGATATTATACTTTGCTAGAAAAAAGTGGCCTCTAACTATGGGCCAAATCTGTAAGCTCAAAGTCGCACAACGAGCTATGGAGAGGACTATGCTCGGTGTTTCTCTATGAGATCGAATCAGAATTGAGGAGATTCATAGACGAACGAAAGCTACCGACATAGCCCGGCGGATTAGCGAGTTAATGTCAATGGGCAGGTCAGATAGCACCCAGAACTGATGGTCGGTGGGGCCGAAAGGTTCTCGAATGGAGGCCACAAACAAGCAAGCGCAGCGTCGGAAGACCACCTACAAGGTAGGCGGACGACGTTATTAAGGCGCAGGAAGACGCTGGATGCAGGCCGCTTCCAACCGTTATATTTGGAAATCTATGGGGGAGGCATATATCCAGCAGTGGAGTTCTTGCGGCTGAAATGATGATGATGACGTTGCTAGAGGACCAAAGACGTAAAGCGACTGTTGGCGATGTAATATATAGCTACTTTACTTACTACAAAATATATAGTAGTATAGCTATAGCTAACTAGTCTAGGCTGTCAATTAATATTATAACGAGATTTAAAAAACATAATTAAATTCACGCCAATTAAATATGTACGTGCAAGTGTAAAGCGCTATATTAATTTCACGCTTCGTGTTTTTACGGTAATTTAAAGTTCCGACGTGTTAGTTCCCACCATTATTACGTGACAAGTGGAACTAACCGCCTTTTTGTCTACTAGACAATCTCAAATATGTATGTAGATATATACATGTTTGGATTCTACCTCCATTGAAGAACTAACTGATAAGGTAAATTGTAACATGGCGATTATCATCTTCTTAACCTGATTATGTTTATAAAGGGTCTGTTCGATAAGTTTTTTTTGTGCCTGATAGAATAGCCTTGTACGGTGCTTGTCGACAGATTTTCTACTTGAGGGTGGTAGCTGGCCATGCCGGGTGTTCGGAAAATGGCCGCCTGGCTAGCTACCACCATGTTATAACGACTGCCATCCTAAGACAATAACCGGGACCGACGTGCCCTCCGGAGCACGGAAGCGCTCAGTAGTAATGTCACTAGCGGTCACCCATCTAACTCATGACCGCGGCGGACATTGCTTAACTTTCCTGATCGGTTAAGAAAAGCTAAGCAAACTTCGCTACGAGCGCTTCAAAAAAGTGTCTTTAATACAAGTGGTATTTTGGGTTTTTATTACCTTACTTACAACTTCTCTATTCAGGAATGATCGTTGGTGGTATATATAAAAATATGTACTGACACAGTCATAATATCTGATCTGGGTTGCGCCTTCCAATTCTCTTTACTCTTACTGTATCAGTCCGCTGCTGAACACAGCCTCCCTTTTAAAGGGGGGGTGACCATAATCTTCACGCTTGAAAAGCGTCTTGGGGATCGCAGTGTAAGATAGGAACTGCCCTCAAATTTGAATTGTATTTTACTTTCAGTCGCAATTTACGACACTCTCGGGCAGAGATGAGGGGAGGATCTACCCCCTCACAGGGGGACATTCTAGTTCGGCTCCCCACAGGCCTTAATCCTGAATATTTTCAACGTCGATTCTCGGAGTAAAGTGCAGAGATTGTAACTAACTATAGACAGTAACTCTAGGTTATCCTGAACAACATATTCGACCTTATAATCACTTACCTTTATGTGAGATAGTGGTCAAAGATTAGCCTATCAAAAATAATACAATTAGACAAGATCTCTAGACTGTGTTATGCAACCGGAACCAGTAATCTTATACTGTGGTAGAAAAAATTAGTACCCAGCCATCTCTGTTCCCTCTGAATTACCCCATTTTTACTAAGTAGACGTGAGTCACTTACTCAGTAGTGCTTAGACGAAATGAACTGTTCATTATTGCTTTATTTCCTCACAGACTTTTACGACGTCAATATGTAAGGATATGGAACAAAATAAAATCAGCCTAGTGGGGGTTGGACTCAACGCTGAGGGTTCCGTACCAACAAAAATGTACCGTAATATCGTATTTTTTTTATTTAAATAGTTGACATCCTCAGTTGGACTCGAATCCGTACTTGGCCGAATTTTACTAGTTTTTGTTACATGTTAGTATATTAGACTATAATCATGTCACGGATGACGCTTGTATATAATACGGTTTAAACCATAGACAAAAATGTTAAAAAAAATCGGCCAAGTGCGAGTCGGACTCGCGCACGCAGGGTTCCGTACCATTAGCTATACAACATTAGACTTAATATTTTAACCTTTTTTGTTTTAATGTGTGCGAGTCCAACTCGCACTTGGCCAACTTTTTGTATTTGTTGTTATAGCGGCAACAGAAATACATCATCTTTGAAAATTTCAACTGTCTAGCTATCACTGTTCTTGAGATACAGCCTGGTGAGTGGGACGGACGGACGGACAGCGAAGTCTCAGTAATAAGGTCCCGCCTTACCATTTGGGTACGGAACCCTAAAAAAGAAAACTAATTTCTCGTATTTTTAACATTTTGATATTATTAGTAGGTAATCTTCATCCTCACACATATTCTGTGTAAATTTCTTCCGGCTACCAATTACCATTAAAAAGATATCTCTTTAAATGGCAGACAGACGAACAGCCAAATCTTAATAATAGGGTCCTATTTTCTAGTACGGCACCCTAAGAAAAGATCTAACTACATTGACGACCTTGAGCCTAAAGAGCATTGGCTTCACTAAAGAGGATCCAAGAGGAAAGGGGGAGGGAGAGGGTGATACCGATATCATCGTGAAAGACGTAAGGCATCGATATCTGCAAATGGTACGAGTACTAGTCGTTCAAAGATAGGCATATATTACACGTCTTCAGACTGATGATTATGTATTTTAGTCTACGAATAAAATATTTAAATAAGTGTAGCTTTCATACAGTTGCCGCTTTGATTTCGGACTCATCATATTCACAATTAACAGAATACGTACTTAATTCCAAATTCAATTCCATCGGCGTTTTAAAATGATCGCATTTTGGTTGAGTCAAGGTAACTGGCAGCGTTTAAAAGCCATCTAAAGACGAAGAGTCAAGGTAATGTTGTTGCGTTGCACAGTACAGTTTTTAAACCACGCACGTTGCGGTAAGGTTTTTTTTTTTTTTTTATGCTTGATAGGTTAGCCTTTGACCACTATCTCACCTGATGGTAAGTGATGATGTGGTGGAAGATGTTGTTCAGGCTAACCTAGAATTACTGGCTCTCAAGGACAGCTGCCGGAACACACCGTTAGGCGCTTGGCGACAGATTTTCAACTTGAGGGTGGTAGCTAGCCAGGCGGGCATTCGCAAAGTGCCCTACCACCATGCTGTAACGACTGCCATCCTAAGACAACAACCGGGACCGACGGCTTAACGTGCCCTCCGAAGCACGGAAGCGCTCAGTAGTTATGTCACGAGCGGTCACCCATCCAACTCATGACCGCGGCGGACGTTGCTTAACTTTGCTGATCGATTCAGAATGGTTAAGCAAACTTCGCTACGAGCGCTTCAAAAGGTTTGCTTTCTGCTATTTTTGAGCTGGACTTTATGTACATATTTATCAGTATATTACGTGAATAAGTCGAGAGTACCTTAGGAGACTAGACTATTAGTTTTGACCGCATCAACGAATGCGTTCTGAGTGAAAGAGGGTATTCTCCGTATTACTACTGAGTTAAAACTACGTTAGTTTTTTATAATGAATGTATGACGTGTGGTGGCTTGCCAACAGTATAGCTTTTATCTCCTAACGTACGAGTTTTTTTTCTATGGGAATTGTGACAGAACAAGCACGATGTCCACCCGATGTTAAGCGAAAAACTCTGCATATAACAGATTTATTTCATAACAAGTCTAACTGCACTGCAAGTTGTTAAGTCTCATGTGGTTGTAATGATCTCAAGGACTGTTGCCGGAACTCACTGTTATGTGCTAGACAACAGATTTACTACTTGAGGGTGGTAGCTAGCCAGGCGAGTACTCGCAAAATGTCTCTCCACCGGCGGTGGAGATCGAGCGATGGACCTGCGGCAGGGCAGTCCATAGCTATTATCACTCGCTTATCATTGCTTCAACATCTGGGTATTACGAAATCAGATGCCGGTGGTGATAAAAAAGTAATTTTTTTTTAACAAAAAACGGAACCGACTTCAACACCCAAAAGTGTGAAATAACTTGTTGAAGTCGTTATTTCACACTTTTGGGTGTTGAAGTCGGTTCCATTTTTTGTTAAAATTTTTTTTGCAATTTTTTTAGTGTAACTCTAAAAGGACTTGACCGATTTTGATGAAATTTAAAATGGGACCAAACGACAAGCATCAGCTTTCAAACAAAACAAGAATTTTCAAAATCGGCTCACCCAGTCAAGATATAATATGAGGTAACAAACATAAAAAAAAAATGCGGACGAATTGAGCACCTCCTCCTTTTTTGGAAGTCGGTTAAAAACATGGGCTACATAAGCAACTAAAATGTTTTTGTTCGTGTGTTTGATGAATTTTATTGTACAAAAATTGGCAACATACAGGCAAAAACCATGAACAAAACAATTCGTTACCCTTCAACAAAACTGATTATAATCTTAATTTTAACAATACCAAGAAACCAATGGAATAGTCCACTTAAACACCGAAATAAACCGATTTGAACATGGTTCCCTCTTTAACTATAAAAAAATATCTATCATTTTGAATCGGTCACACCTTGTAAACAGTTTAACGCGGCTGTCACTGGGCAAACTTGTTATTCCCTTGGTAAAACCGCATTATTATATTATACATCTCATTCCCTCGTGATTTTGAACGCAGCCGGGAGCTCCACGGGCGTAATCTAATTTTCTGTGACATAATAACGTTTGCGGAGAGAGCTTCGAATACAAATAACTCCCTTTCACCGCTCCCAAAATTGATGATAAAACCCAGTTTTAGGAGACAGGTTTTCAAGTAAGAAAAAACAAAATGTTTTGTTGGAGCAACGATTAAATGATAGACCAAAAATATATGAAACACGTTCTATAATTTGCATGCCAGTCGGTGCACTTTTGTTTTTATCTAATTTACAAAAAGGAGCAAGGTTGCTAAGGTGGCGTACCGGCCATGGTACAGTGCAGACAAGACATTAACTAGCTCGATCGCTCACTTCCTCTCGCTTCGCCGAGCGTGTCAGTGAAAGTGTCGCGACATTGTCTTGGACTCGATTTTATCGCTCCGGTCCATCCTCCGGTCGGAGAAATTCAGGATGTGATCACACTGTAGCAGAATAGAATTTCTTATAAGAGTCAGATTCGAATTTGGCTAACTGTTACGGCGGATAGCGCCTTTTAGTTAAATTTCTAATTTATTAGCGGATGCGAAGGTCAAATTTATCTGGCGCAATTAAAATAACATTCACTTATTACTACGTAATTCATTAGGACTATAATCATATATATTAAATATATATTGTCCACACTGATGTTGAATAGAATTTCTTATAAGAGTCAAATTCGAATTTTGGCACACTGTTGCGGCGGATGGCGCTTTTTCGTAAATTTCAATTTTGTTTAGCGGTTGCGAAGGTCAAATTCATCTGGCGCAATTCAAATATTGTAAACTACCACGTAATTCATTAGGACTATAAACATATAAGTATTAAGATATTATACAACACGTAGGTACGTATAGGGAAAGTCACAATATTTTTGTAACTAATTAAAATTAATGGGTAGATAAGGTGGCGACAAAAATAATTTAAAAACAAGGCATGACTAACACTACAAAAAATATATGATAAGATAAGATAAAGCCTTAGCTGCAAAAAACCAGTGTACCTAATTATACATTAACACAAGCTTTTCCGCTGCGACTCCGCCCGCGTGTATGACGGTTATCGCGCAAAAACATTAATCTCTTTTTGCGCAATTGGACAAAAACTATCCTATGTCGTTCCCCGCATCTCAAACTATTCCCATACCGAATTTCATCCAAATCGGTCCAAAAGTTTTGGCGTGAAAGCGAGACAGACAGATATATAGACAGAGTTACTTTCGCATTTATAATATTCGTATGGAAGTATGGATTAAGCAAAAGGGTAAGAGCCAGGTGACTGAACTAGAAACAGCTGAAACTCGAGAAACAATCAAATATTGATACGGCATAAAGTTAATGAAATAGAATACTTGATTGAAATATACGAAGCGTGCAAAGAAATAATGAATCAACACTGCGCAAAACTAACAAAAGAATACGATACGGGAATACGAGTCCAAATGGAACGTATTCGTTGGTTAGTCTTCACGACGTGAACAATATAACAATGATAATTGCTATTCATGGAGAACAAACTGAATTCCTTTACCTATAACTGAAGCTTCATGTTGAACTTAGTTTCATCAACTAAAACTAATATTTTTTTCTGAGAATCATCACATCACTTGGTTAATCATTTTTTCTAAGAATTGTAGCTTGAATGAAAATGATTTAGGTACATTTTTTAACGCTATTGTAATGGTAAAAGTGCCCTACCACCATGCTATAACGACTGCCATCCGAAGACAACAACCGGGACCGACGGCTTAACGTGCCCTCCGAAGCACGGAAGCGCTCAGTAGTAATGTCACTAGCGGTCACCCATCCAAGTCACGACGGCGGCGCACGTTGCTTAACTTTGCTGATCAATTCAGAATGGCTAAGCAAACTACACTACGAGCACTTCAAAATAAACTAATTCAGAATTTAATCCGTTTAAAGTTGTTTAATTACTATGAGTAATAATCGCGAAAACCTATGACAACATTAATTCCGAGTTTACAAAACCTACAAGATAAGCTTGTCCGAATCAATATTGTTCTCGCAATTGTACTATGAGAACAATATAGATTGCAAATCGATAAAGTTAAAAATGCGATAGATAAACTTACTTTTATTGTGAATTATTATCGCGATAGTCTTTTTCCAGCTACAAACGAATCAATATTATTGCACAAAATTTAGGGTACTCATCGTTTATCAGATTAGATACTTGAATACGAATTTAGACTAAAATATGATAAAAATATATATTCACATCTGTTTCCCCGAAGCTTTTGAAACGCTCGTAGCATAGCTTGCTTACCCATCTCTTTTTTTATTTGAAAATGCTTTCCGTGTGGTTCCATTTAAATTTCATCAAAATCGGTTTGGGCGTTTTTGAGTTACACCCCAATAACTGAAAAGTGTTTTCCTATCATGATGATATTGTCATTGACGGTGAATGATAATCAATCCCGTAAGTAGCAAGAGATCGTGACCCTCGTGAAAAAGGGTGAACTATGTTTTTGCTCACTTAAAAATGAAACCGACTTCATCACTCAAAAGTGTGAAATTACTTGTCGAAGTCGGTACCATGGGCAAAATATTGTGTTAATAGGTACTTTTGAACTATCATGGTACCGACTTCAATATGTTATTTCACACTTTTGAGCATTGAAGTCGGTTCCATTTTTAGGTAAACATTTTTTTTGCAATTCTAGCCCTGCACCTCACGGAGACGTTAAGACACTTGGGATCATTTATTTTTATGCATATTAGTTAAAAGTTACATGCCCTTAGAAAGGCAAGAAACCTCTTCGTAAGTTCGTATAAGTAATACAAAGTAAAAGTCAACGGTCAATTACGTAAACGTAGTAGAATCATTCACCGGAGGCGCTACAGGCAAGCCAAGCTAAATGGAGGGTGTTAATTGCTCAATCACCAACCGACAGTAATCAAAGGTAGAGCCGCTTTCCAATGGGTGACTCATGCTCAGGTGCCAGTTATTGAAAAATGTACATTTTTATTACATCTTTTCAATGTTTTATAAAAGGTTAAATAGACTTTTAAGGTATAACGGGAAATTCAAAATTGAAACAGTTTTACCTTGTTTGGAGCTATTAGGTTTTGTAACCATTCTCATCAGGGTATAAGCGAATATTTAAATATATTTCTATGAAATATGGCCAATTAATATCTTTAAAAAATCCGTGTAGAAAATTTCTTTTAAAAGTATGATTTTCGCTCTAGTCGTACTCGTACTAACAAAAGGTCGTAGCCGCGCCAAGTGCAGCGCGCATTGATATTGAACCTTATTTAATTCGTGTTTTGTTGTAATTTCCGTTTAAAGGTCCTAATTGATCTGAATAGCCTCTTTACGACTTTTTGTGATCATTTGCCGCTGATGTGCGGCATGTATTAAAAAATAAACTCCACATGTGACGCGATTAATACAGTCAGGTCAAATACCTAATAAATTATTGCTGTTAAAATTTTTGCAAGAACGTTAGAAGAGCTATGAACAATTCCATTACTAATATTATTCATATACATTCAGACCCAGACTGCATTTACGGTACTGATAACGAACCACACCTTATCAACGTTAACACATTGTACAGTTTCAACGGGGTGTTGGAGCACCTGGTTCTCCCACAAGGATCGTATCGTTAACCATATCATGAGAAACAGGTCTTTGCGAACATAATTTTCCAAAGTAATGAGTTTAGAATTTTATGCTGTTATATATGTATGACTAACCTTAACTGCGACCCTTGTGGACAAGCTCAGAGTCGATCAACGAACTATGGAGAGAACCATGCTCGGAGTTTCTTTGCTCGATTTAATCCTGAACGCGTAAATTTCAGCGAAGAACCATGTCACCGACATAGCTTTCACAATTTGCAAGTTGAAGTGGCAATGGGCAAGCCACATTGCTCGACGAACCGTTATTTATAGGTATATACGAAATACCGTTGGTGAACCCTTTTTTCACGAATGGTTACCACATTTCACCAGACGAGTTGGTAGGCCCTCAACTAGGTGGACTGACGACATCGTAAGAGTCGCGGGTAGACATGGTTACAAGCTGATGGCTGTTTATTGCGGCGTTCTATGTGGAAGGCCGCCTCTACGGCTAATGATGATGACGATATGATGAAAAAAAATAAAAAACAATTCTCACACTTATCCTATATCTGTGCTACATATTAGAATTTTGCAATTAGCAGGTTATCATTGTCGCGACCTACATAAGTATAGATGATAAGGTATTCATTGTTTTTTCACTAAATTACTTAAAATTAAATACAAATAATTACAATCAAGCATGATGGGTGGCCGTATCAATCCTATATATTTTTAACAGCATGGCAATATACTATGTTTTAATATTGATTTTTCAATAGCGCATGCTCCATTCCAATACGATGGTTAAAGAACGATGGGAAAAAAATTGAGTTATGACTCATTGACATGTTAGTTCAGTCGGTCAGACCATACCCCGGCTAAAGGGGTGTTCGAATCCCGCACATGACTATAATTTTTCCGCTCGTAAAGTTGTAATTTTGTAATATGCTATTACACTATGTTTCCTTAAAACTCTAAAATTCTATACAACAGTCCATACCATGTACTTCTTATGTCATCCAGTCAGCAGCACATACTACATATATACGTACATATTATTATACTAATGTGGCCCAGAAAGAAAATAAAGAATAAATGCTGGGTATCTATGGGTGCATCTACTAGTTAAAGTTTCGTCACAACCCAGATCTGAAAGTAATTCGTAGCAACCCACGATGGAAACGGTTTCCAATTGAAATCATTGCAAACATCTCCGATTGTACGTGAATACCCAGCTAATCCTCATAAATCTACTGTACCGACAGACTCGTTTGCGCATGTTTCCTAAATTCCGAATCACATTCGGCGGGTAAATCGATATTGTACCATTGGGCGACGAAATTCGTTAGGGATTCAATCAGATTGGTTATGATTTAACGCTGATTATCGTTAATCGAATAACGAATTATAGAGCTTACGATATGATCAAGATATTTGTCCTTAAAATGTGTTCCTAAAAATGTGTCATATGTAATTAATATATAATGTCATAATTTCATTGATGAAAACAGTCGCTTTAAATTTAGATAATAGAAAATACGAATAAACACTACGTTATCTTTCTGCCTGTTTGTTATGTTTTCACAAATTGATTAGGTACCTAACAGTTTTTAGTTAAATTTGGCACTGACAATCAACTAGCAAGAAATGACTAATACATACATGAATATTGTTTCGTCTAAGTAATGTCATTCCAATTAACACGTTACTCCGATGAAAACGCAGAAATTCAAGTATGAATCAACAGCGTTTTTTTTATTTTTGTTAAATACCCGTGCGAAGCTCGGGCCGCTAGTTTATAATAAAGGCAAATCAACGAAAATATGTCATAATATTTCCCTACATTGCATTTCAGTTTTTTTCTATCCGTATTTCGGCACTGTTGCAAGATTAAATCTTTCAAGGTTGGAAGCGCCATGATCACAAGTACCGAATACTTATTCTGTTGTAATCGCCACTGTTATCCATTATACCTATTATAAGTTTGGTTTGACGTTTGTTTATCATGGAAAAAAAATATAAACAGAACAAAATACAATCGCTACAGAAAGCCACATATTGTCATGCAATGCAACACACCTACATTTAGGTATGCATATATGATAAATATGATAAAATATGTAATAACAGCCATAGATACGGCGTTGTTTATTTTACAGTATTCTATAACAGGAAAGTAACTTTCCGGCTGTAACAATAATACAAAGCAAATGTTTACATTAATAATATTATGTTTGTACAGGCGTTGCGGTTACGTAGTCACTATTGTTTAATCTGCGGTCGCGATGGCGCGAGTTCATCATGAACACTTGAACAATTAAAACAGAATAATTATAATACAAAAAAAATAACAATACAGTACAGTACTATCGTTATCAAAACATGTTTGTCATAATCATTTGCTTCGACCATAAAACAGCTGAAAATAACTCCATATAATTACGAAGTGTTTTATTATATTTTAAGTTTTATTTTCTTGATGGTTTTGTACCAGTAACCCTGTATTATTATTATTTTTTATACTGAACTGGGTAGCACTTGACCACTATCTCACCTGATGTTAAATGATGATGCGGTCGATGATGGAGCGCGCTTACCCAGGAGATACCTGTTCACTCGCGTTTTGAAGACTCCCATATTGTACTTAACCAGAAACACAGACTCAGGCAGGGTATTCCATTCCCTGGCGGTTCGTATAATGAACGAAGAAGCAAATCGCTTTGTTCGGGTAAATGGAATATCTACCATATAGCGGTGGCGCTTCGGAGTATCCCTGGATGTCCGGTTATAGAATGGGGATTGCGGAATCAAATCATGTAGTTATGTGGCACACTCCCCGAAATGTATCCGATAAAAAACCGATAAGCAAGCGACTTTGCGGCGATGCTCGAGACTTTGGGAGTCTCTTGCTTACAAGTTGGTCGTCGTTAATGAGTCTCTTGGCTCTCCTTTCAATAGCTTCCAATTATAATAAAAAATCGGTCAGACTCGCGCACGAAGGGTTCCATACCATTAGCTATACAACATTATACTTCATATTTTAACCTTGTTTTGTTTTAACGTGCGCGAGTCCAACTCGCTCTTGGCCAATTTTTTGTATTTGTTGTTATAGCGGCAACAGAAATACATCATCTGTGAAAATTTCAATTGTCTACCTATCACCGTTCTTGAGATACAGCCTGGTGACAGGCAAAAGGACGGACAGCGATGTCTTAGTAATAGGGTCCCGTTTTTACCCTTTGGATACGGAACCCTAAAAAGTATTATAAAATTATTGGTACTTAATTTGTAAGTACCAATATTTTTGTATTAACTACCTAAGCTCTGTACTTTTCTTTGTGCGTAAAAAATGATCTTCAAACAAATTGTGTTGGCAGTTGCTTTTTTAGGCAGCACGCTTGTTATTTATAAAGCATTATCCCTGCGCGTGCCTTAATTATTGTTACATACTGACCAACCACAAAACAGAAATATTCTTCACTGATTTTACTAGTATATTATGTCCTACGAAAAAATATGTATTTATTCGTAGATTATGTCACAAACACGCATTGTTTTATAATTTTGCAGTTCTGTAACCCGACCATTTGGTACTTTGTGCATTAAAACTTTGAGCGAGTAACTAGATTTTACAAATATAAAATGATTGTTAAAAAAAAATAGTGATACTAAGTTTGTAACTTATTGATCATTTTAATTCAGGGTCCTTAAACTGCCTACTAAACATATTACCCATTACCCAAAAGTAACAAAACACCTTCGCAAAACACAAACTAATACCTATATCGGTTTCATCATGATGATATGAGAATCATAACAATAAAATATATATAATTATGTTTCAAGCGATTCGCCCACCTAAAGTATATTAATCATCAAACACGTAAAGGTCAAAATCCGTCCTCAGTAAGTGGGCATCACGAAATCACGTTTAAAGCGTAGGTACTCGACCGGAGAGTCTATCCAATTTCTGCTATATTCAATTCCCGCTTTTACCCGGGACGGGACCATAATTTGATTTTCTTCACAGGGACGGCCAATCGATAACTGCGCCCCATTCAATTGCCATTATGAAACCAATTGTCGTTTGTTATACGAGTAAATACGGGATAACTCACGTGAATTCAGATAAAACCTACTGTAATTAACAAATCTATTAATAACACAATCTACAAGACTTAGAAGCAACGATGGCTGAGCGGTAATAGCTGTGGGCTGCCGTGCCGAAGGTCCACGATTCCATTCCCACCGCCTCACCGCTTTAGGGAGGACAAGGATGGCGACTACCGCTGTGGGTTGTTCAGCACCACCGGACTTTAGGCGAGGGGAAGTCCTCTTATAACACGAATACTCACCCGGTTAGCTACCACCCTCACGTAGAAAATCTTTCGCCAAGCACCTAGACCGTGTGTTTCGGCAGAAATCATTGAGAGCCAGTATAATATGAAATTACGGGCGCAGACTTAACAAGTGACGCAATGCAGTTTGTGACTTGTGACGAAATACATGTGTTATAGTTAGAGGTTACCACTTAACATCAGGTGGCGGTCATGCTTGTTCCATTACAATCTTGTTGCTTATTCGAAAATACGAACTAATTTATAGATTTTATTAGATGTAATGTTATGTTATATTAAGTTTATCCATGTATGGCTTGAGTTTTTTTTTTTATTTTATTATTATTATAATTCCATACTAAAAAACAAACATAATTAATATTCTCCGTGAAAACTAAGAATTGGACACCTCGAAGATTGATCGACCAAGGAGTTTACTACTTTTGGGATGGGCAATAAAGAATTAAGAGAGTTAATAAAGTGTCGTCGGCGACGAATGCTATCCTTTTTAAGGGTATCGCTGATGGCAACACTGAGACACGGTAGGCAGTTTAATTAATGTCCTCGTAACATGACAGGATTGAAATATGGTGGCATGACAGCCGTGGAAATGGAGATGGGGGGAAATAAGTTAAAAAGAAAGGGACACACACGACTACGGTTTTATCAGATTTCAGTTGCCTACGGTCGGCCATGTAATCGAAGATTAATCTTTCTTATTTTCTCATATCGTGTTGTTAGAGTAAACATAAAGAACCGACAACATACTTTTGGGATGAAGGTATGAACATGATAATCTTCGTTAACATGTTGATACAATTGGTATATTTGCTTTTGCTAATGTGCGAACTATTCAACTATCGTATTGACAAAACTTTATGTGCCCTAGCCTGGCCAAGAAACCACATGACCTGCACAGTAACAAGAATACATATAAATGTGTACGCTAGTGTTCAGATTAAAAAAAATCTAAATAGTTTGGTTTTTAGTATTATTTGTTTATCATAAGATCATAGAGTCTAACCACAAACACATTCTCTGCAAAATGTCTGACATAAAAATATATGTTGAAAGCGAACTCATTAATACGAAAATCAATTGAAACGGTAAGGAAATTTAGGCTTTTCTATCTATACATAATGATTAGTATATCTATGACAAAATTGTACACAGGATTCAATCACAATAAAATTGCCGGCTAGGCGATACAAGTTAAAAAAAAAGCCAATAAAAAATATAGAATATCACAAAGCACTAAAAGCAAATCATTACTCATCATCATAAATTTCAAAGTTATAACTGTTACGAGTTACGACAGAGTTGCGTCCATTAAATTTTTCAAAGCAATGACTTATCATATCTATTATTCCGCGACAAGAATGGAACATAGTGAAAATTTTACGTAATAAAGAAATTGCCAGTACATTTTGATGTTTATGACGTGGTATTATGCAAAATACTTTCACTTGATACCATACACGTTTCCCTTGATGATGACCATTATTTCCTTAAAAGCGCTTAATGAACTTTTACAACGCTATCAACCGAAATAAGGTGGAATAATTATTATATAATCAAGTATTAAAAGTCTTAATTATTGTGTGAAAGCAGTCGAATTTTATGGTATCGGAGAAGCCAATAAGCAAATCACAATCCTTGGTTCTTCGTCTTAGGCTAACTAAAGATTGAATCTATCCAAATAAGTTTTCGAATTGTCCGGAGAGGTTGTTCTGGCATTCCCCAGTAACCCTGTGACCACAATCACTGCAAAGTGTCGGAAACGTCGGGATAAAAATAATGATAAATATACGCGATTTAAACCGTTTAAAGTTGTTTAATAACTACTATGTTCTTATATGAATTGCACATATGCAGCTTATTTAATCTCGATTAGTTATACCTATTGAATACAGATTTTTAATAAGGCCTCGCACCCGTTCGCTTCTTATGTTATAAACTTCTTCGCAATTATAAAAACTTACGCTCATATTTATATATTATGTATGAAAACAACGGGTGTTTGAGCGTGAAATAACTTACTAAGATCATCCTGAAGAAGGCTTCCGGTAGAAGCCGAAACATTGTCGATAGCGCTATCGACTCATAGTAAGTTGTTACACGCTTAAACACCGGTGTTTTCATATAATTATAATTGCTTCTTCGCCCTTTGAAGGTTGAAATAGTCACGTTAGTTTCTTATTAAAAATCATGTCACATTAAAAACATATCTAAAACTTAACCTAGGGCCTAGGCAAAACCTAGGATAAGGTTTTTTGCAATATAGTGCACCGCGGATTACACTACAAAATTACAAAAATTCCCACACATGATTATACTTTTTTCTCTCGTTGTAATTTAGTTACTCTAATATGGCACTTTAGCCCCTCGACCAATGCCATAATGTCTATAATTAAGCCAATTTGTTCCTTGTTGGAAATCGAGTTAGGTAACTGGTTGTCTAAAGGAGAAAAAAAATCGACAACTACATGCCGCCATACGTTGATGATGGTTAATACGTGTGCTCTGCAGAGTATAATTACAGGCACCCAGAATTAGCAATCAACGTCTACAGTAATGATCAGACAAAGGCAGATCCAGTTATAGCCAGGGTCAATGGCTCAAAACTTTAGACAGACCTTCTAGTAATTTTATCTGTGTAAGTACATGAGATATATCATTTCTAGAAACTGGAACTGAAAGTTATATGGATTGGGCAGGCCTTAAAGGTACGAAATGAGCTAACAATCTGAAATATAGACATATATTGTGAAGTGTTGAGCTAAGACCAAAATATCAAGAAACAATCGTAGCGTAGTTTGCTTAGTCGTTATTAACCGATCAACTAAATAAAGCAACGTCCGTTACGGTCATGACTTGGATGGGTGACCGTTAGTGGCATCACACTGGGCGTGCACGTGCTTCGGAGGTACCATAAGCCGTCGGTCCCGGTTGTTGTCTTCGTTATAGGCTTGGCTTGTAACCTGTCACTAACCACCTAACGGTGTGTTCCAACTCAAGGACAGGTGTCCTTGAGACTCTTGAGAGACAGTAATTCTAGGTTAGCCTGAACATCTTTGATCACATCATCACTTAACGGTGAGGTAGGGGTCCAAGTCTACCAGCATAAATAAACATTATGTCCGGGAGTCCGATATAAGTACATGAAAAAGTAGCAAAAGAAAAAAAACGTGTACTAACATGTCATCGATTAGAGCTAATTGTGTAGAGAACGAAATTCATAATATATGTTTTATATTTGTTATCCATAAGAATAAAGAAATAGGGGCCGTCAAAATCTTCATTTATTTGAAATTCAACTCATAAAGTTATTTAGTTTAGTAAGCATAGTTTGGATTAGGAATCCGGAATTCTGCTTATCGCGTAATAAATACCTACTCTATTAAAATACCGATTCTTAAGGCATAAAAAACATGCTTTTCTTTCACTGTTTGTTGCTGGAGCGGAATCCTAATAGAGCGCGGCCAGACTCGCAATTGAAGATTGTTTTTTATACTATTACTTTTCCCTGCAGTTACAGTAAAAGTTGAAGTAAGATGTCAAGTCAGGTTTAGAAAGTTTCTAGATCTCTAGATCTAGACGGTGCTAGGAGAGAGCTATCAAATGTAGATTTTACCTTCGAGACGGAGCTATACTACTTAAGTCGTTACTGTTATCTGCAATGACATCGATTTTCAAAATCACATACAAATGATGATGAGTCTGCTTTAATGGAATTACGACAACCGTATTACTTAAACAGAAATACATACATATATATATATGTATATAATGTTAAATACACCACACAAAAGAAAAATAAACACGTTAAAAAGTTAAATACTATGATAATACTAAAAAAGCGATCGCCACCTTATATTTTTATTTTTAAAATAAAAAATATTATAAGTAAGCATTAAATTAATATTTTAGAAAAACACTTAAAATATAAAATATATCTAGTGACAATTCGTGCACTCGAAGACTCAAGACATCCAAAGAATGCTTCGTGTAGAAATTAATTAATAAAATAAGTTGTTATTAAATACGGATTTCCGCTAGGTAAGGCCTGAATTTATTAATTATTTATTACTTTTAAATTGTACCTGTAATGATAAATAACCTCAACTGAATTACAAAAAAAGATGCAATGTTTTGGTAAATATGAGTATACAATATCACGCCAGAGGCTGCCTTTTCAACGAACACTGAAATGCTTCTTACCAAAATCATCCAGTTATAAGGAAAACAGAAGTCTTACCTGCAAAAAGAAATACATTCATATTAGAATTAAAAGCACACAAACAAAAAATACCCAGTGCCTACCTTGTAGCGATAATATCAACGACGATAGTTGCTAAGGTTCTACTGGCATTACCTAAAATAAGGGAGTGATCATGATCCCCCTGCGACGTTTGTATGGAAGTGACCGGCCAGTTCTTAGCGTCTTCCATACAATCGTAGTTATGTCATATTTAAAATACCAAGTGTTCATACTCGGTGAAATTTCGCATGATACTCCTGAGCCTAATATATGTATGTACTTCTGATTTGCCAGTTTTTCATTTTAATGTTTCTCAATATTACTTATTCTCTTTAATCAGAATTCTCATATTAAACGATATTTTTCTTGAGCCTAATATCTATGCTTCTGATTTGCCAATTTGTTATTTTATCATTTCTCAGTATTATTTATTAACGATATTTTCGAATGATTTTGAAAGTATTTAATTTTACGGAAAACTGGCAAACGAGAAGCATAGATAATAGGCTCATGAATATGCAAGCAAAATCACTGGTTTTGAACACTTGGTTTTTAATCCACGCATATTATAGATAATGATAACAATTGAGTTTCTTTCATAACTGCCCGAATTCGGGTGCATGTGATGCTAAAAGGCAACAACATGACCAATCTGCGTTTGTATGAAAAGCGGTATAAATCTACTTCCCAAAATACGAAACCCTCGGCTCGAGCGCGACTCACACTGGGCAATTCTTCTTATGATTTTATGTCTTGACTTTTGTATCAATTGTCGTCCAATATAAATAAAATGCAAGTGAACTGACATTAGTACCTGTTAAAGGTGACTCTAACATATCAATACACGATGTCAACGACATGCGATCTTCAAATCTCGCTTTATAAATATCGTGAGCGTTTCAGACAAGATGTTACATATATGTCTTTATTTAAAGATTATTGTATTTGATCAAATAGCTTTATTGGAAAAATATGATTAGATTTTATATGGCCCTTTTCAGTAGATATTTTAAGGTTTTTTTTTTTTATTCCTGATAGGTTAGCCTTTGACTACTATCTCACCTGATAGTAGGTGATGATGTAGTCGAAGATGTTGTTCAGGCTAACCTAGAATTACTGGCTCTCAAGGATGCCTGCCGGAACACACCGTTTAGGTGCTTGGCGACAGATTTTCAGCTTGAAGGTGGTAGCCAGCCATGCGGGCATTCGCAAATGCCCGCCTGGCTGGCTATGAATATTATACTGTATGTATATGCAAAGTACATATATCATATTTATTATAAAGAATTGTAATGTCATATGTATCAAATTTTTAAGAACATCTTTGATATTTTGTTTATGAACCTGACAGCTACATAGACTTACCTCTTTCTCACTGTGCATATGAAGGGTACGCAGAATCTACGACACAAGATTTTCTCAGTGTAGGTTCTGCAAGGCAACACTGACTATCTATGATTATTACTGAATGCCATATTAGCTTAAATA
Source organism: Plagodis dolabraria (assembly GCA_963854805.1). Lineage (NCBI taxonomy): Eukaryota > Metazoa > Arthropoda > Insecta > Lepidoptera > Geometridae > Plagodis > Plagodis dolabraria. The sequence goes on along the minus strand of OY978459.1, from coordinate 5,848,158 downwards.
GGATTTGTTCATATCTGTATTTAGTTGCATATTTGTTTGGTTATTCTGCTAAATAAATTATTATTATTATTACTCACGTCATTTATTTGACAACATTTTTTTTTACAATATTCATCTATAAAAAAACAAATATTATAAAAACTTAAAACTAGGATGCCGCCGGCAGCGGGGCAGGGCCCAAGCTACCAATGGTTAGGGCTGCAGAGAGAGGAACCTCCGGACAATGCGTGTCGTGTCGAGTATCACTGCCTTCTGCATCCGACCCTTGATCCAACCTCTCAGACCGTCTTGAGGTGATGATCGAGTCTCTTCGCTATTAGGCCGTTCGCCGAAACGACTATCGGGACAATGATTGTCGAGTCAACATCCCACATGGCGGTTACCTCGTGAGCCAAGCCAAGGTGCTTGCTGACTTTGTCCTTCTCGGCCTTACTATATATAACGTATATGCTATGTACAATTCCGTTCGCTAACATTCCATTCGCAGCAATGTAAATTGATCCTTACAGGTGATAAAAGTGACAAGTACAAATAAAGCAGCACGGCCGTGACGTACCTTGACAATGTTAGGACGTTATCGAGACGTTTAAACTAATTGCCCTTCTCATTTGCACATGTTTATTGTATTATCACGTAATTCTCGTCATGTATGTCTGTCAATTGTGAGAAATACTGAAGTACCATATTGAAGGATCATTGTGTTCATGTCTTCATGTTTCAAGTTCTAAGAATTTTGAGACACATGAGGTTGGTTCTTATTCTTAGTATCTCGTTGATAAAATTATGTTTGGATTTCAGTCCCTTCTTCTTTGAACGCTAGGGGATTATAATTATGTTACGCACACATTACCGAAAGGTGGCTGTTTATTTTTTATTTTCATCCTGCGTAAAAGCAAAACCTACCAATACCGCTACAGCTTATCAATACTGATTTTCTGTCATCCTTGTTTTAGTATCGTCTAACATTTACAAGGTTATCTGCATCCAACATTGAGATTTATAACAATATTGGTTTCCACTGCAAATTACCTCTCCACATCGTCTAGTCGCCGGAGTAGACAAAATATGATAACACTAGCTTTCCGGGCTCTGCTCCGCCCGCGCGTATGTCGGTTATCGCGCAAAAACATTAACCTCTTTTTGCGCAGTTGGATAAAAACTATCCTATGTTTTTGTCTCAAACTATTTCCATACCAAATTTCATTCAAATCGGTCCAGTAGTTTTGGCGTGAAAGCGTAACAGACAGACAGACAGACAGACAGAGTTACTTTCGCATTTATAATATTAGTACTGATAGTACTGATAATGCAATACTAAACATAAAACATAGGTATTCAATGTTCTCGTTGAGATTTCAATATTGTTCATTCGTTAGTTCCATGTGTAAAATGTTATACAAACACATTGTATAATTTTAATAATCGATTAACCATCAGAATCAATAATGAATACGAAATTATAAAATGAATTTAACTATACCTAATTAAAATATAAAAATGTTATATAAAGAATTGTACTATGAGGAATAAAAAGGCTATTTTATTTTATTTTTTTATGGTTTTAATTATATTTTGTTCCGTAAATTTCACTGCCGTTATTCGCTCTGATTCACCTTAATATGCCGCCAATGCCTTTGCGACAGTTTATATGTACTATATATTATATAATAAATATTATTCTATATTACTATACTATATATTTTTAAATACAAAACTTTACTTAACCATAGTTATTGCAAAACTGATAACAATAAGTATTTTTGAAAAGAGCTTCGGAACAAAGATTTTTTCTAAGCTATGGTTAAAAGCTACTTCATACGTACTTGTGCATGGAAGGTGTGAATTACAGGCACAAAATTTCACAGCTACAATTTCAAAAATGATGCCTTAAGACAGAAGCGGCCTGAACTTTCTTTGAGCAGTCGCAAAAGCATTCAGGCAAGCCAACTGCTGCACCCCGGGCGTATTACCGGTGTCACCTCCCATGGAAACTGATGTTACTCGAGTGCTGAGCTAGAAAAACCCCTCCCCTTTCTCTTCTCGAGAGTCGTAAAAAAAGGAAATTACCAAAAGATAGGCAATAGCGTCTTCTGTCCTATTATCCCGACAAAGCCTGCAAAGCGTGAGAAAAAAAATCGCTCGTTTTGAGACGAACATTTTAGAACTTCCATGAGTACACGAACCGGTAAATAGTGTTGTATAGGCCATATGCTCGGTTTACAGAAACAGAAATTATTTATATTCCGTTCTTTGGTATCCAAAACGAGATATGTGTAACACATACAAACTAAACGTTTCGCAAGCCTTCGGATGTGTCACGTACCGACAAATTACCCATTTCAGACAATAGTAAGCGGACGCTTGTGACAGAGACAGATTGCGCTTTTGTCGGTGACAACCTGACCGACAAACGGACGACAGTCGCTAGGGAAAACGAATATGATACAAGCGCTGATTGCAGCTGTGGAATGAATGAATGAAAATTATAGGGTAAGTGACACAGGACGAAATAGCCACGGTCCATGAACTGGGAAAATAGAACTGTATACAATGAACTTATAAAGTGTTAGTAGTGGGGTGTTATGTGCGCTGATGCGGTGTATCTTCCTTCCTTAGTTTTTACTTGACTTTATTAATGATTTTAGAAACATTTTTTGTGACAGCCTTGCACTCTTACGCTGTACTCTGTTTAAGGGTACTCCACAAACCTTTCTACTAGTTCTCTATAGAACTGGTAGAAAGCATTGTGGAGTACACTTTTCAACAAATTGATATATAAATCTGTGGTTTTGCCGGCACATTGAATTTTTGCCAAGCTGCAATAAGAATCGCGTTCCGGGTCGAAGAAAAGGATGGCGGTCAAATTGTAAGTTAATTTTAATCTTGGTATTATCACACTGTTACAATATTGTTAAATTGTGTTTTTTTATGTGATTGAGACAGATTAAACATGAGGCCCACGTAAAGTTAAGCGGGCTAACCTCTGCCTATAGATGTCACTGCGCACTGCGCCCGTCACAGAGTTTGAGAGATACAGTTGTTAAGGTCTCATGTGCCTGTTATTTTACTGGCTCTCAAGGACTGTAGCCGGAAAACACTGTTAGGTGCTTGGCGACAGATATTATACTTGAGGGTGGTCGCTAAGCAGGCGAGCATTTGCAGAATGCCGTTCCACCATGCGGTGAAGCTCAAGCCCGCGGCGGGATTTGAGCCATGGACCTGCGCGGCATTCCATAGCCAAATGCCACTGAGCCATCACTGCTTCAAAAATCTTTATTCAAAAATCATGCTACTATTGGAATGTCATTGTTTGGTCGTTTGCGTGGTTATGCTGTGCTATTGCAATTACGTCGAGGTACGAGTGCGACATAGCTTCGTTTGCATATCAACAAACATGGTTCGTTTGCTTACATTTACATTGTGATTGATGTTGAGGATTGTTCATACAGATTTGTATTTAAGATCAGGTGGGCCTCGAGCTTGTTCTGTCACAATAAAATAAAAAAAAATAAAGATGAACCAACAGATGCAACTGTAACCGTTTACGTAGTAACTATTATCTAATATGTGGCATTTATTACAATTGATAACGTGGAATTAGCAACGTGTATGGAGAACAAACAAAGTGTAATAAACGATATGTAATCTGCAATAAGAATGCTTACGCTTAAAAGGACGGTACATAATCTAGATATTTGAGGTCAGCAACCGCTGTCCCCATTTAGCTACTGGTAATATCGCGTTTTCTAAGTACCCAAGGTAATTAATCTTAAGGCGATGACAAGGCCTGTGTAGCTTTACTTTAACAGATTTTTAGCAAAAATATATTTAGTATGTAGCCCTAAGAAAATTATATGTTAATCTTGGTCATATTCTCTAAGGCAAAGTAATGCCAAAACACGATTTTTAAATATTCTCAATGGATCAAAATTAAAAAGTTGACTCTAAATTACACTTGTTACGTAATTATCTTTATTATTCATGTATGTAAATAAAATCGGCCAAGTGCGAGTCGGACTAACGCACGAAGGGTTCCGTACCATTAGCTATACAACATTAGACTTCATATTTTGACCTTTTTTGTTTTAACGTGCGCGAGTCCAAGTCGCACTTGGCCAACTTTTTGTATTTGTTGTTATAGCGGCAACAGAAATACATCATCTGTGAAAATTTCAACTGTCTAGCTATCACCGTTCTTGAGATAAAGCCTGGTCACAGACGGACGGACGTACAGCGAAACCTCAGTAATAGGGTCTAGTTTTTACCCTTTGGGTACGGAACCCTAAAAAGAACAATAAAACAGCAACCTTACAACAAGGGACAAGTTGCATTTTAAATTTAAGTTACTAGTTTTGTATTAATATGCTTTCTTTCGTTTTTCTCCTAAACTGATCGCAATTTCAACATGGCTGCCTATCTTTCACTCCCACGCAGTCTGTCAGAATTTCAGCATGTCAGCGGTTTAAACTTCGGGCCACAGGCACAGACTATCTACAATCCCAATTTCCTGAAACTAGGTACAGTATTATTCGTGAATCGCGAAAAAACTGGCAAGAATTTAAAAATATCTTTTACGCAGATGCACAAAAACCTTGAACACTTGTCAAATACACACACGTCAATTAAAATAAAATTAGCTATGTACGAGAACATAGTACTTGGTACATAGTACTTGAAAACAAAATATTTTCCTGAAGGGCGCGCAAAAAGTTTCAATTTGCACAAAACCTAACGTGCCACTCAATGTTCACGTTACAATAAGCCACTGTCATGTATAATCCAGGCAGACCCTCGGTAGAGTATAACCGAGCATAATCACAAAACAATGGGCATGCCGCTGTCAGCTTGTCAGATATGGCCGAATTGTAAGAGAAGATTGACAGTAACAAATATAAGAATTTCCGTAATAAATTTGATTGTCTGGAGCTGTTTAAGGTCTTTTCACATACTTATATATGTTTTTATGTTATAAAGTGGTGAGACAGGCCAGTCGCCTGACGAATGGTAAGCGGTCACGCCTGTCCATAACAGATGCAGTGTAACAATCTTCGTTCTTCCTGACACTAACACAGTACAGTAGTACTAAATATTACACATTTATAATAAAGATTTAGAAAAAAACTAATGAGGACAATACAAAATTACGAGAGGCCAAAATTATAGTCATGTTCGGGATTCGAACCCCGCGGACCATGGGTTATCAGTACTAATATTATAAATGCGAAAGTAACTCTAGTCTATCTGGCTGTCTGTTACGCTTTCACGCAAAAACTACTGGACCGATTTGAATGACATTTGGTATGGAAATAGCTTGAGACCCGGGAAAAAACATAGGATAGTTTTTATCCAACTGCGCAAAAAGAGGTTAATGTTTTTGCGCGATAACCGACATACGCGCGGGCAGTGCCGCGCCCGGAAAGCTAATAGCATATATAAAAAATAGGGTAGGGTTGCGTTATCGCTAACAAGTTGCAAAAATTAGTGTCGTTTGTAGTAGTACGTAAGTTGAAGTATAGGTGTTGCTCCATCCCCATACAATGGTTAAGAACGAGAGGACACGTTAGAGTTATGACTTATGAGTCATGTGTCATGTTGGCTTAGCGGTCAAAGTATACTATGAAGCGCTCGTAGCCAAGTTTGCTTAGCCATTCTGAATCGATCAGCAAAGTTAAGCAACGTCCGCCGCGGTCATGACTTGGATGGGTGACCGTTGGTGACATTACTACAGAGCGTTTCCGTGCTTCGGAGGGCACGTTAAGCCGTCGGTCCCGGTTGTTGTCTTAGGATAGCAGTCGTTACAGCATGGTGGTAGGGCACTTTGCAAATGCCCGCCTGGCTAGCTACCACCCTCAAGTTGAAAATCTGTCGCCAGGCACCTAACGGTGTGTTCCGGCAGCTGTCCTTGAGAGCCAGTAACTCAAGGTTAGTCTGAACAACATCATCGACCACATCATCACTTACCATCAGGTGAGATAGTGGTCAAAGGCTAACCTATCAGGCATAAAAAGAAAAAAAAAAATACCCGGGCTATTATATAGGGGTGGATGGTTTTCCATGGAACGAGTTCGAATCCCACACATAACTATTATTATTCCTCCCGCGGTAACTCTGTAATGTAATCCGCGTAGCATGCGTTATTGCTTAAATAAAAATTATATTAAAACGAATAAGGACCTATCACATTACAACACTAAGTGATGGTGTTTACGAACCAATTGCAAAGTCGATTTTTCTCTCCGGTTGGCACTACTGAAAAAGTAACGGAAAGATTGAAGCTCACCAATATATATGGCCACCAGATTTAGTCACCTTGTTAGCATTTCAATAATATAAGTTATCATAATGCCTTAACTTTTTAGCTTATCGTAATCTTCATTCTTATTATTCTTATTCTCAGAATCATTCTTATTAATCTTATTATTATTTATATTCTTAGGTAGTGTTAGTATATTTCCTACCTAAAACCAGCATTATTATTACGATACGACGTATTGCAGTTACTAAACAAATAAGAAATCATAAGAAAAGAATCTTTGAGGGATCTTTATAAAGAAATTGATGAAAGAAAGAGTCTGTACCTATATTTTTGAAAATTGAAAGCGCTTGTAGCCAAGTTTGCTTAGCCATTCTGAATCGATCAGCAAAGTTAAGCAACGTCCGCCGCGGTCATGACTTGGATGGGTGAGCGCTGGTGACTTTACTACAGAGCGCTTCCGTGCTTCGGAGGGCACGTTAAGCCGTCGGTCCCGGTTGTTGTCTTAGGATAGCAGTCGTTACAGCATGGTGGTAGGGCACTTTGCAAATGCCCGCCTGGCTAGCTACCACCCTCAAGTTGAAAATCTGTCACCAAGCACCTAACGGTGTGTTCCGGCAGCTGTCCTTGAGAGCCAGTAACTCTAGGTTAGTCTGAACAACATCCTCGATCACATCATCACTTACCATCAGGTGAGATAGTGGTCAAAGGCTAACCTCTCACGCATAAAAAAAAAAAAAAAAAAAACATTATATATGTTCGAAAAAGTTGGTAAATTTAAATAAAACAGTGATAATCACGATTTTAACACTGGGCATAAAGATAAAATAGCTGTGCCATACGTTAGATTAGCAAAGACAAATAAAAGGTCCCTAAGGACATTGTGTGCTGTTTTATTAATAAAGTATGCAAACATATTACAACGCTCACATAAAAAATTCAGTTTCACGTGAAAAACATTTTGATTAATTAATCCTACTACACATTTTGTGATTATTTTAACAACAAAAAAGTTTGGACAATTCCTCCTCTGCCATGCTGCCACACCTACGTAATTTAAACAAATATTGTAATAATTTTATTACATAGTTTGTAACACATTGTTAAAAGACGTTTAAAAGAATGGCCCCTAATTTCTTGCCCGTTCTTCTCGCAGTGGCTCTATACATTATTTTTTGCTGAACGTGGCAGTACAATGTATAATATTACAATATTATAATTTGTAATTGACTTTCATAAGAGCATCGTAGACGCCTAAATTAAATAAATGATTTTGACTTAACTTCACTTGAAATAACTAAGAATATAACAATAATGTATTGACGATACCAACGCGAACGCAACATTCTCCTTTTATGTATTACTAGCTTTCCGGGCGCGGCTCCGCCCGCTCGTATGTCGGTTATCGCGCAAAAACATTAACCTCTTTTTGCACAGTTGGATTAAAACTATCCTTTGTTTTTTTTCCCGGGTCTCAAACTATTTCCATACCAAATTTCATTCAAATCGGTCCAGTACTTTTGGCGTGAAAGCGTAACAGACAGACAGACAGAGTTACTTTCGCATTTATAATATTAGTACTGATGTACTTAGTCAATTCACAATACGTGTAATATATGAAAAACACGGGTGTTTGAGCGTGAACTTACTATGAGTCGATATCGCTATCGACAATGTTTCGGTGCGGTCGCGTCACGCTTCACACTGACGGTCAGTGTGAAGCGTGACGCGACCGCGGCGGACGTACCACACTCAAAATCCTGAGGAAGGCTTCCGGTAGAAGCCGAAACATTGTCGATAGCGATATCGACTCATAGTAAGTTCACGCTCAAACACCCGTGTTTTTCATATATCACAATACGTGGTTCATCTTTAGGTAGTTTTTGGAAGTAATTGCCTTCTTTTGTGCGAAGTCTTTAGAAACATGTCCAATGAACCGTTCCCCGAAGTATTGTTGTACTAAGAGAGTGCTCGACAATCTTGAGAATTAACGCAATAGTCACAAAGGGAAAATGGTTGATCAAATTAGTTTCCACTACCTCCAGTCTGTGACTTCCCCGTGAATTCGATTATATATGTAACTATTCGATTACCTATGGTTATTACTTACTTCGGTACTTGCCAAATTTAATTCAAAATTCGTTCATTGAAAATGTGATTATAACGTGGTAAGTAGGATTTTATACATGCCTAAGTATAATATCGCAGTATTTGACGTATTGTCCAGGCCGACTTCACATGAGGCTGGTATGAATTAGTGGCTCCTTGCCTTAATTCATAAATCAAACTACCCACTCACTATATTGTCATTATTTTTGTAGGTATATAGGTATACCTACTAACCGTATGTGTATTTTGTATTCTTTTCTGTATTGTAGTGTTTTAGTTTGTCGTTATAAGGCTATGATAGGACTGCCATAAACTAAATGTTTAAAAGTCCTTACATAGTGTTAGAATAAAAAAAAAAAAGAAGAGGAGTGTTGATGTAATAAAAACCGAAGCCAATATATAGGAAATCTTGGCGTGTGGTCCTTATTGTTGTTAGAGAATATCAATAGTACCCAACACTCAATGGTGGGATAAGTGTAGGAAGATGATGTTCTAGCTATAAACCATAAACTAATAGTCAATATAGTCAGCGGCTTGTTCAACGCAAAACATTACCTGTGAGTCATATTCTGCCTAAAAAGCTTAAAAATACCGAATGAGTCGTAAAAACCAGCCTCCGGTCGATCCTAAAGCCAAAATTTCAAGCCCATCAGCCCATCCCACTCCCCAGATACACATCAAAGCGATCGTAAAACAGTAATAAGCCAAATATCAGGTGCCTCGGAAATGGAAAATCGAACAACGGAAAAGAGTAGGCGCCTATTAAGAATTTTATTTAAGGCTATCAATTATTACATCAGTTTTTTTTTCAAAAGGAGGAAACTACTGTATTTGACTACTGTGTCTTTTTTTTTTTTTTTTTTTTATGTTATTGTGGCGGAACAAGCTCGAGGTCCACCTGATGTTAAGCGGTTACCTCTGCCTATAACAGATGCAGTTCATCGTTTTAAGTGACGAATTGCACTGCGCCCGTCACCTTGAGACATAGTTGTTAAGTCTCATGTGCCTGTAATTTCACTGGCTCTCAAGGACTGCTGCCGGAACACACCGTTAGGTGCTTGGCGACAGATTTTCAACTTGAACCCGTGTCTGTTCAGTACTTGTACATTTGCCGTATAACAGAGAACATAACATCTTATTTTTTTTCCAATTGCCATGGTAATGTTGATGAGTACTGAATATCTACAATTAGGATAAAATAGTTAAAATAGTGGTGCCAGGTTTTAGATTAGCAGAAACGAATAAATAAACCGGTCTTAGGGAATTCGGTGAGATTTTATAGTATAGTTCCTATTATATTTCGAATTTGCCTACTTTATTTTTTATGCCTGATAGGTTAGCCTTTGACCACTATCTCACCTGATGGTAAGTGATGATGTGGTTGAAGATGTTGTTCAGGCTAACCTAGAATGACTGGCTCTCAAGGACAGCTGCCGGAACACACTGTTAGGTGCTTGGCGACAGATTTTATTATCTTCTTGAGGGTGGTAAATGCCCTACCACCATGCTGTACCTACTGACTACCATCCTGAGACAGCAACTGGGCCCTACGGCTTAACTTGCCGTCCGAAGCACGGAGCCGCTCAGTAGTAATGTCACTAGCGGTCACCCAATCAACTGATAAACGCAGCGGTTGCTTAAGGCGATTAGAGTCGCCAATGGCCTTGAGCATCTGGGCCTAATCGAGCTTACTTTACTCGCGCATCGCCGCATACGTTCCGCGCTCGCTGCACAAATATAACGGTCAAAGAATATGCAGATGCGCGATGCGCTCCGGTAACATGGCACTTTATATGCCTACCCCACTATTCTAGTGAGTATCCGCAGTTGCAACTGCGACTGAGATCAGTATGAAAATTTATAGTGTACCTACCTAGGTTGTTCTGGACGTCTTTATTCCTTTTATTTATTTTTCAATGGTTCAACGTCATATATCTTCACTTGGCGACGTCATTGATAAATAAGCTCCAAATGTTGAATAATGACGTCCAGAACCATCTAGATATCAGTTTTTAGCCAAATTGGAGTAACTTCTTTCACTTGGCAGACGTCTTCGAAAAATTAATTCCAAATTCGGAATAAGAAAGTCTAGTACAACCTAGATACCTATCGATTTTCAGCCAAATTGGAGTAACTTCTTTTACTTGGCAGACGTCATCGAAAAATTAATTCAGAGTTTGGAAAAAAGGCGTCCAGGAAAACCAAGATAAGTATCGATTTGTAGCCAAATCAAAGTAACTTTTTTCACTTGACCAACGTCATTGTTAAATAAATACTAAATTTGGAATAAAGACGTCTAGAACAACCTAGATATCGATATTCAGCTAAATCAAAGTAACTTTCTCCACTGGGCAGACGTCATCGTAAAACAAATTCTAAAGTTTTTTTATTTTTTTTTATTTTTTTATACCTGATAGGTTAGCCTTTGACCACTATCTCACCTGATGGTAAGTGATGATGTGGTCGAGGATGTTGTTCAGGCTAACCTAGAGTTACTGGCTCTCAAGGACAGCTGCCGGAACACACCGTTAGGTGCTTGGCGACAGATTTTCAACTTGAGGGTGGTAGCTAGCCAGGCGGGCATTCGCAAAGTGCCCTACCACCATGCTGTAACGACTGCTATCCTAAGACAACAACCGGGACCGACGGCTTAACGTGCCCTCCGAAGCACGGAAGCGCTCAGTAGTAACGTCACCAGCGGTCACCCATCCAAGTCATGACCGCGGCGGACGTTGCTTAACTTTGCTGATCGATTCAGAATGGCAAAGCAAACTTGGCTACGAGCGCTTCAAAACTTTCTAAATTTTGAATAATAACGTCTAAAACAACCTAGATATCCATTTTTAGTAAATTCTGAGTATTTTTCTTCACTTGGCAGACGACATAGAAAAAAATATTCCAAATTCGGAATAATGAGGCACAGCACAACCTAGATATCGATTTTCAGCCAAATTGGAGGAACTTTTTTCACTTGGCAGACGTCATCGAAAAATAAATTCCAAATTCGGAATAAAAACGTCAAGAAATACCTAGATTTTGAATGTTAGCCAAATCGGAGTTACTTTCCTCACCTGGCAAATGTCAAAAAATGTATGCCAAATATTGAACAAAAACATCCAGAAAAACCTAGATATCGATTTTCAGCCAAATAGTAGCAACTTTTTTCACCTGGCAGACGTCATCGAAAAATAAATTCTAAATTCAGAATAAAGACTTCCAGAACGACCTAGATTTTGAATTTCAGCCAAGTCGGAGTTACTTTCTTCACTTGGCAGATGTCGTCGAAAAATTAATTTCAAATTTGTAATATAGACGTCCAGAAAAACCTTGATATCGATTATTAGCCAATTCGGAGCAACTTTTTTTACTTGGCAGACGTCATCGAAAAATACATTCCAAATTCGGAATAAAGACGTCCAGAACTACCTAGATTTTAAATTTCATCCAAATCGGAGTAACTTTCTATACTTGGCAGTTGTCATAGAAAAATACATTCAAAATTTGGAATAAAGACGTCCAGAACTACCTAGAGTTTGAATTTCAGCCAAACCGGAGTAATTTTCTTCACTTGGCAGACGTTATCGAAAAATAAATTCCAAATTCGGAACAAAGACGTCTAGAACTACCTAGATTTTGAATTTAAGCTAAATCGGAGTAACTTTCTTCACTTGTCAGACGTCATCGATAAATAAATTCCAAATTCGGAATAAAGACGTCTAGAACTACCTAGATTTTGAATTTCAGCCAAATTGGAGTAACTTTTTTCACTTGGCAGACGTCACCGAAAAATACATTCCAAATTCGGAATAATGACGCACAGCACAACCTACATATCGGTTTTCAGCCATATCGGACGAACTTTTCTCACTTGGCAGACGTCATCGAAAAATAAATTCCAAATTTGGAATAAGGACGTCCAGAAAAACCTAGATATCGATTTTCAGCCAAATCGGACTGGTTTTGATTTCGAGATACGTTACCCATCTTCACTTGGCAGATGTTATCTTTATGCAGTATTAATTAACCTATATCAAAACACCTAATACAATTATCAAAAAAAGCTTAGAACTACAAAAGATGTATGAAACCCCATACAAACTCTTAATGTAGTAGAGAACCATTTTGTACCCTACGAACTACCTACTAAAGCCGGAAACTATTGACCCTAATATAAAAAAAAAATATTATCTTTAGTTTACCAGTTATAACATGAGAGCGTTATAGACATTACTAATTAATTCTGTACATAATAATATATTATGCACCTAAACCTTTCATTGATCTTATTGGTAATGCCGCCCATTGTAAAGTACCTACAACATTGTCAATTTCAAGTTTTGATTCTTTTCATATGTGATACAATTCAAATAAAATTTGTCTACAAAGTACCGATAATAAAGCGACAACGCACATACTTCACGTCGCAATCAAGTTGGCCCTCTGCAGCGAGCGAATCATTACACGCACACAGCTGCGAATCTCGCGTGTCAATGCACTAATACATAGACAAGATCGTTGTCAGTCGAAAGCGCGAGCGGAGCTACGAGCGACACAGCCTCCCCGTGCCAACGCTTGCGCAACACTGCCGCCTGCGTCCGCGCAGAGCACCTCGGAACCGCTATCGTTCTGAATCTGAATAATTCGACATTTTCTTAGGAAAATATCAATGGATTTACAAATGCTATGTTGTAATTGTAGTATATCTATCTAGAAATTTTATGGTACAATTTATTTCTCAAAAATCGTAGCCGTTTAGAAGGAGTTCGCAATATAAGTCAAGAAATGGTATGTAGTTTGAATTTTTTTTACGGCAAAAGTAATAATAATACCGTAAAATCATATGTTGCAAATGTTGTACTTGAATTCATCTATAAAATATATTTTTTTCAAATCTTCAACTTCAGCGGTTACGGAGGAGTTCGCTTTAGAAAGTACGAATTTGACGTACCCAAGGGCCTTAACTTACCTGATCGGTTAAGAACGGCTAAGCCAACTACGTTACGAGCGGTTAAAATTTGGATAAATAGAATTATAAAACAAAGGTATTGTTTTATAATTCTATTAAATTATTGTTATAATTTTATGTACATTGTTTTGAGTAAGGCTGAATATAAAATAGTATTGTTGGAATTTTTTTCTCGTACACTGCTCAGATTCCTCGCACATCTCTGGTGGATACACAGCCTAAAAGACGTCCCCGAGTTTCTCGAAGTGGTTGTTTTTTTAACAGATAATGGTACGGATACCATAATCTGTAAAAAAATCAAGTTTGTTGTATCTTAAATATTAATATTATTTTATTTTTATATTTATATTTATTGTTATAGCGGCAATAGAAACACATCATCTGTGAAAATTTCAACTGTCTCGCTATCACCGTGCTAGAGATACAGCGTGGTGACAGACGGACGGACGGACAGCGAAGTCTCAGTAATAGGGTCCCGTTTTTACCCTTTGGGTACGGAACCCTAACTACTAACTAACTAACTACATATCTACTTGGTTAAAAAAAACAACATTACGCTTAGGACCGATTCGGATAATCGGCGCTCTACTGTATTCTAAATAATTTCAAAGTCCTTGACAAAGAGACGAATTCACTTGTACACCAAAAACTGTGGTAAGGTTCATCGACCATCCAACAAAAAGTTGCCCGTTCCTCTCTCATTGCAGTAACGGTATCGGTATATGAGGCCGACGCGAAATTGCTCTTTAGATTTATCGAGCCAATACGTGCGACTGGTAATTGTGTTTTAAACACGGAAATTGCCAATTATATTCGTACGGGAGCAACATAATGAACTTCAATTCGTGATACGATTACAAAACTGGGAATAGGTAACTTAAGTTTCGTAAAATGACTACAGCTCTTGAAACAGTGATGGCTCAGTGGAATTGGCTATGGACTGCCGCGCAGTAGGACCATGGTTCGAATCCCACCGCGGGCTTGAGCTTCACCGCATGGTGTAAGGGCATTTTGCGCATGCCCCCCTGGCTAGCGACCACCCTAAAGTAGAAAATCTGTCACCAAGCACCTAACGGTGTGTTTCGGCAGCAGTCCTTGAGACCAGTGAAATTACAGGCACATGAGACTTAACAACTATTTCTCAAGATGACGGGCGCAGTGCAATTCGTGACTTGTAACGAAATGCATCTTTTATAGGCAGATGTTAGTCCGCTTAACGTCAGATGGGCATCGAGCTTGTTCCGACACAATAACATAAAAAAATCCTATCTCGACAGTGTTAACGAGAGAGCCACGGTCGAAGTAAAAAAAAAAAGTTCGAAAGTCCAAGTTAGTTAAAATTACATATTGATCGAAATATATATTTTTTAATTGCAGAAAACTTATCCTTAGATCACAATCTCATCTGATGGTAAGTGGTTATGTTGTGGAAGGTGTTAAAAGAATTTACCGGAAAGATTCCGACCAGTTTCGGACTGTTTTGAAGCGAGGAGCACGGCCGACAGCGCCTAACAAGTTACGCGCTGAGGCCCGAGCTCGTCGCTTCGCGCAATCGTAACTCCCGGACGAAGGACTTCAAAACAGTCGATAAAATTCGCGATAGTTTTCAAAGTGAAACAAAATATCGTAGGTGCCACGTTAAATTGAAAATTATTTTATATTTAAATTGAACTTTATTTACATAATTCATGTTATGCTTACTTTCCGTTACACTCTTCTAAAAGGTCTGAACAGTCTCCTTAAAAGAAATCTTCATTTGGTCGGTTAACATTATTTATCCCTATGAATAGTAATTATCTAATAATTGAGATTCAATCATATTTTATAATATATTTACTACTAATATATTTAGCATTGCAATGTTGTTCAATATCTAGCATAATGTGCCGAGAAACTGTAATTTGAAATTCAATGAGTCCAATCACAATGGTATCACGTTTGATTTAATGTGATGATTTCTAGATCTTACTGATAATTGCAATTAAAGTATTTTAACCAGTCGGGCACGCGCATTAAGGTTTCTCAAATATTGCTGATATGAAACATTAAAAAAAAGGATGTTATTTGATTAAGTTCGGATGCTTAGCGCGAGTCCGAATAAATTTTAATATAAGTATTACAATTTTCCCGATTTTATATCAATAAAAATATGTCGACTACCTTTCAATGTATAGGAATTTATAATTTAATATTTGGTTTTAGACCAACACAAAATAGCTGAATTTAGGGTTCGAAGTCAAAGTCAAAATTACAATTTAGTCGCCTGCAAAGCTCTCATGAAGGTCAATTGCAAATTTTAATATTGAAATATTCTACAGCATAAAAAATGTATAGCGCCACTGCGAGAAAAACGGGCAGGGAACTGTGTTACAAACTATATTACAAAATGATTACAATATTTGTTTAAATTATGTATCTGACAGGCGATAGCTTGGCAAAGGCGGAATTGTCCAAGCGTTTTTGTCGTTTAAGTAATCAATTAATCACAAACTATGTAGTAGGATTCTTAGTTAAAATGTTTTTTTCACGTGAAACTTGAATTTTCCTTCTGTAGGCGTTGTAATATATATGGAAACTTTATTATAAAACCGCACACCTAAAACAAGACCTTTTATTTGTCTTTACTAATCTAAAACCTGGCACCACTATTTTATCTCTACTTCTATGTTGTAATCGTAATTCACTGTTTAATTTACATAACTACGATTGTGTTACTCATTCTGTTTACAAAACAGAAACCCACGACATACAGACGGACGGATAGATAGAAAGCAGAGTAACATTAAAAGGGATTCTTGTTGCCTTTTGGGTACGAAACCACAAAATTATACGACCACACTAAACAATCCCGTCCAATTATTGATATGTTCGAAGCTCAGGAACGCTCCTTGGGGCAACATTTCCTGCAGCTTCATTTAACGAGCTTTTTATTTCTCTCGTCTGATATTGTATAATACTTATGATATTTATGATGTAAGATGAGTTTTCGAGGTACCCATAGTCTTTATTACAATGGACGAAGACTCTTCCTAGGACATGTTTTATCGAAAGCAATTAAGTTCCTCCTAACAAAACAATAGGGCATTACAAAATTATAAATTTACTAGAGGAACAATTTAAGTCATGTGCGGGATTCGAACCCACGTACATCCACCCCTTTAGACGGGGTATGCTTTATCCAATAGAGCTAACATGACAATGAGTCATAACGTTCTTTAACCATCGTATTGGGATGGAGCGACATCTATAGTTCAACTTACGATGTACCACAAACAAGACAAATTTTACAATTAGCTTTAAAGTTGTTAACGATGACATAACGCTATAATTTTAATATTTTTAGGTTTGCAACGCAAAACAATAGAGCTTTCAATTCAATGTATCATTTACGTATATAATACATATGAACAGAATAGGGACCATATGGCCAACATCTGGATATCGTATTACTATTGAGTCGTGATTATTTTCCCACATATTCAGTCTGATGGACAGTTCATGGCCAGCGTTATCTCCCTGAAATGGGCCCACTTGACACAGTTTCCTTTTCCTTATCGAAATGTCGCTACGAATATCGACTTGATAACTTTGAAGAGGGTCTGAAATATGTTGGGAATAAGACAAAAAGTGAAATAAATCTATTTTCAGAACTTCAATTTCATTGATAGGTAGGTAGGGTAGCGGCAGTCCCTAGACTCGCAAAGGACCGAGGACGGATTCAACCTTTCTATGATATATTAACATTGTTGTTAGAGAAGATTTATTTATATCGACCGCATACAACTCGTGTATGGATAAGAATATGAAGTCATTGATGACTACTGTACTGTACTGCACCAGCCGGAGCTTGGCAGGCTTGGGGATCGCAGTGTAAGATGGCAGTTCTTTAGAAGGCACTGCTGCCCACCTTCCAGTATTTTCCCTTAGCCGCCTCTTACGACAACCACGGGATGATATGGGGAGGTGCGATTCTAACCCGGTACCCCACGGGGTATTGATGACTACTACTGAAAATTTCATAATTTATTAGTTTTATTTGACATAGTATGCCTACTAAAGGTAATGTACAGTCCTGTTTAAGATTATTTGATGCAATTGACGTCATTAAGGTGGTACGCTTCTGAAGCGCTCATAGCGTAGCTTGCCTAGCATAGTTATAACATGGTGGTAGAGCCTTTGGTCGAATGCCCGCCTGGCTAGCTGCCGGCAACTAGTAAGAAATCTATGTCCAAACGCCTGTGTTCCGGCAGGAATCCTTGAAAGTCCGACATTTATCATCAGTTGAGACAGTGGCTTAGACTATAAGTAATAAATAAAATCGGCCAAGTGCGAGCACGTAGGGTTCCGTACCATTAGCTATACAACATTAGACTTCATATTTTAACCTTTTTTGTTTTAACGTGCGCGAGTACGACTCGCACTTGGCCATTTTTATGTATTTGTTGTTATAGCGGCAACAGAAATACATCATCTGTGAAAATTTCAACTGTCTAGCTATCACCGTTCTTGAGATACAGCTTGGTGACAGACGGACGGACGGACAGCGAAGTCTCAGTAATAGGGTCCCGTTTTTACCCTTTGGGTATAGAACCCTAAAAACGCTAAAAAAACGAATCGTACACCATGCGGATAGTTTTTATTTTTTTTTTGTTTATTTCGTTAGAGATAACATTATTTATCAAACCCATAAGAGCCGGATTAAGAAACGGAGAGAAGAAATAAGACGAACATGATAGGCATAACAAATTATGACGAAAACCAGTCTAAAAATGTTTAAAATTAATAATACCTAACTATAAGAAAGCAATACTTATCTTATCAGTTATCACATCACTTATCTAAGAGGGTTCAATGGTCATCTAATTAATAAAACCTAGTACAGAAACAATTCTCAGGGTAAACTAATAATTTCAATTCAAAATATTCCATCCTCCCAAATGATCGATACAGATTGAAATTGGTTCAAATTCGTTTGTAATCAATAACTCATCAATGAGAAAGCTATCAGGCGCCGAGGGGTATGCAGGCGCCAAGATCATCAAAGATGAAATAGACACATTAGACGCTGTCAACATGACAGATAACAGCCCTGAGCGAGCACATGAGCTGTCACAGTTGACGGCCCGTTGATGACTGGTGCTGATGGAATTTGGAGCAGGGCAGCGACCTGGCTGGTCCGATGGTTTTTGGATGTTGCGGGGTTAGAATGCTCAACACGGAATTTTTCATTGTGAATTTTCCAACGTAGTTGAATTTTATTATTTGCAAATATAATGACATATATTAATCTATGCCAATAATATCGGCCCGCCCCGGCTTCGCACGGGTAATTTCGACTATAAATTGAGATTTAAAGAGAGTCCTATCTTTCAATTTGGATCAAATTGCACACGGTGTGCAATTAAAATTATAAATTGATTCAGTAGTTTAGAATTCCATCGCGAACAAACAACGTGACACGTATTTTTTTATATATAAAGATTATAAAGAGGAAAGATTTGTATTTTTGTGTGTAACGAAAAACCTTAAAAACTACTGGCTCGATTTGAAAAATGCATATAACATACATATGCTGAAGAATATTTTCAAAAACTTAGGGATCCGTATGCAAACTTCGAAAATGTAATCCAACAAGTGAAAAAATAAACAAAAAAATCATTAAATCGCGTAAGCTGTGGAAATTGTTGGCAATAGAACAAAGTGATATACATACTTCAATTTTATAGAGGACATCAATATCTACAAAATAGTCCGTAACACCATATAAGTCTAACTATTACAAATATGTCACAATAACTACTATTTATTTGTAACGATGTATATTTTTTTGTTTAATTTTTTTTTATGCCTGATAGTTTAGCCTTTGACCACTATCTCACCTGATGGTAAGTGATGATGTGGTCGAGGATGTTGTTCAGACTAACCTAGAGTTACTGGCTCTCAAGGACAGCTGCCGGAACACACCGTTACGTGCTTGGCGACAGATTTTGAACTTGAGGGTGGTAGCTAGCCAGGCGGACATTTGCAAAGTGCCCTACCACCATGCTATAACGACTGCCATTCTAAGACAACAACCGGGACCGACGGCTTAAGGCTCGGAAATTACGAAATAGTGCCAACAAAATATGGAAAATCTCATAAACCAGGAACCGGATGGTACTGCAATTTAAATACACGATACTCAAGGATATAAGTAATACTTTCATGGATTTCAAAACATGTTTCCTAATAATTGGCTCGATAGAAAAAAATGTCAAAAACACCTCTGAAAATAGAGAATTCCTACTTTTCCGCCAGATTTTAGTGTATTAAAATTTGTTTTTTTTTTTTCTAAAATATTGATTTTTTAAGTACAATAAATTTCATAGATTATTTTTATCCAAAAAAAGCACAGTTAATGCGTACTGAGCCTGTTTACAAAATGTCACATACGCCCTTTCATTCCGAGAAGCGTTAACATCATGTCGCACTATTTACTCCACCGATCTACGTATATTGCTATCATCCTCGCTCATATCGCGGTCAGCCGCGTCGTGCGTCGGACCTGCGTCACTTTTATCGGCGATCTCAATTAAAATAAAAAATGGGTAAAATTAGAAATAAACGCTTTGGGAGTGCAAAAAAGATGTATAAAAATCGTCAAAAACGCATGATGGCCATAATAAGGCAAGCATCTATGGCTTCCTTTCTCCATGTATGTATATTTCTCTTATATTAATGAAATTATCATGTGATTGTGAACCCTAACGCAATATAAAAAACACTTCAAACATTTTACAAGACGTAGGTACAACTTTAGCTACCTAAAATAATTATTATAAGCAGCATTCAGAATTTTTCCTAATGAATGTATCGTAATTATTTTAGATGCATCATGATATCATCATCATCATTTATACAGTTTCTGACAAAGCTTATGTACATAATTTTCGACTAATCAATCGTCGTTCAAATAGCGCATTGTCAGTAACATCGCTTTGCAATCAAGAGGCTCGTGGATCGAATCTAGCGTAAAGAGATTCTTTTTGGTCAAATTTTAATTTTACGACATTATTCTTACAATAATAATTTTACGTATGTACGTGAAACATTAATAATATAATGTGTCCGACAGTAAGGCATAAACGATATGTGTGTAATTTTCGACACTTTACTCAATGACTATATAGTGTGAAACTACTGAAGTCGAATCGGAAGTTCGAGTACAGTGGATCGAATCTCACATACTTAGATTCTTTTTGGTGACTTTTTTATTTGTATTACTATTTATTTGATACGTATTATATTTACGTATAATTAAGTTTTCTGACGCGTATTCAATTTACAATTACAATGCTTGCGAATTTATTAGGTATCACGAGTTTCCATGTTTTCATATAATTAGAGAGTTAAGTATATCTAATGAACGTGAACATTTAATAGGTACTACCTATCTAGCTACCTGACCACGTTTTTTCGTAGATCTCGGAAAAGTATGTCTTTTACAATGGAAAGGTAAGAAAAACATGAACATGTTGAAACAGAAAAACATGTTGAACCTAGGTACTTACTTGTTCAGGCCACAGCGTAATAATAACAGTAGAACAACATTATCAATTTACTACTAAGCTATGTTGAGTAAACACCGTCCTTCTGTGCACTACTATAGAATAAACGGTCAAATGCGTGTCGGGCCACGCACAATGTAGGGTTCCGTAGTAGCCCGTTATCATATTATAGAATGATTCTGTAGTTCTTTATTCTCCTCCACGTGTTTCACGAAGAATATGATGCGCCCGTCACTTTGATACATAGCTATTAAGTTTTATGTGCCTGTAATTATACTGGTTCTCAAGGACTGCTGCCGGAACACATCGTTAGGTGCTTCGCGACAGATTTTATACTTGAAGGTGGTTGATAGCCAGGCGGGCATTCGCAAAATGCCCTTACACCATGCGGTGAAGCTCAAGCCCGCGGCAGGATTCGAACCATGGACCTGATAAGTATTTTTACTTATAGTAATTATTGTGAGAACCACAAATTTAGTAAATAAATTTTGTGAGTAAGGCATAGGTTGAGAGTACAAGTTATTTACCCATTTAAATAAGTCCTATTCATAGATTGCCGTTTTGTCTGTGTCTTGATATATAAGTGTTTATTCGTAGGACTTGAACTCGCTTTTATTTCTAGTTAACTTTATTCTCGGCGAATATCTTAGCCCGAGTTCAGGAATTCACTGAAAATCAGTTTATGGTTGCACCTTAACAGGTGTGCACATAACTCAAACTAAGTGCTATAAGTTGTATATTGTTTGTAACAAGTTGTATGTCATTTAATTTATTTTGTGTACAAATAAATAATTATTCAATTCTATTCTAAAATAGTATATAATGTATATATATGAAAGAAAAATAAAAAGTATACAGCTATAAATGCAAGTAAGCTTATAAGAGGGCTATCATACTATATAACTAGTCTGGCCATATATACTGTAATATAAAAACTTTTCTTGTTTTCAACTAATCAAAAACAATTATTTGGAATTAAGAACGCGTTTATTATTTTAAAAAGTTCTTTCGACTTCGCGCCACTCGCATATTTTTCGTGCTCATTATCAAATTACATTATGGAATGGGGTGTTAAAGAAAATATGATTGCATTGATCGCCTTGCACAAAGTGGGTATGGAGCCGTCGGTCATATTCCAGACACTTCAAAAGCTTAATATCAGCCGTATGTTCGTATATCGTAATATCAACAGATACAACAACACTTCCCATGTCAAAGACCATCTGTCAAAAGATCAGGGCAACCGCGTGCATTCTAACAGAACTACAAAGGCTGTTAATGATGTTAAAGCCAGAATTGGTCGAAATCGCATTAGGAAGCAAAAATATTATGATAACTCATCAATAATCTTATTGCGAGAAATGAAGATTCACACTAGGAAAATATCATGTATATAAAACATAAAACAAGACCTGAAGTTTGGTCCTTATGGTCGATATACACGATCAAAATGCCCTCCGTCGCAATACGCAGGTGAAGGGCAGTAAAATATTATTTTCACTGATGAAAAAACGATTGAAGAAACCTACAATCAACGAAATGATAAACTGTGCGCTCACAGTTCTAAAAAAGCTGCTCAAGTGGTTGGACAGGTACAACGTGGTAGTAATCCTGCGTCAGTGAACATTTGGTGGGGCGTATCTTACCAAGGCGTCATAAAGCTACATCCTGGCCCTCGTCTAGCCTAGTCCTCAATCCACAAAAGCCCACCCACAAGTGTACAAATTAAGGCCAGTTTTAGAGTACATGGCTTGTTCTAAATGACACGCTGACATTGAGTCTCTTATAAAATCTCTGAAGCAAGCAGTGGTAAAATTTCTCATGGAAACAGTGCGTTAACCCACAGATTTATGGCCAGACAGGCAAAGGTGGCCGTTTCGAATAGAATATTGCTTTCATTTTTTGCTGAGGCTTTAATGAATATGTACATGTCAGTTTTAGTAATAATACATAACTTCATTGAAAAAATGCATTTTCATTTGTAACTTATAACTTATTTCTACATTTATTTTTAACTAATGGCCGGACTAGGACTAGTTTAGCAGTTAAATATATTATATAACTTCCAGTCTTGTGTTCGTGGGACCAGAAAATACTTCTTGTGTACGGTACGGCGAGTATGAGGTCTAAATACTTATTGTATTAATTTATTTATTTAAGATTACATTTTCATTGCCAGTATTTAGCCTTGAAAAACAACGAACTACTTCATATTAGTCACTTAAAAGGATTTATTCTTAGGATTTATATTTGGTACAAAATTATCCAACACCCAAGTTTAACGACTATTACTGCTAAACCAATAAAGTTATCTAAACCGCTATAATTTTCCTTTAAAGTTCATGGACAGCACTATCGTCATGAATTGTTTCAGTATTTTCAAGCCAGCAGTTTAGCTTTTAGAGGGGGGGGGGCCTTGCTGGAACAAAAATTTGCACTTTAAAGTGTAATATTTCGTAAATGGAGCATTTAATCGAAAAACAATCTTAGCAACCCCTAAATAATTTTAAAATACCTATGCAACGATACTACATACGACGGGTTAGACGACAAAAAAGAATTTCATCCCCACTTCACATGTATGGAAGCTATCCTAAAAAAAAATATTTTACAAAATTTTATTTAACCACTTTTTTTTAGCTTATGGTAATGAGAAAAAAGCAACAAAAACCCTAGAAATATTCAAGACTTAGCACCAAATGCGCCAAAACACCAACACAGTGAGTGAATGATCGGTGTCGGTGGCAGTTTTTTTATGGTGGGACCAGCGCGGCGCGGGGTACGGTCTGTTGTTGTAGATTTTGCAGCGCAGCGCCGGAGTTAACTTGTATGCAGCTTACGAATGAATTTTAAACTCAGATTTGTTTCAATCAATTGCTTATACTTCAATCAATCCGGATTCTCCTGACACAAGTGTCCGGATTTTACCCCGACACTGTTTAAAAACCCCTACCGGACGCCCCCGGACGCCCTCTAAACTAGGGGAAATCCGGGGAAACCCGGTCGGATGGCAGCCCTACTCTCATAGAATGTCTGATTTTATGTCGCACTCCGGTGCATCTTCGAAACATAATCTATCTATACAAGTACATACATCAATTGACGGCACGGGTGTCGTTTACAAACATAAACGTATCTTTCGTAATCTTTGACAAATACAGGTAATAACAGTAATACCACGGTTTTATAATCGCTATGTAATATTGTGGTATTACGTACGAATAGTAATACAAATAGTAATAAAATTTTCAAACAAAATACTTATCTTTCTCCTTGGGTGATCTCAATAATGGTATTATTTTGTTAGAAGTTTTGTTGTTCCACCCATCTTCACAATAGCATCCACGAGATGTATTTATTATTATTAACAAATTGAAACAATAACTGTACCTACCTACTACATTCTTCATGTGATTTTTGTTAGTGAAATCTTAATAGTAGTGACACGACGACTTGTAGTAATGACACGAGCAGGTACCCTTGATTGTTAGCGGAACCAAGACAGGATCTGAATAAACTACGCTACTTGATAACTATAGAATACTTGGAACCGACTCCAACACCCAAAAGTGTGAAATAACCTGTTCAAGTCGGTACCAGGATAGTTCAAAAGTACCTATTATCACAATATTGTGCACGTGGTACTAGTGTTGGACTTCGGCAAGTTAATTCACACTTTTAGGTGATGAAGTCTTCTTTTTATGACCCTCGCTACTTACGGGATCGATTTTCATTCATTGTCAACGACTTTATCATCAAGATAAGTAAATATTTTCCAGTTATTGGAGTGTATGTCAAAAACGGCTTGACCGATTTTGATGAAATTTAAATGGAACCAAACAACAAGTATCAGCTTTCAAACAATAAAAGATTTTTTTAAATCGATTCACCCAGTCAAATGTTCTGAGGTAACAAACATATAAGAAAAACAGACGATTTAAGAACTTCCTCCTTTTTTTGATGTCAGTTAAAAATACCCAATAGTATAACTCGCTATTTGTATATTGATCTGGGGTAAAAAAGCTTTTTTTTTATTTTCTGTGTAAATTTTACACGATATACTTGTTTTTGTAATAAATAAACCATCTTTTCTGTAACAGCTTACGCCTTGCATCAAAGTAGATACATAGTTCATGTTCATTAAAAATGAACATACACAAAAACTGCAAAAATCAAGCAAGTTGGTAATAATCAAGACTAAACTTGTACTACTGTAGGTATGGTAAATTTATTAACTGTGTCACACTATGATATTTACAGCATACAATCAACTAATAGTTGGTATCATGTATGCGTACTAGATGGCGCTTCAGCACACATCACATTCGTGTGTGACAAGATAGTTTCTACTAGTTCTACTAGAGAGCGCTCTAAATTTTTAATCCAATAAAATATTACCGTTGACTTGCGGACGTGGCGCCATGTACACCGCGAAGTTAATACGCGAGGAGAAGTGGGGACAAAATCTAACATATGTTTTTAGAATTCTGTCCCTTAACGTGCCCTCCGAAGCACGGAAGCGCTCAGTAGTAATGTCACCAGCGGTCACCCATCCAAGTCATGACCGAGGCGGACGTTGCTTAACTTTGCTGATCGATTCAGAATTGCTAAGCAAACTTGGCTACGAGCGCTTCAAATTACTAATATAATACCCTTTGATACTATAATATCCTTGCGAGGCCGGGTCCGTTCGCTAGTTTAATCTAAACTTATATATAATCTACTCAGTGCTTGGGATAACAAGTACGTATACTACGATTATTAAATATTTCTATTTTGGATGTAATTACGCTAATTCATGGCCACTAAATTAGCTAATCATAATGCAAAAATCCCTTTAGGTGCTAGCTAGGCGAGCGTTTGCAAATTGATAGCTAGCTAATAAGTCGTCTACCTCAAGCCCGCGGGTGACTTGAACCGTGGACCTCCTAGCTTTATCTATTGCCCTGGGCCATAATTCTTGCACAAAATACTAACTACTATAATTAGTTAATTACTTTGAATAACAAGAACGTTAGTCATACACGCCGACGCTATCGTCGGCCTTTCGGTAAGCTTTGTAACCTACATAATACTTGACCACCCATGCTTTACAATGACGTCAACGAGACAAATTTAGAATAAGTGGTTACTATATGTATTTATGAAATAGAGATGCCAATTGTGGCGGATGCATCATCAAAATAACACGTTAAAATCATCCTTATGTTATGATGACTGTCGCAGTTGTTTCTTATTAGAGAACTGTTTGGACAAGGTCTGAATCATACAGTCTAGGGTTGCCAAGCACACAATAACCAAAAAATGGCCATAAAAAACAGGGACGAAGGGGTTGTAGAGGCTCACATACAATCATCAAGGCCAACGCCGGAACCAGTGGCCGGCCCTTCAACCTAGTATGTAGACTGTAGATGTAGGTACTGTAAATATAAATTTAATGTAAATGTCGGCTGCTAACAAACTAGATATAAGAAAAATATATATAACAAAACATGTACAATATATAACAAAAAAAAGGACTCACCCTAGTGTTAAGATTGTTACATACTAACACTCTTCCCTTTAGGAAGACGATGTATTGGAGACGACAAATAACTTATAAATTGTATTTAATTGATAACAAAAAGGAAAATCTAAAAAGAGTACGGACCCAGAGTATGTAGTGCAAAAGATTGAATAAAAAAAAAAAGCACACTATAACAAAAAGGTATCTATAATGGACATGTGATGCTATCAGAAAATGTAAATACGTTTTAGAAATATGTTCTATGTTGTTTTATACCTAGTTTTACAAGTTGGTAGATCTCTTAAGCAATTGCCCGTCGTGGTGGGTACCGCAGTGTCAGATATTCTGCCTCAAAATAGTAATGTGCTAACTACCGTGTTAAGACGTGAAGGGCACTGCAGCATGTGAATTTTTTTGGGCGAACGAGATATATGAACTGACTTCGAGTGACAGTGACAACAGGATGTCGTCCAGTAGGCGGCCCCAGGAACCGCTGGTGTGACTCCATGGAGGGGGACCTGGGCGAGCTCCAGGTGGCTGATTGGTGAAGTGGTGCAGCACCGCGGTAAGTCGAGCCTTTCATTGTTAGAGGCCAAGACCCAGTTTAGGTTAACGCACCAATGTAAAAAGTAATAGAGGCCGATATTGATATCTATCGGTATTGATATCTACCGGTCACAGTTTTTGACTCAGAAGTGTCGGGACTGCTACTGAGAATGAAAAAATCGAGGGTCCAACCCTTCTGAAAGGACGCTTGAAGCCACTCGACCAACGAGGCGAAGAAATTGAATGACGGGAGCGGACAAATTAAGACAACCATCAAGCTCTTGTTTCTTTATATGCGCTATTCACATAAAAGATACTTGCTTTGTGGCGCTATAGAGAAAAACGTTTTTTCTATATTCTATAGTATCGTGATGGAACAATCACGAGGTTCACCTGGTGTTAAGCGGTTACCTTTACCTATAACAGATACTGTTCGTCATAATTAGCGAACTGCACTGCGCCCATCACCCTGAATAATATTATTGCTAAATCTCATGTGTCTGTTATTTCATCGGCACCCATATCCTTCAAACTGGAACACAATGCGAACATTACTGCTTGGCGATAGAAACAAGTGTGGTGGCAGTACTACCCCGGACGATTTCCGTGCCGACCCCACTAAAATAAAGGATAAGGATAAGACAATGATGTTTGAACGCATTATGCTTGTATTTTTGTCAATACAAATACTATGACAAAAAGGTCAGACAGATATATCACTTGTAAACAACAGAAATGTATAATAAAAATAGAGCAGAGATAACTCATTATCATCTGGACACGTAAAGTTATTTATTACGTTTCAATGTGAGATGGTACCTACGCACAATGGCCAGTTAATGCACTGCTAGACGAATGGCCTTGTCAGTTTAGCAATAAATTATATACAAATTAGATTAGGCGTTCGCTATACAGGCCGTGACTTGGATGTTTAGCTAATTGTTAACTTTGTTCACGATGTTTTGTTTTGATATATATTACGATCTAATTCTTAACTTACAGGGAAGCGCGCACGCTTTTCATACAATAGTAGTTTCCTCACTTTTTAAGTACTAATGTGTATAATTATTATTAAAGTATTTTTTTTTTTCACATTTAGTAAAAATCTATATTATATATGTATAGTGAAATTACGATCAGTTTGGGTGATAATATAAATAACGCTTATCAACACAAAACAAAACACAAACATAGAAGATCTTAAAAATATAATTACATATACACAGTTGTATTCTTTCTTCAAGCAGACGTTCATGACGCCTTCTTTTTTCTACAACATCAGGTCCTACAAGAACATTATTAAAGGCTAAGCTATCAAAAATAATAAAATGTGTTTCAGTTTATGTTATTATTAGTTTGATATAGAGAAGTCGTTCTTATTTGATAAACATTCTCTTTTTAAGAGGGCGATTCATATCAATCAGGTTCTTGTAATGGAAAATAAAACATTAATTTAATTACCTTCAATCTCAATGCGCTCTTCACGGGACTGCTCCGAACTTTTGTGTTTTCTAAAATGCGCGATAATTTGATAAAATAATACTTTCCACATGGACGCGGTTGTTCGAATTTTAAACACGGATTTGTGACGTATATATATATATATGTATATATACATCACTTGTCGTCTTTTAGCGAAAGTTAGATGTGAAAATGCGTTATCGTTGAGGAGTTTCAAAAATAAATCTGAAAACAGCTGGTACTAAGATTTGTTGAACTTTATGAAATCTTTATGAAATAACTTTCAGCACGGATTTGATGGCAAAACGTACGTACATAATATATTATCCATGTACTGATCCTCTGAATAGGAGTACGTACGTTCAAAAATATCTAAATCTAGGAATCACCCCCTTACAATATACCTAACATGTTCTGACCATCACTGGTCTTTGATCTACATTGAGCAATTATCTGTCTAAATTCAAGACAATCTATTATTATTTTATATGAGCATAGACGCAGGCCTTTTGATCTCACACTACATTAGTCAACTATAATATCTTCTTGAAACGAAGATAAGGTCATCTGTTCAACTATATCACATAATTTAACAGATTAAAAAGCGTTGAGGAATTTAAAATAGATCTGTCCTTAAAGTGTTTTTGATTAGGTACACAATTCAATACGATTCGATACTTTGGACTGATTCTTATGTATGAGTATCGATCTCCTGGGTTCGATATCAGCTTTTTTTTATTAATGATAGTTAAGCCTTTGACCAGGTGTTTTGAAGGTGTTAACAGGCTTAACCTAGAATTACTGCCTCTCAAGTTCAGCGGCCTGAATACACCGTTAGGTGCTAGGCGACAGATTTTCTACTTGAGGGTGGTCGCTAGCCTGGCGGGCATTCGAAAAATGCCCTTCCACCATGCGGTAAAGCTCAAGTATTTGAAATTTTGCACACACATACCTTAACATTTCTCTTTTTCACTCACACCTGAACACACATCTATTATTACTTTTTTGCATCAACATCCAAGTGTTTATATTTCTATCTCAAAGGTTAGTTGGATCATATTTTGGCTTATAGTATTTTATATTCCCTAATATTTCTTTTCTAATAATTTTCATCAAATTCTTTGCACAAGCTTTTTTTTGATTTGTTGTTCTAAGCTTTGGTGAACCGTTTTTCTTATGACTATTCTATGTATCGGCAGTATCGGCACCGCCCGAACAGCAGGCATATGCAGAAAAACAGCGCAGCGATGCTCCTCTGTCAGAGAAAATTGCTGCACATGCTGAGCATAACCTATTGCCTAAATTCATTGTAAATTTGTGATAATTTAGTAATTAGGTATATTTTTGAGTTACACTCTAATCATCATCATCATCAGCCGGAAGACGTCGAACAAAGGCCTCCCCCATACACTCCAATAACTGAAAAATATTTACCTATCTTGATGATATAGTCGTTGACAATTAATGACAATGTGTTGAAGTCGGTTCCATATTTTGGCTAATGTTTTTTATTTTTAATGAGCAGGTACTTCTCGGAACGTAACAATGCGTAAACATTATAGTTTCGTCACCGAAGCCACACTCGTCGTATAGGTTTCGCACAACTCAGGTTACAGTAAGACGACACCCACAGCTGCAACCGCAGTGACTCAATCACAGATCACCTCACCTCACCCCACACACGTGTCCTGCGGTGTACTGACGGACACAAGATCTTTATTAACCGAAGCAAGTCAAGTCGTTATTCAAGTGCAATTCTAAGACACGAATGACAACTGTGTGACAGAATTCTAGGTAAATACAGGCTCGATGGACCAAAACATCTCACAAATCGTGGGTTAGTAGAAACTCTGAACTGTACGTTGATGATTATGTATATTATATATAGAAGTAGACACATTTGCTGATATTACAATACCTCAGAAATAAAACACGAGTTAAATCAGTAGGCAAAATAATCTAACCCTTAATTGCACCATCTCCGATTAAGATTAAATCGCTCTTCAAGTCTAATTACTCGTATTTCCTTGGACAAAGATGGTATTTAGAATTTTTTCACTTGTTTAACCGTAATCAAGTTTGATGCAATCAAGCTATTGGTCTTTCTCCTGATAATAACCGTATCCACGCCAGGGCAAGAGCGCATGAACCTATAAAAAATAAAGCTGAGATAGGCAGTAATGACAGTGCTTAGAATCAGATTGAAAACTTCAGTCATATACTGTACCTGAAGACCAAAGTCTTCAACCAGTGTGTGTTGCCAGTGATGACATATGGCACCGAGACGTGGTCTTTAACTGTGGCCCTTATGGACAAGCTCAGAGTCACTCAACGAGCCATGGAGAGAGCTATGCTCGGAGTTTCATTGCGCGATAAAATCCGGAACGTGGATATTCGCCAAAGAACCAAAGTCACCGACATAGCTTTCAGAATTTTCAAGTTGAAGGGAGGTTTGACAAAATCCCCATGCTTGACAGGCGTCTTGGGGATCGCAGTGTAAAATAACAGTTCCTAAGAAGGTGATGCTGGTCATCTTCTAGTATTTTACTAGTAGTCGACTCTTCAGACAACTACGAGAAGAGATGGGGTGAATGCTGATATTCTAGCCCGGTAAGTAAAAAATATATTTCTTATCATTCCCTTTCTGATTCAATGTCACATAATGCTAATCTTACATTATACTGCATTACTAGAATTGGGTATTGTATACAATAGCTGTTGACGAAGATTTCGGTCAAAAAGATAGCAGTTGGCAGAATTACTTGGGAAACAATATTATATTATTAGTATTATATATATTTTTATAAAGAAGTCAACATTTTAGGAGTCGACTTTCAAGCAACTCAACATAATGGGAATTCAACATCTTTGTAATATAACTTTCTGGACCTGCAGGGAATTACTAAGTTGCTCAGTTCGTACGCACTCCAAAATTATATTTATAGCCAGCGATTTTTACTCACTATATGAAAAATTCTGCAACTTGAATTTCTTTCTGTGATCGTTGTAATATGTTTGGGCAATTTACTATAAAACACATGAAGTCATAAACGCCACGTAGCTAAGCCGGCAGAATTTTCGACACGTTTCGATCTACACGAAGCGCACGATCGAGAATTTCTCGAAGATAGCTCGAAGAGTCAAGACTTCCTGAGTACTTCGCTTCGATGAATTGTCACTAGATAGATATATTTTTAGGTGTTTAAAATATTTTTTTAATTTATAGATATTATATATAGATATAGCCTTTCGAAATTCACTAACGACGGATGACAGGGTCTCCGTTCTAGTTGCTACGTCTTTCATACAATCGTTAGTTTCAATACCGAGTTTCATCGGCTCGATTGAAGTTTAAGCGAGAAGCTCTTACAAAGAGCTATCGTCTTCATTGCTAAGTTTGCATGAAAGTTTGCTGTTCGATTCAGTTGAAGGGACTAGACGTTACTATAAAGGACTTGAACGCAGCAACTGTAGTTTAGTGACAAACTGTCGATATAAAGCTTCATATATATAATTCAAGGAATAATCGACAAGACAAGAAATTAAGAAAGAAGTCGGCGTGCGATTCTCCATAACCCCATTTTCTTCCTGGATATAATAATGATTATAATAAAAATTATATATATAATAAATATGAAAAATGATTGCTCAAGAGCAATCATTGTTTTTGCATGAAATCTGGGCCTGCTATATATAAACGCCCCTGTCATTTCCTTATTTAACCAACTTAAAAACAAAAAAGGAGGAGGTTCTCAATGCAACTGTATTTTTTTATGTTTCCTCATAATGTTTACATGGTGTATTGAGATGATTTTTTTATACGAAGGTTGTGCTTGTCATATGGTCCCATTTAAATTTATGTGAGATCTGACGAGTATTATTTGAGTTATCCCTATTAATGCATATTTAATTGACTTCGACTACGTTGATGATGTTCTAGTTTTCACTTGTTGATGTAAAATGAACAATATATAAAATTTCACATTTAATCGCCATGATCAAAGGACCACCAGACAAATTTGAAAAGATTTTAATATAAAAGAAAACGATAGGAACCTAAGAGTATATCTTGTTATTAGATGAAGATATCCACTAGCGCTTGAAAACCATGAAATAGGTTACTATTAAATATAAAATATAACACTAACATAAGTTTTAAACGCGATAGCCTACTCACATCTGAATAGATTTTGGTTAAGCTTGACACATGTAGCAAAGTACCCATATTCCATTCAATGAAGCAATGATGGCTCAGTGGCATTGGCTATGGACTGTCGCGCAGCAGGTCCATGGTTGGAATCCCACCGCGGGCTAAAAAATCATGTGGTGGAAGCGCAAAATGCACTTTAAGGGCATTTTGCGAATGCCCGCCTGGCTAGCGACCACCCTCAAGTAGAAAATCTGTCGTCAAGCACCTAACGGTGTGTTCCGGCAGCAGTCCTTGAGAGCCAGAAAAATTACAGGACTACTAACTATGTGTCAAGGTGACGGGCGCAGTGCAATTCGTAACTTGTGACGTAATGCATCTGTTATTAGGCAGAGGTTAGTCCACTTAACATCAGGTGGGCCTCGAGCTTGTTCCGTCACAATAACATAAACACCTCAGTTTTTTAGGTATCAGTGCCGTTGGGTGCCGGGCTAGAATGTCACCCTCATCTCTCCCGTGAGTGTCGTCGAGGCGCCTTCTGTGGATCCAATTTTACACTGCGATCCCCAAGACGCCAATCGTTGGGATTATAGCAACCGCCGCCTCCTTATTAATAGGCAAGACTGTGTACAGTAGATAATCCAGCTGATACAGTATCAGTACCTACGCTTTATGTCTGTTTTTTATCTGTATTTTTTTGTTTATCTCTACTATCATTGATTGATTGATGGGTTACTCAAGAATGAGGCTATTAAGTAATGACAAAAGAGTATTTAAGTAATTACTCTCTGGATCTCTATTAGGTACTTTAAACCGCCTTCGAAAATAGGAAAATGCTCTTAATGAGGAGATTTAAAATTAGGTTGTGTTTTTTCTATGTTAGTTTGTTCCCAGTTAACGCGGATCTCCAGCCAATGTTTTTCGAAACATTGAGCACGAAAACATGCATTTTTGTCTATAGTCGAAACAAAATCTATGATTTCGTGCTTTCTGTGGCTAGATAGGGTGACCGCTATTGGCATTTACTGCTGAGCGCTTCCGCGGGAGGGCACGTTTAGCCGTTGTCGGTCCCGGTTGTTGTCATAGCACGCCAGTCGTTACACCATAGCGGGAGGGCATATTGTGAATTCTCACCTGACTAGCTACCACTACCATTCTCGAGTAGTAATTCTGTCACCAAGCACCTAACGTGTACCGGCTGCTGCCTTTAAGTAGTCTGTAAGTCTAAGTTAGCCTGAATAACATTTTAACTCCATCATCACTTATCAGATTATATAAGTGTACAAAGCAGAGATTAGTCCACTTAACGTCAGGTGGGACACGCGCTTGTACCGTCACAATAAAATTAAAATATATAGATAACAATCTATTTGGAGAAAGGACCGTAACTCATCCATATTTTTTTTATAGCCGATTTGACCACTATCTCACCTGATGGTAAGTGATGATGTGGTCGAACATGTTGTTCAGCTCTCAAGGACAGCTGGTGGAACACACCGTTAGCTGCTTTGCAACAGATTGTCTACTTGAGGGTGGTAGATAGCCTGGCGGGCATTCGCAAAATGCCCTACCACCATGCTGTAACGACTGCCATCGTAAGACAACAACCGGGACCGACGGCTTAACGTGCCCTCCGAAGCACAGAAGCGCTCAGTAGTATTGTCACTAGAGGTCATTATCTGTGACACATCCAAGCAAAAGCATATTACAACAACATCGTCAGTTGATCATTTGCATAACCAGTCATGTTCGTGACTCAGACGAACCGCACTTTTTCGGAAACCCTTGTTTGCTCGGATGCGAAACAATAAGGAATCCTTAGTCTTTTTTTACTGCGCACAAGAAAGCTGTTTTACATAAACCTCGGTTGGCCTTTGTGTGTTTGCGAAGGAAAAAGAATTGCGTGTTTAGGTTTTAATATTTAGTTGGTGTTTTCGGTAATTGTTTTTTGTCGCTCATTTTCGCATTCTATTGAAGTGATTTTGTATATAATTAATTGTATTTTTGTATAATTAATTATATATATATTGAAAAACATACCTAAGTGTATATTTTTCAAGATGAAATGAATTTATTAATAGAAAACTTATATAAAGTAAATATAGTGGAAGTATAATATAAGCATATTTTTTGCAAGCACTATCGCGTGCTAAGCTAAAATCATATTTTACAATGTCTGTCTTATGAGTGTGGTCTGGGTGACGAAACACCAACATCCTCATTAATTTTATAGTGTTTTCATATTTTGTACGTGTCCATTGTAGACATAGAGTCCAATTGGAAGCTGCGTCTAAGATGGAGTAAGACTTAGATTTATATTTTGTAGATGACCCTTGTTTTACAAAATCGACGTGTCGTTTGTTCGTGGTCGCTTCTCGTATGATTTCGAGGACTCTATCATGGCGACGTGATTAATGACCCCTATCAACGAGCACCTTGCATTCTATCAATAAGCCAGAGGCATACAAAATTCTCCTGTGGATAGCCATTCGCCTTGCATTTCCAATCTTCCATTACATTGTATGGAATAATAATATTCCATTCATTTCCATTGTATGCACTTTATAGCTATAATTTTCGTCTTGTTGCAGAAAAGATTTTACATCGTCCTAAGGCACTTTTCCCACCACCGACGAGAAAACGAGTAACTATCGACTATTTTCTCGCTCAAGAAACGTACAATAGATATACATCATAGCTCTTGTCGCTCAGCGACAAACTAGTGAAACGAGTGCTTGCCGGCAGTGTGAACAGTCAGCGATCAACTATTTGTATATGCATCTCTTTTATTTTTACGGAATGTATATTTATTGTATGTTTCTTGAGCGCGAAAATAGTCGATAGTTTCTCGTTTTCTCGTCGGTGGTGGGACAAGTGCCTTATTTCTCTACCCAAAACCCGCTTTGCTGGATTGTGCACCTATCATAAATAGTTTATCGAATTGAATTTTATAAATAGTTTAGTACACACAAAAAATAAAACTATTTAAGATTACACTGTAGGTCTAAATATAGTTTTATCAATATGAGAATTGATATTGTGATATTGAGAACAACTTTACACAGGATGACGAGGATACCTATATAATACTATATCTACAAAAATAAAAATATACCTACACTTTCATGCAAATGTTTTTTAAGCACTTACCAATCCTTTATTACTAAAAGAATGAGTATATACATGAATGTCCTTTTACTAATAATATCAAGGTCAATCACGTTTTCCTTAAGTGCTTTTACACAACAAGCTGAATATAATGTGGACATATATGTAATACTTCGATAAGGTGTTTGTTATAGTAGGATCTAAAGAAACTGGCTCGCATGGACTGCTGCCGGAACACACAGTTACATGTTTAGCCACACATTTTGTAGATGAGGATGGTAGCTAGCCAGGCGGGCATTCGCAAAATTCCCTACCACCATGGTTTAGCACTACCATCCTAGGACAACAATCGGGACCAACAGCTTAACATGCCCTCTGAATTAACTAAGCAAGCAATTGCAAACTCGATGCCTCTGAAGCATGGAAGCACTTAGTAGTAAATGCCACTGGGGGGCATAAATTAAACTAAAAATTGCAGTGTGCAGAAATTACTTAACATTAATGAGTTAGACTAGGCAAGCTCTGCTCCAGACACTTCAAAATTAATTATCATTTTGATAAGATGGGACTCCACAAATGATGGAATGAAATTTACGATGGAAAGACAAATCAGTTGAATTATAGGGACAAGAGGGCAAATAAAACATAGTGGCATACAAAATAATTGCATGTTCATTACCCCTATAGAGCAGTAATTAATTAAAACAATAGAATTTACTTAATGTTATTCTTTGCAAATTTACGTTTGGCGATTTTTGGCAGTTGTGAACAGTGAGTATGTATTTTTGAAAGCTAAGTTACAGCCCCCCCCACTCAATTATGACTTGCTGAGCTACTTATCACCTTGCAATAGTTTATATATTTAAAAATATATATGTTTATTTAAAGTAGCACCTAGACACCATTTACTAACAGCACCTCTTAAGAACAGGAGAAAAATTCAATTGAATAATTCCCCCGATGGCCTTGCATTAAAACTGCTAACAAACAGTGACAATTTATTGTGTGAATCAGCCACTTCCTGAGTCCCACTGGCATAATCATTTGATTTATATATCAGTCAACAACATAACTCTGACACTGACATGGAGATCTAGATCCTATGTTGGGATCTCATGCAAGACTAATAATTATTTTTACATCTATTACAAAAACATTTGTCTCGCATGAAATGCTTGAAATAAGTCACCTTTATATAGAATTTTTGGCCATTGTACCATTAATCTAACACTCCTCATTCCTTTGTAGTTGGCCTAACATTTAATTTCACTCATTTGACATGAGACATAGAGAAAATTATCTTAATTATATTCCAAAGTGCATTTTATAAGTGCAAATATTCTTAAACTTAATTTACCTACTAGCGGCCTGACATGGTATTGCACGGGCATTTAACAAAAATATAGCCTATTAATTTTTTTTTATTTTAAATATAGCCTATGTTCATCAGATATAATGTAGGATTATTATTATTATCCCATATGGTGAAAAATTTTTTTTATATCAGTACAGTAGTTTTTAAGATTATTTGTAACATACAATGTAACATACAAATATACAAATCTTCCCTCTTTATACTATTAGTGTAGATGTATGTAAGTACCTAGTACTGCTTCAAGCTGACCTTTTTGATCCCCTTACTTGTAAGGTACACAAATAAAACTTGAATGGAGCTCAAATTTGGTGCAGCTTTAATCCTAATACAGTTTCATCAACAAGTTCTTCACTTTTTACAATACATATTCCTTACACTAACATAATCCTCATATTCAGGTGACTACTCCAAGACCCAACATGATTATCCTTGGGTTTCGAAGGTATTTTTGTAAACATATAAGGACCGATAAGTTCTGCATATTGGTGTGTATTAAAAGAAGAGAAGCAACTGAGTTATGCCTATATTATAAGAAGAAATTTGTAGTCTCTGCCTACCCCTCATAAGAAACAGGTGTGAAATTATAAATGTTTTACTTTTTATTACTTAGTACAATCTTTTGTAAATAAATAAATTAATTAATATTTAATATTTCAATTCAAATACTACTCACAACTCACAAAGGCACGCCTCTACAATTTTTTTGAGTATTTGCGATCAAATTGTTTTTCAGTTATTTACCATTAGTATTTACACCCACATTAAGACATAGTTTGCAAACAAGGGTTACCCATACAAATCACATCATCAATTTACAGTGGAGGGGTGTGCCTTCTAACAACAGGTTGGATCCCTACTAGGATAACTCCTAGGATGTACTCCATTTTGCACTTTCAATGTATATACAGATGTATGTAGGGATGTAGCTGTTCTGAAATGAAAAACATACTGACAGTTCTGCACTCATAGCAAATCAAAATGGTTATGAAGAGCAAAAGTGCATGAATGAAACATCAGTTTGTGTTAACAATAAGAAAGATTTTATATCCTAATAATTTTATGGAAAGTATTTCTTTCATCATTATAGAACAATGCATAAGTTTAAAGTATTAACAGGAATAACAGGCAACTTTTCTTGTTTAATAAGAATATGATGAAAGCTGTTTGACAGAGCCCATATCACTCTTACTCGGAAAATTTTGTGTGTAGCCATCAGTGCAATGGAATTATTTTGGATATGCTTATGCCACTCAAAACACTTAATGGCAAAACAGAACATGCCCCTAAAGACAATTTACTAAGTACCTACCTATTATTATGAAGTTTAAGTTATCTTTAATAATATTTGAGGGTCACTACAATCTAATCTAAAATAGTAATGAGGTTCTGGTTGCTTTTGAATATGTTACATTACTTTATTAATATATACCTACCTATCAAATAGAAGTTAATCTTTTGTCCATTATTTTGCTGTTGCACGGCAGTAGCCCATCACCTAGTATAGTGGTCTATAAGGTCTAAAAACCAATATGTTTGTATCAGCTGGTTTACTTGAGAGATTTATGTTTCTTAAGGCCCGTTTCAGAATGTCCTAAAAAAGTTTCGGGTTGCTATGCAACACATAAAATAACTGAATGATAAAAATGACAGTTGACATGCAGTGCGTTTCAAGCTTTAACCGATGGATAGGCTAAATCGATGACTGTGAAATGCAAAGATAGTGTTTTATTTATTAAATATGTTCAGGGTAATAAAACCGGAACTTACCCGAACATTCTGAAACAGGCCCTTGGTGTAATTATTAGTTTGTTAGTTTAATTATGTGGATGAATGCCAACTTATATGATTAGAAAAAAAAACACAAATATTAAAATCAACAATAGCTAACTGTTAAATTTGTATGCCTTGTTTAAAACTTCTTAGTTAATCATCTGTATGTACATAAAGTATTCATATTAAAAATTCTGCACAAGATATGGTATAACTTCAATATACCTATGCTTTGTAAGCTAATAATGGGTATCCATGCTGTATGATAATATAAAACAATAAAGTGAATGTGCATATAGATTATATCACGCTAGTTTGCCAATGCGAGTAAATAACTTCTAGTTGACTAAGAAACAGAATAGTAAAGTTTTTAACATATGCACATGCAAATGAAACTACAATAACAACAAAGCAATATAGATATAGTTGGTGAATTAATAAGTTCGCAGCAACGACGTTGTGATAAGCCGGCACGAATGACACATGCGACGCGAATTCATAGTACAATGCAATCAAATAACAACTCTACTCGAGAATCGTAGTTTCACTAATTCGTTGTTCAAAGTTTATTGCTATAGGAATCCTAACATAAACTTATATTTATCAACAAATAGACAGTTTGAACTCACCTGGGAATGCAATTTGAAGGCGTCCTGTCCACTTCCCAGGCGGCGAAAAGTTTCATAGGAACTGGTTTTGATGCATTAGTCATCTTTTCAGATTTATTTTTCTCGGTCATCGTAACAACACAGTTTTCACAGCACTGCACTAATGTTAGCCACTTATGGCATCATTATTTGATCACCAAACACGACACTATATTCATTTTTGTAACACAGTATGATAGCAAGGCCGAAGACGGTGCAAAACACAACAACGTTCGGCAATTTTCATAGCACGGTCGAGTCGACTTGTACTGTATCAAACGAAAACGAAACGAGCGAGCTAACCGCGGAGCGT
Source organism: Plagodis dolabraria (assembly GCA_963854805.1). Lineage (NCBI taxonomy): Eukaryota > Metazoa > Arthropoda > Insecta > Lepidoptera > Geometridae > Plagodis > Plagodis dolabraria. The sequence continues at coordinate 5,808,410 of OY978459.1, read as the reverse complement.
TCGATACGTTTGACAGGCAACTGTACGTGTTGCCCACTATAAGAAAGTTGATTTTCCCATTTTTACACCATGACTTATCACTACATAGTATAAAACAATGCCACTTCTCACTGTCTGTCTGTCCACATATATGCTTAGATCTTTAAAACTACGCAAAACAATGATGAAACAATGATATGATTTTTTTAAAATAGAGTGATTCAAGGGAAAGGTTTATATGTATAATATATGCATAATATAGTAGAGAATGACTGATAATTTTAGAGGTTTCTAATGTGATGTCGTAAATGAACACATTTTTTGCATTTACATTGCAAACACTGGCTGAACTCTACGAGATAGATGAAAATAATGTACTACAGTATTGTACACCTTAAAAAGGTCTACTAAAAGCTCGCGATGGTATATGTCTATCTCTTAGGGATAACCCACAATCACCATTTTATTTATCCTTTACTTCTTACGAGAAATAATCGCTTACTTATGAAGCGATTGTAGGCTATATAGCATTAATCCTTAAGTAGATTTTCCATTTAATATAGATCAATATGGCCTTTACAGCATTAGATTTATCGTTATGCGTTGAGTTTTTTTCACATGGCCTCACATTTTCACACACATATGTCGCTCTTTCAAGAGTAACCTCTAAAGAAAACATGTTTGTGAACTGTTTTTGTCTAATGACATAGACGCTGTGAACGTTGTGTATAAAGACATGCTGTAGTATATATTTTAGTATCAGCATAGCATCCTGCGAAGCCGGGACGGGTCGCTAGTTGGGTATAATGTACTCATTATAAGTAAATGTGAATCAATTTGATGATTTCTTTAACGACATAACAAAGGAAAGTTTATCGAACGAAATAAATACTGCCTAATTCTATTCATGGATATATTTATTCATATAAAATAAGTTTTTTTTTATTTCTCGCTGTTTTTCACATGACCTTATTTTGATTGTTTTGAAACCCGTTTAAATTATAAACATATTATTATGAAGTTTGAGTTATCTTTAGCAGTATAATTATCGCTTTGCAGTCGTAAATGTAAAAAAACAACAATGGTATATAATATGTAGATACTTTTTGTGTGTCTTCAGAGGTCCGATAATTATAATCACGGGTACACGTTACAAGCTCGTGTAAAAGCAATTAGTACATTGGAGAAATAATTTTACCAAAACATAGTAGCACAAAAAATACAATATTTCATGCAAATAGTTAGTCCAGGTGGTATACCACATTATGGAAAATGTAAATCAGAATGTCCCGGATGAATCGTTATCAGAAAATAAGTTTACTCTCTTTTACGCATAAGCCCAGATTTAATTTTATGATATTTATTATTGTTATTACACATTGACATGTTATTACGTTCTTTCAAATATATACGTGGTTATTAATTGATTGAATCAAAATTTGATAAGTTTTGAATAGTTCCCACAAACCTGAGATTTACTAAACAATATTTTGTATCGTTATCTTTTTTAATTAAGTATTTAATTTAGACCCAAAAACAAACTTAGTTTTTTCGTTTTTCCGGAATAATACCATGCCTAATTGCATCCACGCACGAGCGGCTTCTAATTAAATAACTTATAAATGCAATCAAAACGCATATTATTGCCAAAAATCGTTATACAATGACAAATATACTATTCAGCTTATTTTTAATTAGGCCTGATTGGATTTACTTCTAGAATATGAGAAAAAGTTGACATCTACTGAAAAATCGTGATGGTCTATTTTGATCTCTTCGACTTTCTTATTTGTGAATTTTAATGTACTGATGCAATTGGCACTGGAGCTTTACACGGGCTCAGATAAGACAAAATACTAAGAATAACAATACAACAGGTTCAATCTGATAAACAAGATTGAAAAAAAATAATTATCTGGTCAGTCACTCTAGCAGTAAGAGATTTTTGTGTTACATAATGTCAATATCGAAAGATTTCCTAATATTAATTGGTCAAAACAATTTCAACGTTGAAACGAGGTTCTTTAATAAGAAAATATATAATATAGGAAAAATAACAGACAATCCTGCAAAGTATTACGCATGAATGGTTTGCTCCATTCAATACATTGCATTTAAATTATATATAAGGTATATATATTATATATGGTGGATAAAATTGAGTTATATTTGATATATATTTATGCATCACGATCCATTCGCAAAGCAAAATCAAATTATTGTGGCAAAATAGATTTATTCTATTATCAATAACATTAATAGAAGTTATCGATATTACTATACGGCCACTGCCATTACAATTGGATCACAAAATTATTCCTTATAATTTTGGTGCTAAAGAAATTCACCTGTGTATAAAGTATGGTATGTACCAATCTGAAATATGATATAAAATGGTACTTAATAATATTCCATGTGTGGAAGGTAAATATATTATATGGCAACCTTACATTTCGCTGTCACCGTCAACGATGGATCTCGCTGCGTTCATAGTATTTACACAATCGTCGCGTTCAAGCGCACAAATTATTTAGATGTTTTTATATTTAATCGTTTTTTATCGGCTAAGTAAAAAGATGCAGGACGGCCGAAAGGAGTAAAAGTTATTTGGAATCGATATGTGGAATAGAAATAGACATTATATTATATTCATTTTATATTCAAATTATGTTAATGAATAAGAATATTCAAGGAATTGATCTTGTAGGGCAAACATCTATAGTTAAGTTCTCCAACTCCATATTATTTTATAGATACTTGCCCAGTCAGAATCAACACAATAGGTGCGTTCGTTTTGGCTCGGTTGCGTTTGTAGCAGTTTCAAAAGTGGCATTTGTATCTTAGCGTTCGGAAAGAAGCTTCTGCTATTTTTGACCACCAATGACTGTATGCTATCCGAACGTCTTATACTTATTTTGACAACCGCTGAAACCCAAAATAACGTTTTCTGGAACTGCAGCTAAAGATATAGGTGCAACAACTGAAGCCAAATATGTAGGTCTGTAATTAAATCTGGCGGTGGCATCGCCAGTTCTATTCATTATGATAGGAACAACAATATTTCTCATAAAATGTTAGCTGTCAAAAAACGATCACAACGATCCCACGGTAAGACGTGGGTCAAAAATAGCACTTTTCTCTGTCATTGGTAGCGTTTTCAAAGCTATCCGAACGGTGAGTGAAAACGATATTTATGCTCACGAAGTCCCTATCCGAACGCCCTGTGTGATCATTTGTAGCGTTTGTGAGTGTTATTTTTGGAACTGATAGGCTATCCGAACGCCCTAAAAGTTCACTTACTACATCTAATAGAACTAAAATAAGATGATTTATTTCGAGTAATGTTGATAGTTACCAGCGCATCGGTCTTTGCAATGTTACTGTAATAGCAATTTTATGAAATGCGAATATGATGTGAAAAAAATATTTTTGTTTATTTATTTCCACATCAAAGAAATAGAACGCAATTTGCCGACCAGTTATGTACTTGCCGTCAACACTTAATCAGCATTGACCTATATGTACGGTCAATGATAATCAGGGCATTTTGATGGTATGGATCCCTGTTATTGACGTGATTGGTAATTAATCTAAAAGATGCTGCTCATAAGGGCCTTGATTCTATAGATATTCCTTTTACGATATCCAACTGCGGAGGATGTGAAACAGTCCTTTCTAAAGCCAGGAACTCAGTTTTTTTCCTAATCGAATGTACCTACCTACCGAAGAAAGTTATTAAGTTCAGTTATGTAGGTATTTAAGTAGATATCGTGGTTACCGCGTGATCTCGATCACTGCAGTCAGCATCGCGTCTGGATAGAAATAATCTTAATAAGGTTGTTCAACCTAGAATGACTTATTGATTGATATTGTATCTACCTAGGTACTGAAGAAGTTCAGGTGTGCATAGAGATCTTGGTTACCCCGAAACCCGATCACTAGTAAGTATTGGAAATAAGGGTTACAATGTGACTACGATCAAAGCTAAGTATTTAAAACGTCACGGCGGTATAGAAATAATGTTAAATAGGACCAGAGAGTTGAAGTAAAAAAATCTTAGAATAGGACGGTTTATTTATTGATGGACATCACCTAGGTGGACTGACGAGATCGTTAAAGTCGCGGTTAGCCCATTGACTTAATAATTATTACAAGCTGCTAATAGTAGCCATTCTTTGTGGCGTTCAATGGGAGAGGCCTTTGTTTAGCAGTGGAAAACTTCCAGCGGATGATCTACTTAGACGGAGATCATGGTTGCATTTTAAAATCTAGTAGGTTGTAGCGGTGCCAGGTTTTAGATTAATGTATTAGCTGGATTGTCCACTACTGAACAGAACCTTCTGGTAAGTCCTGTAATTACGTCACTGATTACTGATATGAGCGCCATCTATATTATAGCATCAAGTACTTTTTGTTTGGTAGTCCAGGGGCGCGTTCCAGTAAATGTTGGTCGAGCAATATTTGCTCTAAGGCACCTGGAACGACCTTTAAAGCTCCTTTCAAAATATGGAATTGACAGCGATGTTTTTAGGTGATAAAATACAGTCTACATTTTTAATAAATGGGGCATAATACGTAATTAAGCAATGTTAACATAGTATGCCACTAATCCTTGGCTTAGCTTGTACAAAATCTATTATTTATTGTAGAATCTGTCACATTTGACAGCTGGCCAAGATTTGGCCGATTCAAAAGGTAGTAAAAATTTGGCCAGGCAGAGCAAAATTTGCTCTGACAGGTCGCCCGGAACGGGTATGATCAAATCTTGACAGGATCAAATTAAGTTCGATTAGAGTGCTGGTACGGCGTATATCTGCGCTTAGACCATAATTTGTCTTGGCCGACGGGTAGGAGGAACGCACCCCAGTATACTGTATACATCGAGCAAGTACGCGCCAGTACAGGAATGCCGGCGCACCAATTTGACGACGCTTACAAATCCGTACTTAGTAAGATTTTTTGTATGCCTGATATGTTAGTCTTTGTCCTTTGACAACTATCTCACCTGATGGTAGGTGATGATGTGGTCGAACATGTTGTTCAGGCTAACCTACAAGTACTGGCTTTCAAGGACTGCTGCCAAAATACACCGTTAGGTGCTTGGCGACAGATTTTTCACTTAAGGCTGGTAGCTATCCAGGCGAGCAAACGCAAAATGCCTTACCACTATGCTATAACGCCTGCCATCCTAAGACAAACGCCGGGACCGATCGACGGCTTAACCTGCCCTCCGAAGCACCGAAGCGCTCAGTAGAAATGTCACTGGCGGTCACCCATCCAAGTCATGACCGTGGCGTACGTTGCTTAACTTAGCTGATCGGTTAAGTACGGCTAAGGAAACTTCGTTACGAGCGCTTCACAATTCTTTCGCCAGTCATAGGCTCTCGGCAGACATCTTTGGTGCCTACACTGTAGTGACGCTGTTTTTGACGGTTTTTTTTTACTACGACAAAGGTATGAGAAAGGAATTTCAACTTATTTGATTATTTTTTCGTACAGCCTTACCGAAAGGTTGTGTGATAGGATTTGATTTAAAATGACACAAACAAATTCAAAAAATATTTAATGACCAATAAACATGTATAATATCGACACAATATCTAAAAAAATCTCATTATATAATAAACAAATAGTAAAATTTTCTAATATAAAAACAATAAACATTTTTCAAGTGAATAAGTAGATACATATATTCTTAAAGCGTTTAATAAAATTGGAATGGCACAGAGTACTATCACTTCTAATGTTTAAAAAATTAAGTAAACGACCCAAAAACCTTGTAAAAATTGCTTATACTTAAACTAGACTAGTTAGGATTAACATGAAACTTATACCTACCTATCTATAATGAGTACATGTAATGAATGCCAAATAAAACATAACAGCTTCCTACAATCCGTTAATCATATAGTCCGTCTCAAAGAATGTTCAATATTTTCTAAGGCCCAATTTCACCAAACAAGAATTAAATTAATACGTTGATAACTTTATAGCACTAAAATGTGATAGGCTATTGCTACCATAGAACGTCAAACCTAGTGGCAGTTTTTAAATTTGTTGGCTTTCTGTTGTGGAAAAAACTCCTTGGTATGGACTCTTATGACATGTGACATCAGTGTGGACATAGATATACGTACTATCACCTGTAGCAAAGCCGCCATATTTGTTTTTAGTATAATATGTAGCTATATGTACCGCCAAATCCGACGCTATTTGGACAAGATTCTTTCCCTTACTACAGCCGCCGCGGCGGCCTGATGTCAAATATCATAAAAGTCAATACCATGGCAAATTTAAAATACTGCAACATAATTAGACGTCTATGGTGACAAAGGTCTATCATAATTTGTTGGATTCTGAGATTAAAGATATCCTAATATAGTTTATCCTAGTTTGATAACATTGGCCCTAAATTGTACTTAGTGATACAAAGTATTGCCACAAGTACCATTAATGATATGTACTATCACTATCCAATGGTACTAGGGCAATACCTAAATGGTACTATTTAACAGTACTAGGATAATAAGGCGAACATCCCTCGGATCGCTTCCTTATGCCATTTAGCAACCACACATTTGCACGCCGTGTAACCCCAAAGAAATATTCAGATGTGTACAAAACTACATTTAATTACAGTAATAGCGCACGAGCCCGCTACCATCTATCGGTAATAGTGTCAGACAACAGACTGATACTGATAATTACAGGGAAAAAAACAATAAGTAACACTTGGATGAACTGATATTGAACCCGGATCATCGCGATGCTCAGCTCTTTGTTTCATAGCGCTTTGTTTTATGCTTAAAATAATCATTCGCAGACACGAACTATCACCGACCCACAATCCCGTGAAGCAATATTGGTTTGATCTTACTTAATGAACGAATGAAATATGTATCACGGATGTGCAAGCGAGATACAAGATGTTTATAAAATAGTGTTATCTCGCTCGCATTGTTCCGAACTACGGTATTATGGAACGCTTTTACCATAGCTTTATGACATTTTTTGCTTTACAAAAACTTTCTGTAACTTTTTATAGTTTCACTCATCAAATCATTTTGCTGCGTGAAATAAAAACATTATACGTAATATACACATTGATTAAAACCATTTTTATCGTAAAATAATCAAAATCAAGTTTAAATCCGTTGCTAGAAAGTAACTTTTTTAAGATGGATAAACATGACGGATTTGTCGTTGCAACAGTAATACTTCGTATTAAATGTCACGTCAGAGTTCGCGAAAAGAGTGAACTATTTGTTGTGACGTCATCAAAGCGCCGAGCGATTTTTTTACCGCTTGTAAGCCTGCTTAATTGACGTGGAGGTAACGGTAAGGTATAAAGTTTAGCAGTAGGATCAAGTTATTATTACTATAAGAGGTGAGAGTTGGCCCCCAGTACTGTAGTACTACAGTCCTTTACATGATCCGGAGGTACTAGTGGGACTATTTAGTTACACATAGCATAATACATAGCAGATTGCATCGGATCACGGTTTTTAGTCTTGTTATTTTTCTTCCGAATTTGTTTGTTTTCTGTTATTTCGGTTCCAAAATAATGATTATTATTATTATTATTAACATTAGCACTTAAAGGTTCTACCAAATGTATTATTTTTGTATACAATGCCAAATAAAATTATATAAAAAGACTTTTTAAAACAACTTATGATTTAGTTATCACCCGCTTTAACTTATCAATCTTTAACCGTCAGTTATCATTTATTAATATTATAGATGCATGTTTATATATAATAGGTACATAGACAAACCGGAGAAATAATTACAATATATATAAATCAGATCTGTTAAGTGTAGTAACACTGCATTTTATGGGTATATGATGATTGTGTTTAGTCTATGGTTGTTTTCTCTGACTATAGTTTTTGGTCGAACGTCTGTAATCTGTGTGTGTGTGCCTACAACCTACAAAAAGAAATAAAGTTTTTTTTTTAACAAAGAAGTTAATCTGTATTCTGTTGTGCATTCCCATAAATATATAAATATAAGAAGATCTTTTCTACATGACGCTATTTTAATAGTTTGTTGGTTGATGAGTGACAAAAATTTACAAAAAATTTCCTTTTTTATATACTTTGTACTTATTCGGCGCTCACGAAACATTCTCATATTTACAAACCAAAATTGTTAAAATGTGTGCACATTTAATACAAAGCTATGATATTTATGGGTTTATTAAACATATGGCACGCTTTCGACTTAGACAATCAGGCAAAACTACAAATAATTATACATATCGGTACTTATTATTCATAGGCAGATACTAAAAAAACTATATCTAATATAATAATATAAAATTCTCGTGTCACATTGTAACAAAACTCCTCCGAAAAGGCTTAACCGATTCCTATGAAATTGTGTGTGCACATTGAGTAGGACTTTAAATTTGTCTTTCAATGACGTAGTAGGTACAGTGGTTACGGTATTAACGCCTGGTAAGCGAATAAGCTTCAATCAAGTAATTCCACTAAACTCCGGCCGCCGAGAGAATGCGTTTGACAGTTTCGGGAATGTAGTTCTCTCATCGTTCGCTCTTCAGCACGCAACACGCAACCGAAGCAGCTGTACGGGAAAGCCAAACTGACGTACATCTCCGAACAAAAGTACGCGAAATTATATTAATTATATTTGCAAAACCGTATAAATTTTCGGTTGACTTCGCTGGATCTTCATTGTTTTCCGATCCAAAACTCTTTTTACCTATGCCTCAAGCCCATTGTAACACAATAAACAAAAAAAATAACAAAACATTTTTAATTGATTCAGCAGAACGCAGGCATAAATCCCTCTCCTACGAAGTTCTTAACCCGCTTAAACGTTGCAAAACTTTAATAAACGTAATTACACAATACAAACGAGAATCTCTTGTGCGCTGTGCTTCGTAGTCCGATGATTCAAACTTTAAAATGCCCGTGATTCCCGATTTTCCGACGTATATGACCAATAGGAAACAAAATCCCCTATTTATTTGACTAAGCTGTCCGACCGCGTGTTCACAGGGTGCTAAATCACACTAATATTATAAAGGCGAAAGTTTGTGTGTTTGAACGTTACTCCACGCTCCAACGGCTGGACCAATTTTGATGAAATTTGGTATTTAGGTAGATGAGGAGCTGGATACTTTATACTACATAGGATACTTTCATCATCATCTATCCATCACGCGGGTGAAACCGCGGGGCGTAGCTAGTGACTTAATAAAGTTAGACAATGGTTAAGTAAGGGGTTGATTACCACAATCAGAGTCACCAATGAACACTACAGTACAAAAAGAGAAAAAAAAATAGTTTAAGTTAATTGATGTTTCTGAGTGTGGCAGTGTTTTGGAAGTTACAATAGCATAACTTATGTTCACGTTGTTTTTTCATTTGGAGATTTCAGGAGGACAGTCCGGTTGCGAGGATGGGTGCGCGGCTCGGAAGGCGGGGTGGGTCTCCAGCTCGCGGTCGATGCGGAGGATTATCGGGAACGGGCGGAGGTCCACGTGGAATCTGGAATTTAGACATACAAACTTATGTTGGATTTTTTTATTTGGTTTGTACGAGTGTAACCCGATAGCAAAAGAAATATCACTAGATATTGAAAATAATAATTGAGTAAATTTTAATAAAATAAATAATTCTGCGGAATTATTTAGCGGAACTGTCATCTATAGGTACATTTCTAAAAAAATATTTTCTAAAATACAAATTTACAGTTTCTTAAAAATATTTTTTATTATTTGTTAGTTTCCAGGTTTATAAATTTGCCATATTTTGCCAATTATAATAAGTAATATTATATTCTTCTCATTAAATAAATCACAATTATATCTATGTACTACGTTATGTTACATAGACTTGATCAGCCGAGCAGTAAACAGCCTAGACTTATTACGTACAAAACAGCGCCGTTTCACTAGCCGCCTGGATGAAATTCAGACTTAACGTTTAATGAAAGGACTAGCTTAGGTCATTAAAAAGTGTCTAATCTAAGTTAAGTCATTTATAGGTGCGACGAAGCGCGGAGGAGCTCTTTAGGTTAGTAGTGAAGTGGTAACCACAAAGCAACCAAATACATTTTTCAGTTAACTGTCTGTAACTTAAAAACTACTAGACCGATGTTGATGAAATTTCAATAACCCTATTTAGCCTATATACTTGACCAAACAAAAAAATAATCATCAAAACCATAATGTATGTATGTAATTTCTAAATATGATTACAAGCACTATCGCGTGCTAAGCGAAATTCATATTTATATATCGCTATTTCTAGGCGAAAGTTGGTGCTTCAATTGCCGAATGGTTTAGGCATCCGGCGCGAAATCGGACGACGCGGGTTCGATCCCGCCCGGGGCATAAAATTTTGTGCTCCAATAATTTGTAAAAAGAAAAATCTATGTATGTATAATTGGCGATATATTCGCGTAAACTTAAAAAAAATATAGTCGGTATAGGATGTCCTTATATTTTTTGGAAATCGTTTAAAAAGCGTTTCTTTCGTACATATGAAGTCTAGTAGTCTGTTCCACGCACCGTCCCCTATGATGGATAGAGTAATACAATGAGAGCACAAAATTCGGCTCAGTCGAGCCATATTAGATAGGCTATCGATAGTGCGTAAACGCAGGTTCGATTTTCGGTGGAGGAGAAAAATTTAGATGTAGATTTAGCTTAGCGCGAAATAATCAAAAAATACGAATAATGCTGTTTTATTTATTATAAAAACTTATTTTTATTCAATTTCAATCCTCACCTTCTAGCGTTAAACACTTGGGGCACTAGACAGCAGTCCGCCAGCGTGATCTCGTCTCCAACGCAGTACTTCCCAGCACAAGCAGACAGAAGTTTCTCAACAGCACGGAACCCTCTCGTGATCCAATGTTGGGCCCATTCCTTCTTCTTTTCTTCTCCGACATATATGAGGACTATCAGGTTCTGGAGCGGCTGGATGCCTGAAGATATTACCTGCAAAAGATGATGAGATTTTGAATTTTTACTAAACTGTTTTGAATAAGTAGGTGTCAATTTGCTAGAAACGTTCTGAAGCAAAGATAGCTCAGTGACATTGGCTATGGACTGCCACGCTTCAGATCCATGGTTCGAATCCCGCCGCGGGCTTGAGCTTCACCGCATGGTGGAAGGGCATTTTGCGAATACCCGCCTGCGTAGCCTACTGGCTAATGCACCCTCAAGTAGAAATTCTGTCACCAGCTCCTGTGTGTTCCTGCGCGTGTTGTTGAGAGCCAGTAATCCTAGGTTCAGCCTGCCAACACCTTCGATCTTATCATCACTTATGATGGTAAGTGATGATGTGGTCGGGTTGGTGAGATTGTGGTCAAAGGCTAACCTACCTTATATTTTTTTTATTTACAGCTTATAGGCTAGCCTTTAACCACTATTTCACCTGATTGTAAGTGATGACGTGGTCTAAGTTATTGTTCAGGCTAACCTAGAAATACTGCCTTACAAGGACTGCCGAAACACACCGTTAGGTGCTTGGTGACAAATTTTCTACCTGAGGGTGGTAGTTAGCCAGGCGGGCATTCGCATAATGCCCTACCACCATGATATATCGACTGCCATTGTAAGATAAAAACCGGGACCGACCCTGACGTGCCCTCCGAAAAACGGAAGGGCTCAGTAGTAATCTCACTAGCTGTCACACATCCCAGTCATGACTGCGGCGGACGTTGCTTAACTTAGCTGATCGGTTAAGAACTGCTAAGCAAACTTCGCTACGAGTGCTTCATAATTAGTACACTTAGTATTTTTATTGCTGTGCCATGGAAATTGGTAGCTTGTGCTAGGCAAAGTTCATACCAGAATCGCTTACACTAGTAGGAGTATGTTAAGGAATGTAACGTTAAATTGTAATTTTAACGTTTGAGATACTTTGTTCATTATATCATACCTCACATATTTCGCGAACCTTGGCCCTTTTAAAACAGTCTGCAGGCATAAGTGGCCGCTGCGGTCTTGTCTCTTCCAAATAATGCATAATGTTCAAAGACTCTACTAAAGTATCACCATCTGAAATAATATTATACATACAATAATTCACTCTGATAATCATTAATAATGAATGATAAGCACAAAAATGACTCGGCCCCCAGTCCCCGGCAGCTCTATTATTCCTGGCCCCCGTAGCAGGCCAGGTAACGGTGGAGCAGGGGGTGCTAAGAATCCCCGGAAGATGCCCGGCTACCGCTCTTATAAACGACGACCCTTGGCCCTGGCAACACACAACGTACGTACGCTCAGGGAAGACCACAAGATTGTCGAGCTGGAAGAAGAATTGAACAAGTTACGCTGGGATGTCATGGGATTATCGGAAGTCCGAAGACAGGGACAGGACACCGTTATCCTTGACTCCGGTAATTTGTTATTCTACCGGGAAGGTCACCAAAAATCTCAAGGTGGTGTTGGGTTTCTCGTCCGGAAGCCCCTCGTTAACAACGTTGTTAAAGTCGAAAGTGTGTCGAGCAGGGTAGCGTACCTTATACTCAGAATCACCAAACGGTATTCGCTGAAGGTCATACAGGTTTACGCACCGACCTCGGCACGCTCAGACGATGAAGTAGAGGCTATGTATGAGGAAATATCTGAAGCCATACATTCCTCCGAAACATACTTCACCGTTGTTATGGGGGACTTCAACGCTAAGTTGGGCACACGGAATGGCGATGAGTTGAGAGTGGGGCCATTTGGATATGGGCAGCGGAACCAGAGGGGCCAACGGCTGGTCGACTTCATGGAAAAGGAGGGACTCTTTGCGATGAACTCCTTCTTCGAGAAGCGACCATCCAGGAAGTGGACGTGGATAAGCCCCGATGGTTCAACAAAAAATGAGATCGAGTTTATCATGACGACCAGGAAGCAAATATTCGATGATGTCTCTGTGATCCATAAGGTGAAAACCGGAAGCGATCACCGTATCGTTAGAGGCACATTGAATATCAATGTTAAGCTTGAGAGGTCACGTCTGATAAACTCCACGCTCCGTCCGAGCGTTGCCCAAATCCAAAACCCTGAGAGCTTTCAACTCGAACTACACAACCGCTTTCAGTGCCTAGCTGAATGCGAAACAGTGGACGAGATTAACAACGGGTTGATGGAAGCTGTCCAAGCGGTGGGGCCTCAGTTTTTTAAGACCCCCCGCCGAAATAAACCGAAGAAACTCACAGAAGAAACCATCAAGCTGATGGAAGACCGGAATGAGATGAGACTGCAATCTTCAGCTGATATGTCGAACTACGGCAAGCTCAATAGACGAATTTCGAAGGCACTACGACACGACTTGCGCACCTTCAATACAAATCGTATTAAGGCCGCAATCGAGCGTAACCAAGGCTCCAAAATGTTCGCGAAAAATTCGTCTATAGGGCAAAGCCAAATGACCAAGCTGAAGATCGACGATGGCAGAATCATCTCATCAAAACCGGAGATTCTGAGAGAGCTTGAGAGGTTTTATGGACAGTTATACACCTCGACACGAGAACCCGTTGTCAGTGCAGCTCAGGACAAGAGAGCTAAACTGACCCGACACTATACAGAAGACATTCCGGACATCAGCCTATACGAGATTAGAATGGCTCTCAAACAGCTTAAGAACAACAAGGCGCCAGGTGATGACGGAATCACGACAGAACTTCTGAGAGCGGGTGGAAAACCGGTACTCTCAGTCCTCCAGAAGTTATTTAATTCCGTCATCCTTGAAGGTAAAACGCCAAAAGCGTGGAGCAGAAGTGTAGTGGTACTGTTCTTCAAAAAAGGTGACAAGACCTTGTTGAAGAACTACAGGCCCATTTCACTTCTGAGTCATGTTTATAAGCTGTTCTCGAGAGTCATTACGAATCGTCTTGCTCGTAGGTTTGATGACTTCCAGCCTCCCGAACAAGCCGGGTTCCGAAAAGGCTTTAGCACCATAGACCACATCCACACGCTCCGCCAGATTATACAGAAGACTGAGGAGTATAATCGGCCGTTATGTTTAGCGTTTGTGGACTATGAAAAAGCCTTCGATTCAATCGAAACCTGGGCTGTACTGCAGTCTCTTCAGCGATGCCAAATTGACTATAGGTACATCGAAGCGCTGAAGTGTTTGTATAGAAACGCCACCATGTCGATTCGACTACAGGACAAGAGCACGGAACCAATCCAACTGCAGCGAGGCGTGAGACAGGGAGACGTTATTTCTCCGAAACTGTTCACGAATGCGTTGGAGGACGTTTTTAAGCTCTTGAACTGGAAAGAATTCGGCATCAACATCTATGGCGAATACATCACTCACCTTCGTTTCGCCGATGACATAGTCATTATGGCAGAGTCGCTTGAGGAACTCAGTACAATGCTCAGCGACCTCAGTATAGTTTCCCAGCAGGTGGGTCTTAAAATGAACATGGACAAGACGAAACCGTACCAGTAGTTGTTGGAAACGATACGCTCGAAGTTGTAGACCACTACATTTACCTGGGACAGACTGTCCAGTTAGGTAGGTCCAACTTCAAGAAAGAGGTCGCCCGAAGAATCCAACTTGGATGGGCAGCGTTCGGGAAGTTACGCGACATCTTCTCGTCAAAGATCCCGCAGAGCCTGAAGACCAAAGTCTTCAACCAGTGTGTGTTGCCAGTGATGACATATGGCACCGAGACGTGGTCCTTAACAGTGGCCCTTATGGACAAGCTCAGAGTCACTCAACGAGCCATGGCTCTCCATGGCTCGTCTAGCTATGCTCGGAGTTTCTTTGCGCGATAAAATCCGGAACGTGGATATTCGCCAAAGAACCAAAATCACCGACATAGCTTTCAGAATTTGCAAGTTGAAGTGGCAATGGGCGGGCCACATTGCTCGACGAACTGATAACCGATGGAGAAGAAAGGTTCTCGAGTGGGTACCACGATACACCGGAAGACGTAGAGTTGGTAGGCCCCCCACTAGATGGACTGACGACATTATAAAAGTTGCGGGTAGCCAATGGTTACAAGCGGCTAATAGCCGTACTTTGTGGCGTTCTATGGGGGAGGCCTTTGTTCAACAGTGGACGTCTTCCGGCTGATGATGATGATGATGATGAATCATTATTATCAAAGTAGGGTTCAAAATGCTTATTTGTACATCGCCAAATATGAACATTTACACAAAAGAATCCTTGTAATGGCATTAAGTTTAAAGGAGCAATAAATAGTTATGGGTATAGTAGGGATTTATCATAAACTTTAATAAATAATTATAAAAGTAAAAAATATATTTCTGAAATAATAAAAAAAAATGTGTCACCAAATTTTTGTTTTTTATTGCTGATAGACTACGATCTCACCTGATGGTAAGTGATGATCTGGTCTAGGTTGGTAAAGGCCCAACCTTTTTTCTTTATACATTAGAAATGGCGACAAATATGCAGACGTACAGCCTGGTATTAAGCTAAAACCGCCGTCTATAGAAATTAGTTGTGAATTTGTGTTTCTACCGGATTGAAGAGGTAAACACACTTTTTGAAATGCTACCTGTTGTAACACTGGGGCAACAGCTTCGGAAGTGAGGTTTATTCCAAATCTTGTAGGTCTTCGGAAAGATCGAGAAAATCGGACTGTGTGGCTTTTTAACTCTGCAAGATTGGGGCTGAGTATTTTACCGATATCCGGATGTGCGGTGGCAAAACTTCCGGAATAAGGTCAAATAGCTCTTCAGAGTATTTCTTAAGAACAAGCGGCAGAAGACTCATAGTGAACCCACGTCGACTAACGCTAAGTTGGTTCAATTTAATTGGTGAGCCCGGCATCGTCACCGATTTCAACTGGCTAGCTGGTGTAGAAAGTATCTCTTTGCTCTGTTAAGCACCCCGAGAATCTAAGACGCCAGTTTCGCTTTGGCCTTCAGGTGCCTTCAAAAGACCTGATTAGAGATACTGACACCAAGCACATCTGAATTTTTTGACATTTATAATGGAAATACGAGGAGTTGAATGCTGGACGTGCAGTGACAAAATAGCTCAAAATTTTTATTCCATTGCAATATATTCTCCTCTCTCCAGCAAGACAAACACCATTTTCGAATCTTTTGATTAGTTAGTGTAGGCTTCTGTTTAACGTTAACCACCAGGAAATTGCATCCTTAACTTCTTCATTGCTGAATTTTTCTTCACACAAACTTCTTTTGTAATATTTGGGAACAAGTAATAATCACTGTAGGAGCCAGGACTCGACTATATATGAATTTAAAATATCGAAGCGTAATTTATCGTATAGCCACCGCAACACGACCCGTGTTGCGGTGGCGGCACTGAAGACGACTCTTCTGGACAGGTCTATTGTCATGCAAAAGCCAGACCAACTATCCTCTTCTTTTTTCTTTACCAGCTTTTTTCTGTTAACTCCTCCTTGATTGATGTATAGTATTCTCCGGTGATATTGCTTGATGAACCGATGCGCGATGGGGAAGAAAATTGCAGAAGCGGTTACCACAGAACACCGAAAACGTAGTGTTGGTAGGCCCCCCACTAGTTGGACTGACGACATCGTAAAAGTCGCAGATAGCCAATGGTTACAAGCGGCTAATAGCCGTTCTTTGTGGCGTTCGATGGGGGAGGTTTTTGCTCAACAGTGAACATCCTCTGGCTGATGAACTCAGTAAAAATTTGATTTAGTAAATCATCATTGTCCTCAATTCAGAAGTACTAAAATGCACAACAACATTCAATATGCTGTAATTTTTGCAGTGGTATGTGTGAGCATTCTCGGCGCCCACCGCTGACCTTAGTCCCTACCATTGACCTTAGACATGCCAAGGTGTTTATGTATAATTTAATAATGGTTATATTACATAACTCCAACTGACAACAATGAGCCACCATAAATCAATGACATTTCTTCCAGAATGGTGACCATAACCAAACACTACTTAATTTTGTGCATGTTTAACATTCTTCCCTATTATGTTGCTAGGTCGACAATAGTTCAAAGCCTAATGAATGAATAGTAACAAAACTGTATAATAGTAATAATGTTAAGTCCTAAATTAGCTCACTTACCTCCTTCCAAATCCACCATTCTCACCTTTGAAGAATAGGAAATAGCTCTCAAAGAGAACTACTGGAACACACCATTAGGTGCTTGGTGACACACTGTCTACTTGAATTGGGGGTAAGTTTTCGATACAAAAAAAAATGATTTATATCAAGGGAAAGCCATTGTATCGAGTCCTTGTATCTCCAAGTTCTAAATGAATTCAAGACAGATTTACATAAAGTTGTATTATTTTAATTTAAAAATAGCTTAACATCAATTCAGGGACAATTGGTTTACCAAGGGAGCAGACAACCATTTTAAATGCGAGAGTGTTTTTTTGACCCAGAACAGAATGACAGATTCTAGAGTCACAAGCATAGCCATGGATTCTATAGTAGAATCCTAAGTGCAGTGAGGGATTCAAAGTTACTAGAGCTTAAAATAGTTGTTGGCTCCCAAGGTGGACACTCCTTTTTATCACCCTGTATGAGAAAATAAGTTGTAACAATTTATGAATAAGAATAGTATGTTTATTTATTTAGATATAGTTAGGAAAAATAAGACATAGCATAGAAATAGTTAGAGGCTAATGTTAATATTTGAACAATTATAAAGTGCAAAGTAACAATTTTACAACTACACCATTAGTTAGTAACAGTTTTTGATTTAATACAGCTTAAGAATTACAAATAGAAAAAGTTGTCTCAGGATGTACTTTTAGAGAAACCATATCATTTTTTTAGCTAGTAAAGAAAAAGTAGAAACCTATAAATCATACAAAACCGCCATCTGGCTTGTTCATACAATGTTTATGGTTGATCTATCTGGTGATTGGAACTTTCACTAGAAATATACACATTCTAAATTCATATCACTTTTAGTCATTCAGGGATTAATAAGCTATTTATTCCCTGTCTCCTAACAGGGAATAAATAGTAACTCATTTCATCAAAAGGACAAACTTGCACACAATGTATATATAAAATTAGAATAAAATGCCCAATGTGAAATGCCTTACAACCATGCAATTTATAGTAATAACAAAAGTATTTACCGATAGAAAGAGATGGGACTTGCTCCATAGGGTTGACCTCTCGATATTCATTACAATGTTGCTCCCCACCTCCTTTGATCAGGCTCACTGGCTTTATGTCATATGGTATTTCTTTGAGATTAAGGGCGATTCTGACTCGCCAAGAACATGAGCTTCGCCAGTATGAGTATAATACTGGCTGGAAAAAAAAACAATTGGATATAAACATTACATCTAACACTTGTAATCCCTGAGGTCTTTGCATCCAAGTTGATATTTTTAACATATAACTAACAACAGCAGCAGAGTCTGCTACAGGCCAATACATCTACCATTATGCAAATGATTCTATGCTCTTCTCCAAAATAGAATGCTGGGCATGATGATTGATGAATGGAAACAGATTGTGAATATTCAAAATTTTAATTTAGTTTAGGAACATTTGTGTCATATAATAATAACAAAATAATATTAGAAATCATTATATGATGAATATTATCATAAAAAAGGGCACCAACTATAATCATTATCATCACCACATCAACCAGAAAGTCCACCATTGAACAAGGTATCCCCCATTGGGGCGTTTTGCCATAATCCCCACGCTTGGTCTTACTATAATACTCTCTACTAATTTTTACATCAGGTGAGTTCAAATAGCTAGATTGTGATGTGAACAGTCACCTAGTTACAAGAAGTCACCTGGTGAAAGGTATTATGTATAGCCAAAACCAAAGTAGAAAATATTAACTAACTTCCATGATTAAATTGGTTTCCATTATAAATTAAATGTGTCAGTCATTTGACCTTTGAAATATGGAAATATTTAAATTAGTAATGTTAATAAAATGTCAGGCTTGAAGCTTGTAAATACAGTGTTAAGAGACAGAGTTGGTGTATTAAATAAGCAAGATTTTAAATAGGAAACTGGTTTATCAAAGCCAAACCTAACTGGAGCCTCCCTAGATGAAAACTTGTTTACACCATAATTCTTACTTTACCAATATACCAATTTTCTGGCATAACCAAAAAGCAAAAGTACTACGGGTCATCAAATTAGCGTAATCATATTGCAGCAAGAAAATATACACGTGATTCTTTATTTTAAGTGACTGCCTCATGTACGTAATAAGACGAATAAATTTGAAGCTATTAATAATTATTATGTTTTAGTGCAAAATACTATATTTATTTACCAAGGAATCCACGACGTCTCCCATTTCGCAAGTGTATATTTGATAATATTTTTCAATAACACAGAGCGTTACAAAGCTTATCTTGTGATGTATACACAGAAAAGAACAGCAACTTGACTTGTTTAAATAACCAGAATTACCGGTATGCAAATAATCTTGTTGGAAATAAGATAAAAACTAATTGCAAGTAAACAAGCAAGCGCTTTGGAATATTTGCTTTTTACCTTAGCCATGGTGCAGATGGTACCGTTATATTTGGAGTAGTAAGCAATTTTGACGGTTTTCTATAATACTTTTGGCAATAAATATAATTTAGTTCAATTAATAAATGTTTTTATAAATATTTTGTCGCCTGTCCTGCCTGTCCTGTTTCAACTTTCAATGCAATTTTTAAACAAGGGCTAGGTATTTATTTTGGGAGACGTTGTTTATTAGGCAACGACGATAATTGCCGATGTGAAATTTACCGGCCTGATAATTAGCGATCCAGTATTTAATGTTGATGTACACGAGTGTATGAACAATAAATGATTGAGATGCAAATATATGATGCTTGTGATGATAAAATGGCATTAAAATATGATTGATGTAGTAGGAAATCATTATTATAACTTCCATATTGATGCATAATATCATAATTTTTTTAAACATGTACACAACAAATTATTTTGTGTCTTTCTCTATGCCGCCATTTTCATTTTAATATTTTAGCTATCGTGTATTTACATTTCAGGGGCATTCTAGCAAAGTAAGCAATTTGTTGATCCACTTCACCCCACCCCCTGAGAAATGTATAGTTATTTTAAGACATCGAAATAAAATAATTTAAACATTTTCCAATTTTGATTTAACTTATTTACATGTTTCATGCATTGATAAATTGATAATGAAATATGCTGGATTTGTATGTTAAAATCATCATTATATCATCTGCACTTGATTTTAAGTTTTTATAAATGGACAATAGAATTGAAAAATCTCAATATGTTGCAAGTTTTTTTTAAAATTATTTTTGCATCGATAGCACAAAAAATATTTTTTATTGATCGAGCTTATTTTAATTATTTTATGAACGTAAGCATTATGTCGATCCGTCTTATTAAACTTTGATTTTTAACAAGTTTTTCAAAGACTTGTTTGTATAAAATAAATGAACAAAAAAACACAACCTAACCGTTTGTTTGAGTGCTATACTTTTCGTATGTTCGTGGTAGGTGCAGTCACTGCGCCTACCAGTCTCCTATTTAACTATAAACACCATAATGTTCATGCGGTGGTGCGTGACCGCACATTATTCTGCGTCTTGATTTTCTTTTATTTCCAACAGAAGATAATGATAGACTATTTAATATAATTAATATAATTTTGAATGGTTTAAGATGCTATTGTTTTATTTATAAATTGTTAAAATCAAGTTTAATCATGTGAATTTGTACATGTATTTGAAATAGCTTTCAAGAAAACAGGGTATTCTAGGGTGAAGCTTAGTGATGTAATTGTATTATTATATAATAAATATAAGAAAAAAAAATATTACTAACAGATTTATGAGACATCTCAGTTCACAGAAAAGTAATTGCAAATTTAGCTGTATAGTAAAGAGAATGTTTATTTAGATAATTCTAAAAGAATCAACGGCCGTAGGTACCTAATTTAAATTATGACACAGTACTTGGGAGTAGGAACTCAAGCAAGTACTCTCTACACTCGCTCGTTCAGCTAATCGGTGGGCACTGGGCACGCAACAACTACTTTACACCAAATTTTGCGTGGAATTGGAGTAATAGCCTTAACCAGAATTACAAAACTTGCCAATTTTTTCATAATTTTAAACTGCCAGCAGTTCGTATGTCTTCTGGATTTATTACTTTGATTCATTATTCTGGATCCAGTCTTGAGTGAAACCGAGAAAATTGAAACTAATATATAACCGTAATATGGTATTCCAAAAAAGTATATTAACGTCACTGTATATAAGCGAGAAAATATAGTTCTGATTTTGTTACAATATTTCGAAAATACCCATGATTTATCATATATTGCATCTTTCAGAGATATCGCGATTTGTACGTAATGCTACGATTGAATTTTATTCAGTTTCATTCAATATTTATTCAATTCATCACCGTCGCCATTATTTATTTGGTGTGCCAGATTATCAGCTTTACGATATGTCTTGTTTTGTAAATCTCATACTGATAAGAGCCTCATTATTTTTACCATAGGTACTGTCAAAGACATTCCAACAATATAATAATATAATAATAATAATAATCAGCCAATAGGGATGATCATGAGTTATTATCAGGCTGGCTTTTCACGGGTGGTAAGCGACCCAAGAATTATCGACTTGTTAAATGGAAGACATGAATGATGTACATGAGTTATTGGCCGGGCAATATCGTGATCAGGGTGGAAATCGTATCCCGGTAATGCGCAGCCTGAAAAATACTGGAGCGCGTACCAAACCTCGGTTAGAGCGCACTCGAACTGCACTCGGAGTGCAAGTTTTCACTCTAACGTCGTTCACAACCTTCGGGTAGAGCGCAACTTTAAAAAAAAATACAAATTTATGAGAGGCAAAATTGAATTCATGAGCGGGAAAAAAATAAATTTTTCCCCTCGTAAATTTGTACTAAATTTTTTAATGTTATCCGAATACGAATAATTATAATAATAAGAAATTACTACTTGCATTTTCAAATAAATGCCAATATAAACTTAAATTTTGTTTTAATTACATTTTAGATTAATGATAATATGCAATAAAAGGCAATACTGACCATGGTAGTACAACTTGTATATATATACTCTGTTATTACAAACTCTTTAGTAGAATGGATGTTACGAAATTTTTAACTTGATCAACGTATTTGCCAGTTATCCTCTCAGGAGACGAATTATAAATTTAACCTGTATAAAAGAGAACAACGGTCGGTGGCTAACGTTTGGGTGCATGAAGGTCTGATAGCTATCTGTCTTTTGACTTTTGATTTCATTGCTACAGAATCTGTCAAAACTGACATTTTTGATTGTTGCAATCAGTTCATTGTTACAGTTGTGATTGCCTCGCTGATGTAGTCGTGCATTACGCCGTCGCCAATTATTGAGTAATTATCTGTGGAAGAGTGCCTTCGGAAACCACAAAGGATGCGATCCGAATTGCGCGATATGTAACGATATTACGCTCCTAACTGATCTTACGATACTTGTACGATAGGCACCAGAAGTTTCCCGGCTGATCTATTGAAATGTCATCGATGACTTCACCGCACAACGTTAAGTGTTAGACAAAGGCTTTCTTTACTCTATGGTTAATGTTCTATTTGCATGTTAATTATTGTTTAGTATGAGTGTTTAGTGCAGGTGCTTAGTGCTAAGCACGTTTGGACAGCAACTGATTAGTGTGGTATCTGTGTTTAGTAGAACTATCTATTTTTTGACCGTCTTCATAAAATGGAGGAGGTGCTCAATTTGACTGTTTTTTTTTGTCTTACCTCATTACTCTTTATAGGGTGTACCGATTTTGATTAGTGTTTTTATATTTGAAAGCTGGTGGTTGTCATGTAGTCCCATATAAATATGAGTTGGATCTGGCGAGAAATATTTGATTTATCCCTAATAATGCGTATTTTAAGTTTTAAGTCGGTTTTTTTATGTTAAAAGTTGTTGTTGTTTCTTTGGTTATGGCTTCTGAGATTGGGCGATACCGGCGATACCGCAATTTTGCCAATGTCATGTGCTCACTGTACTAGACCGACAAGTGATGGAGAATAATCTGTCATAAATGTTGGCAAGGTATATGTAATCTGTACATTTGTTCAATAATAGAACTCGAAATGGAATTTAACTTCAATTCCATTGAGTTAGCCAAAGAGTTAGCACAGGAGAGCGTTCCGAACCTCGGTTAGAGCGCACTCGGAGTGCACTCGGAGTGCAACTTTTCACTCTAATATCGTTCACGACCTTCGAGTAGAGCGCAACTTTTTAACTATCAAAAGAGGTCGTTAAAATGTTGAATGTTTAACTGACATGACCTTGACATTTCTTGATGAGTAAATTATAGGCAATCTTTTATATTTTGCAGGTAACGGTAGTTATTGCTTTTCAAAGTCTATAAATTTTGCACAGACTCTGTAATCTTTGGTCTTGATTGATGCGAGTACCTACTACAAAACGATTGCATAATTTTTTGATATAAAGTTTAAAGTACTTATCGCAGGTCAAAGTTGTGTCAAAGAGTTCGGGCGCTTTGGCAAATATTAAATTAGAAAAATATCTTATTTGTTGTCTTTAGTGTAAAATATTAGATTTTATTTATGTAGATAGATTATTCCATTAGTGGTCACGTGTATTTTACATCGTTGGTAAGTTTTGTAAATTCTGTAAAAATTTGTTAGTAGATTTCATTTGTTTCCTTCAATTGTTTTCCGTCCAATTTGATGGAAATATTTGATGGGGGCGGTAGGCCCCCGGAAATTCCTACCGAATACACCGCGGATAGATGTGATTCTATTCCTTCACCAGCCGAATTTGTATCCGTAGTATCTGATTCTTCAGATATTGTGGAACAAACCTTCCAGCAGAGCAATGGATCTTTTTCTACTGTTAAGAGGAAAAAACATTGCAAAAAACACAGAAGTAGTAAGGAAAAGAGACAATCCCAGGACTCAGTTCTCCAGCTAGGTCAGACATGTGTATCATCAAACATGATCATTGATGACAAAATTACTGAATCTCAAATGACTGATTCTCTTGCAGCGCCTTCAGCAACCATATCTCAAACCCCATCAATTCCATCATATACTCCCTCCGGTAGGCAAATATATAAGTCCTCTGATAGGGGACCTTTTGTAGTCCATGTTCAAAAAGTTGAATCTTCCCCCACCTCAGGGACTTTCTTGCACCCTGTGAACTTTGGACGCTTCCTCAGCAAAAACAACATCCAAAACATTGTTGAAGGAAGTGTTAATAGAATTGGGCGTAATAGAGTAACATTGTCATTCTCTGATGCAAACTCTGCAAACACGTTTATTGGAAATGACCTCTTAAAAAACAATGATTACAAGGCATTCATCCCATCGTTTAACACAATACGCTTGGGTCTTGTCAAGGGCATACCTGTTGAATGGTCTGAGGAGGAAGTACTCGAGAATATTCGTGTCCCTCTTGATGGTTGTCCCATAATTAAAATTAGACGCTTAAATTACAAAGTTGTTATTGATGGTGCTCCTGTATTTAAGCCATCTCAATCTTGTGTTTTATCTTTTGATGGACAAGTTTTGCCTCCAAGAGTATTTATGTGTTTCAATTCACTTGTTGTTGAACGCTATTATTATCCTACAGTTCAATGTTTCCAATGTTGTCGATTTGGTCACACTAAAATTAGTTGTAGGTCTAAGCCACGTTGCTATAAGTGTGGAGAAGGTCACACTGGTGACTCATGCAATATGGAAGAGGGCACTTCACCCTGTTTATCTTGTGCCGGTTCACATTATTCAACAAATAAGTGCTGTCCAGAATTTACTAGGCAAAAGGAAATAAAAATCACTATGGCTGATAAAAATATTTCTTATATAGAAGCTTCCAAATTACATTCCCCCATTAGAGGTAAATCCTACAGTGATATAACAAAAACATCGTATGCAAATATTTCCCCTGCCCCTCATTCATCTTCTGTAAAAACTAATAATGTCTCAAATAGAAAAACTATCTTTATAAAACCCAGACCTCCTCCTTCACAGCGACATGGCTATGACAGATCTGCCCATCAGGCGATAATTGCCAATCCGGCTATGCCCAACAATAATGGTGTTGCCTTTAATAATCTCAGTACCGACCCTATTTCTTCCTCTGGTAGCATTATGGAGCTTATACAGGCTCTCATGAGGCTACTTAATACCTCCACTTTTGTACCGTCCAACGCTGCCCAAGATTCTTTCATTCCAATGACACAACCTTTCCATTATGGCTCCCTCTCTAGGGCTGCAATGGAATTGCCAAAGTCTTAATAATAAAAAAACAGATTTATTATATATTATTAATAAATATGAACCAATAGTTATTGCCATCTCTGAGACTTGGCTTAAGTCTGGTTCCTTTTTTAAGGTTCCTCACTACCTCTGTTTCAGAGATGACAAAGCTGACGGGTATGGTGGCTCTGCCATACTTGTCAGAAATTCTGTAAATTCTCATCTTGTACATATACCACCATATATTGCATCTGAGAACTTCTCTTTTGTTGCTGTTAGGTTAAAAAACTTAACATTTATATCACTATATATACCTAGACCATCTTTTGACATATTGACTAAATTCCTTGACATCTTAACAAAAATCCAAGGTCCTTTTATCATAATGGGGGATTTTAATATCCATCACCCAGTCTGGGGTTGCCAGGCCTCAGATTCTCTTGCTAATTATATTTTCAATATAATGGATAAAGTAGGGTTGTGTTTACTGAATACTGGTAGCCCTACCCGTCGTACAAAGCCAAATGAGCGAGTTAGTGCTGTCGACTTGACATTGGTATCTGCTAGTTTAGCTCCTTCAATGTCATGGAAAACTTTATCATCTTGTTTTGGCAGTGATCACTTTCCTATAATATTTGATCTCCCATTTTCCAAAATTGAATCAATTCCATTTAAGCCATTACTACTATACAAACTTAACAATAAAACCCAGTCTGATGAATGGTCAAAATATAAATCATTCTTAGATCAAATTGCTTTTGATCTTCCTCTCATACTACCCCATTCTTTAAACAATTGTATTAGCTCATTTATAAATTACATTCATTCTGCTGCTAAACATTCATTTCCTTTAAAAGAACATAATACTAAACATAGATCTCCTCCATGGTGGGATCAAGAATGTATGGATGCTGTGTCACAGAGAAAGATCGCTGAGGAAGAGTATTGCGGAGACATGACAAATAAAAACTACGATAAATTAACTGCTATAATGTCTCAATCAAAAGAAATTCTTCATGCAAAAAAATCACAGGGATGGAAAACCTTTTGCTCAAATATTTCTCCTAGTGTTCATTCCTCTTTTGTATGGAAATCAATTCAAAAGTTTCGTGGTTCATATAGAGAACCAGCACCACCATACCCTAACTGTGACAGTTGGTTTGAACAATTTATGGACAGATTGGCTCCACCCTTTGTTCCTAGTTTTTTCAATACCTGCACTTCAAGTGCCGCTAAGGATTCAACTTTTATTCCTTTCTCCATGCAAGAATTACACCTTGTTCTCACTTCTGTTAAAGATTCTTCACCCGGTCCAGATGGAATCCCATATTCCTTTTTAGTTAATGCTGGTGAAAAAATTTTAATTTATTATTTGGAAATGATAAATTTGATGATAGATTTAGGGTTTGTCCCAGATGTGATGAAAACCCAAATTATAATTCCTATTTTAAAGCCCGGTAAAGATCCTAATATGTCTGATAGTTACCGTCCAATAGCAATGTCGTCTGTTTTGACAAAGATTGCAGAACATCTTATAAAAAATCGCCTGGAGTGGTTAATCGAAAGCAGAAATCTTTTGCCTGAATGCCAATATGGTTTTAGAAAAGGAAGAGGGACATTAGATAGTTTATCAATTTTTGTTACAGATATTAGACTCTCATTCTCTAGAAACGAGTCTATAGTTGCTGCATTCATTGACATATGTTCAGCATATGACAATGTTATCCTTTCTATTCTTAAAAGTAAAATGGAAAGTCTATCTATTCCAAGTAAAATTACTAACTTTATACTTAATCTTTTTCAAGATCGTACAGCTCAACTTAGAGTTAACGGAGAAATTAAATGTTCCAGATCTATCTTCAAAGGTCTGCCTCAGGGCTCTGTCTTAAGTCCTCTTCTTTTTAATGTTTATACATATGATTTAAATAGATTTGTAATCCCTTATTGTAGAATACTACAATATGCCGATGATCTTGTATTATATATTTCAGATAGTAATATTTTAAATTCTGCCCATAAATTATCTCAAGCTCTTGAGTCATTAAATATTTGGCTAGGTAACAATGGTCTGGACATAGCTCCTCAAAAAAGTACTGTTGTTATCTTCACTAGAAAACGGTTAAAACCAAGACTCAACATAATGGTCAACAATATTAGGATACCTGTAGAAAATGAAAAAAAATTTTTAGGTCTCATTATAGACAGTAAATTGAACTTTTCATCTCATATTAACTATATTAAAGTGAAATGTGAAAAGAATCTGAATATTTTACGGTGTTTGGCTGGAATTTGGTGGGGTGCTCATCCCTATTATTTAAAACTTTTATATAATGCTATTATTCGCAGTGTTATTGACTATGCTTCATTTTTGTATGAGCCAGCTTGTAAGAGCGCGCTGAATTCATTGGACTTGATACAAGCAAGAGCGCTACGTATTGTGATTGGAGCAATGAGGTCTACTCCTAAAAATGCTATGCAAGTGGAATGTGACGAACCACCTTTAGACTTGAGACGTCAATATCTTTCAGATATGTTTTTATTCCGTTTGTTTCAGTTTTCCTCCCATCCCCTTTTCCCAAAATTACAATTATTGTTAAGTTATATTTCCCAGCCTTATTGGAATCATAAAAAAACTCCTTGCTTAGTTCTGAGTTATACAAAAATTATAGCCTTGAAATACCCTACTCATAGAACCCCTAAAATATCTTTGTTTGAATTTAACTATGAGTGCATATTATTTGAACCCACTCTACACCTTAATTTAGATTTAAGAAAAGGAGATCCTTTTGTTAATAGACACTTCCTTAGAATTAAGGATAACCTTTGGAATGGATGGCATAGCATTTTTACAGATGCTTCAAAATTGGATGAAAATGGGTGTGTTGGTGTTGGACTATTTCACCAAAATTATAATATAGTACAAAAAATTAAATGTCCACCTGAAACTTCAGTTTTTGTAGGTGAATGTAGGGGTATATTGGAAGCTATTAATTACATATTACTATTTAAATTAAAGAGAACAGTTATTTTTTCAGATTCATTAAGTGCTCTTCAAGCTTTTAAGACCAATCCATTTAAAATAGGTTCCAAAAACTGGATTATATTCAAATGCAAAGAGATGTTGATTAGGTGTATTTCTTTTGGTTATTCCGTCCACTTAGCTTGGATTCCAAGTCATAATAATATACAAGGCAATGAAAAAGCTGATGAGATAGCAAAGCAAGCTGTAATATGTGGTGATAAGGTTCCCTTTAAAAATTATCCACAAGACCTTTTACTTATCCCTAGTCGTGACATAAAGTCTAGGTGGTCAAAGAGATGGTCAGTGTCTAGTAGACGGACAGGATGTAATTATGTTAAATTCCAACCTGACATTCAAAATAAACCCTGGTTTTTTAAATTTAAGTGCAACAGGAAAATTTGTAGTATAATATCTAGATTGAGATTCGGCCATTGCTCTTCTGCTGTCCATCTAAAGAAATTGAGGATTAAAGATTCATCAATCTGCGAGTGTGGCATGGATGAAGCTGATTTAAACCATATTTTCTTTTCTTGCCCCTTATATGATCATAATTCATTATTCAAGTCATTAGTACATTATAAATTCCCATTTCCCATCCATATAGATAACATTTTGAGTAATATTAACAAAAATACCATTGAAATATTAACATCTTTTATAAACTTAAATAATATAAAACTGTAAGTAGTTCTGTATAAATTGAATTAAATAGGTAGGTATGTAACATTCAGTTCACCTTGTGTTCATAATGTAAATATTGTATGTTTTGAATTCTGTAGATAGTATGTAGATAAAGATATTTTTCCTTTTGTTTCAGATGCAAAATTCAAAATTTCTCCGATTAAATTTATTTGTATTGAATCTCTTTTGACATGATGCTGGCAAAAATGTTCTAAACAATTGCCATAAAAAATAAAAAAAAAAAAAAAAAAAAATTTTGCACATTTCCCCGCCAAAAACGATATTTGAGGTTATAAAACAACCGGCCGTTCGGAACCTTCGAGTAAGTTAAAAAGCAACCAAACAACGCACTCTGACCCTCGGAACGCGGCCCAGGTCCAAGATTTTTATATTTATTTTTTCCTCCTTCATAGGTCTTACCTAACCCAAACCAGAAGAATTCATAAAATGGGTAAAAATAAGAAAGGACCTAAGGCTAATGTTTTTAAAGTAGCAGGTGCAAAAAGCTTAAAGAAAACTAAAGCAAAAGCAGTCAATCTAGGACTGAAGAATGTAAGTTCTCGATACTTTTGATAATGAAAAGGCATGTTTTTCCATTTTTACTGTCGTTAAAATAATTGTATGTTAAAATTTCTTTCCGATGAGTCAGGAGTAGGTATACATTCATCGAAATAAATAAAAAAATACTAACTAACGAGTATGCCGCCCGTTATCTACGTAGGATTTGGATCGCAATATTCACTATCTTTCGGCGACTGGTTCCATCTCTTTCCCCATTTCTATTACAAATTCTAACAATACCATGAAGTGGTGAGAAGAGGTGCAAGTAGGTACACATTAAGCAAATTAACCTTATTTATAAAATAATAGTTAGTAAATATTTATTGGTTTATAGTCGAGCAGCACAATTGCTGATATGTCTATAAGACACAGTATCGAAATTCATTAAGTTCACTTTAGATGTTCACTTATTAATGTTAGTTTGATGGTTCGTAGCCAGTTATCGAGCCAGAAATATTATTATTATTATTAATGGACGAGCAGCAATATGCTGATATGTCCATATCATTGCAGTGTTGGATTTATAGTTTCAGAAGAGATTTATTTTCTGTAGATAGCCATTTGTCCAGTTTATTTTTAAAATTGTTGATTGATGTGGCTGACACAACATGTTCTGGTAGTTTATTCCAGTTATGCACTACTCTGTTGCTCAAGAAATGGTGTGCATGTTTTGTTATGACCAAATCCCGAATAAGCTGGATTTCATGTCTGGATTCCACCATACTAGCCGTCAGTGAAACTCACATGCATGGTACCGGCCATTTTATCACTGCGATAGGAAACACAATGTACTTCTCAGGCTGTGAAGATTCAAGTACAAGTGGAGTTGGATTCATCTTGTCGCCACACTTAAATAAATATGTCCTTGGTTATAATCCGGTATCTGATAGAATCCTGAAAATGGAGCTGAATACATATCTGTGTGTCCTGAATATTGTACAGATATACGCACCAACGGCACAGGCTCAGGATGTGGTAATTGAAGACTTTTATGGGAAGTTGGAGGAAACAATGAACTCAATACCTAATCGGGAAATCAAAATTATTCTTGGTGATTGGAACGCCAAAGTTGGTAGTACACTGGCTGATGATCATATCCGAAGCACAGTTGGAAAATTTGGACTTAGCACTAAGAATGAACAGTGTGAAAAACTGATCGAGTTCTGCATAGATAAAATCTCAGTATTATGAACACATACTTCCAACATCATCCAAGATGTTTGTACACATGGAGATCTCCAGGTGATAGGTACAGAAACCAAATCGACTACATCATTCTAGACACCCGCTGGAGATCCTCAGTTTCTAACGTAGACCTTTCCCCACTCAGAGTGCTTGTGGCTAACTTCTCGCTTCGTTTAAAAGCGCCTAGACGTCCGCGCTTAGAAACCCAGAAGGCTGGATCCTTCCGAGCAACCAATCTTCCGAGAGACATTAGAAGCGATTTTAAAGGATTCACCAACGCAATTTCATGCTGATGCTGATACTCAATGGAAACACTTGAAAGGGCATATCAATGTTGCGCTGGACCAGATCGCCAGAAAGAAAAAGCCAGAGCAGAAGAAAAATGCTGGATCTCTGATTATTCATGGCAACTCATTCAACGTAGGAAAGACTTAAAAACTAGGGGTTTGCAAGATATTGCACTGGTTGAATACTCTAGACTTAGCAGAGCTATTCAGGTAAGTTGTCGCCATGACAGGAACAACTTTATTGAGGGCATTTGCAGTGACATTGAAAGCCATTCGAGCAAGTTGCAAACTGCAGACCTCTTCAAGAAAGTTAAGAGTCCTTTCCAAGCAGTTCAAGGCTAAATTGTGGGTCATAGAGTATGCCGACCGAACTAAAAAGCAAGCAATTATATACAGGTTCCCAATCCACACCCGGAATTAACCCAGACTGGAATGACCTAGAACTGGAACCCATGATTTTTACCTTCCGAAATCTACAGTGCAATAAAATCCCTCAAAGAGAAGAAGGCCCCAGGAAGCAACCAAATCACAGCGGAGGTGCTTAATGCCATGGGTGACTTAGGTGTTATGGCACTTTATAAGATCTGTTCGCACATCTGGCAACACGGCGATTGGCCGCAAGATTGGTCATTCTTCCGCTGCACAAGAAAGGGTCAACCAAGAATACTCAATACTCAATCATTTATTGTAATCATTATGTACATTCAAATGCAGTTTATATGAGTTAATTTATACAAACCAAAATTAGGTGGAATTATACATAATGACCCTGATAGGGTATAGCGACATGTAGAGGAGTGGGACGACCTATTCTATAATCGAAGGATCCTGAAACAATTCTTCAAGAGTATAGTAGCACTTTTGGAGCAGTATATTTTTTAGAATTTTGAGAAATTTGTGAATGTTATCTATACTTTTTATTTTAACCAGTAATTTATTATATATTTTAGCTGCCATTGCGTTTGCTGCCTTTGCTGTACTATGCATTTTTAGTCGTAGAACTGTGGCAATTATCGAACCCTGTCCCTTATCTCATATGCCAGCAAAATCTTGCTCCACATCCTTAATAATCGCATCCGCTACTACCTAGATTGGCAAATTCCGCAGGTGCAAGCGGGTTTTGTGAAGGCCAAGGGCACTCGAGACCAGATACTCAATGTCAGGCAGATTGTGGAGAAAGCGAATGAGTTCAATACGCCAGTGATAATGTGTTTCGTTGACTATAACAAAGCATTCGACTGTGTCAGCTGGAGCTGTTTGTGGGAAGTTCTACAAGAACTTGGGGTGCCAAATCATCTCATCGGCTTACTTCGCACATTGTATTGCTCAAACCAGGGAGTTGTAAGAGTCGATGAAACCACTACTAAACCTATTAAATTTCTCCAAGGAGTATGCCAGGGCTGTATTTTGTCGCCCATTCTATTCAACGCTTATGGAGAGCACATAATGAGAAGTACCTACGAAAACTGGGAGTGAGGCATTACAGTAGGTGGTGTGAAAATCACCAATCTGCGTTATGCCGATGACACCACTCTTCTTGCAGCAAATGAGTTGGAAATGGTTGGGCTTCTGGAGCGAATGGAGAGAATAAGCGAGGAGTTGGGCTTTCCATAAACAGGTCCAAAACCAAAGTCATGGTGGTGGATAGATCTGGAGTGCTAGAATTTACTGGAGCATTGAACCTAGAAATAGTGGACAACTTTATCTACCTGGGTTCCAACATCAGTAACAATGGTTCGTGCGAGAAGGAAGTGCGCAGGAGAATTGGCATGGCCAAGAGCGCCATGACACAGCTCGGAAAAAACTTGAGAGACCGCAACATTTCCTTAATCATTATCATAAAAATCATTCACATCATTAAAAACAAAGACCAAACTGGTGCGGACACTAGTCTTCTCGATTTTTTCGTATGGCGCTGAGACTGAAAGCTGCAGTCCGTAAA
Source organism: Plagodis dolabraria (assembly GCA_963854805.1). Lineage (NCBI taxonomy): Eukaryota > Metazoa > Arthropoda > Insecta > Lepidoptera > Geometridae > Plagodis > Plagodis dolabraria. Next base: position 5,775,539 of record OY978459.1, on the reverse strand, counting down.
AGCATTGACGCCTTTGAGATGTGGTGCTGGAGAAGGCTGCTGCGTATTCCGTGGACAGCTTTTCGGACTAGCGTCTCAATATTACGGGAACTCAAAATCTGCTTGCGGCTGTCGTCTGAGTGTTTACGCCGAGTCCTAGAATATTTCGGTCACATTGCAAGGAAAGATAGAAATAACTTAGAGAGGCATATCGTGACCGGTAAAGTGGATGGGAAAAGACCGCGTGGTCGCAGCCCATTGCGCTGGTCCGACCAAATCCGCACCAAAGTCAAAGTCAAAATCATTTATTCAATTTAGGCGTCTACGACGCTCTTATGAAGGTCAATTACAAATTTTAATATTGAAATATACTACATTGTACTGCCACGTTCAGCAAACAAAAATTATAGAGCCACTGCGAGAAGAACGGGCAAGAAACTCGGGGCCATTCTTTTAAACGTATTTTAACAATGTGTTAAGTACATACTATATAGTAAAATTATTACAATACTTAATTTACATTACGTAGGTGTTAGGCGCTAGCTTGGCAGAGGCGAACCAGTCCAAGCATTTTTGTCGTTTACGTAATCACAAACTGTGTAGTAAGATTTCTTTATCAAAATATTCTTCACATGCAACTTGAATTTTCTTTCTGTGAGCGTTGTAATATGTTTGGGCAATTTATTATAAAACCGCACACAATTGCCTAAGAAGGACCTTTTATTTGTCTTTGCTAATCTAAAACCTGGCACCGCTATTTTATCTTTATTCCTAGTGTTATAATTGTGATTGTCACTGTTTGATTTAAATTTGCTCAAATTTTTACGAACATACATAATATTTTCAAATATATACAGACTTGGTAAAGTTAAAATATCAATTTCTTTAAAAGGATCTCTCAGGGATTCCCTAGGATCCATTTTATATATGGCTCGAATTGCACGCTTTTGTAAGATAAAGATTGTCTCTATCTCAGCAGCAGCTCCCCACAGCAATATACCATAAGACATAAAACTGTGGAAGTACGCGAAATAAACTAGCCGTGCAGTAGCTACGTCTGTTAACTGTCTTATCTTACAAACTGCATATGCAGCAGAACTAAGTCTTCCGGCTAGATCATGTATATGTGGATCCCACTGTAAAGTTGAGTCCACTTTGATTCCCAGAAAGACTGTCGCATTGTCAAAAGAGAGTTTTTCTAGGCCAAGCTTAATGTTTGGTTCAACATAAGTAACATTTGGTAAAGAAAACTTTAAACATTTGGTCTTTTTTGAATTTAAGAGAAGATTGATAACCGCAAACCACTTAGAGATCATAGATAACACATTATTTACATGAATAATTTCACTATCCCTCCTATCTACTTTAAAAATTAGGGAGGTATCATCTGCGAATAAAACTATATCGCAGAAATTTTTAACCATGCAAGGCAGACCATTTATATATGCTAGAAACAGAAAAGGTCCTAAAATTGATCCTTGCGGTACTCCTATTCTTACCAAAGACCCGGAAGAAGTATTGCCATTTATTCTAACCTTTTGTAGCCTGTCTGACAAATATGACTTTATAAGATCCAGAGCTTTTCCACGAATACCATAATGTGAAAGTTTTCGAATCAGAGTGCGGTGCTCTACACAGTCAAATGCCTTAGAAAGGTCACAGAATACGGCAATAGCACCGCTCTTGATTCCTCAGTTCACAACGCCCTACACACCTCCAGAGACAGAAACAGATGGAGAAAGATCGTGCGAGAGAAAGTGATACAGAAGGGTGGTCACGACCCTCAGCATTGAGGTATACGACGCAAGGAGGAGGATTAGAAGTGAAAAATATGTTCTACGTTTTATTTTTATTGTGCATGTGTAAATGCATACACATACTTTGTTGCTGCATAATATATCATTTTATAACAGGGAAGAGTAAAATGCATATCATCACTCTTGCACTCTGATATTCAATCTCCCTTTGTTTTGGCCCAAATGGAATTCTCTTTGTTAGGATTCCATACCCTAATTATATTTAACTTTTTATTTCTAACTATATTTAGGAATTTTCTAACTGACCGAGCGAGAACTTAGTTCGAGCAAAGCATCTCTGCTTAACTTACACAAAAATGCTAACGTATGTCCGGTTGTTATCCTCTAAAGGTCGCATTTCTCAACTGATTCTCTCGAAATTTTGTGATCAGGTTTGTTAAGTCCATTATTTATTTTGTCGATTCAGTTTTTGGAAGTTTTTCATAATGACGGAAATATACATTATAAGGCTAAGATTTTTTTACCTGTAGATGCGTTGTATGCCCTCCATATTTACTAGACAAGTTCTGGGTAATTATCGGAGTCCCTACCAGTCTTGCACTTCCGAGCGTCCGGTGAATACATCGCCGCTAATCGTGTTTTTAAGAATAATCTGTGGACAATATGCCTTCCTTGTGTCTTTAGACTCTGCACCAATTATACAAGCACTTTGAGAGATAAGAAAACTGTTTAATTTCACGCGTAATTATTGCTTTTATTGATGAAATAGAAAATATCGACATTTTGTTTTATCTAAGGAACTATTCACAATGAAATGGATGAGCGAATAAGTGTATCGTTTGGTGTGAGAGAGTGAAAGAGATCGCAGTGTAGTGGTGATCGGAACGTCTCGTGGCGGTTCGGTGGTTACACGAATTGCTTATTTATCTCTTTCTTACAACAGATATGACGCATAATATTTGAACGTTCTTTCCTTGTCATTACAAACTGCATATACATGTGCGTAGGTATGTAGATAGGTAAATTTTAGTAAGCTTTTAGAGCAGTGGTGTTTAGATATAACTACTCTAATATTTCAACTCTCTGTTATAAGGTATTGAAAGTATGGACGCCTACACTTAAATTAATGGCAATGTCCTGATACGCACGTCTCTCTGTCTTTTATAATCAATTATTTATTTTCGATGTTTCTGTAGCCAGTATGTTAATTCGAGATTTTTTACTACTTACCTACCTATTGCTGATACAACTAGCATTCACTGGGGCCCGCGTATCATTGATTTTCTTGGACATAAGTCAAAGAAAATTTACAATTTTTATTACATATCTAGTTTTTTAATTTCTTGACCCATTCTCCCATTAGCATGCGCAGTGAACTTTTATCCAATTGTAAGCTATAGAAGGGCAGACTCGAGAGGTCTACAGCTTGGAGAGCCACTAGTATATTCTTATATCTCATTATGTCTTTATATATTTTTTATTTTAATTTTATTTTTATCAATAGCACAATATATAAATATATCATCTGTTGTATAATTTCAGATCAAGCAGAAAGTCACAGATATTGATAAAGAATTTGTGGAAATTAGTAAAAAACCACACCCACCCAAAACGCCATCATCTAAACCTGAACCTAAACCTCAGAAGAAAAATAAAACACCAGTGACGAAGGAGGAAATAGCTAAAACTGCAGAAGAAATTGTGAAAATGGACTTATAGTATCTACTGTTGGCATAGCTCTAAGGTTACAGTTTTTTTATTATTATATTGATTTATGAGTTGTTATATACTGTAGTTTTTTTTTAATCTATGTTGAAACACCACAAAATCTAGATAAAGTCTGGTCTCTATTTAATAAGCCTGATTGATGATACTTATAATAGAAACGAGTTAGCGTACCACTAGTCAGTTTCCTTATTTGTCAATTTCACTGATTCACCAGTTTACTCATTAGACAGTTTCGGTAGGTTGACAATTTCGCTAGCTATAGGCATTTTCCTGATTCGTCAGTTTCCTCCTTTGCTAGTTGTCCTAGGATGTCAGTTTCGTGAAATAGTCAGTATTGCGATCCGCTAGTTTTGTTATTAGTCAGGTTCGCTGATAGAAAGGTTTACCTATTCGTCAGTTACGCTAGCTAGACAATTTTTCCAGTTTGCTATTTTAGTTTCAGTAGGTGCCAGGTTTTAAAGATATCTTTCATATAGGTATGTATGTATATATATTCATTTTAGCACGTTTTCATTAGTACCAACGCAGCAAACAACCATTTTAAAGCCGAGAGTGTTTCTTTGAATCCAGAGTGAAACGAAGAATTCTAGAGTAGTCACGAGCGTAGCAAGGGATTCTAAAGAAGAATCCTGAGTGCAGTGAGGGATTTAAAGTTACTCGAGCTTACAGTAGTTGTTGGCTCCCGAGGTGAACACGGTAATATGAATAGTACGTTTATTAATTTAGATATAGTTAGGAAAAAGTAATACATAGTATAGAAATAGTTGGAGGCAAATGTTAATATTTGGACAATTATGGAAGTGCATCGTAACAGTTTTACCACTACCAGCCGTTACAGGTTTATTTACAGCTTGAGAATTAAAAATATGCATAGAAAACGTTTTGAGAAAATATATTATTTATAAGGTTGAAAAAAAACCTGTACCTTGTTAATTCAATGTTTGTGATTGATTTCTTTAGTGATTAGAACTTTTACAAAAAATATCCACATTCTAAATTTAAATCACTTTTAGTCTCTCAGAGATTAAAAAGCTATTTTAGTCCCTGTTTACGAAGAATAGACTAGCTTTTTTTGAATAGATGTGATAAAAATATATTTTTGATACTTCTAAACTAACACAACTTACATACTGTATTCTTAAGACCTCACTTAGGTACAACGTAAAGCAATAAATGAATATAAATATGACTATAACATAATAAATAATTCAACCCCCTTGTTGTGGCCTTTAAGTGATGATAATAAAAAATAGCTCTTACCGAGTATCTAATCGGGTAATGACTTAGTAAGGAATGACATAGGTATATACATTAATATGTGACGTGACACGACTAAAACACAATCTAAACTAACCAGTGAATCAGAAAACTTGCGCAAGGAAAGTAACGAGTTAGGAAAATGACGAAAAAGCAAAGCTGTCAATTTAGGCTAACTGACGAACAAGGAAACTTGCGTATCAGGAAACAATCTTAATAGGGAAATTGACAATTTGGTGAAACTTCCAAATATGGAAATTGGCGAATTCAGGAACTGTTTAATGAGTAAACTGGTGAATTAGTGAAATTGATGGGTAAGGAAACTGACCAGTGGTACGCTAACTCATAGAGACCTATATAGGTATGATTGTTAACACACAGATCATCTTAAATGTTTGAAGCGCTCGTAGCGAAGTTTGCTTAGCCATTCTGAACCGATCAGCAAAGCTAAGCAACGTCCGCCTCGGTCATGAGTTGGATGGGTAACCGCTGGTGACATTACTACTGAGCGCTTCCGTGCTTCGGGGGCACGTTAAGCCATCGGTCCCGGTTGTTGTCTTCGGATGGCAGTCGTTATAGCATGGGGGTAGGGCATTTTGCGAATGCGCGCCTGGCTAGCTACCACCCCAAAGTAGAAAATCTGTCGCCAAGCACCTAACGGTGTGTTCCGGCAGCTGTCCTTGAGAGCCAGTAATTTTCTACTTTAGTCTGAACAACACCTTTGACCACATCATCACTTACCATCAGGTGAGATAGTGGTCAAAGTGTAACCAATCATGCATAAAAATAAAAAAATGGCGACGGAGGCAGTGTGGAGCTTGGTGGAAGTGTAGAAAGCCCAAAGCTGCTGGTGCTAGGTGATGAGGTCCTAGGTCTGTGATCACATTTTATTTTATTTATTTATAGGCATTTTTGTCTTTTGGGATAGATGCGATATCCTCTTGGGAATTTAGTAAGATGTGCGTTTTGGTAACTCAGGTGTTTATAGAACTCTGATGGTTAATTTAATTTCATACCAAAATAACTTTGATCACCAAATAAAGTAGATGGGTCTACCGAAAGCATTCCCAAGGTAGGTTGGGGCCAGGCACAAAACAAAGCCTGCACTTTTACAATAATTTCCTGCGTGTTGTCAGCGAAAATGTATATGCGATATGTTCTTCTTTTGTTAAGAGAAGATAGTATATTATTCCTACCGACCCCACATGAATGGTCATAGGCTATGAATACGATGACTTACAAATCAAAGGACAAACTTAGACCAATAAAGAAGTACAGACGAACAACTACATGTGATAGAATTTAAACCAAACATAACCATGCTCCTCTCGAATCTGGTCCTTCCACGCTCACGTTGGTATGCGCGTAAAATAAACAACTGGAAATGAGCATGGGTAATTTTGTTTTCAGTTCTATCCTAACCAACTGGTGATACCATTGACAACTGTAAATTAGCCTAAGAGGCTAAAAAGATATCATATCATGGAGCTACCAGAAGTCAGAAGACCGAAATCCAAGCAAGGGAGAGATACTCAATGAAGTACTCATCACACCTGCTCAAAGTCTCAGAAAGATTGCAGATACTCGCAAGAACTCGAAAAAAAAATATCGGTCTCAGTGCTGTCTGTTATTGATTGGTCTGAGAGGACATTAAAACAAATCATTAAACAGAAACATGGTATCTGCCTTTTATTGTTAAAATTTAACAAAATATAATATTATCAAACGCTTAATCTAAAACATTTTTTTTTAGTTTAGACAACAAATTAACGGTGGTTGTGAGTATTTTCGTCATTTAAATACATTGCTTTCAATGTTACGTAATTTGATTACGCAAAAGAAAGTGATTTGTAAATTAGAGAAATGGATAAAACCACCATGGTAGCTATTACATCGTTCATGTATTACTCTATTGAAATGCACATGAATGATAGCTAGCTTAAGACGGAAAGTATACTAAAAAATAAGTAGTTTCTTTAGTTTATTCTTCGTCAGTTAGGTCTGGTTCCGCCTTCTCGTCTTCACTGGCTTCAGCCGCTTCTGCGTCGGCTTCTGGTTCCGCCTCAGGCGCTTCCGCTGATTCAGGTGCAGCTTCAGGGGTTGCTGGCTCTTCAACAATTGGTTCTGGTTCATCGACGGCAGTTTCGCTAAAACAAGAGGCGAATTCGTTACCTATTAGTGATACTTATTACGAAAACCGGTCAAGCGCTTGTCGGGCCTCACTCTATTATAGTTACACCACGTTAAAACGTGAATAGGTAAGTGCATTTTCAATGCCTTCTGCTGCAAGAGTAATATTTTTTATCAATAAAATAGTAGGACGAACAGAAATTGGTATTCCTCGTGGTGCTACTTGTAGGACAAATTATTAGGAACCCGAGAAACGAGATCAAAAATTGCCTATTTTGACCGTCCCTATTTATACAGGGTTATTGGTAACCTCTTAGGGTTGACTTCTGCTAGTCCTAACAAACATTGTGGGTTTTTTTTTGTTTTGAAATATATTTATTTTTGTTTTTTTTAATGCCTACTCCGAGCCAAGAGCGCCCCCCGCGGCAACACTGGACCTCGCCGAGCTCCCTTTGAATAGAGTTTTGAATATTTACATCGTAGTACAGCAAAGTATTAAAAAAATATGAAATAATACATTACAGGCACTAGATACTTTTAACATCAGGTGGTCCTCGTACTTATTCGGTCAAAAACATTTAAAAATCACATTTTTTTTTCAAATCAATTAAAAAAATATCTCAAAATGTTAGTTAGGACTAGCAGAAGTCAACCCTAAGAGGTTGTTAGCATTTTACGAATAACCCTGTATATTTCTTGAGATAAAAAAAGATGAAAATCTATTTGTAATTTCAGGCTGCAAAAAAGCTTTTTTCTTCTCCCTTTCATGTATTGGAGCACCGTCACCCTTTGACATAGATATAGTTGTTAAGTGTCATGTGCCTGTAATTTTACTGGCTCTCAAGGGTTGCAGCCGGAACACCCTGTTGGTTGCAGGTCGCTAGGCGAGCATTCGCAAAATGCCCTTCCACCATGCGATGAAACCCAAGACGGTGGTTGGTAATCGAACCACGAAACTGCAGCACGGCAGTCCAAAGCTTACTAGCTCGTCCATAAATGCTTTCAAGAATTGCCAATCAATAATGGGGGATATGGTAAACGCCCCCTAATGTGGGTGGGAGGCAACTCTTCAATAGTGGACGTTATGGATGTTGGTGATGATGAGGAAAAAATATATTACCTGGTGTCCGTCTCGGCAACTTCAGCAGCAGATCCACTGTGTGATAGTTCCTCAAGGCGGGCGGCGGCCAGTTCTGACTCTTGTCTTGCAATTTCAGCTAACTCAGCAGCCTATGAATTATACATAAAATAATAAGAGATTAAGGGAAACGGACAAACAACGTGACATGTAATTTTTATATATAAAGATATATGTATAAAAATTATGTGTGACAATTCCGCCTTATTTTCGCACGCACGATCAAGAAGTCTTTCTCGATCGTGCGCTTGTAGAGTCAAGACCTCCTGAGAATGCTTTGTGTAGAAGCGATGCTCGTCAAAAATTCTTCCGGTGTGGCTACGTGGCGTTTGTGTTAGCTTCGGCTAAACTGGAAAATTGGTGGAATTGTCACTAGATATATTTTACGAGTGTTTTGTTAAAATATTAATTTAATGTTTCTTAAAATATTTGTTAGTATTTAATATGGATTTCCGCAAAGTAACGCCTGAATCTATTCATTATCAGTTACTTAATTTATTTTTTATTGCCGTTATGCTAGGCTTTGACCTCTTTCTCAACTTATAGTAAGTGAGGATGTGGTTGAAGATGGTAAACAGGCTTAACCAATAATAGTTGTTGGAACACACCGTTAGATGCCTTGCGACATATTTTCTACTTGAGACTAGTAGCTAGCCAGGTAGGTCTCAAATGATGTACTCCCATAAAAATTTACGAAGTTTTTTAGGCCGCCCGCAGGCATCTGACTGAAGGCAGCCTAAGGATTGCTGTCCGAAGAGAACAACCGGGACTTACGCGGCGGCTTTTCGTGCACGGAGGCACTACGTAGTAAAGGTATCCCAACGGTCTTTTTTTTATACCTGATAGGTTAGCCTTTGACTACTATCTCACCTGGTGGTAAGAGATGATGTGGTCGAAGATGTTGTTCAGGCTAACCTAGGTCTTCCACTAAAACAAGCACCAGTTGTGGTCGATGCGACCAGCTAATGTAATTATATAAAAATATTATATTTGTATTGTCCCAATGGCTCCCACGTTCGTTCGTTGAATTATTTTTTCGTAAAAGTTACAATCGCTTAATTGTGCATTCGACGAAGCATATCGTTCAGTGAAGGTTAATTGGAAAAAACATATCAAGCTCACTTAAGTTAGCCCGAGTTGGGGCGAATGGTAAAAAAATATAAGTAAATATTCCCAGGGCGTCTTTCTAAACCGGTAAATATCTATTTACCGGTAACCGCTGTTGACAACATTAAATATCTATTTAACTTCACCCGCGGAAGTTATTACCACATCGATCATTACTTAACCTACTTGATCGGTTATAAATGACTGGGCAAGCACTGCTATGAAGGCTTCAGATTGTAAGGTAGAATAAAAAGTATCGGCACATACCTGTCGTGCAAGTTCATCTTCACGCTCTTCTTGAGCCTGTTTTTCTAGTTCTTCTAATTTTGCTAGTTCTTCTTGTCTTATTTGTTCGGCTTGCCTCTCTTCCTCTGCTAATCTGGCCTCTTCAGCCAGTCTGGCTTCTTCAGCTAGTCTCGCCTCCTCAGCCAAACGGGCTTCTTCTGCGAGACGCGCCTCTTCCGCCTTTTTGGCTTCTTCGGCTAGCTTATTAGCCTCCTCAGCTAAGCGAGCCTCTTCTGCGAGCTTAGCTTCTTCTGCTTTTTGCGCCTCTTCAGCTAAACGAGCTTCTTCAGCGAGGCGGGCCTCTTCAGCCTTACGGGCATCTTCTTCAGCCTTTCTGGCTTCTTCATCTGCCTTGCGTTTGGCTTCTTCCGCCTTGCGAGCATCTTCCTCAGCCTTCTTTTTTTCGGAAGCTTCACGCTCAGCCTGAAAAAAAAATTAGTAGATTAACATTTAGATATCAACGTTAAACCATCGCCCTACCGGTTTATTTCTATCCTATGAAGTAGTAACTTGGAATATTATACTGCTGGTTTCTCGTGATCATACGAAATTGTCCTGTCTCCTCGTCTACCTACCAGAGCAGCCAACAGCTCTGGTAGGAAGACGAGGAAGAACTATTTCAATTTAAGCCAATTTATTTTGTGGCACTAAGAGAAAGTTCAGCTATAAATGCTATAAATACGAGTGGTGAAAAAACATCCATTTACAGTCATATGGCGGCTTTTATTAGTAATTAAATTTAAGATGAAGTTGGTCTTTGGCTTGACAGCTGTCAAAATAATAGTTAAGTCCGTGTTTTATGTATTTTGATATCATTTATTTATTGATTGTTGAAATTCGAAAAATTACTTGGATATTGGTATATCGACTGTGACAGCTGTCAAAGTGACACTTCCTATCATATCTCTCGATTTTGATTACATGTTTGGGTTGCATATACTAAATGCCTAGTAGTATAGGCATCCTAAACATACGCACACATACATATATTTAAATCTTACCTGAGCTTTGCGTTCAGCTTCACGTTTTGCCTCTTCTTTCAAGGCTCTGAAACAAATACAAGATATGATAAGTTTATTCATTGTTTCAATGATTTAAAACCAGCTTTATTGTGTGATCTAACTCAAAGACTCACTTCTCTTCAGCAGCGCGAGCTTCTTCTTGCCTTTTTCTCTTGATTTCGGCAAGATCGACTGATGGCGTCAGGACTGGCTCGGCGGTAGTAGCGCGGAATCTGGCCTCTCGGTCAGCCTTAGCCGCCTTCAACTCAAGTGCGGGATCTTCCATGACCTGGGGCGACTGGAACTTGCGGCTCGGCCTCCATGGGAGCAGTTTCACTGCACCGAGGCCAATGTTATGCGGATCCCGCACCGGCAATGACCATCATCGGTGATATTATGATCCTACTTGCATTAGCTAAACATTTCACAATGCGTGATCGGTGCAATGGTCATTGCGGCGGCGCGGGACTAAATGATACAATAAGCGAGGCAGCACACCGCTTGTGGTCATGACCTGTCCCATCATCAAGCAGTTAGAATCCAGCACCAAGCTTGATAGCGAAGCCTCTATGGATATTTGCTTGTGACTTTAATATTCAGTATCGCTGCTTACATGCTTTGATGCAAATGGACATGGTGCGATCTCGCTTGTTCAAAATGAAACAGAATTTAAGTAACATTCTGCGGATTAACGTTTCTCAAAATGTATGAAAACAAAATTGACTAATTTGTAAAAAAAATGAACTCCCTCTAAAAGCATTTTGTGGACATTTGAACTCTTGCTGTGTCGTGTACCTAATTGTGTTTATCAGACTAAACTAATTATTTTGTGGTGTTTATCTTATTCTTTATTTATGTTGGTGTATTAGTTGATTGAATTTGTGAGTATAGTCAGAAAGCAAAGCGTTAGGTAAGCCTAGATTAGAAGCGTGAATTCAGGAACATCTAACGTGCAGACAATTAAAACAACTAATTTAATATTCGGTAAAATAATTTATTGATAAATAAAATCAGTCAAGTGAATACGAGACGTCTCGGTCACCGGTTAAATATCGGTGCGGTATATTACTAAATAACACCGTTATTATCACAACGATGACTAGATAATAAACTAAAATTAATTCGTTCGTTGCAACTCGTAAATTAAATAGTAGTAAAAATAAGTGATCTAGATAAAATATGAATAGAAAAATATAATTAAATGATCTTGGGTTAGATTAGATGAAGGTGTCTAGCTCGTTATACCGAGATCAGATCAGAGAGAGGCGGCGAACGCGACGCGGGCGCAGAGCGCGCTGCTGCGCCCGCGCCGCGCCGCGCCGCTTCGCCTAGCGGGTGAGGGAAGTGCGGGGAACTACGCGCACTGCGCCGCCGTCGGCTGTTCCGGCGCGCCGCTCGCTGCAAGAGACACCACACACAGGGTTAGACACGGATTTTATTCCTCATTTTAATTGACACCATTTTTTAAAACGCCGAACGCAGTCGGCGCGCTATTATTACATGTTTATCCATTTTTACAAGTTTTTTTTTATGAATTAAGCGAAGGACATTAAGCGGAGCTAGCGTTGCGACTTCGACGAGGTACCTGTGACGTTTTCGACTGCCAAACCGGCGGCTGCGAGCCGGTTCTTGGCATAGAATGAAAGGAGGTTCACGTCGTCCCTGATGCTAAGTTCCTTATAGAGAGGCCTGCGGTTGGAGAAGGCCTTTTTACCGGAGTAGTGCACGCACGCGAGGTTTCCGCGTCCTGGCGAGAACACCTCATTGTTACCACGGGGTCACACTGGAATTTAACTGTTAGTCTGTGGTAAATAGGAAAAACGGAGAATACAACATGGGTACCATAAGGAAATTGGAAAAAGACCAAGCGTTCGATTAATTTTGTTTATCAGTCTTGTGTTTTGAAAGTTGTCGTGGCAGCTGTTGGTTTACTTACCCGTGAACTTCTTGGTAGGCTCATTGTAGTAGGAGTCGGAGACGACGCTGCGGAAGGGAACCAGAAGCTTAGCCACGTATGCGTCATTGCTGAATCGGTACGGGATCGGTTCGCCGTAGGAGTATCTGTCGATAAAAAATCAGATAACGTAAAAATCGGGACATGGGAACCGCAAGATTTATCAATGACATCGGGTTTCGATAATGCATAAACAGGCGTATACCTAAGAAAATAAGTCATAAAATATTTTATAGAGATATTAAACTAGACTGCAAACATTGGCTGGCATTTAAACAGTTTATAATTAAAACGTGATCGATACGCTTTCAGCGAGACGTTATACGCAAAACGCGCGTGTACAAGTTTTGGCTGTGAAATATTTACACCCACGATATGAATAATTATATCTTCATTCTTTACCAAATATTCAACAACTCCTAAGTTTTAACTGCCAAATGTTAGTAGGGAGCTAGTGTCGGCATATTTTTAATTAGATGTAGGTACATCATTGCCAAATGACGACCGGTGAGCGTCGTCAATGTCAGTGCCAGGGCGGTCGTTCGATAAGAACATCAATGGACGGGCTATTTCTGTGATGTGACATCAGGCCAAGAAAAACTTGACCTGTCATGAGTGCAAGTGATGACTACAAGGTCTTAGAACTGACATTGAATTCAAGGGTTCCCATAGGCACTTGGCTAAACGTATCTAAATTAGGCTTGGAGTATAAAATACTCGTAACTCTAATGTTGTCGAACACCAAACTGTGGTTAAATAATCAACAGATACCGTTTGTTTTCAACTGGTATCTTTATTTCTTCCATTCCGATATGACGGCTGGTCTATCTTAAGGATTATATGGCATTGTGCCATATTTGAGCTAGAATTGTTTATTCTTCTTTCCATCATCATGACATTATGCCATTATTGAATGTGAGGTCTTGGCAACTTATTTAGAGATTATTAGTGAAGTGTAATGCCTGGTATGAATATGATAAGATCCAGTTATGTAATTGCTTACGAGTAAATGGTGTCCAGTGGGGCGACGGTCTTGGCACGAGGGACCACGGAGCGCGCACGCGTCAGTAGCGATGCTGTGTCAGCGCGGATGCGACGGGTCTCGTCTTCCCAAGCCTGGAAAACATTAGTTTTCCTTATTTGGGTTGAAATGGAATAGGCCTTATGTAGGATTTTGAAAATCCTATAAAGATAAGGGGAGAATCCTATTTTCTCTACATTAGTTGAATAAACATATATTTGGTCACATAACTAAGAATGGCAGGTTATTGTAATTATTATTGAAGCAATGCCTATCCCCCTTAGGGGACCATGTTTCGACATTCGGCCACGAGTTTGAGGGTAACCGCATTGTGATATGTACTTACAGGTTTTTGAAAATGCTCGCCTGGCCACAAATATAACAGTCAAGATTTTTTATTATCGCCATGCTCCTCTTGTGATCAAGTTCCCATTCTAGGTCTAGCTTGATCAACACCTTGTGAACCTATTGTGTTTCCTCTACCGTAACTAGTAAAGGAAAGTTTTGGCTTAAGCTTTATGGCCGACCGCTTATCTTAATCCAACCCTCCTTGGGAATGGTAGTATATCCGCTACCTACTGCGTGTTAAGATTGTTAAGTAATTTGTGGTGCGAGCTCACCGTAGTGCTGTGGAGTACTGCTTATTCCGCGCATTTTATCACTTAGTTGTCTTTTGCAACATCCAACAGGAGATTATGGAAAACGAAACTGAGTGTATTTGTATTGCGATAATTTATTTGGCATATATATGAATGCCATATTCCTTCCAGTCCAAGAGCTGGAAAACTTCCACCTATGCATTTATTGGTGAATTGTCACTATGCCCACGCTTAGCTGGAGTCTTAAGTGACACCCACAGGAAGAAATGGGTGATGTAAAATGTAACTCGACATCCCGTGGGAAACGTATACTATTATAATTATGTAGAATGAAATAAGATATTTTCACAAAATTACAACGAACAAATTTTGATCCACGGTTCATTTTAAACACCTTTTGAATCCGCAACCATCCATTCCTAGAAACGGGACATGTTCTTCCAATTGGGCTAACGTAGTGAGTGAGTCATAGCCCAAATTTATGCTTTCGCTCCTATTGTTTAACAGTCTTAAGGGGACCGAGAATTATTCCTTCCGTTGTGTTATAAGCTTAATGTTGTAAGCTTATTTTCCAACAGGCGTTAATGCAAAAATTACACTGCTGAGATTGTTTTTAAATGCTGAGTCTTTACATACCTTGGTGGACTCAGATCTGTAGAAGTCATCCAAAGCTGTGACAGCGAGAGCCGGGCGGTGGCGGTACTGAATACGGTCCAGTTCTCTGAGCACCACCGACGGACGGACTCGCACCCTCACCACATGATGAGGTGGTTCAGGGTACGTGACGAGTCGAGTTACAGAGCGAGACGTCGGCCGGTATATCAGTTCAGCCTGCAAACCAAGATGAGTTCTCATTTTGCCCTTTATAGTACATATAGCGACGGCGCAAGCTCTAATACAAGTTGCGAAAAGTTTTACAACTTAATGTTTAAAGAATATTAAGTTGACTAGTATATTGACCTTTCATCATAGGTAAACTAAACTTGTAAGAGCTTGCGAAAGCAGCACAGGTACAACTGCTGATGATACAAGCTTAAGGCATGATAAGAGCATAAAAACTGATACGGGATTTGATATATCTACATTGGAAAGTTCTCAAAAGCAATTTTAATTTACCAAACATCAAAAACTAAAAGATTTACATTGACTGAAGGGATTCGAAAAGCAGAGAAGCAGTGTTATTATTAGCAAAGCCAGTAGGCATACGATTAATGTAGTTTACACATATAAACTAGTTAAAAGGTCGAACACAAATGTAAATATCATGATGCTTTCAATGCTTTTAAACATATGCAAGATCATGTAGCGGTTATATTTAAAGGTCATGCAATATAAAATTATAAAGTGTGAAGTCATATTAACGGCAGATTGAGTTTCATGCCTTGCCAACCGAAGTAAACAACAACGCAGTCATATCCTTTCGTCCTATCATCTGAACTTCAGACGTAAAAATGCATGCCAAGAAGCTATTTACACACTTTTCGCGTAAACCATAGATAGTTTTGTTTATGATATGCCAAATCTGAGCTATTTTTGTCGGGACCTTTCTGCGTCTCAATGGCGGTGTGAATCACCGAGGTGCGGGTAAATTTAGACGGTTTAGCGCTTGCGCACGCGCCGCGCCGCCTAGTGGTGTTATGCGGTGTTTTCTTTATAACTGTTTGTAATCTACATATTATTGTAGATACGTAATCAGCATGCCTATATACAGACACGAAGTGTTATCCTTACCAGATCTTTTCAGGACCGTGATTGTTTCTGGCCAGCCTCTAGTCAAGTCAAAGGAATTAGGTATTACTTTGGCTATTATTGACATCTATAACTTGATCGATAACTTATATTCCTATTACTTAAATAATAAACATTTTAAGTACATAATACCTCATGATTTGTGATACTGTCAAATATTTATATACCATTTTGTGTCTATTTTCTTCAACGAGCATTAGTAAAATGCTCGATGAAATTTTCTTTACATATATTTGATATGTAGGTACTTAAATCGTCTTAATCATTCCCTCAGTGTCATTTATTTTTCGGTTTAGCTACATTACCAACACCGGCATGTTAATGTATTTATTACATGTATTATCGGATAGCCTTTTATTTAAGTACTTTAAAATTGTATTAATTCCTTGATTACAAAACTTTCCTAAAGATCTGAATATCTTTGCAGTGTCTCATTACTGTTTCAGCCGCTCAGCTCAGAAACTTTCCAGTAATACGATGGGTGTGTAAATATTTACCGTGGCCTTTGTCTCCGTGCCAGAAACCGTTCCCTTGATCCGGCTGGATGTACCCCAGTTCCCCCACTTTAACTCTATCCATTAATCTATATCCGGTTGGCAAGAGTTTATTATGATCGCAAAAAATACCACCTACTAATGTAGCTACGTAAGTTGACATTGGTTTTCCAATAACAACATAATTATTCTCGTATTCGTATGGCTGAAACGGTAAAACGGTCTCGAAGTTTGATTCAGGATTATTATATAAGGTAGTTATTCTCTTTGCAAATTATTACGAGAAAAATCATACCCGTAAATCAGATATAAGTAGATATAGTTTGCAAGTTTCTACTTACTATATTATGTTTATATTTTTAATTGATTTGTTTTGTTTTATTCTAATAAATGTTTTTATAACAGTTTGGTTTACACTAAATTTCTTGAACAATCTTTTATTATTGCAACGGTTGAAATCCATTTTATTAGACGCATTTATTGTTACCTAGTTAATATAGTTTTTTATTAAGATCTCATTATAGATATGCCAGAAGGTATCACGTAGCTTAAATATATTACTAAATGTATGATAGTAATGTTTATTATAGCACATTGCCATCAGCAATCCAAAGTTGCGAATTTGTGTCTTTTAATTTCAAGACCTCAAGTAAAGTTGATTGTTATGATTCACAATCCCTTATTAATATTTTTAAACATTTACCAATTATTTCCATTAGCACTTAAACGCGTGAGTATAATAAAATCATTCCTTCGTCTAGATTTAAATTAAATGAGGCTTAAGGATCAATTAAATTTTATGAAGTGTTTAGAAAATATTGTTTCTCTTATGAATAAACTTAATAAGCTTCAGGATCTTTATTTTTTTGCAATTGATTTATATTTGGATTACGCGGATAAGAAAGCTTTAATCATTTCAATTCTAAGCCCCCTAAACATCCTATACATCGTGGCCTGAATATTTTTTCTCTTTACAATGATTTGTTCAATCCTATGCACGCACTATCTCGAGAAAAGCTCGAGTTTCCGTCACGGGCACCATTCCCATATATGTAACAAGCAAGAAATATTTGCTCGTAAATAACTATGTACGATGAAAAATGGATGGGAAATATGTCGATCCAATTGGTTAGGAGTATTAAGTGTGTGTTGAGCGCTGTAGTTATTTGTTTCTTTCCTCTTTGTCTGGGTGGTGGGCGGGTGTAAGAAAGATTTCATAACCATAAATTATATCCATTGGCGCGTTGTTATTCTTGTATAATTGTCGTTCTTGTACAGTTTCATAAATGCCAATCGTTTCCAAAATACGCTCATTTTCATTACTGTGAGGCTGGCACGCCGCCAAGCATTTGTACGCGAGTAGGTTCAACAATACAACACAACGTGACTGTATTGTTTAATATTAACGTCTACAACGTGCAGCTGGCATTCTACAGTAAGTACGGGTTAGTGTCTTCTTCCCGTCCTTGTCCCATTATCAGTGGTGTGGGCACACGAAGTAGGCAATCATCTTTCACTCAGTTGATTTCCTTTAATTTTTCTTTGGGAACGCAATACATCCTATCGCATACTTTCTTCGGTCTCCTTCTGCTACTATTTCCGTCCGTACATATTTAACATCCATTTTTGTTTTCCATCCCTCCTTATGACGTGCTCATACCACGCCAATTACTCATTCTTCAACTTCTCTGTCACTTCATTCCTCTGATAGGTATATCTATTCGAGAGCAACCTACCACGCAAATTTATAGACTCTGCACTGATCACTATCACTAAGACTTTCTTTACCAGAAAAACTCTGTGTCTCCGACGCTACGGATACAGTTCTAGAGGAGTCAATACTTTAGTTTCGGTCCTGCCTAGTCTTGTTTTTTTAAGAAACTCCAAGCATACTAGACATATATTTTCGACTTTAATTCATTAGCATTATACATTTTGTTAATTTATAACTTAGTTTCCAAAATGACTTGTTTTTTTTTTTTTTTTTTTATTGCTGATAGGTAAGCCTTTGACCACAATCTCACCTGATGGTAAGTGGAGATGTGGTCGAAGGTGTTAACAGGCTTAACTTAGAATTACTGGCTCTCAAGGACAGCTCCCGGAACACACCGTAAGGTGCTTGGCGACAGATTTTCTACTTGAGGGTGGTCGCTAGCCAGGCGGGCATTCACAAAATGCGCTTCCACCATGTAAATATGCATTTACCAATAAAAGGACTTTGACTTTAGTAATTTCGTATTCAAAAATTGTGACTTCTCGACAGAAAAAAAATATTATATTTCACTTTCCCCACTAGCATCATTCTGCTGCTGGATTCTTCGAACCGTGCTGCATCGAATAGAATGCCATTGCCTTGCTTGAAAGCAGAGCTATTTTAGGCAGTCGGAAATACTAAATCCTATCTCGAACGAACAACATTGGTAGCTAATTTGTACTAGGTATTATCGTGTTCTAGGAAATACCTCTACCAATATAGGTACCTTAGCTGTAAGCGTTTTCGAGTACAATAGATCGATGTATCTATATTAGGCTTATATCTTTAGGAAAACTTGCCTATGACGACCTATTATAAATAGGTAAGGTACCGATTTTTCGTTCCACGGTCCTATTGTTTACGTCTGTGTAGCTTTCTTTAGTCCGTCAAGCTTTGTCTTTACTTTCTTTTACTAGCTATTTACAGTCGGTTATGCTTTCAGTAGGTAAACATTTGAGTTTCAGTATGTTTCAGAGCAAACCATCGTAACAATCAGGACAATAGTAGTCGAACTACCGTCCATGGCTCAGTAGGTACTGATTCTCATATTTGCCTCTATACTATATTTTAGATAGGTACAGTGCTTTTTTTCTCAAATCGTAAAACTCTACGATCAGCCAATAAATGAACGTCGTCGTTAAAACTTCGTTATTATGTGCTGTTTATTTGAGCGTTAAAATAGTTTTCAATGTCAAGATGTCAGTGTAAACTTTCATGAAAAAAAACCTATGACTTATGCTTATGATGGTGCGCATCGCAATGTTTTGGGGAACGTACGGTTTGTACTGTATTATCGACGAATTCTGCCACAATTTCTCAGTTTTTAACCGACTTTCAAACTTCCAAGAAAGGATTTTTCGATTGTTACTGGATCATCCGTTGTATTCAGCAATAACTCTAAGATGTCCCTTTTAAATTTTAAGAATTTCGATGGTAGTATTTCAGTTTTGCTTATTTAACTGAAATGATATCCGCCAGAAAGCACCTCTACCTCGATGGCCTAATTATTGTAACTATTGCTGATGATAAGCAAATGGTGACGAATGACACAATGTGCGATTTATTTTTTGTAATTTGAAACCATAGACACAATATCGAGCTCAGAATGTTGGAATCAATATGGTACAAGTATTTATCATTTTTCTAAGTTGAAAATACTCGTAAATAGATAATTAGGTACAGGACTGTGCCGTAGCAATACCTAACTAACATACAATATTTTAAACAAAGCACATTGATTAGCCTGCTGTATTCGCGCTTTTAGACACAAAAGCTGTTCTATGGATTTTATGGAATTTAGATATTGATAAGAAGAATATAGATTTTAATGTTTTGAATTTTTCAATAACTCATGCTCTGCGGATTATACATTACGAGAGGAACATTTAAAATCCCGCACATGATTAAAAGGAAAACTTTCGTAAATATGTAATTTTCGACCAAAAACGGACGGGTTGTACTGTTGAATATTATGAGAATATAATGTATGACAAATGACAATAGGTTCTGAGATAAGTCAAATAGGTACCTACTATAAAATACAATTTTCAAATCTTAATTGGCAACATTAAGAAAATAATGACCGATTTTCAAACATCCATATTAAGGTACCTACATACTTACTTACTTAAAAGATTACTTAGTTCTCGTGGAGTTTACATATATATTATGTTCATCTCTACGATCACATATCTTTCCCATGCTACAATAAGACCTACAATAATTATAATTTTAGTTGTCTAGTAAGTTGTTATATAAATAAATATTATATATAAGTACTTAGTCAAAACTGGGGATTAGGGAAAACCCTTTTTAAAAACTAAAATAATTAAAACTAAAATATATGTGTTGCCGATTCGGAGGCTAACTGTATAATGAATAATTCTTATTACAAAGAAGCTTACCAACTATCTTAACCTACCACGGGACCACCGAGAAGTCTTGGTCAGCATTACAGAGAACTGCAAGAGTTTCTGCTGATCAAGCCCCCTCTAGTCTAGAGCGGATGGGTGAGGGGGATCCATAACTCCTCCCTCCCTAAGAGAAAAATTATCGGAACGCTCGAATTTAGAGCTTTTTCGATAATTTTGCATACATGGAACAGAATTTATAAACTTAAAGCGAAACACATATAATAAAAACAGTACAAGACTTAAAATTACAAAACCTAAAGCGACACTAGCTAAGACACTGTTTGTAGAGTCCATTTCTCTATACGTCGCACTTTCTAACACTTCACTATTTTTTAAGGCAAACGACATGTATTTCACATCGTCCAAATTCACTTCGTGCATGTTCAGTGCGGGTGCACTTGGTAAACTCTCGTTCGGGCGTAGCGGTGGTAAATTGATGACCGGAAGAGGCGTCGCTACTTCCGTGTCTGTAAAAACACTATGGTGACGAATACGGATTCCGTTTATTTCAAAATCACAGGGCTTATCTATTGTCATCAGGTATGTCCCAAATACAGGATATGTAGTAATTTCATCAAGGCATTGTTCTGTAAGTGTTATCCTCTTATTTGTGTAGAGTATCCAGTTATCAGGGTTTACTTTCTGGACTTTCACATCTTCCAACTCGATAGGATATTGTTTGCAGCAGGTAAGGTTATCGTCATACTTCATTAGTTGTGTTTCACATATTAGCCCGGTGTACAATGCTCTGTTGCTATCGGTGCAGAGATAAGAGTCTCCAGCAGCGAGAGCGCGGCAAGGGCGCACAATTGGTAAGTACGTTAGTCCTTTCGCCAAAAGGTAAGGGTATTTAGGTATTATGATAAGGGTTTTATTTTCAGGTTCGTGGAACACGGGTAAGGGATACATCTTAAAATAGTTATAAGTGCAGTTATCAATAAGTGGAATTTCTAAAACAAACGTTATCTGGTTCTTCTTTATAAATGACTTTACACATATTGTTTCTTCTATTTTAACTAAATTTACTTCATTGGGTTCATATACCAAGTGTCCTAAATAAGAAATAATCCTCAAATGATCTAAGAGTTCTGTAGAATTAACAATAGACTGATGTAATATAGACAGTTTACTTAATGCTAATGCAGTCTCAATTTCACTCAACCTTATATATATAGTTCGGAAGTTACTTATGAAAAGGCTATACAAACCTAATATGTATGAAGACAGAACAAAATTATTATCGTTGTTTGCCAGTTCTTTCATGGCAGTCTCAAGTTTTTTGAGACGAGTATCTAGAACCATGGAATTTTCATTAATTACTTGTGTAGCATTAATTAAGCTGTCCAATATTTTAGTGACAATAGTAACCCTTTTTGAGGTGACTACTTGATCATGGCTTATTTCAGAAATTAGTTTGTCATATCTCACGGCGTCGTCGTAATCTAAGTTTCCTGTTATTATTTTGACGATAGATCCCAACGGATTAAGAATGCCTCTTTTGAAGCGTTGTGGAACTAATTGGCGATATTTGTCAATTGTTATATCACGTAGGTGCTCTACGTGCATTAGCATGCTCACAAATTCATGAGGAAATGGTTTGTTTAAAGTTATTAATTTGTTTAACTCAGTAAACTTCCACGTAATGAATTGTAGATCATCGTAGGTTCTATCTAAGTTAAGAGTTTTTAAAATGGTCCAATTATCTACTTGTAGGTACGCTAGGCCTTCTTTTACCGGCAGGAGTCCCGGGTTTTCTTTAAGTGACTGCAGATGGAGGGCGACTGCTGACGTCGCTAGAGTCAGAATGCACCACCTGTGGAGGGCGTTTTATATTTTTAATCGGTGCTTTTGTATTCTTTCGCTCTGCTTCTACTTTAATAGGGATTACATTTCTTTCAACTATATCTATCACATTCGCTTTCTTATACCTGGCTTTATCCTTGCTTTTCCTTTTATTAATATCTTTCACATAAACGGTTTTGCCTAGCGGAAGTTCTATATTGCTTTCACCACCTCTCTTGTCCCTAATCTTTTCCTTATTTGCTGCTATCTTTTCTCTCAATTGCTTGTACAAAAATCTAGTACGCTTTTCATGGTCTTTTACTAATTGCTGTGTGTACGATTTCTCGAATTCTACATTAAAAGGAGTGTCTGTGTCTGTGTGTCCGAAAACTACCTCAAATGGAGTGAGACCAGTTGTTGAGTGAATAGTGTGGTTGTATCCTAAAACTGAGTACATCATGATTGATGCTGCATCAGTGCACTTTTCTTCGTATTTTGCTAATCTATATATCTCAATTAGAGTCGAATGAAAACGTTCTATTAATCCCATAGAATTGGGGTTATTGATTGTTCCTATGTGACGTTCTATTTTATGCAAGCTTAGGAATTCTTTCATTAGTTCATTATTGAACTCCATACCAGGGTCTGAGCTAATTTTCTTAGGGATACCGTAAAACGAGAAATATTTCATTAGAGCTCTCACGACTTCGGGCGTTGATTTGTTAGGGATTTCGATTGCTTGGCCAAGTTTACTAAATGCGTCTATAAGTGTTAAATAATACTTGCTTTCTATAGAAAAGAGGTCTATGAAAATCTCTTGGAAGGGGGCATCTTGCGTCTGTGTTAATTGAAGCACTGGTTTGATGGGTTTTCGGTCATACTTCATTATACTGCAAGTTTCACAGGCGTTAATTATGGCTGAGACGGTTTCTTCCATTTTAGACCAACAATAGTTTCTACGAAGCCTAACTAGCGTTTCTTTAATACCGCGATGACATGTCTTTCCTTGATGATATTTCAAAACTATTGCCTTTTGTTCACTCTCGTCCGCGACATATACAACTCGTTCAGTGCATTCATACATCCTAATCATATCTTTTTTAAACAATGTAGTTACAATACTGCTAAACTGCTTACGGTGTTCTTCTTCTTCGAAGTAGACAAAATATTTAATTTTTGGTCGTACATATTCTTTTAAAAAGTTTTTTATTAGTTCTGGGTTATTTTTAGGAAGGAATACTTCCAGGATTCTATGTTTTGTTCGAGAAATATCTTTGACATGTGTCTCATTCTTAAACCACGAAAACACTAGAATTTGGTTAGGTTTATTATCGACAGCTTCGTGTAAAATTGGTATGCCCGTAGACTCTAAATCAGCAGCTGAGTGAATTGTTTGTGATATAGAGTTGCTATCGTGTTCGGAAGGTGATAAGTACACCGGTTGTTCTTTATCAAGTAAGGAAATGATTTCGGTAGTTTCTGAAGATGATGTACTTGCAGGGCTTGGTGTGATTGTCCTACTTGAGTCTGAGACAGTGATTGTGGATGAATCACGTCGTGATGGCTTTTCGCACGACAACCGAACAATGTTTTTAACTACTTCATTCATTTCTTTCTGTAACTTAAGTTCTTTTCTATCTACATTCACTACCATTGAATTTCCTTCACTATCCGAATCTAAGGCATGGACTTTAATTCTACTCAGCGCATCTGCATTGGTATTTTGTTTTCCTTTCTTATAGATAATTTCGAAGTCAAAGTCTTGAAGACGTAGCCTCCAGCGGGTAAGCTTGCTGTTTGGGTCCTTCAAGGAATTGAGCCACGCAAGGGGTCTATGGTCGGTGTATATGTAAAATTTACGACCATACAGGTAAGGTCGAAAATGTTTCGTTGCCCAGATTATTGCAAGTAACTCACGTTCGATGGTACTATAGCGGGACTCAGTATCGCTTAATGTACGACTCGCGTATGCAACGGGTTTGTCGGAGCCAACTTGTCCTTGGGACAACACCGCGCCTATCGCTACGTTTGAAGCATCGGTTGTCAAAATGAAAGGCTTGTCGTAGTCAGGGTATTGTAGGAGTGGTGCGTGAGTCAGGAGTTCTTTGCATTTGTCAAACGCATTTATGTAACTATTGTCAATAACGATTTTGTTTCTCTTCTTCAAACAAGAAGTGAGTGGTTGTGTGATTTTGGCAAAATCAGGTATAAAACGTCGGTAATATCCTACAAGTCCAAGGAAACTTTTAATTTCGGTCGTAGTCTTAGGGAGAGGAAAGTTTATTACAGCTTTTATCTTGTCATCGTTGGGTTTCAATCCGTCTTTTGTAATAGTATGACCAAGATAGAGTACTTCTCTACGTAAAAAGTCAGTTTTATCTAATTGTACCTTCAAGTTTGTGAGTCTTAGTCTGTCAAACACCAACCGTAGTTTATGTAGGTGGTCCTGGAGGCTGGACGAAAAAATGATGACGTCATCAAGGTACACCATGCAGTGTAGCCCTTGCAGCCCTCTCAAGACATTGTCCATAGTACGTTGAAACGTTGCGGGGGCGGTTTTTAATCCAAATGGTAATCTTAAAAATTGAAAATGACCATTTTGTGAACTGAAAGCCGTTTTCTGCCTATCCTCTTTTTCCAATTCAATTTGGTGGTACCCACTAGCTAAATCTATGGTACTAAAGTAAACACTTTTACCTAGCTTGTCAAATAAGTCGTTGATATTTGGTAGAGGGTACTTGTCATCGATAGTAATGTCGTTAAGTCGTCGGTAGTCTATTACCATGCGAAATTTTTGCTCACCGGAGGCATCCATTTTCTTAGGCACTAAGTGCACTGGAGCATTCCATGGGGAATGTGATTCTTCAATTACATTGTCAGTCAATAACTTGTCAACTTGTCTATTTATTTCTTCTGTCTGCGTTGGTGCTAATCTATAAGGTTTAACGTATATGGGGTCTTCATTCTTTGTACGGATTTTATGTTTTACTTGGTTGGTAAAAGTCAGGGGTAATTGGTCACAGTGAAAAATGTCCTTATATTCCAAGCAGAGATTATATATTTGCTTACGTTCTTCGTCATTTGTGTGATCGAGTCTAAGTTTATTCAGATTTTCTTGTAGTAAATTATCAGTCTCAATATCTGTCATGTGTTTGGTAAAATTTAGGTTACATTTAGTTTCTTCAAATGGTACAACTGTAAATGGTTGTCCTATAGTCAATGTCATTGGCCTGTCTAATGTATTTTGTATAATAGTCGATGCATATCCATTTACACAGTTAACGATAGCACTGGGCATTCGCAACCCGTCGGCGAACTCTTTAAAGTCAAGGATTGCGTCGCCTGAGCATTGGTCAATAGGTAATTTGACTCTACGCTCTGATCGCGGTGGCAATTGAACGACATAATCTAAGTTGTTATTGATTATAGGAATCTGAGCCGTTTGCGTTGTCAAAAGCTGATTTTTAAGGTCGATCAGTGCGCCTAGTTGTTGTAACAGGTCGTTACCAATCAGTCCGTCATAACGTGAGTCAACGTTAAAGATGTAAAATTTGTGCCAATCGTTACTATTAAATGTAGGCATCAAGGGAATTGTTATAACCTCGTCGTGGTTACTCGAGGCGTGTGTGCTTACTACTTGAAATGGTTCCCTTTGAACAAATTCACCGAAATATTCGTAAGCCTTTTTGGGACTTACAAACGACCTCATACTTCCGGTATCGATCATCATCTTAGCATCAATTTCCTCCAAATAAACGTAAGGAAGTTTTAAGTTAGGGTCACAATTAATTTTTATGATTTCTTGTCGGTCGAGGCTGTCTCGCAAAAATCCGCAGTGTTGGGTACGTCCGCATGTTCTACTTCGCCATTACATTCATCTGCGTTTGTTTCGTCACCGTAGTAGTAATTCATGTCGTCATTATAATTAAAGTCGTCATGATAATAAATGTCGTCATAATACTGCCCTTCATTATTGTCTAAAGTCAGTTCATTCAATTTGAACCCCTGTTGCGGCCTAAGAGGTGCTGTCCTCATAGAGACATCACTAACTTGAAGCTGAGGCTTCTGTACCTGTGGTGGTGTATATCCAAACTGTTGTGGTGGTTTGTAACCAAATTGTTGCGGAGGCCTATATCCAAACTGTTGGGGCGGCCTATAACCAAACTGTTGAGGTGGTCTATAACCAAACTGTTGGGGTGGCCTATAACCAAATTGTTGTGGCTGATGGCCAAGCTGTGGTTTATACCCAAATTGGGGCTGTGGTCGGCTTTGGCCTTGAACCTGTCCGTTTGAGGGAATGCCAAAATTAAACCTAGGCGTGTTGCCTAATGGCAAAATAGGTCTGAACCCAATCGGCTGAGGACCACTACCGAACCTGAACCCTGGTGCACTTGGTGCATTAGTTAGCAAGGGCTTAGAAATTTGACCACTAACCTGCAGCTTGTTACGTGCGTTGTACTGTTCAAGGAAATTAACCTCCTCAAGCACCACACTTAAAGCTGCTTCTAATGTGTCGGGCGATTTTAATCGTACTATCCGAACCATATTTTCCGGGAGGTTGTATAAAAATACATTTAGAGCAGTGTTATTGTAAATTGACATTTTTACGCGTTTCATTTCTTCATCTTGGCAAACATTAACCTTTGAAAACAAAACGGACCGAACACTTTGAATCCTACTGCAAAAATCCAAGTAAGATTCGCCACCTTTGATTTTCAAAGATTCCAACTCTATACTTATGCAAGTTTCGCTACGCGGGTCTCCAAAGTGCTGTTGTAGCAATTCTTTTAACGAAGACCAATTAACAATATCTTCGCGTTCAGATAATAACGCAGCTGCATTCTCCGTAAGCCTACTAGTAATTGTGTGGAACACGTATAAATTCTGCTCTTCATTATTTCTTCTACTAAAGCGTTCTATGACGTATTCACACTTTTTAATGTAAAGATTTAATTGCTTTTTATCCCCATTAAAAAGCGGAATAATTCGAATAACTTCGGTTGGTATTGAAACTATATTCACGTTTTCGAGAGCCATGATAAAGCAGATTAGATCACAGAGAACACAACAAAACTAACTTAATCACAATTCTAAGAGTAACACACACAGAAATAACACAATATCAAACAATAAAATACACAATATCAGATCAAATACACAGTTTATAAAATTTTGTAAAAGTTTTAAAGGAGAAATTTATTTTTTAGCAAAATATATTGTTAACCTTAAAAACACAAATTATAACTAACCAGTAAAGATCGATTAAAAGAACTGTTACTTTTATTAAAACGAATTAAGAACACACATCACTTAATTAACTCAAGTTATGTTCTGTATACATTTACATCGCTCTACGCTATCATGTTCTTATCAACTAAGCTGAGGCACTTCGTAGAATTTAATACAAATGAACCAGGTACGTTATAGTGAGCAAAGTCTTATCTCAAATATACGTATGATTTAAAAATAGGTTACAGAAGGAGTTAGGGAAGGAATTGGCGAAAATTGGACTCACCAGACACCCGCCGCTACTCTCATGGTCACCTTTTATTTTACCCGTTTGACAAATTTATTTGGTTCGTGGATCGATTCACAGCCACTTCGCGCCGCACTCGTTATACTTAGGTGAATTTGGACACCCGAAATACTAACACGAGACGGTACAGCCTTTACGAATCAATCCTACCGGCTGCGCCAGTCAAAACTGGGGATTAGGGAAAACCCTTTTTAAAAACTAAAATAATTAAAACTAAAATATATGTGTTGCCGATTCGGAGGCTAACTGTATAATGAATAATTCTTATTACAAAGAAGCTTACCAACTATCTTAACCTACCACGGGACCACCGAGAAGTCTTGGTCAGCATTACAGAGAACTGCAAGAGTTTCTGCTGATCAAGCCCCCTCTAGTCTAGAGCGGATGGGTGAGGGGGATCCATAACTACTTAATAAATGTTTTTTGTTTGTTGTGCCTGAAATCCAAACGGTCCTGAAAATAGTCCTTTACGCGGGAATTATTTTCATTAATGTTAATTGTAATTGGGTACTTATTTCTTTGCAATGCTTAATTATAAATATCCTGGAATTATTTTCACTCAAGATCTATTGAAAACACCTGAAAAATGCCGCGACGGTATTTTAATTTAAATTGTGGAACAGTCCATAGAGAACGGAATGTGGATTGATGATTCATTAAACTCTTCATTCAACGATGATGAAATGAGGTCGAGGTAAATTTAAACTCAATTCTACTGGATCAAAGTATTTCGACTCAAATATTTGACGATATTTTGTGTTCAAAATTCAAATTTTGAACCTGTTTCATAGAAAGAGTGTACGTCTTACATACAGATAAGAATAAAATATATAATATTCGAGAGGATATGAAAAATACTATGCCTGATCCTAAAACACGATACCATATATTTCACTTGACAAAAAAAATCATGAATATCGTTATAATTTCGTTTAAATCAAGTTTTGTTTATATACTTAGTAAATCGTATTAATGCACATTATATTTCTATAATATAACAACCATGACATACAGTACGTGAAAATTTTTTTTGGTTTTTCTATAGCTCACCTTTACTTGACTTTATTATTTAAAAAAACATAATCAAAAAGCACCTTGTTGTTTTTTGATTTCACTAGTGCTTTTCTTTATTATTATTATGTTATAAAAATAAAAAGTATCAGAGTTATACATTTTAGACAATTTTTGTTACGGTTTCCGTCTCCTAAACTGAACTAGTGAATCATCATCATCATCAGCCGCAAGACGTCCACTGTTGAACAAAGTCCCTCCCCCATGTCCCCCAACTAGTGAGTACACCGAAATGAAAAAAATTTTACTTCACTCACGAAGATACATTCTGCATTTCGGACGCAGGTGGTGCAAATCATGTAGGAGCTTGAAACAGAAAATATTAAAATCAAAATGGTACGGCCCCGTGCTCGGCCTAGGTGCTCCATCATTTTGATTTTGACCTATACCACATTAATATTGGAATAATTAAATTTTTAGCTTCTTTGAAGTAAACTAAATAAAATGTATTTAAACTCAGCTTCATATCAATGCGTCTTGTACAGTCATTATGATTATTTTGTTTTTGAACTACCACATTAATATAGGAATAATTATATTTTTAGTTTCTTTTAAGTACCTAAGCTAATGTTGTCTTAGGTTTACGCGACAGTCACCCCGTGACCACGATCACTGCAGTGTTTGAAAGGTCGGGATAAAATAATGAAAAATATACGCGATTTAAACCGTTTAAAGTTGTTTAATTTCTATGTTTAATTACTTTACCTAAGCTAAATAAAATGTATTTAAATTAAGCTTCATATCGATGCGTCTTTTACAGTCATTTTGATTTTGACTATTATTCACATTAATATTGAAATAATTATATTTTTATCTTGTTGTAAATAAACTAAATGATATGCACGTGGTGGATATGAACTTTTGTTCGAAATGCGCGGTTATAGAAAAGTAGGTAGGTATATTGTGATACAAGTGAGCTAAGTTGCTCATTATACACGAGGTTGTGGGTTGCAGCCCGAGACGTAGGCGAGGGCGTAAATCAGCCGAGTGTTTACTCGCATATAATTTGCAGTTAGGTATTAACTTAACTTTGTAGGGATAAATTACCCGGTTAAGTTCAAAATGCTTTGTTTACTCGCATATAAATAGCAGTTAGGTACTAACTTAACTTTGTAGGGATAATTCTATTACACACTAGTGTATAGTATTATTATGCACGAGGGTGTTATAGTTCGTTTTATGGCCCTAAGAACGTAAAATAATAATTAACGTATAAGATGCGATTGTCCAATTTTGAAATTTGGTATCAAAATGGATTTCTTATGCATATTTTTGGTTACATTAGATCAACGGACTAAAGTTAGATGTGAAAATTCATAATCCTTCAAGAGTTCCTAAACATTTTTTCATCTCTTAATGAAGCAGTTATGAAAAAACATTTAAAACGGATTTGTTGCCAAAACAACCGTACATAACAAATAGGTAATATTTTTTTCTGAATCCAAATAACGATTCTCTGAAGAGTAATTCACCTTAATTAAGTTTTCATTGATAAAAAATATACAATTCATTGACTGCCTGACAAGACTCTGTTTTGTAATTATATTTATTTAAAAAACTTATTATTGAACCGTGAACCCACCGCATGGAACGGAAAAAATAGCGGGAACACGGGGTCCTTCACCATCAGTTCGCCTGGTTGTTATCAGCACTCCTATATGAATCCTATATCCATCTGAGAGTTGTCTAGCAGAGATCGCTGTAAGCGAAAAGCTCGTATCATATCATGTCTTAATCTGTTGTAGTGTCTTTGTAGTCAGTTGGACTCGTATGCTTCTAGACTGTACTACCAACAAAAGAGTAACATCGTTGACATTGTATTTCTTCACAAATGGCAAAATAGATACTCCTTCGTTGATTGAGTAAAATTTAATTTGATGCCTTCTGATTAATCGAAAAACATTCAGCGTTCCACTCTCAGGTACAAATTACATGACACATGTTTGTATCGTATCTGTTGTAATATTTATTCTTTCTTTCTTTGGTTTTATCGTTGTTTGACGATATTCTGCCAATTTCAAAGTATGATCAGTGTATGTTTATTCAAATGAGTCTGGTTTAGCCATTTGTCACGATGTTGACATTGCTAACCCCTCAGTGCCTTATGCCATTTAAAAAGAATTTATTGTAAATATATTATTTTGTACACAATATAAAATTACTTCGTATGTAAGTATGTTCCTACCTATATTGTAATATTGTAGCAGTATGTAAGAATGATGATTTAATTCATATGCATCTAATAATAAGCAACAAAAATCATTTTAATTAATGAATCTGCTTAGTTCGTGCTGGTCGAATTTTCTAATCTATGAGTATGAATTTGCTACAAAAACTAAGCGTGCCGTGGCATTATGCATTGGTGCAATGGTGCTGTGCTGAAGTTCGATGTGGCGTGCTGCGTTTGATTAGCAGATCTGTTGAGTATTTACAAAATGTAATGCCATGAACATAATTTCAATATTGCCATTTTAGACAGGAAAAAAAATATACTTAAACCACGAACCAATTTTCTTCTATAATTGTACAACACTAAGTGCAATCACAATTATAAAGATGTAGTAATAACACTACTAGGAAACTACTACAAATTATAATAATTACATTTAAATACCTACACACAATTCCTACAATTTAATATCGTACGTAGGTTGTTCTAATTAAATTACTAGAAATTAAAAATAACAGGCACGTGAGACTTAGCAACTTAACGTCTCAGGGTGATGGAAGCAGTGCAGATCTATTTGTAATAAAAATTAAATGCATATCTGCTGAGGTGTGGGCCTCGTGCATGTTCTTTAATCTAATCACATTAAAATAAAGTTACCTATGCTTTAGATTAACATTATCAAAACTACTTGAAACAATATTCATTCTGTATTTTATCATTTCATAATAAATATTAATTATACACACGGCTCATCTTCCTCGCACATATTTATTCACTAAATATGTGCGAGGAAGATGAGCCGTGTGCAAGGGAAAGCTCCACCAACAAAAAATTTCTTCTGGTGGATTTTCCATGCACAATACCCATCTTCCTCGCAAATCTCTAGTGAATAGAGAGCCTAAATGTGTAGGTGTAATGTAGGTACCCTAATTAACACACTACTCAGATTATTGTAACAGTCCTGATGAAGATTAATATAATCGGTTCGTGGTTATTTGGGATCACATTTCTATTTACAATTGGTACGGAATTGTACTGTGGTGGTGGGGTGCATGATGATAAAATTTCCTAGCTATAATTACAATGCTATACATATTGTAATTACAGCTGATCGTTTTATAATATGCGTGATGTTTACATATTGCTGGTAAAGTCGACTCACCTGAGAGAGTCGTGGGATGTACGTGAAGTACGGTTCGTGATACAGTGGGAGATATGAAGACAGGTAGTAGGTAGACATCAGGGGCTGCCACCATACAGAACAAACAGGTTCTCATTAGACAATTGTTGGTACCATGTACCGAAGTACGTGTACTGCTTTTGGTTTTGTTTCTATTCTCTAGATGTCTATGTTCAGAACATTAGGTAGGTAGGTAGGTACCCAAGTCCTGGCTAAAAGTGTGCGTCTTAATTTTTTCGTGTTAACCTTATCTCTAGAGTAAAATATCGTAGAGATCGTTCGAGCTGGCTATGTATCCCAGTGTTTAATTATAGTGCAAATATTGAGTACATAGATTTAATTTAAGAACAGACACAAAACAAAGGAAGGTAAAACCAACATTTAGAGATAAGTTAGTGAAAGATCGAGCTCATCATCGATCTCTTTCATATAGGAATTTGTAAACACAACACAAAGAAAATAGAACGTATTAGAAAACGCAAGCTTTATTAAAAATTTCAGTCTAAATCACATTTTTAAATAATTTAAACCCTAACATTTAACATTAAATAAAAAAGTTAGATTCGCGTCCACTTGTTTACATGGAAAGTGGAGCGATCACTGCATTAGCGAATACTGATTAGGTACGAGGGAAGCGGGGTTACAGGGCTTCGAGGATCGGGAGGGTCGGGAGTCGGGAGCCGGGGCTCGGCGCGGCCTACACGCGGTACGAGTAGTGGCGGTAGTTGGTGCCGTAGGGCAGGCGGCCACTGCTCGTCGAGGAGTAGGAGTACCCGCCGGGCCCGCCCAGGTTGCTGGAGCGCTCGCTGGAGTAGGAGTAGCCGCCGGGGCCGCTTCCGGTGCGTCGCTCCACCGTGCTGGAGTAGGAGCTGCGCTGCGGCAGCTGGCCGTCACGCGAATTCTGAGAAGTGCTCGAGTATGAGTACGAGTACTGCTCCTCCGCGCGGCGGGGGGCCGTCTCGCGATCCACCACCACGTAGTGCCGCGGCGTCTGCAACAACCGCGCCGCTGTAGCCACACTCTCAGCCACAGCCACCGCTGCCCGCTGCCTCGCCCGCCTGCCCTCGCACCCGCCCGACACCCTACCACGACTAGCGAAAGCGACACACGAAACGAAAACTGAACGCGACCCTCAATAGGAGGCGTAGTTGCTGTAGAAGACGTGGCGATGCGGCGCGTGCTGCGGCAGGCCGTGCGCCTGCGCTAGCACCACGTCCATATGGTCGCGCGGCGTGCCCAGCGGCTCGGCCTCGAAGGCACGCTCGCGGTGCGCGACGGCCGACAGCACGCGGTTCCTCGTGTGCTCGCG
Source organism: Plagodis dolabraria (assembly GCA_963854805.1). Lineage (NCBI taxonomy): Eukaryota > Metazoa > Arthropoda > Insecta > Lepidoptera > Geometridae > Plagodis > Plagodis dolabraria. Next base: position 5,742,125 of record OY978459.1, on the reverse strand, counting down.
TGCTGACACATACGGCGCCAGCGGCCGCAGCTTGGACTCGGGCTTGGCGGGGATGTTCTGCTTGGTGACCGGCTCTAGCACGGAAGGCCGCGCGCCGGGCCGCGTCCGCCGCCCGAACGCCGTCACCGGGTCCGGCACGAGACTCGGCCGCGGCACGAACGGCACCTTCTCCCAGTCGCCGAGCGTCGGCCGCTGCAAGCGGAGAAGTCGCCGTTAGTCGGGCGCGCGCGTCTCCAGCCGCGGCTATATTTGGCGCGCCCGGTAGCTCCGCTTTCCGCCTCCTTTTCTATGCGAAATGACCCACTTGCGGTGCGCTACCGTCGCCGCCCGCCCTATCGAATCAAGCCCTATGCTAGTAGGAGGACGATAGCGCGACGCCGGTCCCGATCGGAACTTATGAAAGCAATGATGTTTACAAGCGGAAACACGACATAAACGAGTGGTCACTTGTGAAGACTGCGAGCTTTGCACAACTCGGTCGGAACGAGTAACACGATGATGATGTCGATTTCGAGGATTTAAGTCGATGGAGGCGATAAAGTCGAGAGGGTCGAGCTGGTGCGAGGGGCGTCCGGCTCCCGGGGGAGAATGGGGCGAGGTGCGAGCCACGCTCAGTAAGTGTTAGAAAGGGGTACTCACCGACACACTGGAGTAGGTGGAAGGCCTGTAAGTGCTGTAGGGGCGGCGGGTAGTATAAAAGTCACTCTCGTACACCATGGCTGCTGATTTTTAATATCGTTCGACTGAAACTCGCGGCGGTCCGTGTTCGACTGGAGAGCGCGAACGATCAGCGCTGCGACGCCGAACACCTTATTTTTAGATCACTGTCATTGCAATTTCACGTCATTCTGGCGGCGGGCGTCCCGCTTACATTTTACAGTGAAAATGCGCGTTATGATGTCACATCACAAGCGGGTTAAGGATATACAAACTCGAGCTCAAGGAAAGCTGTGCAATGCTGTAGGGACCTATAAAGAATTTACCAAAATAAACCGTTGCTTGTTGATCTCTTTGGGGGCGAGGCGAGGTTAATTCCAGTGAATCATCGTGTATAAGCAACTGGACTTGCAACCCTCAGATTTGCAATGGGTGTGTAGGTCGTGACAAATTCTTGTAGGAATAGGCATCTACGTATATAGTAATTTAGTCATATTTTTAATTTTATTCCCAATGCTGTGGGATGTTGATGATCAATGAATGGCACAATGGTAGAAATGACTAGACATTTTCTTGTTTATCGTAGGAAGCAGTGGGATTGTTTGGCTGTTACAGGGATGTATATGTATACCTACCTATGCGAAGCAATAAAAGATGGAGAACTGTCTTAGGTATATTTTTATGCAAACCTTGAAGCACTTATAGTGAAGTTTGCCTCATCATATAACCGATAATTTCCATACAAGCCTAGATAGTTTCATGCTTTAAACCAATTGTTAAAATTCACTGTATTTTTTAATGTAGATCTTTAATTCGAAAATCTACGCTTCTGGTTTGCCAGTTTTCAGGTAATTTAAGTTTTGTCAAAATTATAAAAATAACGTTTATATAGAAGTTCTTGTAGATCAGGCGTCCCACGGCGACGCCACATCGCTTGAATATTGTAGATAGAACATTTTACTGAAAAAAGACATTATTTGAATTTAAAAAACAATTTAAACTGAATTCACAGATATTTAAATAATTACATGGTTAAACCGGGAATCGAACCCGTTACACGCGAAAAAAAATCACTCTGTAGTTTTATCATATCGATCGAAAGATTCCATCCACCACATAAGGATTACTTTTTGCTAAATAACCGGTTTGAGAAATAATAAAAATTTACGAAAAACTGGCAAACCAGAAGCATAGATATTAAGATCAATGACAAATAAATGATTCTGATTCTGAAAGAATTTGGTGAAAAAGTCAACGAATAGGAACAATTGGTTTAAAAAATATTACGAAACTAATAATAACAAATATTTTTTAAATATTTTAAGAAAACATCAAATTAATATTTTAATAAAACACTTTAAAAAATAGAAAAATTTATCTAGTGACAATTCCGCCTACTTTTTCGATTCGAATCGTGCGCTCGCAGAGTCAAGATCTCCTGAGGATGCTTCGCGAAGCGAAACGCATCGAAAAAATTCTTCCGGTTTGGCTGCGTGGCGTTTGTGGAAGCTTAGCAGGAAAATTAGGCGGAATTGTCACTAGATATATTTTTGTATTTTTTAAGTGTTTTATTAAATATTAATTTGATGTTTTCTTAAAATATAAAAAAATATTTGTTATTATTAAATATGGATTTCCGCAAAGTAACGCCTGAATCTATTCATTATTACGAAACTACACTACACAAGCAATCAGCCCTTGATTTCCTTTAAATTGAAACGTAGGTCATTCGTTACATTATTGTAACGAATGACCTACAACCATAATTTAGTCTTAGGAAAAGCCGCAAACATCAATTTTAAAATAATATGTTAATTTTGTAAATCTTTCTATGTTCAATGAAATATTTCAAAATTTTGTTCATTTGTATAGTTTTAGCATATGTCGTCAAACATGACAAATACCTTAACCAAACAACCAGACTTCTACTTTTGCATCACATACCTACCTACTTTACACGAAAGACAAAGGGCCTCGCAAAGACCTGCTGCCCGGAGCCTCGCAATGGGTAAGGCCGCCACTGCACCCTCGTATATAAAATGTGTCGCCAAGCTCCGACTGTGTCTTCCAGTAGCTATAGACTTGAGAGCCAGTAATTCAAGGTACATAATCCCGAATGAAAATCTTTGACCACATCATGGCTTAGTTCGCCATGGTCGGCATGGCCGTCAGATGATATACCTAGTGGTCAAAAGCTAGCCTATCATTTAATGCCAACAAAAAACATATAATTCCTACTTATAGTACGTAATTTCAATGTCAAATGTGATTTAAGAAAGATTATACATGTATATATTCCAAAAAAATTTATACGGCACCCCAGGGGTTTCATGATACTTACTTTTTTGGACACGGCATTGCAATTGCAATAACGTCACAAATAGATAAGTACTTCTCTAAGGGTTTTGCTGAACTTATAGAAGCGATAGCTAATTAAGATTCGAGAAGATCTAGTTTTTAAACGACCTAAAGAAGGAGGAGGTTCTCAATTCGACTATTTTTTTAGTTTGTGTTGTTCCATAACTCTTTACAAGATATACCGATTTTGATAATTTATTTCTATTTTAGAACGCCACATGGGACCACATGGGAAGCCTGGTGCTTTTATGTGAGTGAGATCTGACGAGTAGTTAGTAGGTATTTGAGTTATCCCTAATAATGCGTATTTTACGTTAAGTATAGGTAAGTCGTTTTTATTTTTTGTAAAAAATATTTATCATTAGATTCCTCTTGATAGCGCAGGTGACACTAGGTAGGTAAGTACATAAAAAAAAACTCGTGGATTTTAGACTGGATAATGGGGTATCAAAATGAAGGGCTTTCAGAAACGATTTCTTAAATATATAACACCTGCAGTTTTAATTTCAATTGAACGATAAAACGCTTAACAAAAGTAAATAATTTACAGTTGGGTTTTTTACTTCTTAATTAATTTATACCTGTTTTAAATAAGTGTTTTCTCGCTCCTTTTCTTGGTGCGAATCTTTTCCACTGTTAGGTATAGTGCATGATCCATGAAAACAAGGTCTTCTACTCCGAAAGAAACACGGGCTACGTCACAATCGAATAAGCTCTTCATTATAACACGATTATTGCAAAATAGGTACAACATTATTGTACTTTTTCTTGTGAATGTTTTGTTGTAAAATATAGATAAGTTATTACAAACGCCTAATTGAAAGTCACACATGAATCAATGTTCGTCAAAGAAAATGGTAGGTATGAAAAAAGTTTTATTCATATGGTACTTTTTTGTCAATTATCGCCATATCTGTCGCACCTATATGATTTGCATCTATTTCGCGCTCGCTCATGCACATATGCGCAGTGATTCGCAAACTTTGTGGTCGGGTCATGTAGTGCTCATTTCTTTAAGCTACGAGTATAATAAAATACATATAATTTTTATTCCGTTCGGAACTGTAAAACTAACACTACGGTTTAAATCACGCAAACACTGCTGTCACTGCATACACTGCAAAAGCTTGGTTCACAACTGAAATACGAGAATATGCACTGTTTGCGCGCAAACGATGTGAACCGATATGTAGCCGCGTTTATAACATCTGCTAACTGTCAATTTGCTTTTTCGCAATTGACACAAAATAACCTTCACATCAATCATTGATAATAGAAGTATTGCATTTCAAGGCATTCTTTTGTGAACAGATGTTTGTACGTTCAACATTCTAACCACAACAATAAAAATCTCCTCATCTATCTGTCAAGATTTGAGTTTGACGTTTGTGCATACATTGCACTACCACTTTTCTGTGAGCGTTGTTTGCGGCCGGAGGTGACGTCAAAGATGACGTCATTATGCTATCGTGGTGTCTGTTTAGCAAGTTATGAACCGACCGTTTGCGTGCATATAGTGCAAATAGCGCATATTTGCGTGAATTGAACCGTAGGGTAAGAGTAGAAAAAGCAGTGATTTTAAGTTTTTTTCATTTCCTACAAAATAGTCTGTAGCAGAAGAATGGCTTCAGTATTGTGGACCTCAAACAACTACTCAATATGCTATGTAATGTAAAATTTGTTTGGTTATATAACGTACCTACCTAATTGGTTTTTACTTCCGATATTGTATTTTTGAGCTTTCTTTGAAACTAAACTATACCGACCAAAATATAGATAACTGCCTTTTTTCCAGATAAAATACAATTACTTACTTGTTTTCAATCTATGAAAAATGTAGGCCTAGTAGCATCGACGGTACCCAGTATAAGAAAACTATTCGGCGTCAAGCAATCTGTACGAACTTGATAACCATAATTAATTCCAGAATCATTAATCTGTGTAATCTAAATTACTAAATTCACGTCATTTTCTTTATTAAAAAAAGGTGAAATCTAACTGTTATTTTACTGCGCCCGAATTTCCTCATTAGGTACAAAGTTTGAGAGCCGTTGATAGAAGTGATGACAGTATGCTTGTGTCCCGGTTACGCGACATCCGGTCTCGGAGTGTAATACCTGGCGTAGTAAATTATTGTATCATGGTATAGTGTTAGTCCCATGGAGAATGACCTTCACTAAATGGCGGTCGGTGTATCCTCAGCTGCCATGTGGTCGCTGATTAATGAATCTTCTTCGCCATTGCTCAGCCTAATACTTACTCCTGCTATGTTCTATTTATTCTTCGATAATATATATACAGTTTATTTCTTCGATGTACATGGGACTAGTGACTAGTAGAGCAGACCGTACCTACCTCTCAAGGTTTCTATTTATTTTAACAGCCATCGAGGAATAGTGTCTTGCACAACTGTACTCAACTGACTAGATATACAAACTGAGGAATATTAGTTATGTACCTTGTATAGGGAAAGAAGAAGATTAGAAGATCGTTATGAAACTGTTGAGGAAACAGACTATTTGACGAAACTGGCGCTTGCAGAAACTGACCAGTGACCCCACTCGCTAAGTGAGAGTTACCTATACTAGTAAAATAATAAATAATATTTATAAAATAATAATATAATAAATAATATTTATAATTCTTCAAAGAATGTATGAAAACTATAAGTGTGTGGACGGGGCATCAACCAATTTGTTGAACTAATGGCCTGATATACCTACATTCATCGATTTAACTTTAAGAGGTACCTACTCTTTCTAACACCGTGTCCCAAAATGAAATTTACGAATTTCGAGATCCAATACTTGTGTAACATTCACATTGTTGTTTAATTTTAAATGTTACCGACCATTTTGACTTTTGTCAATTGAGGAAAGTGGGAAATTGAAAATGTGTCAACCGGTAGCGTTACCAAGCTTGGGCCGAAGCATTGGCTTCGCAGGATGATGAATACCAGCGTCTCAGTGGGTCCACGGTATTACCTAACAGGTATCCCTTGGTATTTGTCTCCTCCATGTTAGTTCACTAATGCAGTGCGTGCACGCTCAGGGCCGTGGAAGGCTCGGCATAGGCCCATAAACCATGAATGTGTTTTCCCGGTAGCTGCAGTCCTTGAAAGCCAGTAACTCTAGGCCTGTCAATCACCAACAGACTAGATAGAGTCAAGCCTATAACCTGTAGAGAAAAATACTAACGCTTTTTTGAGATCATAAATCTAAAAAACATAGTAATGCCACAAGAAAATTAATAGTGTTCAATCGACTGAAATCCAAGTCTGAGTATTTTATTAATCTTGATTGATGATCAGCAATATCTAGATCATAGTTTTTATTAATATCTACATATAAATTAACGTTCATTGACAGCTGCCGGAACACACCGTTAGGTGTTTGGCGACAGATTTTTTACTTTGGCTATAACGACTGCCATCCTAAGACAACAACCGGGGCAGAGCTTATCAAAGGAACTGTCTAATTGTACCACGGCAAATGAGTCGTCGGCCCCGGTTGTTGTCCAGGATGAGTCGTTATAGCATGGCGGTAGGGCATTTTGGTCTGGCTAGCCACTAAAGTAAAAAATCTGTCGCCAAACACCTAACGGTGTGTTTCGGCAGCTGTCAGGGCCAGTAATTCAAGTTTAGCCTAAGCATCTTCGACCACATCATCACTTACCATAAGGTGATATAGTGGTGAAAGCTGTCATATCAGCAATATATATTAAATATTTAAGGCATTGCTCATCAACTATATTTGTTTTTTTTTCGCCGTCGCATCAGATAGCTGTCACACGTGTTAGAGAGTTTTGTGTTTGAATTAACTGTTTTGAAGCCTTTTTTAGGCATAAAAACTACACATATCCAAGCTGGAACATAGGTGTTAAATAACAGGTGTCGGTTTGGTGTAAAACTGGTAAGTAGTTGGGTTTAACATAGTTGTTTGTACTACTGACTCCTAGAGGAATCCAATATGGATCCTCTAGATCCCGTACCCCCTGATCCTCCGGACCCCTGTCCTTCTACATCTGCTGCTACCCCTTCGGCAACAAAACGTCGATCTGACGATGATCAAGAACAAAGCCAAGCCAAAAAAACTATTGTAGATACAGAAATGGCAGTAGCATCAATTCAAAACGTATATACGCACCCCATACTAGTTGTTGGCATTAAATCATACTTGTCTACTGACAACGGACCTTTTATCGTTCACGTTTCCCGAACTGAACCAGACCCCGCAGCAGGAACGACAATTCGTCCAATTAAGTTTGGCCAGTTTCTCTCCAGAAACAAAGTTAAAAATATTTGTCCTGATGGCGTGAAGAAAGTGGGTAGGAATAGAATCTCGGTTGAATTCCAAACTGCTGTAGATGCTAACAAGTTCCTTGATAACCAGATTCTAGATATGTGTAAATACAAAGCCACTATTCCTACATATAACATTACTAAAATGGGCATAGTTCGTCAGGTACCTGTCGATATGTCTATGGATGAATTTGTGGAGTCACTGGTCATCCCCACTGGGTGTGGAGAGGTCTTGAAAGCTAGGAGACTCAACCGTAAAGTTATTAATGAAGGTAAGCCATCATGGGTCCCTACCCAGACAGTCGTAATGACTTTCCAAGGCCAATGCCTCCCTGCTAGAATTTTCTCTTACCATACTTCCCTTCCTGTAGAACCGTATCAATTCCCAACAATTCAATGTCAGAATTGTTGCAGATTTGGACATGTAAAGGCAGTTTGTAGATCCAAACCAAGATGTTTCCGATGCGCTCAACCACATACAGGAGATACTTGTGATGTTGAGGAGTGCAATGCCTCTTGCTTGCACTGTTCTGGTCACCACTTTGCCAACAACAAGAACTGCCCGGAGCAGGGCAGGCAGAGATCTATAAAACTATTAATGTCGCAACAAAACATGTCTTATGATGAAGCAGCACATCAATTCCCCAAGGCATTAAGACCATATGCTGAGGTAGCATCAGCTACTCCCTCTCTAATTAATCCGTCTCAGCTACCTTCTTCCCACAACAGCCAACTAGTAATCCCCTCCACCACATCTTACAGAAAAACAGTGTTCCCCGCCCCACGTACCAGAACCCCATCAGGAAAGTCCTTTGACAGAGCTGCCCATCAAGCTATTGTGGCTGATGAGCCGTCAACACTACCAAATGGTTATGCTTTATCTCAAGCATCTAACTCTAATCCTTCATATCAAGAGGACAGCCTCCTAGATGTCCTCCTGACTTTATTAATCAGTATTATATCCAAAAATAACTCCTTACCGTCCAACGTTGCTCACAAACTCACCCAGATTATTTCCTTAACCAACAATAATGGATCCAGTATCCATCCTCCAATGGAATTCGAAAAGCATTCGTCAAAAGAAGCATGAGCTTCTCTTCTTAATAAACAAATTCCGCCCGTCAGTCCTGGCCATCTCGGAGACATGGTTAGTCCCTGGATCACATTTCCGTGTTTCAGGGTACTCCTGTTTCCGGGATGACAGGGCTGACGGGTATGCTGGTTGCGCCTTACTTGTAAGGCGCTCACTGGCCTATTCCCAAATCCCTCTCCCCCCTATTTCCCCCCAAATCAATATTGTAGCAGTTAGAGCCTTTGATATTTCTTTCCTTTCAATTTACACCCCACATCCTCACCCAAGTTTAATTCCGGACATCTTATATGCCATATCATCAGTACCACCTCCTATTCTCTTAATGGGCGACTTAAATGCTCATCATGTCTCATGGGGATCTAGCCATAATACTGCTTTTGCCTATGCTCTCCTAGAAATGTTCGATGAAGCAAATCTCTGTGTCTTAAATAATGGATCTCCCACAAGAAGAGTACTACCCAACCAAAACCCAAATAGCCCAGTGGATCTCTCCATCTGCTCTGCCTCCTTAGCATCAGTCCTATCTTGGAATGTTTTGTCTAATGGTTATGGTAGTGACCACTACCCTATTATTATCACAGTGTGTGACCAAGTAAGACCGACACACAACTTTTCCCCTTGCCTCAAATATAGATTGTCTAGTGCTGATTGGTCATCTTATTCAACTTGTCTTGACAACAAACTAGAATCCCTTCCGACTATAGATAACAACAATACTATAGAATGCTATGATAAATTTGTTAACGCCATTATTACTACTGCTGATGAACAGTTTCCCCTTAAAGTGGCTCCTGATTTTATGGTTTCCACTCCTAGGTGGGATGCTGAATGTACAGCCGCCATTAGAGCAAGGAACATGGCTGAACAGACATATAATGCTTCTATGACTAGACAAAACTTCCTCAAATACCAGAAATGTGCTGCCAAAGTCGTGAGGTTGCGTTCAAAGAAAAAGAAACAAGGTTGGATTGGATATTGTGAACACCTGTCTCCTCGAACCCCTGCAACACTAGTTTGGAAACAAATCAAACGTTACAGGGGATCACATTCATGCGAGGATAAGACTCAAAACGATCCTATATCATGGACTGAAGCATTTGCTGATAAACTTGCCCCTCCATATGTACCAAACATAGATTCTATTCCTACTTCAGTAAACTCCATTCCCTCCACACAATTTGATGGCCCTTTCACATTCTATGAGCTCCAACTTGCACTTGACGGTTTATTGGACTCATCACCTGGGAGTGATGGGATTCCATACTCTTTTATTATAAATGCCTCTAATGGAATGAAGGACTACTACTTAGAACTAATTAATAATTTCTATATTAATGGAACTATACCATCACCATGGAAAACTCAAGTAGTAATCCCAATACTAAAACCTGGCAAGAACCCATCAGACCCTAACAGTTATAGACCCATAGCGTTATCCTCAGTGCTAGTTAAAGTTGTGGAACACATGATAAAACACCGCCTGGAGTGGTTTGTAGAGAACAGAAACTTGTTGGCAAAAACACAGTTTGGATTCAGAAAAAGCATGAGTACTATAGATAGCCTTGCAATATTGACAACTGATATACGCACTTCCTTTTTCAACAAAGAATATTTAGTGGGTGTATTTCTTGACATTTCTTCGGCATACGACAATGTCCTTCTTCCAGTGCTCAAATATAAACTTAGACAGTTGAGTATTCCTGAGAGGCTAGCACATTTTGTATGCAATCTACTCATGGAAAGAACTATTTTAATTAAGTCCCTTAACTCCTTCCTTTCACCAAAAACTGTTTGGAAAGGCTTACCACAAGGGTCAGTTCTCAGCCCATTACTATATAGTCTTTACACATATGACTTAGAACACTCAGTTTCCCCTTTCTTTCAAATATTACAATATGCTGATGATCTGGCCCTTTACATATCAGAAAAGAATATTGATAATGCATCAACTCGCTTGAATTCAGCTCTTAGACACCTCTCCGATTGGTTACATCGACATGGATTGTCCTTGTCTGCATCTAAAAGCAGTGTAGTCATATTTACAAAAAAAAGGCTAGTCCCACCCATCTTAATTAGTGTAGATGAAGAAACTATTCCTCTAGAACCTAAAGTAAAATTTCTTGGTGTATGGTTAGACAGCAGATTAACAGGTTCAGCTCATTTCAACTATATTAGTAATAAATGTGAAAGAAATATTAATATTCTCCGATCATTATCTGGTGTCTGGTGGGGTGCTCACCCATTCACACAAAAATTGCTATATAATGCGTTAATACGAAGCCACATGGATTATGGCACATTTTTATTGGACCCACAGAGTACTTTTTTATATACGGAAAATTGGACCCCTCAAATAAATCTGGCCTTGAAAAAATTAATAAAATCCAGTCAAAATGTTTACGCATTATTCTCGGCGCGATGAAATCATCTCCTATCAATGCCATGCAAGTTGAGTGTGTAGAACCTCCCCTTAGCCTTCGCAGACAGTTTCTATCTGATAGATTCCTTTTTAAATTAGCTCAAAACTCAAACCACCCTGTTCTTCAAAAACTAGATTGTTTACTGACATTATATAACTCATGCTATAACTCCTCTTCTGAGGACTTCCCTTGTCTCCTCCGTAGCTATTTACAATTCACCCGTCTTCCTTATCCCCTCTTTCAATTTCCTGTTATGCCTTTGTACTCAACACCATATGAAGCATTAGTTCTCAAACCTAACATAATTTTAAATTTTGGTATTGATAAAAACACAGTAGAAGCTAATAAGGTTTTCATAAATAAATTCTTCACAGAATACAAGGGCTGGACTCCCATATATACAGATGCTTCCAAAAATCCTGATAGTCCAGTTGGTGTTGCTGTTTGGATCCCATCTACAAGAATAATTTTGAATTATAAATGCCCTCCTACCACCTCCGTTTTTTCAGGAGAAGCCATCGCAATTCTGGAAGCCATCCTTTTTGCAATATCACATAATCTGAAAAAAACTATCATATTTTCAGACTCCAAAAGCTGCCTCTAATCTATTCTTGCTAACCCATTTCGGTCCAAATCTAGATTCCCAATTATTTTAAAAATAAGAAATGCCCTTTTAGAATGTAGCTCTCATGGCATAAATGTTATCCTTGCCTGGATTCCTGGTCACGCCGGTATAATAGGTAATGAATCAGCTGACTCCTGTGCTAAAAACGCCATCCATACAGGTTCTCAAGGACATTCCCAACTTTTCTCATCAGATATCTATTCGACCTTAAAACCATCTCTAAAAAAAGCTTGGAACCAGAAATGGCAAATATCTAGAACATTAAAAGGTAAATTCTATGGTGACATTCAACCCGAGATTCCCAATAAACCCTGGTTCTCAAAATTCCAAAAGGCTGATAAAGTGACAACTTCTGTAATATGCCGTCTGCGTCTAAACCATTCCTGTAACCCAGTCTTCCTGGCCAAACTTAGGATTAGGGATAACTCCCTCTGTGAATGTGGTTTGGACGAAGGAAATGTGAATCACATATTCTTCTGTTGTCCCAAAATAAACTCTTCTCTCTACAACATTATCCCTAAAGATATCCCTCGTCCTTTCTCCCTCAAATGTATCCTCTCCTTAGTATTTACTCCCTATATATATATCTTATGTAAATTTATAAAGAAAAATAAAATAAAGCTATAAATTAACTGTACTTATATTATATAACTTAACCAATAGTTGTTCCCAGGTGTTCTATATTTCCCCTATATATAACGTATATTTTGTGTTTGTGTTCGTCCAGTAGTTAGATCAACTAACATCTTATGTTTCAGCACCAATTTCGGCTTGGACAGTTCTCACCGGACATAACTCATTAAAACCAAACAATCTCCTTCGTTTGATGGTCTATCTAACTACGTGACATTGGCGAAATTGTGGTGGTGTCCACAGAAGCCACAAAACAAAAGAGTTGAAGTTGATCAACTATATTGTAATCTCTTATTTAAGCCTCCTACAGCTTAATTAATTATTACTGTGTTCTATAGTCTATCGTTCGTTTTCTTTATTAAAGTTGTTGAGCAGCAATTTCTTGAATATTCATTACGTATTCAAAATGTTGCTGACCAACTATGATTAATATTTCCAGCACATTAAAAGCGAGTATTCAACTTAACGCGAATGTAAGTGCTTCTTCGAGTTCTTCCCCCGTAGTAGGATCACAAGTAATACTTGAAACTTCAGTGATCAGTGTACTTAAGAGATTGCTAGGGTCTTGCCACTTGTGTTTAGTACCTACATTTATTCTAGGGATGTGTATAGTTATCTGTTAAATTGTAGGGATAGACTGTTATCGTACAATGAGACAACAATAAGCAAAAATAATAGTAACTTAAACTATTTATTTCTTCCTCATACAAAATGACATTTTCATTAAGAATTTACAATATAATTTTCCATTATCGAATGTGCGCGCGCTTTAATCACAGAAGTGGACCGAGTAGTCGACACATAAAATTTGGACCCAGAAATAAACAAAATACAGAATAAGTCATTATTCATATAAATATTGACGTTGAAATTAAACACCCGTTCTCCCAGACCCACTGCTTTATTGACTTACCAGTGTTTTTTATACAATAAATCATAACAATTCAAGTCAAACAAAACAACATGTGCCGAACTTAATATAAATACGTCAAAACGGTCTGGCGCGTCGTCGTGAGGAGTCTTGGAACATAGCTCAGTCGGCCAGCGCAGCGCGCCAATAAATATCAACGTATGTACACGAGGCCACTCGCGACACCACCCTATATATAACTTTTTTTTAAAAATTTATAATTTATTTCGTTATGTCCTATCTATGTAGGCGACTAACAAGATCGCACTCGCGTCGAGGCAACTTCGTGCGTCGCTCGGGACCCGACCTAGCAGTGGCAGCAGTAAAGCCGGCTCCACTCCTCTACTCTTTCCTCTTTGCTTAACTCTCTCTTCCCTTCCGCTTCGCTCTCCAGCCGGCCACTCACTTCTGTCACTTCCACCTGGGGCATGAGTCGAGTACTGCTATAACAATTTGTACATTCTTTTATGACGACTTAGCCAATGTCAATATATCGAGGGTTTACACCTCGATCACAATCTGTCAATTTTGGTACACCGCTTATAGTCCAATGATATTTTAGACATTTTATGGCAACACATTATCATCACTAATACCACCACATACAAAAGGAATAAGGAAGGTAAAAAAGTCTCATTTAGCATGGAAAACTACATGGTGGCTTGAAAATAAATCAACACGAGATTCATGTTGCCACTGATGCTAGAGCACATATAGTCAACAACTCTGAGCATCGTCTAAAACATCATCGGTTCCAATATACCACCAAAGGATAACAGAAAAAATTCACAGCAAATTATACATTTTTCTGTGCATTCTTCCACTTTGCTTTGTTGTATATTTGGGGAATGTGAACGCTATATAATGAAAAGTAACTTGCTTATTGATGGGATGCCAACCAATTTATACCTACTCACAACTATCGCATGGCCCAATACAACTAAAACAAGTTACTTTTCTTTGTATCTGGTGAAAGTACTCTGCAGTTAAGGTAGTTTGGAAATCTATATACATACTAAAAATAAACCATTTATTTGCATAACATGTTCTGACGATGTTTAGATAACATCAAGATGATTAGATAGAGTGGCCTTTGTCAAGGCACATAGAATAATACCATAATTATTGCTTTCCATATGTAAACTCTTTATAAATAACCTTCACTACTACACTCCACTGTCATTTCTGTCCGGATTGACTGGTGGTAGTGTCATAATGAAATCATACCATTTATACCATATTTTGGTCAAGTTTCTTGATTAGTCTTCATTTAAATTCAAGAAATTTGCCATAAAGATAGTAAAGCTTGAAAAAAGGCACATACAAATATCTTCATGACTATGCTGGAGCCGTGAGCTTGGGAGTAAGGTCTTGTAAATTTGACAGAGTACTTATACCAGTTATAGAAAGTACCAGTTCACATGCAATAATCATTGTCTGTTCATTAGACATTTTTGAAAATAACATGATAGATTAACTTATGAAATTTAGAGTGATGGAAATTTTAACAGTTTAATTTGATACATATACAGGTAGAATAAATATTACATACTGTATTATATAAAAACAGTGGATAACATCTTCATTTTGCCAATGAAGTATAATAATATATATAATTCACTTTGCTTCTGTGGCTTTTTGACAGTATTCTAACTATCTATTTTTATGATCATTTCATATATCACGAGAAGTTTAAGACTTCTTGGCCCAAGTGTTGGTAAAACTTAGCTCATGTAAATTCTGATTTGTAATTATCAGTCAGTATTTGAGCTCAAGGAGGTTTTTGAGATGCATCAACCAGGCTTTCGAAGAAAATGTTGATATATCGTATAACTGAGACAAATTTAATATTCTCTATGGTAGTCACTATTTTGACATATATTTAACAATGGTAGATACTTAGTTGAAACTTTAATTTGCCAATTTTTATATGTTGTCATAAGTCCATCACCTTAAAGCTGGGGTTGTCAAGAACATAATACGGTAGTGAACTGGCACAGACTATTGTCAGCAAACACTTCTGTATAACTGAGGTAGACATGCTCTACTAAACAAACGTCATTCTTAAATCAATCCTCAAACTGTATCAATCCACCCATCAGCACTTCGGTATGAACTAGATGCAATGGTGCTAATTACTTCGGTTTGAATGGTTCATGTAGTGCATAGGGCATGTCTGACTCAGTAATATAGAAGTGTTTGGTAGTGAGATGTAGCGCGACGCGGTGTGTAGTGTAGGCAGTGACTCATGCTGGGCTCGGGTGAGTCAGCTCGGGCTCGGGCTCCGGCTCAGGCCGGCGCCGCCGCTACTGCGTGGGGTACTGCGCGGAGGGCATCGCTGACGCGTACATCACGGGCTGGGGCCCTCCGTTCCACCCGGCGCCGCCGCCCGTGCCGCCCGGGACTCCCATGCGGTATCCGGCTAAACATCACAAAATAACATTTAAGTAGGCACTACATACATTACATCAAAATCACCTTATCCCTAACCTAAAGGGGACTTATTAACGTTAAGCTATACTGTGCTTTCCTCCACTCAGCCAACTTTCTTTGTTGAAGGACATACTACCTTAAGGTGATCTAAGATGCTTGCTTTTACATTAAGAGGTGTGTTTTGATTAAATAACGCTTAGCATAGTACCATGCAGCATGGCATGTTGATTGGTCACCTTCCTCAAGTTATGTGGCTTTGGTACATTATGTTTTCTCTAGCAATACAAACATCTTCCTACGCTTATCTCACATGTATCTAGGGTCGGTACAATGTAAGTTATGTAGCAACACAATGCAACGGACAATGAAGAACATCATCACCTTCCTTTTCTACTGATTGCATCATTTGGTTTCACCCGCGTTAAGCGATAATGATGAAAGGTATGGTATGTAATAATCCAGGAAAAAACTTTGTTCCAAGTTTGATACAAATCGGTTCAGCCGTTTTAAGACGAGGCTGCGGAAAAAATACTCTCATTCAACTAGATTTTTTAAGCAACTTAAATATGCAATCGACACGATAACTCAAATATTTGATTTTTCAAACCTTTTTCTATCCGTTGTCCAGACAGGAACACATTTGAAAGAAATTTACTCGCTAGTTTTAATTTTTTTAAATGAAGCCTTTTCTTTAAATTATTGGGTTTTTCTGGGAAACTACATCAGTTACATATCAATAATAAATACACATAGAAAGGAAATGTAGTTTATTATCCGCTGTATAAGTAAAATTTACCTAGAGTAATTAGTATTCTCATAAAAAATTAAACTGTGTTTTAGACTTACGACCTTTAGTTCTGTGCAGGATTACGGTCCATCGGAAGATTCGATATTCAACCTTATTAGCTTACGATTACGAAATAAAATCAATGCGTAAGAGCTGTCCTTCAGTACCGCGCTGTGCGCCGTTGGACGTGGACCTATCGCTCGCGCGCTATCACCTCTGCATTATAAATACGTATCTTGGTAGGTACGAGTATATCAATATGGGAAATAAAGATAACCAACAAAATAAAAAAGGATGCAGAAGAGTCGATACAAAGACTTTGCAAGAATTATGAGAGAGGCAAAAGCGTAAGTATTTTTCGTTATTAATATTTCAGTTTTTTTTTACCTATTGTACATATGCAAATTTAATAATCGTTTGTGTTTTGGTGTTTATTCTATTCATGAAACATAGGTACTATCTCTACCGAACTAAGAGATTCTATACCAACTAGGTTCCTTTAGTACTGTAATGGAGCTATAAAATAACTATATGTCGTACTAATCTAAGTATGATTAGTAGGGTACTATAATAATATCTGGTATATGTATAACTAGCTTTCCGGGCGCGGCTCCCCCGCGCGTATGTCGGTTATAGCGCGAAAACATTAACCTCTTTTTGCGCAGTCGGATAAAAACTATCCTATGTTTTTTCCCGGGTCTCAAACTATCTCCATACCAATTTTCATTCAAATCGGTCCAGTAGTTTTGGCGTGAAAGCGTAACAGACAGACAGACAGACAGACAGACAGACAGAGTTACTTTCGCATTTATAATATTAGTACTGATTATGGTCTCACCTGATGGTAAGTGATGTGGTTGAAGGTGCCGAACAAGTATAAAGTAAAATTATCTGGCTCTAAAGTACAGCTGCCGTTCAACCGTAAATGGAGTTGAGCGTTGCTAAATAATAATAACACAAGCGTAGCAAATCAAAGCATTTAGTTTGGTGGGTAGGTACCTATATCGCAATAAAACATCGAACATTGTTTATGTCCCTCAAGACTAGATGTAGATTTATATCAATGAAAGAATATTCAGAATCAGGCAAGTAGGTATATATTCAAGATATTATATACAAAGTCACCTGCATAGGTACTTATAAATATACATTTTATCACTTAGACATGTACATATAAGTATCGATTTATACATAAATAGAGTTGAATAATTGACTGTGCTCATAAAATGCACCTTCTTTCTCATGAAAAAAATAACAAATCAGTCGAAGTCTGAGATCACTCGGACAGGGAAAACTGTCGGAGTCGCCATCTCATATAATAAGTTTAGACTGTGTTCTTCCACTACATGAAAATAAGTGAGTAATTCTTTGAATAAAGTATTGCTAAATTTGCACATTTTATTCACAGGAAATTTTGTAAAGGAAATATTTTATATACTACCTATATTAGGCTAAAAATTATTTTGACCTATCCATAGCAGAGCAACAGGTAAAATTAAATAAAAAAAAACGTTATAAATACATTTAAATTTTCTTTTTACACTGAAAAATAACACTTTACATTATTATCGCCCTGCACTTGTCACACCTCTGTAGGGTCGGTATAAACAATATATTTTTTCTGAGTACCTACACAAAAGACAACGCATTGACATAATTGTGCGGAGCAAGACTTAAATTTTGTGCCCGGCCTCCTATCTGAAGCAATACCCTTTTGGGAATGCCATCGCTGATATGTATTATACTCGCCTTCGCCCCCTTTTCGGTTATTAGGGTATTAGATAGATGGTAAAGAGCGATGTTGTACTCTTGACGTGCAAATTATCTGAATATATGTATTTAAATTCATTTATTCATATTCCCTACACCCCCTTTCTGAAGGCCGAACTTCAGCAGTGGCGGAGCAGTTTGTATGGTGGCCGTCTTGAAATCGCCATTTTGGATTTTTGACAGGTGTCATTCGACTGCTCTCTCGACATTTATCCTTACTTGGCACTCGTATACGAACTAACAAATTCTATCCACACATTCTAACAAATTGTGCGAAATTGATTGTCGGACAAACAGATATGCACAGTTGCTTTTCTGAAGGCTTCAGGTAACTGAATGTCTGTAAAATGTATAATTATATTTTTTGCAGGTATATATCAATCAAAAATCTGTTTGGTATCATCAAACTCGGCTAAATGCACATTTGTAATATAACTAATGCTTATTTGCCGTGTAGTATGGAGACAACAAATAAAAAATAGAAATTCTACAAAAAGAAGAAAAATTTTGGAGGGAAAAAATTGAGACAAAACTAGTCACATTCAATATGGACTGCCTTCTGCCCGAGCTGGTCGATCCCCGCCACTCAAAGAAAAGAATGATCCGGGATCAAGAATATGTGGAAACTTCTATAAAAAGAAAAATCAAGAGGAGGCTGTCGAGGGAGACTTGCAACATCAAATGCTTCAGTACCTCCTCCCACCGTAAAAAGAAGACTAACTTAATATTGTCTTAGGTTTTAGTGTTTGTTACGCATAGTAATTAAACAACATTAAACGGTTTAAATCGCGTATATTTATCATTATTTTTGTCATGACGTTTCAAACACTTTGCAGTGATCGTGGTCACGGGGTGACGATCGGGGGGACTGCAAACTTGACTTTCCGTTTCCGATACTCGTTATTTCTCACGCACACTTTTGCATTTCATTAAAATTGTATAAATGGAAAACTATATATTTTTTATTTCATAAATGATTTTTTGTTAGTTCATATACATCTTAACTTAATGTGTCTATAACCTCTGTAGACTATCCACGAATATCTGTATTATGATAGTCCACTTACTAACAATCTAAGAATCCACTGTTTTTATTTTAAAGTCTAATTTAGTCACCTGTTCCAGTGCCACTCACTGTCTCACATGTCTGCTATGTTGCATTAAAAGAAGCCTGTATAACATGTTCTCTACAATGTTTCTGCAGTCGTGTGTTTTTTATTAAATATCCCAATAATTAAACCCCTTACAATTGCATATATACACTCTTCTGCAAGCTTGGTAAAAAAAATCTTATCCTGCTGTTTAGGAGTGGCTAGATCTACTTATATCTGGTTAGTCTAATTTTTACCATAGTTGGTATCTAAAAGCAGAGTGGTAGTAAAATAACACCATTCTGTTTACCACTGTAACTGAAAAATAAAACGTACTAGGATGTATACGAACATATTTTCAACATTAGTAATTAACAGTTAAAAATTATATGATAGCAATAAAAAAAAACAACCTACTTTATTTTATTATGGGAACGTGTACAGTAGCACAGTTATGAAAAACTATAATTCATATTTGTATGACGAGTCATGGTATTATGAATGGTCATATTTAATCAAATCAAATCCATTTATTTCAGGTCAATTGTACCCATATTCACCGAATATAATATAATATTATGCTCATTCAATTTGATGATATTTTACTTTATTCTAATGATGTGTAATCTGATTAATCGCATTCCAAGATACTGAGAACAATGTTGATTCATTCATAAATTATCGTCCACGCGGATGTCAAGGGGTAATGAAATTTTTATAGGTAGTTTAATCAGTAGAAATCACTTTCGTTACTACGGAGAATTTAAAAACACCCCATTTATTAATATATATCGTGCCGTTTGGGCTGTTATGTACCATCATCATATTCCGACCCACGTCTCACTTTATGTTGGTTTGGTGCAATACGTTTTCTCTATAAACACAGAAACTGCGACACAACAACATAGCAAAGAAAATTAAAAATAAACAACTTGAAAACATTCTTTTTAATTAAAAAGACTGAAATAACTCATTGATATCGGTTCAATATGATCTCAATTTTGTGCTTATAACGTCGACAGGTTATTTGATATACTGATGACTACAGACTTTTCAAGAGAGATTATTATTCACATATTATTTATAGATTTTATCACTGGTTAACAATAACTTTCATCTATATTCACAGTTGCCACTTACATTAGTTGCTAGAAGCACTGCGATTGTCAAGGCATTTTGGCAAATTACTTTTAGTAAGTTTACTGTAACTGGCAAACCGTTCGACCGATGTTGATGAAATTAAAATGAAACCAATTAAGAGTTAAACTGTACTAGCAAAAAATAATCTTCAAGATTGTAAGGTTCAGTAAAAAAGTTATATGTGGTCAAACATAAAATAAATAATAGACAAGTCAATTTAGGAACCATCTTTCTTTTGGGAAGTCAGTTAAATATGTATAATATATATACCAATACATACATAATAATATATGCCAATAAAGTCGAGCAGACATTATCATATTGTAAAAAGTAAAACTTTTGGCTTTAGTTTTATGAGCTACTGTCGACCGTAAGGATAATTTTGAAAAGTAAATCAAATAATCAATTTCTTACTAAGAAATATTAGTAATGTTGATAAAAATAAAAACGTGACATGAATTGCAGTATATACAAAGTTACTTTATGTATCGAAATTCGTCACGTGAATAAGATTATAAAAAAGTTGAAATCGTCTCAATGGTATCTGTGTTCGCGAATCTAATATGAAGTACACAAAATGTTTTTTTAAGCGAGACGCGTGCGCCGCTGCACATCGCGTCGTTCGGTGCAGCGGGGATCGTTGCGCCGCATGGGCGGAGCTAGCGTGGGAATTATTTTTGACTGCCTCGACTTAACGTGAAGGAGTAAGAAATAAACGTATATAACTCTATAAATTTATGGGTTTTATCTTTAGGTCATGTTGTTTTGCTGATAGCATAATTAACACAAAAAAAAATTCTCTATCTAGAGCTGATAGACTAGTCTTTGATCACTATCTCACCTAAGGTAAGTGATGATGTGGTCGAATATGTTGTTCAGGCTAACCTAGAATTACTGGCTCTCAAGGACAGCTGTCGGAACAGTGCTTGGTTGACAGATTTTCTACTTGAGGGTGGTAGCTAGCCAGAGATATTCGCAAAATGCCATACAACCATGCTA
Organism: Plagodis dolabraria; assembly: GCA_963854805.1. Lineage (NCBI taxonomy): Eukaryota > Metazoa > Arthropoda > Insecta > Lepidoptera > Geometridae > Plagodis > Plagodis dolabraria. The sequence continues at coordinate 5,720,909 of OY978459.1, read as the reverse complement.
TAACGACTGCCATCCACAGACAACTAACGAAACCGTAGGCTTACCGTACCCTCCGAAGCACGGAAGCGCTCAGTAGTAATGTCGCTAGCGGTCACCCATCCAACGCATAACCGCAGCGGACGTTACTTAACTTAGCTGATCGCTAAAGAACGGCTTAGCAAAACTACGCTACGAGCGCTTCTCTGCCGTTATGAAAATATGATAAAATCACCTAGCTACTTTCACCAAGGATGCATTAATATATGCCGTATCGCACGTTTTGTAAGGCGTGAAATCTCAAACATAGATAAGACGCGATAGTAAAATTTCAAGTATGAATCAGAAGTATAATACATTTAATAGCAATTTATTGTGTAGAATTGTGTCATATCTATTTCCTTCCCTGGTTTCCTACAAGAAATAGATATATAAATATAGATATGTATGAATGATTATTATGTCAAAGAGCATCATTCCAATTTTAATTTTTTTAACTTCCCTAGGGCAGAAATTGTTTGTAACTCTTTATGGCTAATACTTTAGTAGTTAGTAGTCATTAACTACAATCACACCAGTTGATAAGAGACTTGATAACTTTTATGATGAGAGATCCCTCTACATGCAAGGTTTCTTTACTTTAGCATGTTGTTTTGCAAGATTTTCTTACCATAATTAAAGTGTATACAACAAAAAAAAATCTTTGGCCACTATCTCACCTGATAGTGATAATTTGGTCAAAGATGTTGTTCAGGCTAACCTAGAACTACTGGTTCTCAAAACCAGCTAGCTGCCGGAACACACAATCAATTGACTGGCGAAAGATTTTTTACTTGATTTTTGGTAGCTAAAGAGACGACCATTAGCAAAATGCTTATCACCCTGCCCCTGTCGACACAAGTACGTTTGCTATATACATACTTAAAATTAAATTGTATGCACATTGAAATGTGCATTGCATTGACTAATTTTGCCTTCATTTCAGAACATAGGTATGTATACACTGCTACTGGATTGCTGAACTAACGGGGATCAATATTTTTGTCATTCTCGTACTTATTCAGCGTTTTTCACCTACAATCCTACCACCTGTTTATATACTTGACAATGATTGATTGTAATCAAATAAATTTAAAAAAAATCTGCTTCACTGATCTTTATTTATACTAAAACACTGGACTTGCATTTATAAAACTAATATTATCTCTGGGGGCCAACTACCATCTTAATTCAATCATATTTTAACCTTACATTTACAATTTTATTTCGAACTACCAAATATTAACTTAAAACTTCAATGTGAGAGCGGGCTGAACGCATTGAATCGAGTACTTTGTGCGATAGAGAAAGCGGATTATTGTTTCATAAAGAACATGGTATGGATCACAGTATTCATATTTCAGGCCTGAAATAATGACTTTTGTTTCCAGTTTTTAATAGGTAGGAGTCGCGGGGTGGGGCGAGGAACCCGTGGGGTGCCGGCCTAGAATGTCTCCCTCACGTGGGTGTCGTAAGAGGCGACTAAGGGTGGCACACCAGAAGGTGGTAGCAGCGCTGTCTGAGGAACTGATATCTCACACTGCAATCACGAAGACGCCTGCCAAGCGTGGAGATTATCAAGCGTCTGATACAGTACAGTACAGGGAGATTGGCACAAGAAGACTTGCCAATAGCAAAGTTAAATGTATAACATACATCTAATCCATCGTAAGTCAAGGTGAGGTCATTTTAATGTTCAATTTAGTTCCCGGATGGTTGGTGGGAAGTTACTATGTAATCAATGTTTCCATTGCAGTGGGTGCTAGTGCTACACTGCGGTCTAAAGTGCCATCATTTCCTGGGTTTAAGCAGCTATTTAGAGGTTTGTAAGAATGTTCTGATCGTCAGCTATTTTGATGCATTTCGAATTTTAACGATAGCTCTAGTCAAGGTCTAAATGACTATACAAGCATGCCAGAATACGCTTTCAATCATAATTGTTACTTACATAATATTAACAAAAAAAAAACGACTTCAAACATAAAAAATGCGTTCATAGGGATAACTCAAATACTTCTCTTCAGATCTTACTCAAATTTAAATGGGACAAGCAAAGCTTTCGAATGTAAAAAAAAATTAAAAACCTGTACACCCTGTGAAGAATATGAAACAAAATACAAGAAAAAAAATACAGTCGAATTAAGAACCTCCTCCTTTTTTGATGTAGGTTAAAATTAAATGATAACCACGCTGGTAAAATACACCTTAGCAAGAAAATCCAAGCCCGGTTAACTCGAGACATTCGTCCAGTAAATTCTAATAAGAGATGGGCCGAACATGAGTTTCACCGAATACGAACATTCGGCCGAATGTTCGGTAAAACTCATACCGAACCGAACATTCGGCCGAATGTTCGGCACAATTGATTATTACTTAAATAATGCGCCGGACACTCCCTCCCACTCCCCCGTTGTACCGCCGATGTTATTATTGCATCAACTAGTAAACAGTAAAACTTCAGCGCGTAAGTTTGTTATGGGAATTTTTATATTTAAAATTTATAAATTAAAAAAAAATTAATTTCTCACAATTAAGATCTGATTATAATAACGTTATTTATTATAAAGAGTTCACAGTAGTTGTACGGTCTGAGACCGTATTCTAGAGATGATATAAAATGAGAAATAAATCCTTGATTTGCTAGTTGATATAAATGTTTATTTCATATGTAAAATATATATAGTGAGCCGCGTGAGATACGATCAAATCGATGCTAATTACGAACTGGTCATTTACTTAGAACGATGCTAAAAAAGATTACGCGGGCGAATATGCGGTTGCACCGTACAGTAGTTTAACCCCAAAACAGCTACATACTTATAAATTGTTTTTAATAACCATTTTTTTATCTGCTGTTTTTGGAAATAAAACTACAGTCTACATAAAAATACTGCAAATTACTTACCACATAAAAACAAAATATAGGACACATTTAACACTCAAGTCATGATCAATCGGTTTAATACCGTATTAACTTTGAGTACCTGCCCTTTTATCGAATATTCGGTGATTTGACCGAATATTCGGCCGAATACGAATATTCGGCAAACCTGCCGAATATGCCGAATACCGAATATAAAACGAATATTCGGCCCATCCCTAATTCTAATGCAGTAATCTCAAAATACAAACACTTTAATAATGATATGTGTATGAATGTATTAATTATTTAAATGAGGATGCGGTAATAAACCAATGCAGCATACAAATGGTTATCATTATGGAAACATTTCCTCAATAATGCAGGCTGAATACACACTGTTGAGCAGTGCAGGTATGAAATTGACAGTGATAAAATCTCGAATGAATAAAGCAACGCTTAAAATGATATTTAATGCGTTTTTAATAAAGAATAGAATACAAAATCCTCCACCTATAACCGCAAACTATAGATTTTATGGATATGGTGCGCAAAAAATCTCTGAGGTGATTTATGGACAGCACTCAGGTTACTTTTACATAACTCACTGATTACTGAACGCCCTAAGATTACTCATTTTGTACATCACATGGATAAAGTAATAAAATTTCAAACCAAATTTAACAATTACGAAAAGCAACAAGGGAGAAGCTCAAGAATACAAAACTAAAATTTCGGAGCATGATCGCGGTCATGTACTCAGACGCATAGCATGAAGCAAACTAAAAAAATCACACCACAAAACGGCGCTCCATGAGTTCACATAACGACTACAATCGATATGCTGATTTTTATAAACTACCTACATAAACTAACCATAGTATGGTTCAATTAAATGGTACCAGTCTTTTTTTATACATACTTCAAGTGTTAGTAAGTATGTAGTCTTATCTTTGTATAAAAAAAAATTGGTTTTGTTCTTGTGAGACCGAGATCGAGTCGTACCGTTCTCTATTTAAGGTTCCGTACCCATAGGTTAAAAACGGAAATAATCCTATTACTAAGACTCCACTGTCTATACGTCTGTCTGTCTGTCACCAGGCTGTATCTCATGAACCGTGATAGCTAGACAGTCGAAATTTTCACAGATGATGTATCTCTGTTGCCGATATAACAAGAAATACTAAAAATCGGCATTTGAAATTGAAATGTTTTTTTAATAATAGTTGTTCCATATTTTCCTATTTGAAGTCGTCAAAGACGACTAAGGGAAGAAAGTGCGCCTAATTGACAGCATGCCAACTTTCGTGACAATCGATGTAAGGGTTGTATTCCTGCATACTGGGCTCCTTACCAATTTTACGACCCGATTAACCCATGCGCATCGTAGATAATTATAACAATAGAAATGGACGATATCGTCCAATGCGGATGCTAAGAGGTCACAGACCAGTTCACTTAGGAAGGCGTGAACCTACGCAGTACATTATTGATGCGTATTTGTAAGGATAGGCTTTGTTGCCTCGATTCTCAAAGCTGTGCCACACAGTTGGAACCCAGCCTTCCACCATGGTCGCCCAACATCCTTTACAACTATGGAGATAATGGTTTGCGACCAAATTACGTTTGACTTTCCAACGCCCTAGGATTGCGAGCATGCGTTATCAACCGTGGACCCGTGGTGAGCAACCATTAGTGTGGATGTAAATTCTAATGGTACATATGTACAGTAAAACAATAAAATGTAAAACATGATCGCCTATGTAAGCAGTTAAGTAATATCAACTACACTCAAAACATATGTATGGGCGAGCCTTCGTGGGTGGAAATGGGTATACCCGATTGGAAGTGGGTATACCTACGATAAACGAGGGCATTTCCAATAGCGTTGATGTCAGGCCGGAGAATCCAGAACTTCTTAAATTTATAATCATGTTCTATCCTGTATGTTGCTAGCGAAAATATATTTACTGATTATGTTTTTGTGTTGTACATTGTGTTGTTAGAGAAGGCATATTTGCCGACCACACATGCGTGGGATAATGGTAGGAAGACGATGTTTTATATTTTTTCTAACGCTACTTTCACCTGTTCGCAGTACATATTTAGCCATGAAGCCAATCCAAACACATTTTGGCATAGTTTTATGTACCGATTTTCATGAAGTCTTGCTTGCTACCTATCACTTATCAAGAGAATAGCTTAGGAGCATTAGAACTCTTTGTGAACGAGTTTGAGTCATGGGAAGTGCTGCCACAATACTTTACACTACCCCATATAAGCAGTATTGTCAGCAGTACTGTGTTTTTGAAGGAAATGGGTGCGTTTGAAATAACAGGCACATGAGACAGCTGTACGTCTTAGGTTAATAGGCACAGTGCAGTTCGTCAATTGTCTTTTGCTACAAAAGACAATTGACGAACTGCACTGTGCCTATTACCCTATTAACCTAAGACGTACAGCTGTCTCATGAGCCTGTAATTTCAAACGCACCCATTTCCTTTCCTTCAGGTTACCAATTAACAACAAATAGGCCTCTTGCTTGCTCCATAAACTAATCACATCAGAAAAATCTGTTAAAACCATTCCAGACATAACCTACCACTAATTTTCAACGATAATATATATCTATATGCGAGTTCAAGATCAAAGGTAAACTTTTACTGGCTCTCAAGGACAGCAGCTGGAATACACCGTTAGGTGCTTGGCGATAGATTTTGTACTTGAGGGTGGTAGCTAGCCAGCCAGCCATTCTCGAAATGCCCTACCACCATGCTAAGTATCCAGAAATTAATTTTAAAACGGGTGTTGCGAGTAGACATGCTTACCAGCGGCTGCGGCTTGAGGGTTGCTATAGGCGGCGGTGTATTGCTGATAGTATCCTGGCGCCATGTATCCTTGAAGCGCCGGGTAGCCCTGCTGGAAAATAAAAAATAATATTAATTAGTTTTATTGTTTCCATGACACTTTCTCCATATATTTTAAATTTCCCTTCATGCGGGAGTCGTAGGAGGCGACGAAGGGGAAACTACCAGATGGAACTTCCAACTTACGTGTCCACTTATATGGAAATCCCCCCTGCCAATGGGGAGGCTATGTTCAGACTGTGAGAGAAAGAAAGTTACTTATGTATAAAATATATAAAATGTGATTATAATCAATTTCTCTTATCTTATCTTGTACTAGTACAGTTCTTTTAATTCAATGTGATTTTGCTGCAATGCAATCCAAAGACAGACATATTGAGCTAGCAGTAAGTACAGTAATGCTAATAACAAACAAATCTATAGTAAAATATATAAAATAAAGAGATCCCATAAGTGCAATTCTTCACGCCTAAGATTTTTGTGAATAAAAAAACACAGCGATGATATGTTACTATTAATGTAATGATCTCGTTCCCTCTGGAACTACCCAGTAATTCAGTATAAAATCTGTGCTATGTCCTAATCCAGAACCTAAAGTACCTATGCACCAAAAGTAGCATCAAAGTCAAAATTATTTATTCAATTTAGGCATCTAAGACGTTTATTTATTATGAATTTAAATATTGCAATATTCTACAACATACTGCAATATACGGCAAAACAAATATAGAGCCACTGCAAGACAAACGGGCAATAAACTCAGCGCCATTCATTTAAAATATCTTCTAACAATATATTACAAACTATGTAATCCAAAACTTTTCAGCCATTTCTTAATTTAATGGCAGCAAATACACACATACTTACAATCGCATTTAAGTATAATATTAGAAGTATATGTCTCATGTGTTACACTAGCTTGTCAAAATTGGCAGGTGAATGATGTGACAAGGAATAAAGGTAGTATGTTTTCTTTGAGAAGAGCCTTTGTTTATTGTTGTTTTATTGGTTTAACTAAAACGTGGCCCACTAGATGTTACATTACTGTCCTTACCGTGACCATATAGAACACACTCAAAACTGTTTAAAGTACACCAATGTTCTGTACTTTTCTTAATAATGAGAACTAATATCTTGGGTTAATATGTCAATTTTCTCTTTTAAAGCAATGATGTGGCCAATGTCTATGGACAGGTTTATTGTTCAAATCTTGCCACAGGGTTGAGCTTCACGCCATGATTGTAGGGCATTTTGTTAATGCTTGTCCAGATAGCTATCATTCTCAAGTAGAAACTATCATGAAGAACCTTACTTGTGAACTACTTCCCATTCTAATTTAAGCCTCTTTGAATAAATTACGCACAGCACAGTCGCCGAGTAAAAAATCTGTCTAAGCTTATCTTGTCATTACAGCTTTGCCATATAGTTTGTGACCTAAGAATTCTGGACTGTGAGACAAAATATGCAATTATTAAACAATATAATCATATGATTGGGCTGGAGATGCACATTTGTGATACAATGAAACTATCATTTTTACAGTCATTATTAACTAACCAACTGGTACTTCCAACAGCTATTCCCATGATTTAGCAAAATGTAGATTATTGCACATACTCCTCTCTCATAATAGATGAGGCATTATTATTATATGATAAAGGCAGGAACATCAAGCAACTATATAAAACATATACAAAGAAACAATATATGTATTACATTGTCACTGAGGTCTGCCAGAGTGTACTCCTAAACAAGATTTATCATACTTTCAACTCGATAGAAGGTTTTTTATGTTATGAAGCAGTATATCAACATGTCTGGACAGTTCAATGACTCATTGAGGCAGATGAACATGTGTGTCAGAAGGACAAAACAAGGTGGGACTTCAAAGTACGATGTGATATTTACCTGGGCATACCAATATCCCATTCCCTGTTGGTATGGGTAAGGGTATTGCTGCTGCTGGCCCATGGCGGCTGGCTGTGCAGGGGGTGGGTTAGATGTGTTGCTCTGAAAATAAATAACAACAAACTTAAAATCCCTTCAAACCATTCAGAGTATTCAGAATAAATGCTGCAGTTGCTTCATCAAAATGGCAGATCAATGTGACATAACATGCTTTGATGCATCTTGATTGCATGATGGCGAAGAAAGGTTCTTGAGTGGCAACTGGAAAACATAGTAAAGGTAAAGCTAGAGCCCCGGGGAGCAGATGGATGAAAACAGCCCTTGATTTTGGTGTTCAAAGGGTGGCCTATTGGACCTCATTTGGTTGATAATGATGATTTCATGGGTAAAATACTAATAAACATTAATAAATCAATGTACTAATAAAAATAAATTACTACTTTCATAGGCTTCATTATACTTTGGGATTTAATTTCTTTCATAGCTTAGTGATTATTGTCATTACACTTAAGAATTTATCTAACAACTTTTGATAGGTTGATCAAATTATGTGCATTTGTCATTATTGTATAAACAATAACAATATGTTCAGTACTAGCAACCATTATAAATCCATGTGTATCATAGATAATGAAAATAATTGAAATTAATTCATAAAGGCCCAAATTTAGGTGTATGTGATTATTCAAACCCGCTTACTGGTTTTGGTAGTAATAGCTGTACTTGTATCAGCTGATTTAAATATAATTCAGTTGTCAGTATTAAAGAATGATGAAGCAAAATTACTAAGTTGATACACATTTATGTACACACAAAACAAATGTAAACTTAGTGTTCTTACATTTGTTTACTCTAATGTCCTACTGCCCAAAAAAAGTAGATTAATGACACAATAAAATAATTGTGATTGTTTAAAAAATATATACCTAGGTACATTAATTAAGGAGTTACCAAGTCAACATTGAAACAGTGATGGTCTAGCCTGATAAGAAATGTCAACTGCAGATTAAATTAGATCAGAATCAGTAATGTTTGGTTCAAATCATCAATACCTTCTCATTCATTATGATAGGGTCTTTTAGATAACAACCTGGCTAGCTACCATGTGGTTGGATTATACACATAATGAGACTATACCTACACATAATCAGGTGTGCTCAGATGTCTTTTTGTACCAGATTTCATTCTAGATCTGTTCTGAGGCCACATTATTTTGACTTAGTGAAGATACATTAACTTGTGTATGATAGTATTTATTACAAATATGAAGTATCTGCATATAAAGGTTCTGCATATAAATATCTGTTCAAACGGACTGAGTGTGCACAGAATCTAGAAGTCTTGACTGGGTTTAATTTGATATCTTTGTGTAGATAATAATGAATATTGATGAATTACTTAAATGAAGTGGACAGAGTAGTGCACTTAATATAGAAGTAGGTAAAGTTTATAAAAACAAATTTTTAACAAAACATACAGCTGTTTATTAAAATTTCCTCACACATTTGGTTTTAGGAATACTGGCATATCTCCAGATCGACTTTCCCACTATGTATTGTGTGGAAACAAAATTAGAAATGATGATGTAGGTACAGTATGTTTGTATTTATGTATACTAAAAGGTGAAAAACTTCGCAAAGCAAAATGAGTAGCACTTTACAAAATTACTGTGTGTGACTGTTATCAACTTATCAATAAAGAAATACTATTTATTCCATGATGGTATAGACTGTAATTTTGAAAAGAATAAAAAGAATCAAAATATCCATCAATAGTTTTGAGAGCCAAGAGCTTAATGATTGTTTGTTCATCGTGATATTCTGATTCAGTTTTAATGTGCTTCTAAAGTATGATTTCATTTTTTGCCATTTTATGCATATGTTTGCAAATTGAAAGAAGTATATTTTATTTGAGCCTACAAGTTTTCAAAATAGTAAAAGCCATGTAATTTATTCAAATTTGCCCATGGGGTGGTGCCAGGCAAGAATGTCACCCCCCCATTTCTTACCATGGGTTTCATAAGAGGTGACTATGGGTACTGGAAGGTGGGCAGCAGTGCCTTCTGAGGAAATGGTATCTTAAACTGCAATCCCCAAGATGCATTCCAAATGTCAGGATTATGGCAAACAATCCCTTAAAGGTACTGTTCAGCTATTGACAATCAAGCTGATGCATTACACATTTGTAAGCTTGATGCGAAAAAGAGACAAAACTAAGTGCCTCGTTTACTGTTTTATTTACATTATTGTTTATCCCCTCTCTATCCACACGACATTGGTGTGGCCAAACCACAGAAGCAAGTGAATAAAAGAAGAAGAGTGGTATAAATACTTTATATTATAGATTTATTAATCTATTTATAGTAATTTCAATTTGCTTTCAGGTAGTTGAGACTACATCTTCATTTTATGTGTAACATGTAGAGATAGTCATAGTTTTAAATCATAAATTTACCTTTTGGTATTGATATCTTTCATAGTTTGCAACCACATATTATAATCAACAAACAATATGAGTCTTATGGAGTCATTTATGAGATTTTTCGTTCTACTGCAGAAAATTATGATGACAACTACCAAATTCTGTTTTTTTGTGGATTAAATAAAAAAAATATCATTATCTATGATGCGCATGGATTAATCAGTGGTTGACAACTGATTTTGTATACTTTAGCCAACCACATTTGTTTGTTGTTACATTAACTGTTAATTATTTTACCTATTCACATCAAATCGCACATTATAGTAACCTAAGATAAAAAAAAAATTTTAAACATAATGCTAAGTATTTTATATATATATGAAGAAACTTTCCTTTATGGTCACATAACCATTGATGGTGATATATTGTTGCAGCAGCAGACAACATCCAAGTCCATTCTAAACATATATCATTGGTTGCTTATTGAAACAAATTATTGCAAATTAGCATTTGACCCACTTTTTTATAATATTTAAATAGGTCCAAATTCTAACAATCGAACATCTAGATAGAAGCTTTTAAATGATGGTAAATTAATAATATGACAGATAAATATTATCTGATTACCTTCATACTTATGTTAAGATATTGATAGCAGATAGTTAGACACCAGATGTGCATGCCCTGTTTAGATTCCACACTCAAATAGAAAATCTGTCACCAAGCACCTAACGGTGTGTTCCAGTAGATGTCCTTGATTCTAGGTTAGACTTCAACCACATCATCATTTACCACCAGGTGAAATAGTACTCAATGACTAGCCTATAAATATAAAAAAAATACACAACACTATTGTTACACAGGTTGCATTACACAAAAATACTACAAGTATTACAATAGGTAGCCTCTTTACTAAAACCAATGTCTTCCAGGTAACCTACGTGCCTTACCACTAAGTGGTTGCTATCTAGGATAATGGCTCTATTTGGCATGAAAATTGTACAGAAATGTATTTGTATAAGATTTGTATAGACATAAATATAATTTCAATTTTTAACCTTTGATTCTCTAAGCATATAGAAGAGTCTACAAACTGTTCCAAAGTTCTTAGTTTGAACTAGGATTTACTATATTTGTCGTACAACCATGGTGACCCAGACAACTTGAAATGTTACAAATATTCAAATCTCAATTCTTTGTTCATTAACAAAATGCTTTCTCTCTTAGCCTTTGTCTCATGTGTTGAGATGTTAATTTTAGAACAGTATTCAAAACGTTGTGTACCACATGCAAATACAAAGTATCATTGTGTTTTTATGATGGCAAGTTTTCTTGAGTGAAATGCACCATTTTATATTTTTCCCAATATACCTATTTGTTTTATTGGTCTTTAATATTTTCAACAAACATTTTGCAATACCATTTTGTTGTTTTAATGATGAATCAAAATTCTATACCGAACTATCTATACTTCATCCCAACTACTATACCGAAAAATAGACTGCATTCATTATCTGTACAACAGCAAAATATTGAACTCACTTTTTACAGCCATAGCTTTGTATAATTATATAAATTTTTTGTTATTAATTATATGACATTAACCGCTATGTATCACGTGGTGTCAATATTGTTCAGTTATGTATTTTTTAAATGAAATTCTATTGTTATTATTATCTATGATGTGCATAGGGTGAAATGTTTTAAGTTTGACAAAAACAATATTGGATATCAAACCCATACACTATTCTTAACAAGAATTCCTACTTCAACGCAAACATTTTAACACTTGACTAAATCTGTATCCAGTCACACTCTCAAGTGTCAACAGGGCATGTTTACAAATACTTGAGTGTGACTTTTTGTTTACATTTTTTGTGGCATCACACAAATTGGGTCATTGATATACAATACTACTTCTACAAAAAAGACTTAATGGTTTTTACTAAGAACATCTATGGGTTTAATTATTAAATAAATTGTATGTTATAACAATTTTTTGGTAAGCTACACGAACCTGAATGGTTATATCTACTTGTATGATTATTCAAACACCTATATCTTTTAACAATTGATAAAACGAAAACTTCTAGTTCATGGAAATGTAACCTTTACAATAGATTATTTAATAATGTTATCTAAAAGAATTCTACTTCTGGTACATAAATATAGGTAGTAAGAAACTTACCTCGTTTTATATCTATACAACCAGATATTCCAGCTACATTGGATGTTATATAGCCAAGTTAATCATTCATACAATGTTACATCATTGGGTCAGTTACATACCAGTTTCAACTCAATTGATTGCAAGTATCCATAAAGGTAAATTTTACACAACCTCTGTAATGGACACTTTTTACCTGAAAATCATGCTTTCAATTGTGTTAGTAACATACAAACCTGGTTTTCGGAGCCTCCATTCTCTTTCCCCCAGAAACATTTGACTGTGTGGCCACTAATTTCTGTATTATGTGTTGCTTCAATAGCATGTGCTGCTGCTTCTTTAGTAGTAAACCTAATGAAGGCATAGCCTTTGTCTCTGAACACTCGTATGTCCTGAATCTGACCATATTGTGAGAATGTGTTCTGCATTAGTTCTTCAGTAATGACATTACTTGTAAATCCTCCACAGTAGACCGTTGTGTTAGTTGGTGAGCTCTGGTTGTAAACCTCGTCAAAAGTCGGCTGTTTGGCTCGTTTATTACTAGGGGCGCCTTCGCTCGGCCTATTGGTGGGAGGCTTGCGCGTGGACCAATTCGTGCGAATTGAGCGCGATCCTAGCCATTGACCATTCATAGCTTGAATAGCGGCTTCAGCATCGGCTTTCTTTACAAATGATACGAATGCGTATCCTTTAGATTTGAGCGTTTGTGGATCGCGGACTATCCTACAGTTTGAGATCTCACCGAAAGGCGCAAAAGCATCCCGTAATATGTGTGTCTCGATCTCGGGCGAAAGGTCGCCCACAAATATGTGATGGTGGTTGCTAGTGTCCGTCTTTGGCTGGTTGCCTGGACTCGTCGCCCAGTTAACCTTCATTTCCTTGTCTAGGACCACTCGCTTGTTCATGGCGGCCAGGGCTGTAGCCGCCGCTGTGTGTGTAGCGAACTCGAGGAATGCATAGGGATCGTTACCGGGCTCTCGTATAATCTTACAACCTTTTACTTCTCCTATTTGTCCAAACAACGTGCATATGAAAACTTCAGTAACACTCGCGTCCAAATTACCGACGTAGAGAGTTTTCGGGTGGCTTTCGTCGCCCATATTAGCTTATATTGTAATCTAGCGATTACTTAATTACAACTATGAACACTTATAATGAAAATAATCGTTATACGACGTGTTATTTCATCACATAAAACATTGGATGACGGATAAAAGTAGGAAAAATGTCGCAAACAGCGCCTAGAACTTCTCGAAAGACGTTGCTGTTGACTCGTGAAACGTTCACTTTTCGGAAACAAACGCATCTATAGACGAATATCCGGTGAGCCAAATTCAAAATTGTGGCGGGAAGGATGATTATTATTGAAACCTTTTTCCACAAACTCAAACGAAATGTAAGTTTCTTTAAGTTTTAGCGTTTATAACACAGAAATACGCATGCACTAGCGTATTTCATCACGAAATCCAAGAAATATGGAGATATTATAGTAGATTTTAACAATCATAAACAATATAAATGATAGTTCATAGATTTATTTAAAACTTTTCCGGAAACGAGTGTCACTTTGAAAGTCTATGACTCATCAGAAAATGCTATTTCAATTACCTCTAAGAACTGGTTGAAAGTTGCTTGTGTTGCTATTGGTCAAATAGTAACATGTGACGTTAAAATAAACATTTAAGCCAATAAAAGCAATGGAGCGATATGTGTATGTTGTTTGATACAACCATAGACCAAAGAGGTCTTCTTTTTGATAATGGACCCAACGCACGTACCCGATTACACCATGGAGGGCGTCCACATTTTGATCGTTCATGCGATAACATAAAATCGTTTACTAAAGGCGCGTCTCCTGTCAATGATTTTCTCTAGTCTGTATCAAACAACATTTAACAAAAAATCGTACACAATACTTTGTTTTGCGTTGTCAGCGCAAGAGACCGGCCTACACACAAAACTATGTTTAAGAAATACACTCAGCACATTTCCTTAGTTTGCGTAAAATTTGATAAGTGATTGGTTTCAATATTATTTCGCAAGCCACGGATAACATGACACCAAGTTTAGTTTTTGTTTCGACCATAGACAAAAGTTTTGTGTTTTCATGTAATATTGCGGAAAAACATTGATGACGCACCTTAATGCGACACACATCGTGAAACGAGGGGTACTAGAGAAGGGGGTTATGTATATTTGCCGAAGTTTCGATTTCGGATCCGCAAGAAATATATCTGCAGAACACGCGTCGTCGTCGCTTGGTTCGCTTGTTCATTTTCATTTGTAGTATATACGTATAAAAAGCAGCATCCTCATAAACACACCACAGTGTGGTGTGAAGTGACACTAGTGTGTTTCTGTGCCTTGGAAGTAGAATATCTGTCGCCAAGCACCTAACGGTGTGTTCCGGGAGCAGTCCTTGAGAGCCAGTGAAATTACAGGCACATGAGACTTAACAACTATGTCTCAGTGCAATTCGGTTCGACGAAATGCATCTGTTATAGTACATAGAGGCAGAAGTTAGTCCGCTTAACGGGTTGGGACCGAGCTTGTTCCGTCCCACTAACATAAAAAAAATGCATTAGTCGTTAAATGTACATAAAACATTATCAACAACACAGAGGCACCAAAATGGTATCAAACCAATTGGTGAAATTCAAGCCTTCAGCGAAATTCTAACATTGAACAATCAATTCTCTTGACACCAAACGAACTAAAATTTAGTAAAATTAGATTAAGAAATGTCAAATGAACATACCTTATTCTGTTGGCGCATAGTTAATTAGCTCTCAAATTTATATAAATGATTAAAGTTACTAAACTTAGTAAAATGTGCAGTTTTGCTATTCGTTTGTACCATTTTTTAGTCAAATTAGGTGGAATCATAGACTATTTAACCTAAAACAAATCACCATCGAAATTGGTGTTGACTTAAGCTATATTGTTCTGCAATTATTAATTACGGCATTCTCAGTTGTATGAAGTATGCAGCTATGTGATTGCTTCTCTCAACAACTTTACCTTCGAGGTTATTCTTCTATTTAGACAATAACTAGAGATAAAGCTTTGTCTGAAATATTTCAGACACGTTGTTCATTCCATGGGACGAATTGTTGTCCAGGGACGGGTAGAAGGCAAGCGGTCACGCGGTCGATCACCTATGCGTTGGACAGACCCTATTAAACCTACAACACAAACCTCCAAAGTTCAGAGTTCCCGAGACGCTGAAGACCGCAACAAGTGGAGGCGCATCGCAAGGGGTGCTTTAGCCAATGAAAATGCAGCATCATCAACCACGAGCACTCTGTCCAGAGTGAACGACTAAGGAGGAGGATTCAATGTTTAGTCGTGATAGTCATTGAAATACTGCTACAGCCAAGAGATGCAAAAATTTGCAAAAGTTATTTCAAACTAATTTATTAATTAAATGTAAAAATTGTGATGACTTAAATTATATATCTACTGATTGACGATTAATCAATAAGTGGGCACCGAATACGATCCCGTGTTCATGTGGATGCGCCGATTGACGTCGATGTAGCACGTTTCTGCTGCGTTTGCACCCCGTGCCGTTTGCACCGTTGCGGTGTGGCAATGCTGACTCCTTGGTTTACGCGGATGTGCCTGGTGTAACAACTGTAGCAAGTGAAATTACTGGGTGAACAAGATATTATATTATAACGAGTAAAAAGAGCAAATATGTTAACTAGATATCACACAGTCACGATGCAGCCCAACTTCTGGTGACTAGAGGTGTCTAAAGTTTCCATTAGTCCGAAACTTATAATAAAGTTATACGTCTAGAGCCTGGACTGATTTCAAGGTTTCACATACAACTATTTACTTCTCAAATATACCTAATACATATGTGATAAGACCACCAATTGTACTAATATTGATTTCAAATTACTTTTTATGAGACTATTTTATGTATGTTCGGTGTGCAGTAAAGAGTTTTGTATAGTATATAACTTTTGAAACACCATGTCATGAAAAAGTAATAAACCTAATTAGTACAATAGTCATAAAAAAATATATTTAGTCATTATAAAATAAAACTATACTTATCAAATAGATATTAAAATGTAAAAGAGTCGGTAAATAAAATATATTTTAAAAAAACTATGAAAATATATTTACAAAATGAGTTTATATTCACTTATTAATACTCAAAAACGGATACGACTAGAATATAAAAACAGTAAGTAGTTATAGGTAACTACATACTAAGTAGGCTTAGTGTTTAACAACTTGTATATTTTATTTCTATATACGAGTATATTCGTATATTGAAAAAAAACCGATATTATAAGAAAGACACTAAAAAACAAAGACATCAAAAGATACCCTATCAGAAAACTAATAAACAAACCGGAGTCCTTTAAAAATAAATCATGCTAACATAATAATAAACTTATTTAATAAGTACCTGTACTAAGCCTGACATATATGTTTATATTTAATTTTATGTTTCTCATGACCGAACCGATGTTTGATTGCGATTTGCAAGTTGTTATAAACTACCCACGTACTACAATAATGTTCCTAATTTCAAATATGTATTAAACTTAGTTAATAAGTACACAGGCACTTATTAACTAGGGTAACTTGGGCTTAGTACAGACTAAGCCTAACAAATATGTTTCTAATTAATTTTATGTGTCTCATGTAAGTGAATTTATTCTTATGAGAAATAAATATCTAAAACCACATTATTGTAACATTATAAAAAATATATATTTATTTTATATTATATATTAGGATAATTAATAAATCAGGCGTTAGGTTTTACCGACAACAAGCTCAACGCAGTTGTATCTATTTTGCTTATAAGATTCTTGACATCATTCCAGGAGCAAGTATCTCAGTAGATACTTGCTCCCAGACAAAATTACTTTAATTATTCTGTGGTAGTTATCAATCATAGACGTGGGTGCTAGATTAGGCGAATTATCGCCATTTAGGCTACCTTGAGGGGTCAAATGGCGAACAAAGAATTCCATCCCTAGAAAAAAAAGAACGGGCGATTTAGGCTACTTCAGGATTAACCCCAATTTTATTAAATACCTTATTTCATGATAACTGTATGCTTGTAAAGAAAAGTAATAGACACGTCCACATTTCTTTTCTGTTTCATTCAATGCTGCTTGCTTTCTTCTCATCCTTCTTCTTCAGGTCATCCACTATATGTAATAATGAGATAGGTCTATCTCTATCTCACTATTACATATAGTGGATGAAACGCGTGTGATAATGAGAAAACAATATTTCTAATATTCTACTACCCGGTCAAATAAAACATCATGAATCCAGGTAGTAACTCATTCTAACTTGCTGTATGACAGTATAGACATAGACTTCAAAATCAAAACAAGAAATTGAAAATATCGAAACGCAACTAACCAACTTCACTGACAAATTGTAACTAGCTGTATTACTTGTTTCCTGTTGAATGGGATAGAATTCTTAATTTCAAAAATATACAGAATAGATATACAGAAATTTGTATTTTATGACCGATGGTATTAAATTGTATTGTATAACATAATGAAGCATTTAATTATTGTCATAGTAGTATATGATAACTTATAAAATAAGTAGGTACCTAATAACTTTAGTTCCACGGACGAAATCATCAACGCGAAAATGTATCAAAGAAGACCGATTGATGAGGCTGGGTCAACTTCTTCTGCCACCACTTCTAGTAGGAATGAGGACTCTACCGCTGATAGAGATAAATAATAAAAATAAAAAAAAATCTTTATTTGTTGTAAAAGGCAGATACAATGTATAAAAACATAAGTGGTGGAGTACCTGGAACCTAAACTAGGCTCTAGACCCGTAAAATAGGTTCCAGGTCCCTTTCGTCGGGGAACAAAATAATTGCCTGTAATTTGATACTTAACTGTAACAGAACAAAAGCGTGTGTACTCGTGATTAAGTGTGAGAGAGCTATTGTATGTGTAGGTATGGGTGTGCTAGAGGTTGAGAAATTAATTAATGTTTTATGAAGTTCTGTATACATGCATTGTCCAATTAAGAATTAAAAATAATATTCGCACCGAAGTTAAATTTCATGATATAATGGGTCTTCTGTTTCATTATAGTTAAGGTTGTTTAGTTAGTTAAATAATATTTTCTTCACTTCATAGTGGTTTAGGGAGTAAATTTTTTTATCCTTATTTATATTATTATAGAGGTAAAGTTACGAAATTTTCTCGCAAAACCAGTGTTCACTATTGGTTGTTTACACACATTGTGTGAATGACGTTTTTTTACAATTTCAGGATCCAAAACAGTTTCTGTATGATGATGAAGAATGACATGTTGAATATAAAGTTGCCGTACTGAGAGAACTTGGCATTCTTTGTATATATCAAATGTAGGATATCTGAAAGGTCTTTTATTACTACATTTGAGGATGCCTCGTTGGGCTCGCTCTAGAGGCAACATGTGAGTTTTATAAGAGCCACCCCAGGAGGTGATGCAGTGGCTAATTATAGATTGACACAGGGAGTAATAAAGTAGTCAAATGATCTCCCAATCTGCACGAATAGCTTTAAAAACTGTCATTAGTTTACGAACTCGTTGGGTGAGTTGATGTATGTGAGGTGTAAATGAGAGGTTTTCATCAATGGTGACACCCAAATATTTTATTGAACTAACTCGTTCTAGTGCATGACAGTTGCAAGTGGTTGGTGCAGTTGTTCATACGGCAGCTTTGTGTCCAATTAATTTTAAGTGGTCATTTATTTCAGGAGAGGCCTTTATAGTAAAAGCTACTATTTAATTTTGTCCACATTCAGGGTTAAGAAATTATTACGCAGCCATAATGAGATATCATTAAACGTGTTTTGTGCCTTTTGGTAGACCTCATTCCAATCATCACCTAGAATCAGTAAAGCTGTGTCATCTGCATAAGTGATTATTGTACCATCTTTTACAGGGAAGTCACACACCTCGTTAATAAAGACAGAAAAAGCGTGGGACCGAGGATACTTTCCTGTGGAATGCCAAAATTTACTGGTAGCGGATCACTGACGAAGTCTCCTATTTTACACTCTGTGTCCTGTCAGTCAGATAATCTTTTATAAGTTCATACTGGGTTCCTCTGATCCCAAGCTTTTCCAGCTTAGTCAATAAAATGGGGAGAGACACACTGTCAAATGTTTTCGCAAGATCTAAGAAAATGGCGACATTGGCGACAGTTTTCTTTTTATCATCAACTTTTTCCATTAAGAAATTCGTTATTTTTACTGTTGTTGACTTATGTCTACGGAAACCATACTGATTTTCAGAAAGCAAATTACTTTTCTCCAGAAAATCAACAAAGCGCTTATTAAAATTTTTTTTCATAAATTTTAGACAGTGATGTTAGAATAGAAATTGGCCGATAGTTTCCCACTACATTTTTATAGCCATTTTTGTGTATTGGTATTATAATTGCATGTTTTAGAGCTTTAGGGAAGCGTCCTCTTTGAAGACTTTGGTTTATTATTTTCGTGAGAATTGGTGCCTATGTTTCTTTATTTTGACGAAGAACCTTAGAAGATTTGCCATCCCATCCCACTGCACAATCCGGTTTTAACGAGGCACTTACTTACGGCTTTTACTTCTACTTCATCAGTATCCAGCAATACAATAGAGCTACTCGTATCTGAAGCCAATCTATTTGGAGTGTGAGAAATGCTTACGTCTGGATTTATTTTTTGTGCCAAACGTTCGCCAACATTTGCAAAAAAATGTTTAACTTCGTTAACGGAATTTTTAGAGATGGTGAATTTCTGCAGGAAGTTAGTTCTTATTTTATTTAGTTATCTACAGGATTTGTAAAAAATTAGTATATCAACCTATATTCTTTGCCTTACGTACCTAGTTTTTATCCATGTATTTTGATTTGGGCTTAATATATGCTAATTTAATAAAAATCTTAGGCGAATTATGCTACATGTCAATAAACTACTACATAATTATTAGGCGATCTACTTGATAGGCAAAGTTAGGCAACTTGAGTTAGCTGATATCAGGCAACCCCGCTCATAGAGTATAATAGTTGTATATGTATTCTGTGACATAGTTCATAAATTATTAATCTGAGCTGAGGTACATACTGAGGTATCGTACTTATCGTTCGTGCTATGTTTTAATTAAATTCTCATGATAAAACAATGTACACGGTTAAGTTGTCATTCTAGTCCTCAAATTTCTTTACCGACGCCGACGTTTAATTAGCTTGTTTATAGGCTTACCCTACGGTAAAATTATTTTATCGACAAGGTTATAAACCGACTGTGGTACACGTATGCATGTTTCTCGCTATGTTTTCATGATTTTTATGTGGGTCGGTGTGTGATGAGGTGATTTGGCCATCAGGATAATATACCCAGACACAATGTTGCCCCTTACGCAGAAGGACACTCGGATCCAGATGGGCCACAGAGGGCCAGTTGGAGGTGTCAGTGACAAGCTCCAGAGTTGGTATAGGCTAATTTATTCCGATAAGAATTCGAGGAATTTATTCCTTTTTCTTATCTTGAACTTATCTTTCGCGTTTGTTGAGTTGTTCTATGGTGTATGGACAAACAGTTTAGGTAAGTGCAATTTTTTTATTGGTCTCTTTTATAATTTTTAACTCCATGATTTGGTATCATAAGATACCTTAATATGATATTAGTATACCTGTCCAATACTGTCCAAATAGGTAAGATTGTTATTCAACAAATCATTTTCCTGAGATAATACTCCTAACTAATAACTGGCCTTCTAAACAAATATAGCCAGTGTTACTTGGTATGGTATAAGGATTTTAACAATACCCATCTGTCCAAATTTGTTCAGGTAAAAGTTATAGTGGAATTACTATAATAACTTTAATAACACAATAACCACCTTTTGATGGTCTCTCATACTAAAGTACTCATACCTTAGTTTTAGTTGTTCACGATGGAATACAAACATATTCTTATGAATGTTATGTCATCCATCTATCATATTTAAGTTAGTGAAAATTTTGGCTTGGCTAATGAACTTCCCTGAAATTATAGATCCCCCTCAGTAGTCTATACCTGCAAATTGTATTGTTGTCTAATGCTTATGTCATGTAAAATAGAGAATGTTAAATCAACAAGTTACTACCTGGCAGTCCAAAGAACTCATTGCTTGTTGACTTAAATTTTATGCTTGTTGACAAAACCAAACATGTGTGTCTTAGTTAAATTGATTTTTGACGAGTAGGGTAAACATACTGGTTATCTATTGGCCGCTTAAGTAACTTTTTTTCTGATTTGATTTCTCTCATATCTCTAGTCTAAGTCCTACAATAACCTATTTTAAAAAAAATTTAATGATTACAGATGTATCTATGATATATAATTAAAGAAACAAAATTTTTGTAAATATAGCAAATATACTAGTTTTTCGGCCTTTTCACTCAGTTATCGTCCACCAGTGCACTGGTTAACGGCCACATAATTCACGGTAGAAAAACGACTCTTATTTATATATTGCCCAAAGGGTTTATAATACTATGAAAGTAAAACAATTAATATATTCACAAAAAGCTGTATATTTTTACTCCTACGACTCAAAATACAATCAGGTGTAATTTTTACCAATTTTCATCCGCTTAATATTTGAAACACCTGGAAATATATATATAATAATTTACACCAATTTTCAGCCTTCTTTAATATCAAACGGCCAGATACAGGTATTGTTTTTCCTGGTTATCGGCCGCAATATTGAGTATTTTAGAATGTCCTATCTTTGAAAATATGAGGTATACTGGCGGCGGACATCTAGTTGTAAATTCACAAATATCTAGCTATTCACAAATATAATAGAATCTTTGTCGGTGAATTAATGGTTGCTGCAATAAAGGCAAAGAGAAATGACATTAGTAAACCGATTTCTCAACCGCCCGGTCAAAAAGTAGAAATTGAATTTTGGATTTGAAATTTGAATTCTTTACACACAAACCAAATCAATCACCAATGAACCAACAGTAACACCTAAAAACTTACCTTTGAAAAGCAATACACATGCTATTTTTTTCGCTAAATTTGGCATGTGTCCACAAATAAAATTTTGAAACTGTGACTGTGGGCTCAGTTTGCGAATTTTGAGGCCATGCTGTTGGATTATGAACCGAGAAGTTTGTCCGGATCGAATGGCGCCAAATTAAACCTGAGCAGTCTTAAACACAGATTATTATTCAAAATATCAAGTGAAGTTGCCAAAAAGTGGAAGTGGTCGGTAAACTAGTATGTTTACTAGAATTGCCGTGAATAATTGTTATAGCGAATAGTCGAATACCGATTAATCGCCATTCCCTTTTGGCGAATAGTCGAATAACTCGACATTACTATTCGACCTAAACAAGACACATTAAATATATTTCTAACTACTTCTAAGGTTGTGAGAAAAGAAAACAATAAGTTTAAATGAATCTGTTTCATGTTATACATACCTACATATATATAACACTAGCTTTCCGGGCGCGGCTCCGCCCGCGCGTATGTCGGTTATCGCGCAAAAACATTAACCTCTTTTTGCGCAGTTAGATAAAAACTATCCTATGTTTTTTCCCGGGCCTCAATCTATTTCCATACCAAATTTCATTCAAATCGGTCCAGTAGTTTTAGCGTGAAAGCGTAACAGACAGACAGACAGACAGAGTTACTTTCACATTTATAATTTTATAGTACTGATAGTAATTTAATTTTTCATTTAATTATTAGTAACTCATTTAAATTCATGAATATGATAGGCACAGGCACATATTACAGATAATAATGAATACTTTGTATTGTTTTATTAAGGAAAATAATAAAAAATGATTATTTTTAACTCATTAGGTTTTTGTTCCGTAAAAGTTAATTTAGACGACTATTCGCCGAATGCCGAATAATAGCTAAGTATTATTCGGTATTCGACGAATATCAATAAAATGTCGAGTAATGCCGAATACCGAATAACAGCGAGTATTCGCGGCGACTTTAATGTTTACCCTATTTTGTTGTCATACTTTTTGTACCACCCATAACTTACTGGGGTAATAAGAGACAACTTAACAAAAATTCCAGAAGGTGTGCTGTAATGCATTTTGAAGAACTGCTATCTTACACTGCAATTCCCAAAATGCCTGCCAAGTGGAAATTATGGCAAACCCCTCCTCAACGAGGGAGGGCCAGTTTCCCAAAAGAATTAAAATGGTAGACACATACGCATAGCTAGATTATTCAGAAGATGAAGGAGTATAATCAACCATGAAACTGGGAGAGACTGTTCAGTTAGTTAAATTCAACTTTGGAAAAGATGTCACCTGAAGAATCCGACTTGAATGCGCAGTCTATGAAAAATTATGTGACATCATGTCCCCTAATATCTTGCAAAGCCTGAATACCAATATTTTCAACCAGTGCCTGTTGCTAGTGATGACTTATTGCACTGTGACATGGTCCTCAACTGTAGCTCTTATGGACATATTAGCGCAACAAGCTGTGGAGAGACCTATGCTCGGAGTTTGTGCTTTAAAACACAGAGCTATGACATTCGCCGACAAAGCAAAGTGTTATTTTGAAAGAATTTTAAAGGGGCATAGAGCAGGCTACATTGCTTGATGAAAAGATAACCAATAGGGAAGAAAGGCTCTTGTAGTTAATACATTACACAAAAAGATTAAAAGTTGGTTGTTAAGAGTCGCAGGTAGCCCAAAATATAAGTTGGTAATAGCCATTCATTATGTTCTGTGGCGGAAGCATTTTTTGAACAGTGAATATGTTCGGGCTGATGATAGTAATGAAAAAATAATGAGAGATTGTCAATTTTAGGCCGTTATGGGATCTATCTCAAAAACTTTACTAGTTAACAGTCTGAAATTTCAGTATATGCATTATGTACCATATCTTCTATTTAACCAACATTATAAATTATATATCGGTTTTATAGATCCTCTCCATCCAAAGGTTGCTCGGAAGAGATTGCTTTTAGTGATAAGACTGCCCATTGTAACACTATTATTGTAAATTGTAAATCTCCTCTGTTTCATGTATTATGTGGTGTAACAATAAAGTATTATCTATCTATATATCTAGCAATATATATAATAACTTCAATTCAAAAAGTAGTGATAAAGCTGTGTTGAAAATCAACAAACTTTTTTCTTCTACGGGTTGGTGCTATGCGCAAGCCTTAAAGAGCGAGGCCTGACTCGCACTTGGCCGGTTTTCTTTAGAAGCAGCGCCCTAATCATTTCTACCGATATGTTGGTAGAACTGTACTTATAAAAACATGTGGCTAAAGGGACTAAGCATCCAGGCCATTGCCAGTAAAATCATAAATTATATAAGAAACCATTGCACCCATAGCTTAAGTTGTTTACTTTTTCAGGTCTAATTTCGGATGCATTCCACATGTTCTTTGACTGCACGGGGCTGGTGGCCGGTCTTGCAGCATCAGTCATCTCCAAATGGAGAGCTAACGAACGCTACTCATATGGGTATGCTCGAGCTGAGGTACTGGCGGGTTTCGTCAATGGACTGTTTCTTCTTTTCATCGCCTTCTTTATTATGAGCGAGGCTGTGGAAAGGGCTATTGAGCCTCCAGAGGTAAATTTAAACTATATATGTTGAATAGATTTTCAGTTCGAATGTGATGGAATAACCTGAACACTCTAGATAAGCAACTGCCTATCCTTCAATCTTATGATATCTACTTTGCATTGGCTTTGCCACATAATATACGTATGCTAGAATACTCCGACAGATGCTTGGCATCAAGTTTTCTACTTGAAATGTTGAAGAGCTGGCCAGGCGAGTATTTGCAAAATGGCATACTTACTACGAAACATGTATGTGATTGTTATTTCACTAACTGACTGTGTGAATGTTTCAATTTCTAATTACCTTATTGGAATAAGTATAAATCCCTTCTAGAAAAGTCAGTGTAGCATATACAACACGGACTTCCGCCGTGCTGGAAATGCTGGAATACCGTGCTGCTGTTGGTCTAAGGGTCGGAAGTGTTAGCAGGCTATAGAACACATACATAGAATAACTGGCTCGCAGGGACAGCTGCCGAAACACTCCGTTTAGGTGCTTGACTACAGGTTTTAGGGAGTTAACTAATGGAGAGTATTTGCAAAACGCCTTATGACCTTGCGATGAATCTCTAGCCCACGCCGGGATTCGAATCATGGACCATCAGTCCATATCTATGGCCGCATAGCCATGACTGCTTTAATATTTGAAGCAATGATAGCTGAGCGGTTATAGCTATGGATTGCGGTGCCGCAGGTCAGGTCCATGTTTCGATCCCCCCTGCCGGCTTGAACTTCAACACATGGTGGAAGGGCATTTTGCGAGCACCTTACAGTGTTTTCCGGCAGCAATCCTTCACAGCTAGTAAAAGTACAGGTAAACAGTTTTTAAAAAACTGTTTGTCTCAGGGTGACGGGCGCAGTGCATTTCGTCAGTTGTGACGAAATGCATCATTTCGTCAGTTGTGACGAAATGCATCTGTTATTGGCAGAGGATACCACTTAACATCAGGTGGTCCTCGTGCTTGTATACTGTTTCGTTGGTAGATTGGCGGCTTATTACGTCATGATGGAAACACGAAGTCTTAGATTCGATTCCAGGGTTACAGAGAGTTATCTCTCTGAAAAATAAACAGTAGCAGTCTGGATCGATGTCCTTTTTGTTGCCAAGAGTGATGTTGTAATCTATTTATTCAATTTAATCTTTACATGAGTTAGCATTGATTAATAAAATCTCACGTGTTATGTACATGCCCAGACCGAAAATAAAAACTTTATCTCAAAATATTTTGATAAGATAAATAATTTTCTATTGCATATTACTGATAAACTTAACAGTAACTTAACTGATAAGAATTTCACACTAAGTTTTTATATTATGTAATAATTTTAAGTGGAACTATCTCAAATCAGCAGCTCTAAAAGGAACGGTTCTTATATTAATTTGTTAGGTACGTGGTCATTACGGTAGTGCCCAACTCTGTCAAAACACGGAATCAGATGTGTTATTTTGTTAATCGTTTTCTATGCATATATAACGACATTTGTTCAATGTGATTTTTTCTATAATAACAAACGAGTCGTGTGCTTTTGATAAATTGTTAATAACTTATCAAAACGTACAGACGTACAGCCCGGGTGTTCGAAAGTAAACGTGACAACCCTTTCAAGTTTACTGTAAGTCAAAATCTTGTCAATTTAGGCGTTTCCTACGCGCTTCTGAAACTCAATTTTACAGAATTTAACGTTTCATTCTTCATAAGAACGGGGTAGAGACTCAGGGGGCCAACTCCCATCTCTTAATTCAGTCTTATTTTAACATTACATCTACAATTTTAATTCGCACCACCACATATCACTATATTATACTTACATTAGAACTTCACCGTGAGAGCGGGATGCATGCATTGAATCAAGTCATTTGTGCGACAGAGGTAGCGCTATATGAACATTATTGTTTCGTGACGGCCACGGTACCAACCTTAGTATCAATAATTTAAACTTGAAACAATGACGTTTGCTTTCCATAATAGTTTATAAAAGGTGGGAGTTGGGCCCCTGGGCCATTAAAAGGCACAGCGGGAATACCCCTAAATGAAATACTACTTGAAAGTAGGTTAAAAAGACTTTCAAGTAGGTATAAATTAATTGAAAATTAAAAAACCCAAATTATTTATTTTCGTTAAGCGTATTATCGTTCCATTAAAAATTAAACTGCAAGTTATATATATTTATAGAATCGTTTTTAAAGCCCTTCATTTTGGTAGGAATCACACTCGATGGGTTTATGAGAAAAAAAATCTCACAATATGGCGTCTAAAATCCGGTCTAAAATCCGTTAATTTTTTTTTTTTACTTTTTTATATACCTAGTGTCACCTGGGCTATCAAGACGAATCTAATGATATATTATACAATAAAATCGGTTGAGCCGTTTTGAAGTTATGGTGGAATAAAGAAATTCACAAACATATATACATGAGCCCTGACATAACACTCCTTTTTTTTGGAAGTCGTGTAAAAAACGAATGATGTGTTATGACAAAATTGTAGGTCTACAGATAAAAAACAAATAATTTGTAAATGTGTAAAACAGATGATCTGAGTACTTCAAATTAACTACTAAACACACATAGATTAAAGAATAGTTTTTGCATGGCGGTAGGACATTTGCGAATGCCCGCCCTGCTAGCTTCAACCCTCAAGAAGAAAATTTGTCGCCAAGCACTTAACGGTGTGTTCCGGTGTGACTTTGTGAGCCAGTAATTTATAGGTTAGCCTGTACAACACTTTCGACCACATCATCTCTTACCATCTGGTGAGATATAGGTCAAAGGCTTACCTATCAGCTATAAATAATAAAATAATTGTATTTCCAACAAAAGCCCTTATTATGTATGGGCTCAAATTATTTGCAATGAAATTTTAAGAAATTGAAACGATAGGTCTTAGTAATAAGAGTTATAATCATTTGTATATGCGTTATCAGTGGAACGAATTTAACTGATGGTTGCATTGACTTGCTATAAACAAGCTATCATAATTTCAATTAATTTACTTTCTTATAGGAAATCTTAAGACCCACTTGTAAGCTTAAGGCGTGAAATGGAAATATTTTCTTAAGGTTTGCATCACGTTTCTTGTCGTGTTGCTATGTAGTTTTTTTCTATAAAACTTAAACTATTCTGACTTGTTATTCGTAGGGCGTTGAAAGCAATCTCAATAATATTGTTTTATGATAAAATCCCTTCTAGGATTTTCACGCGTGATGTATGATGAAAATCATAAAAAGATCGGTCAAGTTAGAGTTGGACTAACACACCGTTATTTTTAAGCTTCCTTATCTCAAAGGAAAAAACGGAACCCTTATAGGATCACTTTGTTGTCCGTCTGTCTGTCAAGAGCCTTTTTCTAAGGAACGCGTGGAAGTATCAAGTTGAAATCATATCAAACCGTTTATGCCGCAAATTTTTGACATGCAAGGGAATCATAACCTACAGACGGTACTTACTGTCCTTGAACTCAGAATATTGAAATTTAGTACGAAGCAACGTCTTATAGCACAGATAAAAAAAAATTGCGAAAAGCATAAAATTTTAGTTACATCACATAATAAAAATATTTTTAATAATTTTAAAATGTTATGGATTTCATTTAGCAATCAAAATATCATAACTCTTACTTATATACCTTTAGGTTTGTACGGAACCCTCGGTGCGCGACTCCGACTCGCACTTGTCCGGTATTTTCATAGTTCTGCAGTTGGCTGGTTTTGTGTTGTTGTGTGCTATACGGTAAGTATTGAACTATAATCATACCAAGTTTCACGCTTGTATGAGTTACCATTTTTACGAGAGAGAAAAACAAAAAAAAATAAAAATGTACACATTGCTTGTATGGGAACCCCTATTATTATTTTTTTGCTGTAATTATTATTTGTTAGGCAATTTTCCAGACTGACTTACCTATACTAAATTTTCATTTACTGTGAAAATTTAAATCGGTTACGAAACCCTAAGAAAAACTACAAACTATCAGTCTTACTAAATAAACGTTTCTTAAATTATAAGCTATTACTTAGCCGCTGTTTAGCTAAATTTCTTACTTATAAACGTTGCATAACTTAATCGAGCACCTAACTACTGCTTAAATCAGCTTTCAAACTAAAGACCGTCCCGCCCTTGTTTAAAATTTTAAATAACAAGATGAAGTCTATATTTCAGTACAGCTAATTGAGTTATGATTGAGGTTATTGATAAGGACGCACATAACTAAAAACAAATATACTCTGGTAATAAATCGTATAAAATATATCAAGTAGGAACATACAATGGATGATAAAATAAAAATAAAAATCCGCTACAGAAGTCTTCCAGCACACCTAACACTATGCATGAAGATCGGTACCTAAAGATAATAATAGTCATATTTTTACTTACCTCTTAATTTCAAAATTTAACACAAGACAGATGCTTTTTGGGTCTATCATAATAACTTTGAGTTCAATGTTGTCAGTTTAAAATACTTTTGACCTCATTATCCATTGCTCAGTTAAATATGCTAAGTTGCGTTTGTAAGTGTTATTTATAGTTTTCTAGACACTACAAACTGACGATATACAACACTACAGCCAATACAACGAAATATTTTAGAAACTGAAAGACTATTGCAGGCCTACAGGTAATACTTACTAGTAACTTAAGTATCAGACGTAATAATAGTCGGTAAAATATGTTTTTCTGTAACAACAAAACTCTTGCACGTATTGTAAAGGTCTTGGCTTCAAACAACCCCAAAGACTGACGTCAACTCTTCGTGGGATAACAAAACCGGCCAAGTTCGAGTCGGATTCGCGCACCGAGAGTTCCGTACAAACCTGTAGGTAAAAGTAAAAGTTATGGTATTTTTATTGCTAAATGAAATAGATAACATTTCAAAGTTATTAAACGATTTGGGGCATAAACGGCTGTATCTTTTAATTGCGTTGGCTTAGAAGTTTGATTTTTTCACAGCTCCAAGGGCCAATAGATCTGAGTATTTGATATGAATTTCAGCTTGATAACTCCACGCGTTCTTGAGAAAAAAGGACTTGACAGACAGGCATACGGACAACAAAGTAATCCAATCAGGGTTCCGTTTTTTTCCTTTTGAGGTACGGAACCCTAAAAATCAATAACGCCATCGTAGTAAAATACGGAGCGGCTACAAAAAGTATATGAAGAAAATGTTTCGACAACTAAATACAAACCTTTCAACCGCGTCACAAACAAATTTCTTCACTCAATCTATAGTAATAATGTGGACATTGGGTTACCAAACCGCGCCCCAACAGTTTCTTCGAGTTGGAGACGTAGGTACGTGCCTATTCAGGCCTTGTCACCTGGCACCTTTTGTCTGCGGTCTGGGTAAATAGGTATAGCTTGAGTACGGTTTCGTGAATGGTAATTACTAAACACTGTTCAGAATGTGTTGGACGTTACAAAAGTGAGATTTCGTTCGTGCGTGTCGAATGAAAATTAGCTACCACCTTTTCTGTGCTTACGTTGGTAACTGTTACCCAGAAATATATTGGAAATGCGTCAATATTAGATAAACATTAATAAATGAAGGTTTTGAATATGAATTTATTGGTATTCTACTTAATGAACTCTAGACAATGACATATGTACTGCAGGCACAGGTTTTAAAGCGTTCGTAGCGCATTTTGCTTAGCCTACCATTGTTCTGAACCGTTTACCTAAGTTAAGCACCGTCCGCCGCGGTCATGACTTGGATGGGGGACCGTTTGTGACATTACTACTGAGCGCTTATGTAAGAGGGCATGTGAAGCCGTCGGTCCCGGTTGTTGCCATAGGATGGCAGTCGTTATGTATAGTTGATAGGCTAGCCTTTGACTAATATCTCACTTGATGGTAAGTTACGATGTGGTCGAAGATATTGTTCAGGCTAACCTAGAATTAATGGCTCTCAAGGACAGCTGCCGGAACACACCGTTAGGTGTTTGGCGACTGACTTTCTACTGAGTGTGGTTGCTAGCACACTCAGTAGCATGCCTGTTTGGCATGCATTAAAATTTTCGGCTAAAAGCCGCGGTGAAGCTCATGCCGGCGCGTGGCAGTGATAATCGAACCATGGACCTGCGCAACCGCAGAGCAAAACCGCCCGGCTATAATTTTAAAAAAAAATACGGGATTATTATCAATTCATGGAAATCATTAAAAGTATAAGTTTACTAAGCTTAAAAATCATAATTGGTTTATCGGCCAATAGACCGTTACCATTATGTAACGGTCTATTCCAATACCAATAGTGTTACATAAACACAACTGCAATTTATAATGTTACGTAATTATAATTGAGAAACTATTTATAGCGTTACTACAAATCGTACTATATTGTACTGTTATAATTAAAGAGAAGTATGAGCGACCCGTGGGGTGTCGGGTTAGAAATGCACCCTGTCGCCTCTTAAAATACACCCATAAGACTCCATCAAGAAGATTCTTGAAAGAGTCTTAAGAGGAGACTAAAGAAAATGAACAAAAAGTGGGCAGCAGCGTCTTCTGAAGAACAGCCGCTTGTCAAGCGTGGGAATATGGCAAAAATTTCAAACTATGTTCTAACACGTCATCATGAGCAGTGGCATGCTGATATTTAAGCAAATTTTCACAATCTAAATCTTATACAATCATCTTACGGGGAAATTTGAAACATTTGTGATTCTTAGTAGGTATGATAACATATTAAGAAAACATCAAATCAATATAGTAATAAAACACATAAAAGATATTTTGTCTAGTGACAATTCCGCCTAATTTTCCTGTTAGGCCGACGTGACGTCATAAACACCAAGCATCGAAGCCGGAAGAATGTTGGACGCGTTTCGTTTCTACACGAATCATCCTCGGGTAGTATTGACTCTTCGAGCTCACGATCGGAAATTTTAATATATTTGTTATTATTAAATATTGATGAAAGCAACGCTTAAATCTATTGATTATCTTTCACTTGAGTTTTTATTTCGACAAAAAATATAATTTAAAATCGTGAATAAAAAAAATATGCTGATAATAATAACCATTCTGCGTAAACGTTTGCTTAATTGCCGGCGTTTATTCATATGGGTCCGTACGTCACTAATAATACTACTAGGCTTTTATCAGTTGATAACGATAAGACGACGCGTCGCGTCGTTCGCCGGAACCACGTTTCTCAACCTTAGATCTCTTATCTTGTGATATAATCAAACGCGTTTCAATTGCAATACTTAAATGAAATTCTTATACCTATACAAGTTAAAACTTATGAAATAATAACGAGATTTGAGGAAAAACTTCGTATTATTATTTTGATGTAATTTTGTAAGTCTATCCGCTCAGCAGGCTGTTATTTTTTTTATTTTTTAGTCCTGATACTTTAGCTTTTGACCACTATCTCAGCTGTTGGTAAGTGATGATGTGGTCGAAGATGTTGTTCAGGCTAACCTAGAATTACTATTAGGGTTATGTCATCGATTTAAAAAAATAATGTCTACGATAATTTTGCATTAATTGTAATATTTATAATACAAAAACGCTCGTAGTAAATTCGTGCCACCAGCGAGCAATATTCAATGGAGAACTATAATAAATCTTCTTTTGTCTATAAGGCAAAATGAGGTTTATCAAAAAACCCAAAATCGTTAACAATATATGTTTATTTTTACAAATGTAGACAGTCATTGTGAATCCGGGGAATACAATATCCAAAGACCTCTTTATTTACAATCCAAATGTCACACTTATCAGTATATAAATAAGATTTATTATACCGCAAAACACATAACTATACTACACTGGAATTTCCATTTCTTCATGCAATTTATTTAATATTCCAGGTGAAACACGAGCGTCTACTCGTCGTATCTGTACTCGGCCTGCTCGTCAATCTGGTGGGCATATATGCGTTTTCACATGCGCATAGTCACGCGCACGGGGGGCACGGTCACTCGCACGGTGGGCACGGTCATTCACACAACAGCCACGGGCATTCGCATGACGACACTGACGCCCCAACTGGGGGAGATTCCGCGATCATGCGCGGGGTGTTCCTTCACGTGTTAGCTGATACGTTAGGGTCAGTGGGGGTTATCATATCCGCTCTCCTGATGAGGACATTTGGGTGGATGAGAGCGGATCCCCTCTGCTCGATGGCAATAGCGTTGCTGATAGCCGCGAGTGTTGTGCCGTTAGTGCGGGATTCAGCAGGTGTGCTGATGCAAAGGACTCCAACGGCGATCGAGCGCGCGTTGCCTAATCTTTACACGCGAGTGGTAGGCTTAGCGGGCGTTCACGCCGTCCAAGAACCACATTTCTGGACGTTGTGCAGCGATGTCCATGTAGGTGCTATCAAGATAGAGGTAGCTCGAGAAGTGGACCCAAGGTACGTGACGGAGCAGGCGGCCAGGATCTTCAGGGAAGCGGGCGTTAAGCACCTCACGGTACAATTGGACTATTCACCGCTTTGATGTTTGGGTAAACACAAATGTACAGTGGCACACAAAGTGGAGCCGTGTTTGGTGACCTAGTGTCGAATTCTGTCTGATATAGATGTACAGATTCTTTCGTGGTATATAATGCTTTTTGGAAACTTGTTGTGCTAAATGTTATGGCAATGACGATCATTTTTTTTTTATATTGTTCATACAAAAATACTCCTTTAGTAAATTAGCTTCGTGCCACCAGCGAGCAATACAAACGTGCTGAAACATAATAAAATATATTAATCTGATAACAAAATCGGATAAATATAGATATAATTTGGTGAAATTTATTAGCTGTAACAACCCTCTCCTACCCTCATCATAAGAGCGGTTAAGTTGTGAAAATATTATACGTTTTAATTTGACAAAAGAAAATTGGTGTCAGCTTGTATGTTTGCTTGCGTCTTTTGAATTTATTTATCAGACAGAAACTGCATTTAAGTGGCCGATGTTGTAATAAAATACTTATGTAAATAAGGGAAAGTAATTTAATTTCTAATTGTCCTCTGTGCAATCACAGATATTCGGAACGATCCGTATTTTTTTATATTTCTAGATTTTTGAGGTATATTAGTTGATTAATTGTTTTCCTATGAATTACTTGAACTGAACACCTTTGGTGTTTGTTTATTGTACCTATATTTGTAGAATTTTTTATATTTTATATTTTGTATATCTAAACGAAATGTTTATTTTGTTTCATATGTAAATGAACGAATATTGGTATTGTTTGTAACATTCCAAGAGTTTTTTACGAAATTATATTACTACATAGTTTTTTTTTATGCTGATTACAAAGTGTTAAGAAAACACTACTCGTGTAATGATTAGAAAATTTCACAATGTAGATAATTTTATTTATTTATTGGTTAATTTAAATACATAACATGTACAAAGAAATACATTTTAAAATGTTCAGAGGATCCTCGATTTGTAGTTTTTCTCCATACATATTATGTTGATATAGATAGAAAAAAAATGTCGACTGTGTGCTTGTCGCTTCTATATTATGTTGTCGTCGCTTTAGGTCGTTCAGAAACGCGAGATTCATCGCGACGTGTCTTGGTGCACATACCTAATCAACATCCACACGACAAAGGGATATCGCCGTAGAATATAGACGATTATCTTTGTCTGTTTTTTTTTTGCTGTAGTTCGTCTAAATAATACTTGATCACATAATACGCCAGATTCTTATTTAATTATTTACGATATTTAATATATGGTTATAATCATAGAGATATAAAATATTATTATTTTCTGTGGTTATAGTACTATTTGAATTGGTAATATTTTTTACAGTTGATACGATAACTCATTATTGGCACCAAAAACAGGAAATTACAAAGTAACTATGACAATAGTTCGGCATTTTTTTAGGCATTTTAGTGATAAGACTGCCAAAGGGCAGTAAGCGATCTCTTCCAGGCAAACTTTGGATGGGTAGATATTTTTCATTTATTTAACAGGAAGGGTGGTGCGATTCTCTTATAATATAAACAAGTTTGTAATATAAATTGCTGTATTACGATAAAAATAAACTACATAAATTACTTACATAACATCAAATGTATTTATGATATATAGTATAATATACATTATACTAATTTATATATATAATAAGTATAATTATAATATACATTGTACAGTATGGAATTGTATTTTTAGTTTATTACAAAAATACAACGAGAGGAAAATATATAGTCATGGGCGGGATAGACTATTTTTTTTATCGTTGTAATCTTTTAATGCAAACCGCGAAACGTGGGTAATTCCAAAAATAAAAATGCTATATGTTATTGGTATTTAATAACGTTTCAAGATATGAGCAATATTATTTTAATTTTAAACCCATGAACATGATCATGTAGAATACTTACCGAAGATAGCTACGAGCACGAAAAAAACGATAAAATTTTGTATTTTTGGCCGTAGACGATAAAATTGACGACAGGGAAAATGTATGGCTAGTTCACAATGTTCATTTGTATACCCGAAGGGAGAGATGATAAATATAATATATCTTAGCACATTTGGCGAGTCTTGTTTTTGTACCATTTAATATTGAGCGAGGTAACTACTGCTATCCACCGGATATAGTAGAGTGCCAAACTATGGATCGCTACTGAACATGTATTTTTAGAGATATCCAATATAACGTCCGGCACTGGGATCGAAACCGGAACATCGACTTCAAAGCATCGTTTTTTGTGATGAGGTGACAGAAGAAGCACGAGCCTAGTGCCAATAAGCCCACCTGATATTAAGCAGTAACTTCTGCGTATAACAGATGAATTTCGTCACACGTAGCGAACTGCACTGCGCCCATCACCCTGAGACAAAATTGTCAAGTCTCATGTGCCTGTGATTTCACCGGCACCCATACCTGTCCAACCGGAACACAGTAATGCGAACATTAATGCTTGTCGCTAGAAGTATTTTGACAGTAGGCACTTCCCTCGGACGAACTCGTTCACAAAGTGTTCTGTCTATAATATTGTTCAGATTATAATGAACTTATATTAATAGAGCCTCTTTATAGAACGACGTCGGTTTTCATACTTCGTGGACCCTGGCTTCGATCCCTATGTCGGATAATTATTTAGGATATTGTCAGTATGCAGTCCGGAGTCTGGAACTTTGCACGGTAGATAGCAATAGACTCGCCCCCTTTTGCATGGATGACAAATTTGGGGTATCGTGAATTTTAAGGACCTACCTCAGCCATCGCCCTCGAGGATATACACGCAGGATTACTTAACGGTGCTGACAAATGCTAATTAGCTTTATTTGAGCAGATTTTTTAGCAAAATACATTTAATAAAGAATGTTATGTTAATCTTCTGTGTGATCTTAAGGATCCTGTTTAGCATACGGTTTAAAAATATTTTATTGATCCTGATTCATTTAGTTTTGTATTGGCAAGCACCAACAGATATTTTTGTTAATAGAACACAGAAATGTGTATTATAACATTGTGAGATCAATTTGGTATAAAAATATAACGTGGGTGTTTAATATCTCTGACTACTCCTTCGGGGATATTATAGTCGTCACAAGATTTATTTTTGTAGAATAACTATTTCTAAATATTATCCTGGATATATTATTTAGATTTGGACATCTTGAAATGCAATTCTTGTACATTTAATTTTACCTAGTTATGTATTCTATGATACAGATCTTCATCTTTGCCTTGTAGATGTAAAAAATCGGCCAAGTGCGAGTCGGACTCGCGTACGAAGGGTTCTGTACCAGCTATACAACATTAGACTTTATATTTAACCTTCTTTGGTTTGACGTGCGCGAGTCCGACTCGCACTTGGCCAACTTTTTATATTTGTTGTTATAGCGGCAACAGAAATACATCATCTGTGAAAATTTCAACTGTCTAGCTATCACCGTTCTTGAGATGACGGACGAAATTTTTCCATTCATTGTAATTCTGTAAAATAATTCGCTTGCCAGGCGTTACTGGAAAAATTGCAATGTATATCTATGACATTCTGTATTATTTTTTAATTGAAAATTATAATAGCGATGTGTGCTATCCGTATATGAAATTATTGCTAATGTAATATAACTACTGAACAGACTTGGTTCCTGAGGTAGATACGTAGGTGCACGGGAATGGAGTGCGTTCACTTACCTACATAGGTCGATGACAGCGACGCACCGAACGCAATTAGTCGTTTACAAAGTCAGTTTGACGCCCGTGTGTAGTTACTGAACGTACCTGCACACGGGATTCGCGTCACTACAACCCTACCGCATCACTTAGCTCACTCAACTACGTTACGGCAGTCCTTATAATATCCTGACCAGAACTAAATTTCAAACGCCATTTCAAATGGTTGCTAATGGGGATGTTGCGTAATTTTATTTATTTGAAAATTAAGCAAATAATAAATTACAATAATTTTAGTTATATCGTTAGATAATAAGAACCGGCCTCGTCAAGAATTAGTAATGATTCCGGGAAGATCGAGTCGTCACACTCTCCTGGCTCCGTGTCAAATTATTATTTTCCATAATATTAGTTTTTCATTAGTTAACTACGAGCGGGACTTAGGGTTGCCTAAAATTGTAACAATATATTTTTTATGTATTTATTTTTGCAATAATGCTTGCTCTGCGAGAAGAGAAGAAGGACAAAAATACATTACCCTGTAGGAAAATCCCGCACATGACTGTATTTTATCCTTTCGTAGTAACTTTGTACTGTATTTTTGCCTTCAAAAATACCTGAAACAGGAATCCGCACGTGGTTCTAATTTTTTCTTTGATGTTATCATTAGTAAGAATGTATGTGAGAAGTCCCTATTTATAAGTTTTTGTTTATCAACCGATTTTCTGTTTTTGTAAGGGTGTCTAGTCTGTATATTTTGTAATGTAAAAATATTGGTATAATACGACATCCCTATTGTCCAAAAAAGAAATTTTTTATATCTTCTATAGTCACAAAATAGTGTTTTTACGTCTTGTGGTCAGGGACAATTTTATCTGTATGGTGCAGCGCTAAACGATTCTGGAGTGTCGTGAGAGCGGAGCTGACATATTTATACCTCTGTGAGATAAAAAAAAAACGCCTGTTTAATAGTAAAATTTTTACGAGATTAAAATTAGTTACCGAAAATCTACAGTATTTTATTCAGTTTTAGCAGACGTTGCTTGGAATGGAAGGCATAACATGCGTTTTCTCTGGAAGTTTTATCAGCTTACCCCTCTTAGGTATTTCGGGAAAGTAAATAGATGTCATATTCTGTACACTAGTTTGCTTATGAAATATCGTTGAAGGTCTTTGGTTACAGATTGATAATTTCAGAAAAATATGACTAAAAGTAAATGACCTTTATATTACAAACGTATTTCTTCGACACAGTAGCAACGTCGGCCCCTCGGCTAAAGGGCGATTATTTTTTTTTAAGTTATGAAGCGACGAGACGAACAAGCCGTCCACCTGACGTTAAGCGCCAGCGTGTCTATCACAGTTGTAGTGTCATCTTCCTCATTCTGCTTGAAATTGCACTGCGTCATCAGCACTCCAAGACGAGAGTTCTTGACTCGTTCGCCCAATAATTTCACTTGTGCCAGTGTCCTTCAGGCTTAAACACATTAGTGTTATGTGTGATGGTACTGACCAAGTTGCACTAGTGCTATACGATACCTGCCAACTGCTAGTATTTAAATATAGTATTATCATGGTATTTTTCAGGCCCGGAAAGTTAAAATTTGTCAAATTATTTCTTAATTGTTATAAGGAATTTACTAACTGTTAACTTGAGACATAGTTGTCAAGTCACATGTGCCTGTAATTTCACTGGTTCTCAAGTACTGCTACAGGAACACACCGTTTGGTGCTTGGCGACAGATTTTCCACTTGAGGGTGGGTGGTCGCTAGCCAGGCGGACATTCATCAGGAACCATGCGGTGAAGCTTAAGCCCGCGGCGGGATTCGAACCATGGACCTGCTGCGCGGCAGTTCACAGCCATTGCTACTGAGCCATCACTGTTTTTAAGACACATTTTGGAAAATTTAACATTTCCGTGACTGAAGGTTGAGTTTTTAGTAGAAACATGTGATTGGTAGATAGAGTGCGCCAATCACTCGCACGCGAGTGCTACTAAAGCACTTTATAGGTAATAAAGACTATAAGATAATGTAAATCGCCTCGACTACTCGCGAGTTAATCCTGAGACGAACGGGTGCCGATAGGACGATTAGTGTTAGTAGGATGTTGTCCCATACAAAGAACAGCAAACGCCTTGCGTTGAGTTGACGATACGGCATAATTTGAATGCGGCGCGCGAGTGTAACAGTGTATTTCAATTTCCAACTGCATCTACAGACAACGCAGCGACCATCAGTTATCGATTTTGTCTTTATCACTAAGTTATACTCGAAGTTGTTGACAAATATGTTTACCTAGGACAAACAGTCCAGCTAGGTAAGTCCAACTTTGTATAAGAAGTTCATTATAAGAAATCGTCGAATCCAACTCGGCTGGGCAGCGTTTGGGAAACTCCGCGGAGTCTTTTCGTCCAAAACACCTCAGTGCCTAAAGGTGTTTCGCTACGAGATCGAATCAGGAATGAGAAGATCCATTGACGAACGAAAGCCACCGAATTGAAGTGGCAGTGGGCAGGGCACATAGCATGCAGAACTGATGGTCGATGGGGCCGAAAAGTTATCGAATGGCCACAAACCAGCAAGCGCAGTGTCGAAAGTCCACCAGGTGAACGGATGAAATTACTAAGGTCGCAGGAAGTAGCTGGATACAGGCCGCTTCCAACAGTTCTATTTGGAAATCTATGGGGGAGGCGTATATCCAGCAGTGGACTTCTAGCGACTGAAATGATGATGACTAAGTTATAATGTATAGAATGAAGAAATTCAAATATTTCAAATGATAGGTACTATGCAATAGCGACAAAGTAAAAAATGGTTTTTCAGTAAACTGCCAGTCGCTACCAAATCGATGTAATTTGAGAGGCAGAGTAGTGGACGATCATATCGAAATAAAACCAATAATTATTTTAAATAAATTTTATTTTACATCCGTAAACAGACACAAAACAATCATTTACAACAAATTAAATTAGAAATCTGTATTTATTATTCCAAAATCTTATTTAAATAAAGTAAGTAAGTTACAAGATCTAATTATTACCGTGGATAAAGTCACTGGAGCTGATGTGATGATACTCCATACAGTCTTAAATTCAACATAAAACTGGATCGTAAAATAACTTTGTTCTCAATATTGCCAGGTATAAAAATGCTGGCGGTTAGATTCTATGTAGATCTAAATGCACCACGCAAAGGAACATACATGTGGCGGACAACGCTGATAGAAAATTCTTCAAAGTTGGTGATGTAATCATTTTCGTACCATTAATCTAAATGTATCAGTACCTAAGATATGTTTTTCTAACACATGGATATTGTACCGGCTTGATTCCAGCTGAAAGAGCCTTTGACCACTATCTACCCTGTTTTTAGAATGTGATGAATGATAAAGTCCAAAATAGGCTCAGAATGGGCGTACACTGCGTGTTATTGAGATTACTGGGGCCGACGCGACGTTACTGGCAGCGTAGGCGACTAGTGGAGTCGCTTATTGATTAAACAATATCTAGCGACTTGGAAGCTTCAGTTCGTTGACAGATCCTAGACGATTTTTATCCATTTCGATTTATTGTGTAAATTAATATACCACTACAGCGCAGCGTTGTGCATTTAAATCAACAGTCTTTATAAGAAAAGCATGTAAAATTTGTGCAAAAGCAGTAGCCCCAGTGACTTTACCCACGTAGTTTGTTACTTCACTATTCAATCAGTTTCTTGGCCTTGAAGTACCTACGTAGGTATAAGACCTGCCAAGTGGCGAGACCAAGGAGACAGACCATGGAGAATATGCTGAAGAAGAGTACCCGGTTGTTGGTCGACTCTGAAACAAGATGACAACAGAAACTATCATCAAATCATTTTGTCGTTTGTGTAGAGGCAGGCAGGTGTAAAGTTTGCTGGCTAGCTACCACCCTCAAGTAGGAAATCTGTCGCCAAGCACCTATCAGTGTGTTCCGGCAGCTTTCTTTGAGAGTCAGCAAGTCTAGGTAAGCCTGAATAACATCTTCGACCAGATCATCACTTACCATCGGCAGAGATAGTGGCGAAAAGAAAACACTATCGCATTCTAAGCGAAATAAATAATATTACTAATAAAATGTCTACAGTTTAAGAACGATTGTGGACATTTTGATTGACACTTTAACAACACAACAACAGTTGACATTAATTCTGTTACAGACGCAATTCTGAAAAGATGCTCGGAAGGTGGCAATTAACTCACCCCCTATTACATAATCGCCCGGGGGGTGCTGGGTTAGAATTGCACCTCCCCATATCATCCCGTGGGTGTCGTAAGAGGCAACTAAGGGGAAAATACTGGACGGTGGGCACCAGCGCCTTCTAAAGAACTGTCAACTTACACTGAAGACCAAGACGCCTGCCAAGTGTGGGGATTATGGCAAATACTCCTTAATAGGGGAGGCTGTGTTCAGAAGTGGAAGATCCGGCTTTTACAGTATTAAGAAATTATTTTCTGGGATCTTCCAATGATTAATAAATATCTACAAGGAGACGGTAGACTTAATTAACAAATGATATCGCCGCGATATCTAAGTAGGTATTGCGTCATGCAAATTATGTTAAGAACACTCAGAAAATGGACAAATACTAACAAATACATGTAACTTGTGCTGTGCCAATTAATTACAAGTTAATTATATTTAATTTACTTAAAAGCGACCGCGCTGTGTTACCAGAGAATTGTATAACCACGCTCGTGCTACCTAAATGTACTTAACCTCGTACGTCATGGTGTATTCGACTGGGTTCCTGGAAGACCAGCCGATCTATGTGCGAGTACTTATATGAATTGGCGGGAATCCACTCACCAACTAATGGCTCACTGAGCGTTAATTTGATGATCATTTTTAGTCATTCTGTATTTCTTACCATTGGTATCTCTCATCTCCTCTTCTCTTTTCCTCATCATCGTGAAGTCTTGTACAATGGCTTCGGAAAGGTCCTCCAGCCTCTTCAGCTCAAGTTCCATTGGTTTCAATTTGGCTGCTTCGCCAATCTATGACATAGAAAAAATCATTAGATTCCTTGTTCATTTATTTAAATAATTTCCAGCGATTGATTATCACAAATGAATCGTGCATGACTGAACGCGGTGACCGTCCGTGTAAACCCCGGTGGCCTACAAAGTCAAACAGACGATCTGGACGCGAGGGTACGAGTTGGAATC
Organism: Plagodis dolabraria; assembly: GCA_963854805.1. NCBI lineage: Eukaryota > Metazoa > Arthropoda > Insecta > Lepidoptera > Geometridae > Plagodis > Plagodis dolabraria. Next base: position 5,678,794 of record OY978459.1, on the reverse strand, counting down.
GCGCTCCTTGAACTAACGACTAAAACTGATATGTGCACGTTGTTTTGGACTTCGTTAGGTAGTCGTATCACTGTACTACATTGGTTTGGGGATTCCTAGGAATATGTACGTACTGTTAACGCGGAGATGATAAAATTGATCTCTCTTCAACCTATCAGCCGCGCATACATTTGGCACGTTAGGTACAATTTGAACCAGCTGTGAGAATGTTATTGGTATCGATAGCTCAAAAACGGACCGCATACATTGTGAAGTGCCGAAAGCAAGTTTTCTATTGCTAATTGCTTCATACTGACATGTATATAAATTGCACCTATAGCTATACACAAATATGAATCTTTTAGGACACGTAAATGTTGCAGCAGAGAATTCATATCTTTTTTTTTTCAATTTCTGATAGGCTAATCTGAGATTATGCACCTTGTAATTAATTCCTCCAAGCCTAAGTGTGAATTACAGGGTAACGTTTTGGTACAGGTTTTGGTTAGTGATTAGTAACGCGACCCCTTCTTGCCCCACCTCTGTCTGCTTACAAGGAGGTTTCACTGAGTTTAGTTTTCAAGATTGGTAGTGTCCAGGAGTCAAAAACAGATATTATTTTAAATATTCACCAAACACAGATAAGTAAATCAACAGGGAGCGAAATCATCAAAATGTGAGACATTGTGTTCCTAAATGGATCTCTTGATATTTTTTTGAGCATTTGATAAATTAAATTGTTTGTAAGTTGCATTTAAACGTAATTATAAACATAATATGTTAAATTATATAGTCGTCCTTTTATTTAATATGCTATGTTATGTATAGAAAAACAAACGCTTATGATTAAACCTACAATCGTTATCATAAAATACATGTTCTTTTTTACAATTCGGACGGGGTCGATGCCCGTTTGAGGAAGGCGTTTTAAAAACCTGAAATCTTCTTTCAGGAAATTGTTCAATATTTAAAGTACTTCCCTTCCGGGTGGCACAGCTGTGGGACGCCTAGTGTATGTAATATAACCTTAAGCACAGGTTACTTATTAACAGATACACTACCGTTCTATACAAGAGAAATACCTACGCATTTAATCATCTACTCCTGCCCACTCTCAGATCAATACACGCTAAAAACGTGTCTAACGCGCTTGATTTACCGCAACTTTTAATTCGTACATTTTTGTGTATCTTGAAGATCTGCGTGACTGATGTGCTTTGCCAGCAGTTATAGTTTGTTTGTCTGTGTGATAGATGTCAAACTGCTTTGCCATATACGGTTTGTTAAGGCTGACATCATAAAAATCTTTCATGAAATTAAAGCATTTCTTTTTAGTGGCTTACCTATAACAGCTTGAGTATAATGTAAAGAAAAATGCTATTTCATATTATATTTCATATAAGAAAAGGAATTTGGAGAAGTTTCTGCCGTTATCAGAGACTGAATTAGTTCGTTGTTCTATTAAAAAAATAACAGCAGCAAAGTTAACAGTGTAACACACCCAATACAATATGTTCAAAATATTAATTTCATATTTACTTTAAAGAAGTGGTTTTTGTAAAATTACAGACTGAGGACGGGATGGAGAGATCTCATTTCGCATTAGAGTGAGCGAAACAGAACTAGGTACGCAGTATTTTTAGCGTGAGCAAATTTTTATCAATAAATTCATATAAAAGTGACATTTTTAAGAACGTAAAAAATCTTTCAGTTTGCTATAATAATTACAAATTTGTATTGATACAATTTACTATATGGACACAAAACTAGACAAAACGAAACTTTAGAGCTGTACCTATTCATGATTTTTTTCTTCGATTGAATGGAGTCTCTGAAGAGAAATATATGGAATCGTGTTTTCGGATTGGGCATAGTATTTGTCATATCCTCGAGATTTAGAATAATATATATTTTATTCATATCTCTCAAGTGTACACTTTTTCTAAAAACATGTTCAAAATTTGCATTTTTAAAACTCACTTCAACTCAATAAACATGCCTACATGAATTTCTTATGCCGATTAACAAATAATGTAGGCTAATGTATACATGCATATTATTTAAAATCACGCTCATTGTTAAGAAGGTTAATACATATAAAAGACGAACTAATAATAAACATAGCATTCATTTAGCACTTCACACATGGTTGTTAGGTTTGTTAATAAACCAGTGCAGTATTGTTCAATGGAGGTTTACCCATGGATTCTGCTGATGAAGTTGTCACAGGCCCAACAACCATGTTAACATAAATGCATTAATATCTTCATAAAAGCAGATAAAATAAATTGAAGAAAAATTATTTAGAACTAGAAGGTGAAAGATATGTAATACCTATGTTGCTGTTAGCTGTTATGCAGTATTTAGCTAAAAATGCTGGACACACATTGTGTTTCTTGAAAATCTGCAGGACTGAGTGCGTTACCAGCAGTTATAGTTTGTTTGATAGTATGAGAGGTGACAAACGGCATTGCCGTATTGTTAGCAATGTACCACTACACATAAGTCTTCTGTCAAGCAAAGCTGCAGTCAAGTCTGCATCCACATTAGGTGTGTTGTATGCTTAACGTGATTTTACACTTTTTGAATATTTGTAAATTTAATATACATAATTCTACAAATTTACATTTAAATAAATATAATTTCTATATTTTTAATATTGTTAAGATTGCAATAACGCCTGCTAGGCGAATTACATTACAAATTTACGAGAAAAAAAATTATAGTCATGTGCGGGATTCAAACCCGCGTCCATGCACCCCTATATATACTATAATTTCTATATACTTACACCCTCATAATTTTTGGCTTCAATACCAATCTTGATGTCGAGTGACACATCTTGGGTGACACTTCTGCGTTCTGAAAGAAAATTGAAAAAAAAACACAATTATGTAAGCAAGATTTAGAAAAACTGGAGGGTTCTCCAAAAACTTTAAATGTTTTTTTAATGCTGATAGGATAGCTAGCCTTTAACCACTATCTCAACTGATGGTATGTGAAGATGCAATTGATAATGTTGTTCAGGCTAACCTAGAATAACTGGCTCTCTAGTTCAGCTGCCGGAATCCACCATTAGGTACTTGGCAACAGATTATCTCCTTGAAGGTGTTAGCTAGCCATATTTAGATTTATCAATCTGACATTAGGTATATAAAAATTTTCAAAGTTTTATAAATAGGACTGGCCAAATGTGAGTACACATAAAACACGCCATAATTTTGTAGTATATATACCAAAAGTACAAGTTTTTCACTCAAATTAGTATCATCAGCCTAATTCTGACTAGCAATTAGCCAATTTTCACTACTTGTTGTTATACTTTAGTAGTATTTTAGTACAACTATAACCACAGTAATTTAAATGTGTGTTGGTCTCATAGAGCTATAATAAAATCCAGTAAATACATTTTGTCTTCCACTGCTCCTTACTGCAATTGCACTAGAGCCACTCCCCCTCTGCACCTCTGGCTTATATAAAACAATCTAGGGGTAGGACAGACAAGACTGCTTGGAAGATAGGTGCCCCAATTTCATTCAGGCACACCGTTTGACCTAATGTAATACCTAAATAATTTACAATCAGGAACAGTCAGACAAGTATTTTTAATCCATTAGCCTATGCCATGTACATAATTGACAGAGACAAATTACTTAGCATTCCATGGATTCACCGTGTTGGTCCCGGATCTATAGCATTGCAGAGGAAGAGGGGCCTGGAATACTTATATTGTCAATATGTATATTGCAGCTTACCATACATAATTATGCAAACAATGATAACTGTACATTCTGTGAAATATTTAGCTATCTGTTGACTGTGCATTATTTGATTAGTTATCTGTGCATGCATTCAATACATATGTGTGTAACAAGTGCAAAATACACAAATAATAAAAGTTTAAATTAAAATTTCAATAAATCATTTCTCAAAACTATTGATTTCCATATGATAAAATTTCTTGTGATTAATCAACTATATCTATCTGTAAAATTGATATTTAAACATAAAAAAGCAACTTTAAATATAAAATATGCATTATTAGGGATAACTCAAATACTACTCGTCAGATCTCACTCAAATTTAAATAGGATCATATGACCAGCACCAGCTTTCAAAAGTAAGGAAAACCATCATAATCGGTACACCCTGTAAAGAGTGAATAGTAAGACACAAAAAAATAAAGCCTAATGTGAACCTCTTTCTTTTAGAGAAGTCGATTAAAAATAATGAAGGTACATAGTAGTGAATACTGATTGTAAAAACAAGCCAACTAATATGTTGAGGTTCTTCAACTGAGTTGAATGATAGGAACAATCAAATAAATAGATTAGTATTATTATAAGTGTTCCATCTGTACATTACCTGGAGGTACTTTTGATATAAAGCAGACTTCAAATGTGTCATAGGTCTCTGTGACAAATGTGAACTTTCCCTTTGTTATTGAATCCCGCTGCGATAGGATATGACCTTTTGAGTCACGTATCTGGAATATATAAAACAATTATAGTGAAGTACCTAGACTCTAATGTCTTGAGCAGATTTGCCTAAATACATCTAAAAATGGCGGTAAACTTGTGTTAGGGTGTTGTAAGAGAAATAGTATATAATAACATAGCATTTCTCGAGTAAAGGGCTATGCCAGATGTTCAAGAAAGCTAGATTGTCTAGAAAATTCGCTTTCATGAATGGTATGGGCTGCAAGGTTTAACTTACGATATAGTCAACTCTTTGTCCAGGGGCTTCTGTAACGTCATATTCGCCTGCTACGAGCACGTTGGCATGGAGTTCTTCCTTCAGGCACTTCTGTGTATTGGGAGCTAAGCTCCACATTATAGCATCGGCGCTATGCCAGAATATACCAAAAACCACCACGAGATAATAAACCTCCATGGCTGTAATTGAACCTATTATCTATCTCGCAATGAATAATTCACAATTCATAACATTTAATACCGCAAGTAAACATAACTTCCAAAGCAAAGACCGATGCGATGAGTTGGCCCGTATCGAGAATGTCAAAACGTCATCCATTGTCGGCTTCAGTGTTGCCACAGTATTGGGCCAACATGGATAAATAGGTTTCATAGATCCATGTGGGCAAATGATAACGATTCCTTTAGTGAAAAATTATACTTTCGGTGAAATTTTATTTTATTGTGGACTCAATAGACGTCTGATGTCAGCATACCAAAAACGGTTCTTGATAGAGGCATTTTATAAAAAATGTGTCTCTTCTACGGGTGCATTCCACTTGGTGCTAAGTTTGCCAAAATCGCTAATAACGATCACACTCCTAATAATCCGTTTCACTTGGGAGAGAGCAAAATTAACGTTATTTTTGCCCAGAACGCTTTGACATATGGACTATCGTAACTGAATTCGTAAACACATTGTAAATTCCTTAATTCTATGCTAAATTTAAATCTACTCTTATATTTATTTGTTTGGAAACCTATTCCTTCATGCAAATATATATATAAAAGAAGACGAGTTCAATGATCCATGTTTAGCCGATTTTGTTGTTGTGTTGAGTTGATTCAAATAAAACACAGTGCCAGCATATCCACCTTGAGAAAGACAACACCTGAAGAATCCATAACGGAGGAGCAGTCACGTTTCAATTTCTAGTCCAACATTTCGCAGAGCCCAAATAGAACAAGTCTTCATCCAGTATATGTTTCCAGTGATGACTTAACTATACTGACATGGAATATACTGGCCTAATCAGAGTCAAACACAGTGAATATTAACAACAATAACGACGGGATTCTACGAAGAAGCAACAGAATTAATAGATTAAGACGAGAAGGAAGTGTCGAATTTTCATACAAAAAGAGAAAATGTATCTACCCCCTAAACAATCACCGATATTGATGATTTTTGGAAAGGTTATAGATATTATCAATATTGAGGATTGTAAGTTTTGCTTTTTATTATTTTATTAAAGGAATTTGAATGAATGGGTATTTATATACCGATTTTTTCTCAAAAAATGTATCTCTAGTTTGTGAATTGTTTATATGAAAAATAATGATAAATAAAGAAAAAGAAAAACCTATAAACCTAGTTTGTTCTGTCAGTTATAAAATAAGACTAAATTTTTTATATTTGATTAATGTTTACTATAGTAGAAAAGTTATCTCCATGAACTCAAATTATGCGGAAATTCTAAGTCAAAACTTGAAGAAGCTGCAATTGTCCTTATCGCACAATTGTGTTCGGGGGGCTGGGTAGCTGCACAGAATTAATCATAGTAGTTAGGTAGGTACTTGCATTAGTGATGTCAATATGCATTTTCGATATGTTGTATGATGAGTGATGGGAAAAAATAGATGGTGTAGATATTTCGATTCTACGAATATTAATGTTTGCTGAATATTAAATTTGAATTATCGAAACTAAGAAATATATTATAGACGTACATAACCCAATATACAAATACAAAAACATGTTCACAGATCAGTTTTTACCTATTAATAAATTTCATATTTTTACCTATCCTTCTAAGTATACCTTTGTCGTGAAATCTTAGCTTCTAAGGCTTACATTATGACGAACATCGATTGAACCGATGTTGTAGATATATAATGTAAATTAAATGTCACAGCACATTTTGTAGCAAATCTAGTAAAGTCTCTAAAGTAAGTAGGTATAGGATATTTGTTCTTCGATACAAATAAAACAAGTTTTTTTATAAAATGGATTCATCACACAATAAAAAACGACCAAAAATTAAACCGACTTCTAATACCAAAATGTCTGAAATAACTAGTCAAAGTCGGTAGTCAAAAGGTACCATGACAGTTTGAAAGTATGATCTCCATATTGTGGTCATGGTGACTTCGAAAAATAATTTTTCTTTTTTTAGGTTTCATTATAGGTATTATGTTAAAAAATATGTTAGCCCTGCCACTTACGGGAACGATTTGTGTATTCCGGTCTGATACCACAATCGGATCCCACACCGTTCATTTACAATATAAAATTGCAATACAATACAAATATAAATACAATACAAATACAATATAAATGTTTCGTTCCGGTCTGATCCCACTAATTGTTTCATGGCCCTGACTTCATAATAGTTACAGCTTGGGTACGTTATCAATAAAGGTAGAAATTTATGAAACTATGCTTAACACGACAACACACATTGGTACACATACCAATATAAGAATTCGCAAGTTACCAGGAGAGCAGAAGTTCATAGGAGTTTCATACTGTAATCTGAGAGCCAGTTACTCTAGGTTAGTCTGAATAACATCCTCGATCACATCATCACTTACCATCAGGTGAGATAGTGGTCAAAGGCTAACCTATCAAGCATAAAAAAAAAAAAAAAAAAATCTTGTTACAGAGAAACAATAAAATATATCACTAGCTTAAGTTGTGATTATAAATAATGAAACTCACGCAGAGAGCTCACTTAAATTATATTAACTTAAGTTCATCAGTAAATAATCAGTATATGTACATATGTACATGTAGCTCAATCGATAACTGAAACATAAAATCATTACCTGCTGAAGGTAATGAATAGATTCAGGCGTTAATTTGCGGAAATCCATATTTAATAATAACAAATACTTTTAAAAGTATCCTAAAAAACATTAAATAATATTTAAATAAAATCTTTAAAAAAGCATAATATTATGTATCTAGTGACAATTCCGCCTAATTTTCCTGTTATCTACGTGACTTCACAAACATCACGCAGCCTAAACGGAAGAATACCCTACATGTCGTGCGCTCGGTAAGTCAAAACCTCCTGAAGATGCTTCGTTTAGAAGCGAAACTAGTCGGGTATTCTTCCGGTTAGGCTGCGTGATGTTTGTGACGTCACGTAGATAACAGGAAAATTAGGCGGGATTGTCACTAGATATATAATTTTATGCTTTTTTATGTGTTTTATTCAAATATTATTTAATGTTTTTTAGGATACTTTTAAAAGTATTTGTTACTATTCATTACCTGCTATTTTACCTTAAGAAAATACTTTGAGGTACTTCTTTTTTTATTTTAAAATGTACTTACGTAAGAATAAAACAAGCCGCTGTAAAACGATATCACTCTTTATTGTAGTAAAAGTTCAACTAAGATATCGAAACTCTCAATCGACCTTAGGAAAATAACTATATACAAACCATATAGGAATATTTTTATAACCATTTACGCGTGCTTAGCGAGAATATAAAAATAATGTTTGATGGAAAAACTATAATTAGGACTGGGATCGGATCCTACGATAACAGGTACCTGTAGTTGCAGGCTGGAATCTTGCCAGTAGCTAATGCTTTTTCCATCTAACAGGATAAAAACAATATTATATTAAAATTGGTCATACAGTTGGCTGTATATCAGCAGGTAATATCTATATAATTTTAATAGCCCTCAGCCAATTTACCTTAGAAGTAAGCATATAATTAACAAACAAGCAATTATATGTAAAATTTGTAATAAAATATAAACAGTATAGATATTATAGAGCATGCCATATAGTAGATTATATAAACGAAATATTATTTAAAGATGTCAATAGCTTCAACAATAAACAGTAAAACTAGTTTGCCTAAGAGTAACAATTCAGACTAGAAAGTCAGACAATAAGTAATCAACAACATTAAAATATGCAAAACTTTTCCAAAAAAAAAACCAACTGTGATTTCAACCTTTTGCAGTTGATCTGTAACATGGTAAATTCATATATTTCTTCAAATTATTTTGTGATATATTTAATTTGGCATCTTTTTCTAAATAATTTAACAAAGCTGGTATTTATTGTGGTGCATTTTAATAATGTTACTATTTGATTTAAAATGCCAGCATTCCATAAAATGTCCGGTGATGTTCCAATATAGTACACAATATGTTTATGAAACTTAAGTCTTCTAGCCATTGAGTCACCATGTAGTCGTTAAGGTCTTGTACTTCTGCAGTTTCTGGTAAGTCCTCGAAAATATAACAGCAGTCTTCTCAGATGCGACCTTTTTCAAGGTACAGGTTTTTTATGCTTTCAATTTAGTATTGTTGACAAGTACTTCATATACGTTAGTAGCTTGTTAAGCGTTATAATTGCAGCACGATTGTAAAAAGCAAATGATCACCTTCGTCCTTATTTTTCTTAGGACCAACAAACAGTATACAGTATTTTCTACATGTAAAGTATTATTATTTATAATAATAATCGTGAGATCAAAATCGTTTGTTCAGTTTGGATTATTCAGTTGATAAACTAAAAAGACGAGAACCATAAGTTTATTTTCTAGCATGTTTACAAAGAAGAGAAAACAAAAGAAATTATATGTATACAGAGTAGTAGATACGATTTCTTTAAACTTCTGCCCTTCTGGTACTTTGTAAATTAGTTAAATAATATAAACATGTATATAATGGTAATTTTTTCTTTCAAACCGTACTTGAGGAAGTGCCTAAATGTATTTAAGTGTTGGTGGAAATAACTGTATTATATTAAAATAAGAAACGCTCTAAGAAGGAAGTTAGTAATTATATGAACATTTGTAGGTGTCCTAGACTAGGAATAAATGGCAATAATGAAAACTGCTAAGGTTCTAATATTAACACCTACCTATGTATAATGAATGTATACGTTCCTACAGCATTTAAGGGATAGCCTGATGTTATTCCACTGAATGCAATTACATGTAGGCTTTCTATGTTTTAAGTAATTCTTACTGTAGGTACAACTTGTTTGTATATTGTTTTATCTAGATATTGTTAGTTTAAGATATGAGTTGTGTTAGCTTAATAAAAAAATGAGTACTATGGACAATATAATATTTTCTTTACTGTGGAGAATAGATATCTATATTTTTTTATAGTTAAATTATACTGTGGTTGCAGATGTTTAACAGGCTAAAACTAGAATAGATCTCCAGAAAAGTTCAATATCGAACAGCTGGTGGAACATGCCATTTGGTGCTTGCCGACTGATATTTTATTTGTGGGTGGTATCTAGGCAGACTAGTATTTGCAAGTAGATGTTGAATTAAGTCTGGCAAAGTATTGATGAAAGGTATACTAGAATTAATGTACACCTAAATTGATAAAATACTCGTTCCAGCCTCTTTTCATATATTTTACTTACTTTACTTTAACTGCTGGATCGTTCACTGCTGAACACAGCCTCCCCTGTTAACGGGGTATTTGCCATAATCCCCACGCTTGGCAGGCGTCTTGGGGATCGCAGTGTAAGTTGGCAGTTCTTTAGAAGGTGCTGCTGCCCACCTTCCAGTATTTTCCCTTAGTCGCCTCTTACGACACCCACGGGATGATATGGGGAGGTGCAATTCTAGCCCGGCACCCCACGGGGTAGCTGTGTTCATATATTTATTAATAAAGAATTACAATAATACAGAAAATACATTTATTTATGACATCAGCAATTATTCAGTAGTAACTCAACTCAGCATATCGACTGTGAACTGAAAATAAGTCCTATCTGGTTTTTTCATCACATTGTTTTTCTTAAGTTGCATGATATAAGATAGGATATTTTGCCAGTTAACAGTCGATATGCTGGTCTGTTGGCGCCGGTTTTTGATGTCACAGAAGGATATTAAGCTTCAACAGCATCAGATAAATAGTTAAAACAAAACGGATAAAATATTTTTTACAATATTTATAGTTAGATGCAAAATATAAATGGCTATGTTTCAAATTATTGATAAATAAATAAATAGGCTAATGTTTCGAAGAAAAAAGTTTGCTTGCAGCGCTTAAGCTAATTGCATCATCTAACCAAACTATTCAAACATGGAGCGCTAGACTACTCTGAGATATGGTTTCTCAATATCAAAGACTATCAGCACACAGAACGGACATGGTTTTTGTACCTACGAAACTTTGAGAAGAGTATATTACTTAAAAAATAGTAAAAAAAGTGTAACTGAGGGTCACTAACTGCGCTATTCAGTTTTTTGAAAGTAAAGGTACAATTGGCTTTTTACTAGAAACAAAGTATAAGAAACTTTTTTATATCTAGATTTTATAATATCATAATATAAAATCTAGATTAAAAAAGTAAATCGTATATTTCATACACATGTAAGTACTTACATATTACAGTTTTTAATTAAGGTTTCTTTTAAATATACTTTATTCAATCCGAATTTGACGTATTTATTTAGTTACTTATGTTAAGATAATACTTACGAGTAATTTACACAATAATATGTAATATATTTATGAGGGGAATAATAAAGCACTTGATCAAGTCGCTTTTCAAATATTTAATCCAATTTTTTCCAGCCAATTGGGAGTTACGATGATAAACAGACACGTCAAACTTTTTTCGTCGTGAGTAAAAACTAGGTAATTAACTCCATTTTGCTAGTTGCGTTATTTGGCCATTTAATATATGAATTTCACTCCGTGAACATGGCTTCCATGCGGTCGTGAAACATTGTCTTTCACAATTACATATCAACAAAATAATAATTATAAATACCAAAATCTGAACTTATTTGTGAAAAGTGATTCCATCGCTTTTATTTGCTTTTCCTACTGGTTTTTGTGGTATCAAACGATGCAGGATGGCATTTTGCATACACAATTTTCGTCGAAAAGCGCGTGCGATCTCTATGAGTGCCCAGCTGCGTGTGGATGAGGATATGCTGGCTGGCTTATCTTACATATCGACTTTGTTTGTTTGAGATGTCATGTCCAGCATATAGATTATAGAGGTCAATGACAATTACCAAGAAAGTTATTGACAAACACGGGCACTAACTAGTCTCCATCGAGCATTGACCTATAAATTCACAGTACATAATATAAAGGTCTATGCCATCGAGAAACTAATCTGAATTTTATCTTCGCGATTAAAACCTAGTTCAACTTAAAGGGCCTGTTAGAACACCAAATTATGCATCTGACAAGACAAATGACCAATTTTAGTCAAGTTTTAATCAAGTTTGTGGTATGGAATCGGGTCAGTGACGTTTGATGGATTTTTTTCAGGGAATGAAGCATGAAACAAAGATATCGAACAAAACAATTTTTGAAGTATGACAAGGACAACGATAGGCACGTAAACTAGGTGCAAGTTAATTTCAAGCAGAAAGTGCATCACAGATAAAAACTTCAAAGTCGCCAAAGTAGAGGAAAGTGCAAGTATTTTCTAAAATTCTAACCCTATTTCAGCGATTTTCAAAAACTTGTTTGGAATTTATAAAAATCTTTAAAGAGAGTCCCGTGGAATTGCATTCTTTGAGATTAATACATACCTTATTTACGTGACAAAAAAACAGTGAAGTTTGCAGCTGCAGCCTTGGAGTTTTGGCAGGACTATCGAATTCATAATTTTCCATTAAATTGCTTTCGTTTTTTGGAATTACTTTAATGTTAGTTGCGTCTGAATCTTTTTCTTATTTCCGGATAATAAAGACAAAATCTAAACTTTGTAAGTATACTCCATATTGCACAAAGTATGCCAGTGTTTACATAATAGTGAATATCATTTACCTTCCAGAAGTGCAGGGTAGTTGAGTATATAGATAATGCGAAATAAAAGCCTTCCCATAATTCTTATATTGTTAAGCTGGTAAAGTGTAGGCATGAAATTGCCACCCACAACACATATTGATACCAAACATGTTTTCTCTATGTCAACATGTTTCCATGAAGTTCTTTTGTAAGCTTAAGAACTAAAGCAAGCTTCGTTATATGTATCTGGGTGTTCTAGCAATCCACAAATGCTAAAAACTATCACTTTGGGCATTTAATTGTGGGCAAAATTTGTGTTTAAATAATTTATTTAGTTAGTGCGAGCAGTATTGCCTCTTATTACTGGGTATGTACTTATTTTAATAGAATTATCTTTTGACGAAAAGATCATTCCAATAGAGACCCAAATATCCTACAATGTACTGCCACATTAAACTATAGAACCTCTAAGTGTACTGCAAAATTAAAAATTATAGAACCTCTGAGACTAGAACTGGGAATAAACTCAGGGCCATTCTTGTAACAATTTTTTATAAACAAAATTATAAAATTATTACAATGTTTGTTTTAATAACATATGTGACAGATAGTTTTTGGCAGAGGCAGAATTGCCGAAGCTTTTTTGTTGTTTAAATAATCAGAAACGGTATAGTAAGTTTTCTTAATTAAAATTGTTTGTCACATTTTTATTCCTTGTGTTATAATCTTGATTGTCAAGTTTTTACCAACATACAAAATATTTCAAATATATAAGGACTTGGTAAAGTTAAAATATCATTTTCTTTTAAAAGACCCCATACATTTTCACTAGGGTCCAATTAATAAATAGCTTGAATTGCACTCTTTTGTATGATACAGATTGTCTCCTATCTCAGCAGCAGCTCCCCACAGCAATACGCCATACAACGTAATAATGTAGAAGTACACAAAATAAACTAGCCTAACCTCCTCCATTACCTGTCTTAATATATATAATAAATATATTTAGGGTATTTTGCAAATTCCCATCTGGCTAGCTACAACCCTCAAGTAGAAAATCTGTCACCAATTACCTAATGGTGTGTACCGGCAGCTGTCCTTGAGAGCCAGTAACTCAATACTTAGCCTGAACAACATCTTCGACCACATCATCACTTACCATTATGTGAGATAGTGGTTAAAGAGCAGGCATAAAAGCAATGTTTGGTTCAATATAAGTAACATTTGGTATAGATTTTTTTTTATGTTATTGTGACGGAACAAGCTTGAGGCCCACCTGATGTTAAGCAGAGTAACCTCTGCCTATAATAAAGATGCACTTCACAAGTCACGAATTGCACTGTGCCTGTCACCTTGAGACATAGTTCTTAGGCCTCATGTGCCTGTAATTTCATTGGCTCTCTGTATGTAATCTATTTTGAATTTATGAGAATTTTGATATATTGAAGATTATTAGTGGTGAACAAATAATACAATATTTATAGCCTGTTTATAATCTATATATAAGACTAATGTGTTGGCAGACACCATTGTTAGAGAACAATGCTGTCTGCCAACACATTGTCTGCACAAAATTCCTTCAATGTTTCCCCCCATGTAGAGCTGATCCTCACCCCTTGCTTCCCAAATCCATACTCATTGCCACTTTGGCTTCATCACCAAGCCTTAACTGTCTGCTATTTGTCATTTCCAGGTGTTCGGCTAGCCATGTCTTCATCCAGTTTCCTTCATGGCTGTAACTCTCAAGAGATATGTGATCATCAGCCAGTGGCCATGTTGTGACGGAGGTGAGTACTGCTTTTACTGATCTGAACAGTTATTAAGTATATGGCATTGTTTTTGTCCAATATCAAATATAATGAAATAGATTACAAATAATTGATTTAACAGCCTCAAGATCTCATATTGTGTTGACTAACTTAATATGGAATAACTGTTAGACATTAAGAGGGGATCAACTGTTTGAAAGTCTTTGATCAAAACTTACAGTTGAGATCATATTTACAAATGCTTAGAGGAAATTTTTGTTTTGTGTTGTGTATGTACTACATTTTGCAGCCCTCTCACTCGCACATTTAAAAATAATTTCAAATAGAAAAAAATTGGTAATGATTTTTTCAAATGTGGTCCGACTTTATTTTGCTTCTTGCGACTATAGATGTTCTCAACATATTTTTATTTTGTAACATGTTGAGCCCAATTAAAATTAGAGGCCCAAAGTTTTCAATAAATAAATTACGCGTTTTGGATCCCCCATTACAGATATCAACATAAAAACTTGTTGAGAACATGTATAGTCGCATGCAGCTAAATAATGTCAGACCACATTTTAAAAAATCATTACCATATTGTAACTATTTGAAATTATCTTTAAATGTGCAAGTGAGAGGGCTGCAAAATGTAAAAATCCTCTTAACTACATCATAATAAAAACAAATATACTTAAAAACTACTGGACTAATTTGATAAATTCTTTCACCATTAGAATACTACACTATCCTTGAGGAACAATATATATATATATTTTTTTTTTGTATATTTGTAAAATACCCGTGCTAAGCTGGAATGGGCCGCTAGTACTCGTATTTTGATATAAGAATATGATAGAAAATCTCTGCTACTCTACCTGTCACAAATATTTTAGCAATAGATTGTTTATTAGTTTTAAATATTCAAGTTTTGTTCAGTGTCGCTATGTGATGATGACTGATTATCAATTGTGTGTTTTTTATGGTTCCATACTAGAAATTGCGACAGTCCAATCTTATTTAGGCTGTATCTTTTGAGCTCTTTTTACATCTTTTGAAACTTTGGCTGTAACTTTTCACAGAACATGTATTATATGGTTTGCTTAACTAATATTAAAAATAAATATGAAAAGGAAAATTTAAGTAAGTTATTGAAGTGTTTTGCTTTGTTAAAAAATCATTATACATGTGGACTAAGCACGTCACTGTTGTATATAAAAATGTTACTTTTGCATTTCTAGAGCTTTTGTTGAATTTGTAGGTACATTCTAACAATTTTAAGACATAAATTTTTTACTTGCCTCACTTTTGTAACCTGTAGTGCCATCAGTCTACAATACATTGAAATAATAAATAAAATTGTTATTCTAGAGTGCTTTTAGGTTCAAGTCAGTTTTACGTAGGAAGCTTAAAAAGGAACACTATAGATCTCCGATAACCCGCATGCGCTGTGCTAGATTAATGAAGTTTCATTTGTATCCCCAACAATACATAAAAGCGTCAAAGGATATAATTATATATATGTATAGTTATATTATTAAAGGGAGGTAACTATTATTTTAGGGAGGTTAAACTCAGTAACCAACAAAATAGACCTTTATTACCTTAAATAACCAACGATGATACTATATTCATGATGCATCATGAAGTAATGTATCATCTATCACTTAACCAGCCTTTACTCTCAGAGGGAGAGGGATCTGCTCTCTTTTCCGCTCCGTAGAGCGGGGACATAATAGCGAGCCAACCGGATTCGCACTCCGTCTTCGCTTGAGGACCTGGACTGCTGGTTGTTGGGTCAGCCGGTGCCCCCCATCAGGCTTCACTGTCTTCACGAGGTGTAGTTTCCCCTTGTGTTCCGCGGAATCCCAAAGTCAAAGTTAAAGTCAAAATCATTTATTCAATTTAAGCGTCTACGACGCTCTTATGAAGGTCAATTACAAATTTTAATATTGAAATATACTACATTGTACTGCCACGTTCCGCAAATAAAAATTATAGAGCCACTGCGAGAAGAATGGACAAGAAACTCGGGGCCATTCTTTTAAACGTTTTTAACAATGTGTTAAGTACATACTATATAATAAAATTATTTACTTAATTTACATTACGTGATGACAGGCGCTAGCTTGGCAGAGGCGAACCAGTCCAAGCATTTTTGTCGTTTAAGTAATCACAAACTGTGTAGTGAGATTTCTTTATCAAAATATTCTTCACATGCAACTTGAGTTTTCTTTCTGTGAGCGTTGTAATATGTTTGGGCAATTTATGATAAAACTGCGCACCATTGCCTAAGAAGGACCTTTTATTTGTCTTTGCTAATCTAAAACCTGGCACCGCTATTTTATCTCTATTCCTAGTGTTATAATCGTGATTGTCACTGTTTGATTTAAATTTGCTCAAATTTTTACGAACATACATAATATTTTCAAACATATACAGACTTGGTAAAGTTAAAATATCAATTTCTTTAAAAAGATCTCTCAGGGATTCCCTAGCATTCATTTCATATATGGCTCGAATTGCACGCTTTTGTAAGATAAAGATTGTCTCTATCTCAGCAGCAGCTCCCCATAGCAACACACCATATGACATAATACTGTGGAAGTACGCGAAATAAACGAGCCTAGCAGTAGCTACGTCTGTTAGCTGTCTTATCTTACAAACTGCATATGCAGCAGAACTAAGTCTTCCGGATAGATCATGTATATGTGGATTCCACTGTAAAGTTGAATTCATTTTGATTCCCAGGAAGACTGTCGCATTGTCAAAAGAGAGTTTCTCTAGGCCAAGTTTAATGTTTGGTTCAACATAAGTAACATTTGGTAAAGAAAACTTTAAACATTTGGTCTTTTTTGAATTTAAGAGAAGATTATTAGCCGCAAACCACTTAGAGATCATAGATAACACATTATTTTCATGAATAAGATCACTATCTCTCCTATCTACTTTAAAAATCAGGGAGGAAGAAAAATCTGCGAATAAAACTACATCGCCGAAATTTTTAACCATGCAAGGCAGATCATTTATATATGCTAGAAACATAAAAGGTCCTAAAATTGATTCTTGCGGTACTCCTATTCTTACCAAAGACCTGGAAGAAGTATTGCCATTTATCTACCTTCTGTAGCCTCTCTGACAGATATGACTTTATTAGATCCAGAGCTTTTCCACGAATACCATAATGTGAAAGTTTTCGAATCAGAGTGCGGTGCTCTGCACAGTCAAATGCCTTAGAAAGGTCACAGAATACGGCAATAGCATCCTGTGAACTCTCCCAGGCTTCAAGTATATGTGAAATCAATTGAGCACCTGCATCTGTTGTGAATCTGCTCTTTGTGAAAGCAAACTGATTCTCGTTCAATATATTATGCTCATTTAAAAAGGGATAGAAGTTGTTTGAGCATAATTTTTTCGAATACTTTACTCAGAACAGGTAAGATACAAATAGGTCTGTAATTGCAAGGGAATCAGATGTAGCCACTGACTTCAAAATTGGAGTGATTTTACTTTGTTTCATCAAGTCTGGGGAAGTTTCCTTTATCAACACAAAGATTGAATATTGTTTTTAAATATGGTGCAATAATGCATATTATAGACTCTGCCACCTTAACTGACATATCCTACAAGTCTTCGGTGCTCTTAATGTTTAAATTTTTAAATGTCTATAATTTCAAATATTGTTGTGTGCCTGAAAGAAATGTCCGGCTATTTGCAGGGGAAATTATGTATTAGCAGAGTTTCTGCTACATCGGGACATGCATCCAATGACTTGACTTCTAGGGGGAAGTTAGAAAAAAAGATGTCATATATATATGCCACTTGTATTGGATCAGATATTTGATTTTTATCAACATTTAAGACATATGTAGAATCTCTAGGTTTATTTTTACCGGTCTCAGTATTTATAGTCTTCCAAATGGTTTTTATTTTATTTTTAGACTTGCTAATTTTGTTTCTAATAAAAAGAGATTTAGCACACAAGCAAACAGACTTAAACATTTTTTAATAGTTCCTAACATAATCAGGAAACTGCTTGCAAGATCTCAAATTGTTCCTGCAATACAGATCAAACAAATAATCTGTACTTTTTCGAATACCTGTAGTTGCCCAATCACCGAACTTCAACTTTCCATTTACTTGTTTCTTTATTTTTGGACAAACTTTTTGAAACTCAGTATTTACTAAAGAAAATAAAGTATTATAAATGTCATTCGGGTCACTATGAGAAAAACTTGTAATGCCAAGCTTAGCTTCTATATTGGTACTGAGTATTTCTAGCCTACTGGTTGTTAACAGCCTATGTTCAATTTCATGCCTCGCTGTTTCTCTGCTTCCATCAAATTTAATTGCCAGGCCTTCATGATCAGATCTAACACCCTTCATTATTGACTTTTCATTAGTCTTACAGTTCGAGTATATATTGTCTATACAGGTAGAGAAGAGGGAAGATTTCCCAGGTTGGGAAATCTTCCCTCTTCTGGGCTTGCTTTTGCGGGCAGACGTGGATCAAGGCTTCAGCTGAATGCACGAACTGTCCCGTACCTCCCAACACTTGTCAACGACGACGGAACAGCAAGGGGGTTTTAAGTCGGTAGTAGGCTTATTGGCCCTTAGTCCGATATACGGCTCCCCCCCGGTATATGTGGGTATGGTACGAGGGTGGATTGAAAAGTTCGCGGCCTCAGCAAGAAGCTATTTGTAATATAAACAAAAGTAATTTTATTTTTCCACGTAATCTCCACTTAACTCAATGCACTTCTTCCATCTGGTTTCCAACGCCTGTATGCCAGTCATAAAAAAAGTTTCTTCAAGGCCTTCAAAAAAGTTGCAGCTTCGACCTCCTCATTTGATGAAAATTTTTGACCTCCAAGGTGTTTTTTTAGGTTTGGGAATAAATGAAAGTCTGAAGGTGCCAAATCAGGGGAATAGGCGGGATGCGGCAGTAATTCAAAGCCACAATCACGAATTTGAGCCATAGATTCAACAGACGTGTGAACGCGTGCATTATCCTGATGAAACAACACTTTCTTGCTGAGTAATCCTGGCCTGTTCGCTTTAATTCTTTCACGCAAACGACGTAAAAGGATGCAGTAATAAGCCGAGTTTATAGTTTCACCTTTTGCAAGGTACTCCACCATGATGACATACTTAGCATCCCAAAAAACTGACACCATCACCTTGCCAGCTGACAAAATTGCTTTGGCTTTTTTTTGGAGTCGGTTCATCAGGTTTTTTTCACTGCTTGGATTGCTGTTTTGACTCTTGGGTGTAGTGGTGTACCCAGGTTTCATCCATTGTCACAAATCTGGCCAAAAAATCTTGTGGATCAGCCTCAAACATTTCCAAACGGTCGCGAGAAATCGTGAGCCGTATTCGTGTTTGTTCAACTGAAAGCAATCTGGGTACCCACCGCGCAGAAACCTTAGAAAATCCAAGTTCATTGACTATGATGTTTTGTGTTCGTTCATACGAGATGCCAATAGTGTCTGTAATCTCCCTGATGGTCAATCTCCGATCTGCCGATATCAGATCACAGATTTTCTCGATGTTTTCTTCAGTCGTAGACATCGTAGGCCGGCCGGAGCGAGGGTCATCTTCAATACTCTCTCGTCCGCGTTTAAATTCAGCAACCTACTTTTTCACAGTCGTATACGACGGAGCAGATTCCCCCAATGTTGTTGACATGCTTTCGTGAATCTCTTTTGGAGTTAGTTTTTTTTTAAACAGGTATTTGATGACCGCACGTTGCTCAATTTTCTCCATTCTTTAAAAATGCTGCACTTAGGCTCACAAAATTCAGTCTAATTTAAAAACTGATAATGCTATTGCGATAAAATTTTACAATGTGACAACCAGAGAGTAAGCAAATCGAATGAGGTCAGTTACATTAAAATAGTTCAAGTATTTATGTGTTAGGACGCGAACTTTTCAATCCACCCTCGTATAATAAACAAAAGTGGTCCCGGTTCACTGCCTTGCGGCACGCCGTTTACCTTTCGTGCTTTAGATCGTATCGTTTTGTATTGAATGTTTGATATTGACATAAATTCTATTTATCTTTGATAACAGACTTTGATAAAATTTCATAAAATGTTTTCTTTTATAATTTGATTAAAGTTTCTTTAATGATATGGAGTTGATGAACATAATTGAACGCTTGCGCCATATCGCTATGTACATCATACATACATTACGTCAAGCCTGTTTCCCCGGTAAGCAGAGACGACGGATTGCCGCTAGCCATTACCTTGGCATACGTGGCATGCTTCCTTCAATTTCATTGCATTATTCTTACAGGCCCGTCTTTTAAAGGGTACTCATGACGTGGCCTTTTTTCAGAACGCCTGACCACTTTCAGAAAGCGTTCGTCAAGATCTTCTTCTTTTTTAATATTTTTCGGAAATAGCTTTCAGGGATAAATCTAGATGTACTCGAGGTAAAATCGAAATTGAAGAATGGCCGCATAGGATTAAATAAAAAACCAAAAAAAAAAATCAGATGTCTAAATAATTCCTGTAGCGATTATAATTATTATAAAATGATCAGTTGTTAATCCATAGTTTGCACGCTGCAGCATTCCTAGACTCTATATGAAGTGACGGTGATATACAGATGGATCAGGGAATATCTATATGACCTAAGTTTCATAACAAAAAGGTTTCTGAGTTATATAATACTCAGAAACCTTAATATATATAAAGGTTTAAATAAGGCACACGTTCTGCCGAACATCCTGTATAATACTCGAAGTTCAGTTTGTGTGTACTGTAAGTATATATCAATATTTTGTACAGTTCATTTCTTCATGTTTTGTACTTTTATACGATCACAACTCTAGAATATTATCTACATCTACACTAATATTATAAAGAGGAAATATTTGTACTTATGTACCAATGTAACGAATAAACTTAAAAACTACCTGGACCGATTTGAACAATTCTTTCACCATTAGAACCCCACATTAAACACCGGCTTTAGAATACTTTTAAATTATTTTATATTTTATTTTAAATCTTTGTTAAATTCCCGTGTGAAGCTGGGGCGGGCCGCTAGTAGATAAATAAATGCGCTCCGTCAGACCATTTTTGTTACGGGGTCACTTTCAAATCTAAACTAGTTAGGAATCTGATAGTTTGATATGTTATATACCCATAGTCTCTACTGGACAAATATCTAAAACGCTCTTTTAAAATGTAGTTTTGAAGCTATGAACCCAAACTAACAAATTCTTTTTTCTTTTACGGGTTGTTGCAATGCGGAACCCTAAAAGAGCGAGACCCGATACTTATTTGGCATTTTATATATTTTTTTACTAACTTGTGATGGATATGTTTAAAAGGGAAATCTAAAGGGCAGACAATAACCGGCCAGTTTTTCGAGACAATGGATATAATGTACTATAATATAGTCATAGTATATATTATATATACTATATAATATACTTTTATATTATATATACTATATAATATAATTTTATATAATCTTGGGATTATTTTTGATGAATGCCTTACCTGGATCCCACAATTGGAAACCGTTAGCCGTAAAACGTTTGCTGCTGCAGGTTCACCCAGAAGACTGAGAAACTTTTTGCCAACAGTCACTAAAGTTGCGCTTGCAGTCTCTTTTGTTGCCGATTCTTGATTATGCAGACGCCTGCTATTTAGACCTTACGGAGGACCAGCTTAACAAACTTGAGCGTCTTCAAAACTTTTCAATAAGGTTCATATTTGGCTTGCGCAAATACGACCACATTTCTGAATTTCGCACCAAGCTCAAGTGGCTTCCTATACGACGTCGCCGGAACGCTCACATCCTATCTCTTCTCTACAATATTTTGTTCACCCCTTCTTCACCCCAGTACCTTAAAGAGCGTTTTGATTACCTTAATGCCTCTAATTCTCTTTGCTTATGGTCATCAGAGAATCTTATGCTTAAATTTCCTCCACACACTACCTCGTTTTATGACCGTTCGTTTTCGGTCGAAGCCGTCAGACTCTGGAATGCATTGCCACTTGATACCAAACGAGCTCCATCCTTAAATGTTTTTACTCGACTGCCCAAAAAAAGAAGAGTTATGTTTTTAGGGTTCATGTATGTATGTATGTTTGTGTGTTTCTTTATTCCACCATAACTTCGTAACGGCTTAACCGATTTTGATGTATGAGATATCATTAGAAACGTTGAGTTATTCCGGGTAACATAGGCTAGTGAATGTTTAAAAAAATTTAAAAAGGGGGCCATAGTTCATAAAATTAAAAGAAAACCAAGAAAAAATTCGTGAAAATTTTACAAATTTTACTATTACCGTCTAGAGCTTGCTTAGTACATAACAAAAATATATAACAGTAGTATTCAATATACGTAGTATTCAATATAGGACAGTTCCTTGGAATAGTTCTTTACAGGTCCCCCGACTTCGATGAAAAGAATGCTTATCTATTTTCCATTTCTGGGTTCAATGCTATTTTAATTGCACAGTAAATATAATCTATTTAGTACCTACATTGTGGCCATTCAACATTAAAATCATGTAACTTGTTTGTAATTTTTTAGTTCAAATTTTAGTACGGCAGGCGTGTTTTTTAATTTTTAAATTATTTCTTTTTTAAAGACAAAGTTAAGGGTCACGCTTTGGCTGGCGGGACCTGTCGTATAACATATATAATATGTATAAGCTCCATACGTGTAAACATCATATTTATGTACTGTATTTGTATATTTGTATATATATATTTTTGTATGTATATGTATGTATTTTTGTATGTATATGTATATATTATGTAAGAATACATTTTGTTTTTTTTATGCCTGATAGGTTAGCCTTTGACCACTATCTCACCTGATGGTAAGTGATGATGTGGTCGAAGATGTTGTTCAGGCTAACCTAGAATTACTGGCTCTCAAGGATGGCTGCCGGAACACACCGTTAGGTGCTTGGCGACAGATTTTCAACTTGAGGGTGGTAGCTAGCCAGGCGGGCATTCGCAAAGTGCCCTACCACCATGCTATAACGACTGCCATCCTAAGATAACAACCGGGACCGACTGCTTAACGTGCCCTCCGAAGCACGGAAGTGCTCAGTAGTAATGTCACCAGCGGTCACCCATCCAACTCCTGACCGCGGCGGGCGTTGCTTAACTTTGCTGATCGATTCAGAATGGCTAAGCAAACTTCGCTACGAGCGCTTCAAAATTACACATTAATTATCTATATTGTATATTATATTGTAGATATTTATAAATATCAATACTATTAAGGATATTTATAAATATCCGCCATCCCTTGTCAAAACTTGCTCCTCTCCAAAGGTTGTCTGGAAGAGATCGCTTTGAGCGCTAAGGCCGCCTATTGTTCACTATTATAAGCAAAATATTTTTAAATTTGGTATAGTTTAAGGTGTTCAATAAAGAGTTTATCTATCTAACTATCTTCATTTGTTTAAATCCTATAATGGGCTTAAGCATCGCCGCACGGTGGCAGGGTATTTTGCTAATGCTCGCTAGGTACCACCTCAAAACCATCATTTGCCAAGCACCTAACGATGTGTTCCTGCATTACCATTTTAGGTTTAGTCTGCTATAAAATATTTCACCTATATCATCCCATAGTGATAGTCAAAGGATCAAGTTTCTAAACTATCAGCAATAAAAAACTTGTTTAGTGCGAGTCAGGCCTAGCCCGCAAACAACCCGTGAAGGAAAAAAAAATTGTTGGTTATGTTATGATGCTAAATGAGCAGTTGATCGAATCCTATTTCGTGTTAAGATATCCACTAATCCATCATAGAGTTCTAACTTTTTAATGCCATATACTTAACAAAATGCTGTTTCTGTAATTTCGCTTGCTGCATTTAAACAATATCATTATTGAATTGTACATCGCTATGCTGCATCATGGTCATGTTTCGTCTCTGCTTAGTTACGGCTTGATATTGTGGGGTAACTCAGTAGACATTGAACGAGTGTTTAAAATACAGAAACGGTGTGTTAGGGTGATAAATAGAGCCTGGTTTCTTGATAGTTGTAAACCTCTTTTTAAATCATGCAAAATACTTCCTCTACCTTGCATGTACATCAATGAAATGTGTATATTTGCCAAACAACACCCTGATTTTTTTGTAAAACGTTCCGATGTATTTAAGCGCCGACAAAGGTCTAAATTCAGTAACCTATTATATGAACCTCTAGCCCGAAAAGATTTATACAAAAGAAACATTTATAATATGTGTATAAAAATTTATAATTGCATACCTAATGACATAAGGCAATTAAATGGAAGGAAATTTAAGAAATGTTTAACTGACTGGCTTCTTAGCAATTGTTTTTATAGTGTGAAGGAATTATTAGATTATTGTAAATAAATATATATATTTTTTAGGTACAAATATTATAATTAATAAATTAGCTTCAAATAAACATTTGCACGTCTGCTTGCAGACTGAATCCATTGAATCTGTATGACTAATATTAAGATCCTTTTGACATGTATTCTAGCAAATAAATGAATGATTTGATTTGATTTGATTTGCACTGCTTTGGAACGTTTTATTTGCTTGAGTGCGCTACTGCTAATGAATTCTGTTCCTTAAAATTTGTCATTGTTACTAATGCTTTTTGCTGTTAATATTATGTTTGCATGATCACGTTGATGTCTTCGTATTCCGTACAGGAAAATGGGACACTTTTAAAACAAATACTTGTCAAGTGCAAGTCGAAAAAAATACTTTTTAGTAAATATTACCTTATTCGACTCGCACTTGCCAGGTTGTTATCCTTTCAACTTGCAATAACATATGTATGCATGAGCCTTTGCAGTTTCTTTGTCTAACAACGCTTTTTCTCGTTTAAACATGTTTCTTCCGAATCCTACACTAAGGTAATAGATGCTTGTAAAGTCCCACTTCACAAGCATCTCTCCATTGTAAGGGCCTTCTTGGGTTAGATAGATAGATAAACTCTTTATTGAACACCTTAAACTAAACTAAAATTAAAAATATTTGACTTAAGGCTCGGAAATTACAAAATAGTGCCAACATGATATGGAAAATCTCATAAACCAGGTACCGGATGGTACTGCAATTTAAATACACGATACTCAAGGATATAAGTAATAATTTCATCGATTTCAAAACATGTTTCCTAATAATTGGCTCGATAGAAAAAAATCTCAAAAACACCTCTGAAAATAGAGGATTCCTACTTTTTCCGCCAGATTTTAGTGTATTAAAATTTGTTTTTTTTTTCTAAAATATTGATTTTTTAAGTACAATAAATTTCATTGATTATTTTAATCCAAAAAAAGCACAGTTAATGCGTACTGAGCCTGTTTACAAAATGTCACATACGCCCTTTCATTCCGAGAAGCGTTAACATCATGTCGCACTATTTACTCTAGCGATCTACGTATATTGCTATCATCCTCGCTCATATCGCGGTCAGCCGCGTCATGCGTCGGACCTGTGTCACTTTTCTCGGCGATCTCAATTAAAATAAAACATGGGTAAAATTATAAATAAACGCTTTGGGAATGCAAAAAAGATGTATAAAAATCGTCAAAAACGCATGATGGACATAATAAGGTAAGCATCTATGGCTTCCTTTCTCCATGTACCTATGTATATATCTCTTATATTAATGAAATTATGATATGATTGTGAACCCTAACGCAATATAAAAAACACTTCAAACATTTTACAAGACAGGTACAACTTTAGCTACCTAAAATAATTATTATAAGCAATATTCAGAATTTTTCGTAATGAATGTGTTGTAATTATTTTAGATGGATCATGATTAATTTATACAGTTTCTGACAATAAGGCACAAAGGTTATGTACATAATTTTCGACTAATCAATCGTCGTTCAAATAGCGCATAGTAAGTGACATCGCTTCGCAATTGAGAGGTACGTGGATCGAATCCAGCGTAAAGAGATTCTTTTTGGTCAAATTTTAATTTTACGACATAATTCTTAATAATACAATAATAATTTTACGGATGTACGTGGACCAATATAATGTGTCTGACAGTAAGGCATAAACGATATGTGTGTAATTTTCGACACCTTGGTCAATGAGTGTATAGTGTGTAACTACTGAAGTCGAATCAGAAGATCGAGTACCGTGGATCGAATCTCACATACCTAGATTCTTTTTGGTGACTTTTTTATTTGTATTAATTTTTATTTGATACGTATTATATTTACGTATAATTAAGTTTTCTGACGCGTATTCAATTTACGATTACAATGCTTGCAAATTTATTAGGTATCTCGAGTTTCCATGTTTTCATATAATTAGAGAGTTTAGTATATCTAATGAACGTGAACATTAAATAGGTACTACCTAATCTAGCTACCTGAACACGTTTTTTCATAGATCTCGAAAAAGTATGTCTTGGATGGACACGAGTTGCCACAGCGTAATAGTTACAGTAGAACAACATTATCAATTTACTAAAAAGCTATGTTGAGTAAACACCGTCCTTCTGTCCACTACTATAGAAAACACAAACTTTCATACATGGAAAGTTATTGAAATATTCATGGTATTATCGAGTACGTAATATATTAGTACATATAAATTAGTAGTAAAAAGATGGCCGTAAACGTTTGATGCGATAGAGATAATGAAATTCTGAAATGAAAACTTAATACAAAAAGAAGAAGCCTAAGCTTCTGCTTTAGAATGAGACTTTCCATGGTTTTCTTGAATAGCATAAGAATTAAGAACTGACTAAAAGAAAATGAAATAATTAGCACCATACCAATACTTACGTAAGAACATCGAGTAAGGTGCATTATAGGGGACTTAACTATAACGCCCTTTATAACCAAAGTATAGCGGATATACTACCAAAGAGAGTATTCCCCAGGACGTTTTGGTGTTAAGGGGCGGCCGGTAATTCAACAAAAGTTAAAATTATACTCATTATAGCCATTATGTTTTTAAATGTTACATCTTCTGTGTTGTATAAACAACATATGGTAGCCATATAAACAACCCCATATATTGTAGGATAGGAGGATGCTTCTTGGTTATTGATACTATCCCATAACTTACTTACCAATAAAATTCTTCACCAAAAATATTATTTGAAAATCAATAAAAGTTTGTTATTTTTCTAGTATAGAAAATGGAGGAGAAGAACGACGCATTGTTGATATACACTATTACACAAAGAGTATATTAAGACAAATCTCGAAACATTCACCTTTCGATTATTTTTTTATTAATATGCAGGGTTATTGGTAAAATGCTAAATCCAGGGAAACCCGGACGGATGGCAGCCCTACTCTCATAGAATGTCCGATTTTATGTCGCACTCCGGTGCATCTTCGCAACATAATCTACCTATACAAGTACATACATCAAGTGACGGCACGGGTGTCGTTTACAAACATAAACGTATCTTTCGTAATCTTTGACAAATACAGTTAATAACAGTAATACCACGGTTTTATAATCGATATGTAATATTGTGGTATTACGTATGAATAGTAATACAAAGTAATACATTTTCAAACAAAATACTTATCTTTCTCCTTGGGTGATTTCAATAATGGTATTATTTTGTTAGAAGTTTTGTTGTTCCACCCATCTACACAATAGCATCCACGAGATGTATTTATTATTATTAACAAATTGAAACAATAACTGTACCTACCTACTACATTCTCCATGTGATTTTTTGTAAGTGAAATCTTAATAATGACTTGTAGTAATGACACGAGCAGGTACCCTTGATTGTTAGCGGAAACAAAGCCAGGATCTGAATGAACTACGCTACTTGATAAAAAAAAAACAAAGATTGGAACCGACTCCAACACCCAAAAGTGTGAAATAACTTGTTCAAGTCGGTACCAGTATAGTTCAAAAGTACCTATTATCACAATATTGTGCACGTGGTACTAGTGTTGGACTTCGACAAGTTAATTCACACTTTTTGGTGATGAAGTCATTTCCATTTTTATTTAAAAAAAACACTTCTTTTTATGACCCTTGCTACTTACGGGATCGATTTTCATTCATTGTCAACGACTATATCATCAAGATAAGTAAATATTTTTCAGTTATTGGAGTGTATGTCAAAAACGGCTTGACCGATTTTGATGAAATTTAACTGGAACCAAACAACAAGTATCAGCTTTCAAACAGTAAAAGATTTTTTTAAATCGATTCACCCAGTCAAATGTTCTGAGGTAACAAACATATAAGAAAAAACAGACGAATTAAGAACCTCCTCCTTTTTTTGAAGTCAGTTAAAAATACCCAATAGTATAACCCGCTATTTGTATTTTGATCAGGGGTAAAAAAGTTTTTTTATGATTTTCTTTGTAAATTTTACACAATATACTTGTTTTTGTAATAATAAACCATCTTTTGTGTAACAGCTTACGCCTTGCATCAAAGTAGATACATAGTTCATGTTCATCAAAACCATAGTTCATGTTCATTAAAAATGAACATACACAAAAACTGCAAAAATCAAACAAGTTGGTAATAATCAAGACTAAACTTGTTCTAGGTATGGTAAATTTATTAACTGTGTCACACTATGATATTTACAGCATACAATCAACTAATGGTTGGTATCATGTATGCGTACTAGATGGCGCTTCAGCACACATTCACATTCACACACATTCGTGTGTGACAAGATAGTTTCTACTAGTTCTACTAGAGAGCGCTCTAAATTTTTAATCAAATAAAATATTACCGTTGACTTGCGGACGTGGCGCCAAGTACACCGCGAAGTAAACACGCGAGGAGAAGTGGGGACAAAATCTAACATCTGGTTTTAGAATTCTGTCCCTTAAAAAAAAAATAGTGAACAATTGGCGGCCTTATCGCTCAAAGCGATCTCTTCCAGACAACCGTTGAATGAAGAGGAGCAAGTTTTGAAAAGGGATGGCGGTGTACAATATACTTATTAGTATTGATATTTATACATATCTACAAAACAATATATATATATATATATATACATACAAAATACATATATATATACTTACACACATACATAAACATACACATTTAATATATAAATATAATATTTAAATGTATGGAGTTTATGCTAGCACGATAGATAAAGAGCTTTGACTTGGTCTTTAAAAACATTTGAGGATGGAGCTCGCCTGGTATCAAGTGGCAATGCATTCCAGAGTCGGACGGCCTCAACTGAAAATGAGCGGTCATAAAACGAAGTAGTGTGTAGGGGGAACTTAAGCATAAGATTCTCTGATGACCGTAAGCAAAGAGAATTAGAGGCATCAAGGTATTCAAAACGCTCTTTAAGGTATTGTGGTGAAGAAGGGTTAAACAAAATATTGTAGAGAAGAGATAGGATGTGAGCATTCCGGCGATGTCGTATAGGAAGCCACTTGAGCTTGGTACGAAATTCAGAAACGTGGTCGTATTTGCGCAAGCCAAATATGAACCTTATTGAAAAGTTTTGAAGACGCTCAAGTTTGTTTAGCTGGTCCTCCGTAAGGTCTAAATAGCAGGCGTCAGCGTAATCAAGAATCGGTAACAAAAGAGACTGTGCAAGCGCAACTTTAGTGGCTGTTGGCAAAAAGTTTCTCAACCTTCTGAGTGAACCTGCGGCAGCAAACGTTTTACGGCTTACAGTTTCCAATTGTGGGATCCAGGTAAGGCATTCATCCAAAATAACCCCAAGATTTTTCACTTTTTTGCTGTACGGAATTTTCACACCCTCAAAGAAAATGTTAGGTATAGTATCCCAATCTATTTTACATATAGTCCGTGAACTGCCTAAAATGATAACTTGGGTTTTGAGTGGATTTACTCTTAGACCGTATGATTTGCTCCATTCCGAAATGTAACGTAGATCATTATTTACAATGTTTACCGCTTCATCTAAACGATTAAGGGGGACTTGGGAGTAAATTTGGAGATCGTCTGCATAGAGGTGGTAGGAAGAAGTAAGACGTTGAGATATAGTGTTTATGAAAATTGCGAAAAGAAGAGGAGATAAAATGGGTTTTGGATTACGAAAATTTTATAATGATTTTTCTTCGACTAACAATGTTACACACGCACCCACACATACATTGGCTTCGTACTATTATTTACTTTCGAAAGAATCCCCCTAGCTGCTGTTCTGAAGTGACTGATCGTATAAAAGTACAAACCATGAAGCTGAACTGGGAAAACAAACTGAACATCGAGTATAACTCAGAAACCTTTTTTGTGATGAATAGGTTATGTAATCAATTAAATTAACATTTAATTTTGGCCGAATGTTCGAGCAGTAAAAGGTATATTAGTTATTTGATCAAAAAATCAGCAAAGTTGTTATTTAGTGCGAGTGCCAACTTTTAACAATCCCTAGCGGAGTAGTCCAGGGTGTACATTTTAAAGAAATTTAAAGAAAGAATTATGTTTATTGCTTTTCAAAAACTCTCCTTTACATTTTAAACATTTTTTCATGCGATCGAAACCATTTTTTAAAACAGGAGGACCACATATCTAAAGGCATGTTTTTTGCGTACTGATTGAACTTTATCATTGCATCTTCGGAGTTGGTAAAAGTGAAACCTCATCAAATCTTTGATTTTGGGGAAAATACAGATATCACAGGGTACTACGTCGGGGCTATGTGCAGGATGGGTGACGAGTTGTATTTTTTCGGACTTTGTTTTGTTGGCCGTCGTCTATATATCGCGAACTTTTTCTAACACCCTGGGTATGTACAAATGATCGAATACTTTTCGGCATTAATACTCTTTTGATATTCAAGTGGAATTGTGCAGATTGGACCCATAGCTGAGAAAAAAAACGTGATAAATTTTTACCAACGTTTCTCGCCTGCCTCAAGTTTGCTGGCCTGATCTCATTCTCAAACACCCATTCACAAGATTGCTGTTTTTTTTTCGGGTTCAAAACAATATATCCACGCTTCGTCCCCGGTGACAATGTCATAAACAGCATTAGAAAGTCCGAGGTCGTACTTCAGTAGCATCTGTGAGCACCATTCCACGCGAGCCCGCTTCTGCTCCGCTGTCAGTTCATGAGGGATCCAACAACAAATTTTCCGAACTTTTAATTTTTCGTGTAAAATTTTCAAAATTTGGCTCATACCAATCCCCAATAGTCCTCGAATTGTCTCATAGGTAATCCGCAGGTTTTCTTCAATTAGCCGCTTAACAGTATCCACATTATTTTCGTTGACGGCAGTTGAAGGCCGCCCTTCACGAAATTCGTCATGTATTCGTTGTGTCGAGTCTTGCGGAGAGAGAGAACTTTTAAAATCATAAAAAATCATCGCTCTAAAATATTTTCGACTTATTCCATTTTCGTTGCGTATATAGAATTTTGATGTGTGAAAAAAACAATTGACAAATGATTTCACGCCATTTATTTCTTATTACTAAAAAGGTTGCAAGTCCTTTAAAAATATACCTAACATTCGAAATTCAAATAGTTAGATGTGCAAAACTTTTAGTGTGCCCCATGTAGAATTCTAATCTATGCCAGTGAGTAGTGTGCATCTGAACTGAGGGATCAGTTCCTCAGATTCATGAGACGTAAAAGATATAATTAGTAAAAAATAGTAAAAACTGGATAGTTTTGTAAAAAAATTGTAAAACGTGAATTGGTAAAGTTACGGCCAAATAATATGATCCCTCAGTTCAGATCCCTGAAAAAAAATATCTCGAAACTTTTTGTATTTTTTTGCATACTTTTTTTTCACTATTTAGTAAAGAATTTGTAAAAGGTTTTTACAAATTTTCAGGCTACTAGAGCGTGGCGTTACAAACTTACGACCCTTTAACAGGATACCTCAGTCTAGACTCAGGGATCTACATATAAAACATGTCCTTAGATTAAATAAATTCATGACGGGAAATTCGTAACCTATTATTAAACTAATAAGTAAATTTGTAAAAATTAAATATTGACTCAAAAGTTATTGGTTAAGACGTAAATAAAGATTGAATTTTGTGAAAATGTATGAACTGAGTGCTCCTTATTTTCAAATTTATTTATGTAGCCTAGCATCATAGACAAACCATAT